>JAKWJC010000363.1:45551273-46751273 GCA_027704865.1 Solanum neorickii
TGAAGGGGGATGAATACATGTATATACACATTAAAATCTATAATAAGGAAGACAACTATAATGGAAAGTGAAGAGCTGATGAGTTGAATAATTTATTTTAAAAAATTAAAATAGAATAGTTAAATTTTTTTATTCATATTTTAAGACATGCAAAATTAAATAATGAAATTAAATAAATATGAAATATTAGAATAATTAGTATATTTATTAATATAGATAAAAAGGATGTCATTTAATGTAAAGGTGTGAGTATGGCTGGCACTGGTACCGGAACGGGAGAATCGGACCGGTAATTACCGGAACCGGTACTGTGTGGACGTGTAAAGTTGTGGAACCGGTACTGGACCGGTCTGAAAAACCGGTAAAATTAGTATTGTTCCGTCCGGTCCGGAAGTGAAAACGGTAGTATATCGGACCGGACCGGACCGGTAACGGGACGGACCGGACCGGTAACGGGACGGACCGGACCGGTAACGGGACGAACCTGTATTTAAAACAAAAAATTTTTTTTAATTGAATCTAATTTTTATTATAATAATTAAGCAATTAAAAATTTAAAATTCAAACTTTAAAGTTATAAATTTAAATTTTCAAATTTTAAATTCAAACTTTTAAGTTTGAAAATTTTTAAATTAAAATTTTAAAGTTATAAAATTTAAATTTCAAACTTTAAAGTTATAAATTTTAATTTCAAACTCTTAAATTTTGAAATTTTAAATTCAACTTTAAGGTTTTAATTTAAATTTTCAAAATTTTAAAGTTTCAAATTTAAATTTTCAAACTTTAAATTCAAACTTTTAAAGTTTGAAATTTTAAATTCAAATTTTAAAGTTATAAATTATTAAATTTCAAACTCTTAAAGTTTGAAATTTTTGAATTTAAACATTAAAGTTATAAAATTTAAAATTTTATTATATTAAAATTAATTAATACAACAATATCAAAAACAAATTAAGGCGAATAGCCTATATTTTTATTATATATATTTGATATTACAATTACATTTACAAAAGATTAGTTTGAATTAATATCTCAAATTATCATACTTTCACTAATAGTTGGTGCCACATATAAATCCCTTCGTAAATCATTCAACATTTCTTTAGTAACATGTTTGGGAATAGGTTGAATAGAAAGATCTTTCATTGCTTCAATTCGTCGTCACTATAATCCTGCATTACTTCATCAACGTCATCTTGAAATTTGGTCGGTAGTTGTTCACGACCCAAATTTCTTCTCTCGGCATTAATCCAATCTCGAAATAATACCGATATCTCCAAGGTGTCGGCTGCTAGTGAATGCCTATGTTCTCCAAGTTGAAACCTTGCTGCACTAAAGACGCCTTCCGAAGCTACCGACGACTCTTGCATTGCTAATATATCTCGAACCATCGGTACTAGTTTTGGAAATCCTTTGGTGCGATCTCTCCACCATTTGAGAATATCTTCAGTAGGTTCTGTAATTTGATTAATGTATGCATCAAATCATTTCTATTATTGTGAGAAAGTTCAAGATAATCATCTAAATAATTATCAATATTATTTTCATCAAATCTAACCCTAGAGCTTTCAGGTTCATTTTTCACTTGATAAATTTATATTAACATTATATAAATCATACAATTTTCTATCTTCAATTTTTATGCTATCTTTAACTTGTTGACAGCTAAGAATTTCTTCTAATTCATCATTAATATACAAGTTAAAATATATTTTTTTCAACCATTCTTGATGAACCGAAATCTTTATACTTAGGGTGTAACAAACATGCAGTTAAATAAATTTGAGGAATAGGAATATAATATTTTTAAATTTATAATTATTTTTTCAATGGTTTGTTGAAATCTAGGTTAATTTTTAAATTTATATAATTTAGAAGAAATCATACAAATATCAAACAAAACAGTACAAATTGATGGACTATAAAGTACAGAAATTCTTTTTGTAGTTAAGTAAAAAACTTTTAGGAAATCTATAAGTTCATTTATATCACGCCAATCATTATCATCTAGTCTATATCTCATATCAGAATTATTAGCATTCCAAACCATTTGTAAGGGTATTCTACATTCATAAGCGACTACAAGTATTTCATATAAAGTATTCCATCTAGTAGCCACTGTCTTTGAAATTTTTCTAGGTGGAAGATTATTTTCAAAACAGCGATTTTGAAAATCTTTACGCCGAGACTTAACTTGACATTTAAATATAAAATGACATGCATTTTCAACTTTCGTACATCCGTTATCATACATATTTACACATCTCTAACCATCAAATTATATATATGTGCACTACAACCTAATATGATAATTATCACCACAGAAAGGACAAAGTGTAGTTTTTAAATATTGAACAACAGAATTATTACTTGAAGCATTATCTAAGGTTTATACTACTATTTTATCACATATTCCACAACTTTGTAAAATATCTAAAATAGTTTGAGCAATATAACTACCAGTTTTTTGCATTTGACAACATTTATAACCTAAAAATCTTTTTTGCATATACCAATTTTCATCAATCCAATGTGCAGTAACAGTCAAATAATTGTTACCATTTACACTACGATCCATATCAGAAGTAGTAGCTATTTTACAAGTATTATAATAAAATAAACAACGAAGATATTGAAAATGTTGTGCATGATAATCAAATACAGCCTTTTTTATTGTATTTCTAGCAAAACCTTTAAAATTTGAATTATATACAATTTGAATATAATGTATAAAACCAGGATTTTTAGCAAAACTAAATGGCAAACCCATAACACATATCATTTTAGCTAGTTCTTCAAGATCTTTTTTCTCTACTATATGAAGGTAGTAAACTAGAGCAGAAACATTAGACGGATTTAATTATGTTTGTACCATTTTAGAGCCGCTACTCCTACATTTTCAGGTAAGGGTACCGTTTTTTTAGCTTCCGCTACCGCTTTAGCATGCAAAAATTCATTTCTACAACAAGACATTAATGACTACTCAAATGTCCGTCCCGCCAGATTTACCAACAGTTTTATGATTTAATATATGTTTACATTTATTACAAATAGCTTGTGTTTTATCTTTGTTTTGTGTCATAAATTGCCAAACAACCAATTTTTTAACACGTTCTACCTTAGGCCTAGAATGTACTGGGGAACTAGGGCTGGACAACGAAAGGGAGGGGGACTGGAAGTATTAATGGCCGTAGGTGGCTCAGTTTCATCATCATCATCATCATCAAAAGTAGGCGTATCAGTATAATTATCAATATCAATATCATTATCATTATCACTAGGCAAATCCTCATCAAAATTACCAAAGCGACGTTGTAAATTATCATTATGAGGATCTAATCCTGAATTACTATCAATATTAAAAACCATATCATCAACATGTGTATAATCATCCGTATATTCTTAATATAGTAGATTTTTTTTAGTTTTTGATTTAGAAGAACTACCAGTTTTTGCATTATCGGAGGATGTAAAGTTACAAATATTTCTTACACGCTCTAATGCACTTTTCTTCCCCTTTCCTTTGTGAACAATATTTTTGCCGAAATCCATATTAAAAAATTAAACGTGAGATTAAATATAATACGAAAAATGTTATGCAAGTATGCAAATAATAAATCACAAAATAAATAAATAATTATTAAAATATAAATAAAACGTAAAATAAAAGTTAGAACGAATGTACCGAACGTCTACTTAAAAAAGAAGACGTTTATGACCGCTGAAAGCCGAACGTGGAAAGTTGAAAATTGAATTTTGAAGCTCCAAATCTAATTTCCAAAGACCAAGTAAGGCAACACCGGAATTTAAAATATTATATATTATAGAATTAGAGATTTAGAGATAGAGAGTAGAGAGTTGAGAGAGTAGAAGATGAATAGATGATTTTGTGATTTAAAAGAATGAAATTTAGGGGTATTTATAAGTAAAAAAATGGGTTAAAGTGTAATTTTTAAAACTTTAGGATATTAAAAAAAGTTAGGGGTGGGGTAGGGCTCCTGTTGGATGAAATTCTACTCAATTAGCCGTTGGGGGCACTAACCGTTACCCAACGGCTAGTAACGAATCTATTTAAAAAAAATATTTAACCGGACCGAACCGGACCGGTAATTATCGGAACCGGGAGAACCGGGAATTTACCGATTTTCGTCCCGGTACCAGTTCTGGAACCGGAAATTAACGGTCCTAAACGGTACAAATCGGTACCGAACCGAAACCGAACTGGATCGGGACGGAATACGGTAGGTACCGATTCCGCTGCCACACTTAGGAGACAGCATTGGACATATATAATATACAAAATATTATAGAGGAGGTGTTACCTTCTTCTGGGCAGCTAGACTGAGACGAGAGCGAGCAGGAAAGCAGGCTTCACCACCACCGAGATGTAACTCCGAAAATGTTGACGAATAGAGAAATGAAACAAAGTATTCGAACAAAATCGAAACTCCGGCTACCTCTGCCTCTCTTAGCGTATTTTGTATATAGCTTAGCTATTTTTCCTTTAGCTTTGGTATGTTCTTTTCTCAGAGAATCCCACCCCGAGAAAAGTCCAGCTGAGTGATTCTTTTTTTTTTTTAGTTTTCCGATTGAAAGCCCCCAACTTAGAACTCCCTGTAACTATCTCTCTGTGACTGCGTTTTTTATCAAAAAAAAAAAAATCCCCCAAAAGTGAAGAAAGGAAGCTTATATAGGATGAGATATTAGGGTTCCAATTTTTTAGGGAAATGGATAAAAGATATCAAAAAAACTCAATCTAAATCAAAAAATTCAAAAACTCCTGGAACTTTCACCAAATTGAGAGAAATACCTTTTCTCTAAGCCTGAAATCGTTCTCAAAGAGGAAAGGAGAAAGAACGAGTTGGATTGATCATTCATCCTTGGGTGCGACGTGGAGCGATCTCACAGCCCCAAGACGATTTTCGTGTGAAATTTGCAGAAAATACTATACAAAAGCATGCCATCTTGAAGAAGACGTTGGTATAGCTTTCCATCGAGCTCTGTGAACTCGCCATCGCATGAGAAACGTGAGGCGCGTTTGAGGTCGAGTGGTGGCTTTCACGCGTACTGCTGTTGACGCCGCTGATGACGCCGTGAGTGAGCGTTTGGTTCGCTGCTGAAGTCTGATGTTGCTTCTGGGAATTTACGCGTTAGCGTCTTTTGTGAATTGGAAAAGGAGCGGGCCGGGTCGGAATAAGGAGAAGGTGGGCTGAAGCTTTGGGAATTGGTGTTGTTTATTTGAGAAAGATGTGGGACTGGAATCTGGAATTTGGGGAATCAAAATGGGTTCAAGAAAATTTAAAAAGGGGAGTCGGGTTTCTGGTCGGTTGAGAGGGACTGGGTTACTGGGAATTGGGCTCAAAATTCTGCAAGTGGCTGGGATTTTGGAACTGGCCTAACAATTAAACCATTTCGGTATTTAATATATTTGGCTAAAAATACGAATTAATATAAATTAATTTAGCAAGCTTCTTAAACTTGGAAAAATAAATTAATTGATTTGAATATAGGTTAAGTGATTTCAACTTGACGAAATGAATTATAACTATAAAACAACGCTAGACCAAATTTTAGGAAAAAATATCTACTAGAAAATTAAAACGTTTTTGAGAAGATTTTTGAAAGGTTTATTAAATACTAGTTATATACAACTTTATTAAAAAAACAAGAATACCACTTAAAGAAAATAACAAGAAATGATTAAAATAATCCTTCAAAATATATTTTAAATTTAACTAATTATTTCAAACCATCTAAAACTTAGGAAGCTTGAAAATTAACTATTACCGGGGAGGGTCAAAATTTGCTGTCAACAATTGTCCCTCATTTTTCTTGAATTGATACAAGAAATTCAAGGAAAATGAAGTTGAATGAACCAATTTTGACCGACTGCATTTTCATCTTCTAAAAAGAGGATTTGGTATGGACTTTAGGAATTATGGTCAAATCCTGGAAATGGGTTTCCTACATATCTCCATTTATATGAGAATTCAGGCCACCTGTAGTTCAGTAAGCTTGATTTAAAGCACACTTTTGAAAGAATTAGAAAGTCATCTCGATACTGAATAATGAAAGGACTGAGATGCTCGAGAACAAGGTTTAGACGGGAAGGTTGAAATATAGTCGAGTTTTCAGCACCGAGCTCACCTACATATCCTTAGACCTCAAGGAATCAGGATGCTTGTAGTTCGACTCGATCACCTGAAAGCAAATATATTATGCTAGATTATCTTCGGTTCTAGACAAGCGACATGTTTAGTCGATCATGAAAAGGAGGCTTGTAACCTCTTAGCCATGAATGTGGTGCACTTCACACCCATAATTAAGAATTTACACGGACATAATTTCCAAAAGTCTTGTAGCATTATTACTTAGATTGGAAATATGCTTCCGGCAGATACCTAAATTTTCAGGATGCAAAATTGAAACCAACAAATGTAAAGAAAAAACCACATGCCTTATGATAGGGGTGTGGCTTGATTATGGTGGAAGTCACTCCTCTGCTCGCGTCCTAAGAGTTTGACACTCCTCTTTGGACTATGTCCCATCTCACTGCTAAGAAAGAATTTCACGTTATGCTGCATCCTTTTTGATGTCGTCCTCACCTGTGGTTCATTTTTGGATAATTCATCCTTCCAGATGTTCTCGACATAGACGAACATAAACTCATTAGCATAAAAATGCATTTCAAATGGGAGATAGTGTCATTTACCGTGTTGACACTTAGTTTCTCTTTTCAACATTTGACGTCAACACGATTGATACGCTCAAACTTACTTCTCAACTAAGAAGTAAAGTGACCGTATCAAGTAAAGAACCCAACTAATGAGGTTGGGATCGTTCCCACGAGGAAAATAGTTCAGACTTAACTTCAATCTATTATTACTGCTATTTAGTCAATTATTTCCTTGGAAAGCAAAGACAATAAATGGGGTTTTTTACTTCTAAATGAATGAAAATAACTAGCTAAATTAAAGGAGACAACTAACAGCTTCAAATGTTGGAGTTTAATCATTTAATAAAAGTAACTAGAGTTTACGTGTTTCCCACAGGTTCAGAACTTGATAATTCTAACTATAACAATTCTTTCCTAGTATCTTGCATGCAAAGTGATAAGTTATATATTTCTAAATCCTTGGTCAGGCATCTAAAAAATTTCACTCCGCACCTTAGTCCGGCTACGTGTGTTGCTATACTAACCCTTACCTTTACCTCATATTAAGCATCATATTCGATATTTGACTAAGTTATTACCTCGTACCAATCAATACTAGCTTATTAGATAGTATAAACTAAATCTATGTTAATAATTCTTTTCCTATTATCTACCTCCTTGGTCTGGCAAGTAGAATTAAGGTGAGTTCTAACGTTGGCAATCTGGTAAAAAGACTTCTAAGCGAAAGAATTATCAAAACATGTAAGACATTATTCTAGAATTGTTATTTTAGTTAGGTTTTACCTCCTTATTCGCCTACGGTTCCCACAACCCTAGTTATGGAGTTTAGTTACCCATAGTCATAATCAAATATTCAAATATGTAATATAAGAATTTATGCACTTACTTCAATGAGAAAAAATAAAATCCAGAAATTCACTTGATTAATCAACAAAAATCACCAACAATCAATTACTGAAATTAATTGAAGACTAAAGATTCTCCAAAAGTGTAATAATAATCACCAAGTCTAATCAACAAAAGAAGCTCAAATAACCAAGAGTCTCACCCCAAAAATGAGGTTTTTCGAACTATTTATAATAAACAAAAACCTAATTAATGAAGAACTCTATTTGCTGAAAATCTGTCAAAAAACGCGGCTGGGTCGACGGACCTCGCGACGGATCGTCGTGGTCACGACGGGTCGTCATGGACTCCGTCGTCCCATACTTTGCAAATTTTTCTGCTGCTCTCTTCATTACCCTCGACAACAGGTATGACGGATCGTCATAGGCACAACATCACATTCAAGCTTAATACTCTAAGAACTCCATTACTGAAAGGACGTCCAAAAAGACACCCCCAAACTCTTTGGAACTCATTACGAACTCATTCTCAACACTTAAGTTGCTTTGTCATCTTGTCATCTCCCCCTTAGGTCTAAAGCTAACACTTCAAAGCTTTGGAACTATTCCACATATCCAACTGGTGTACATTCTCTTAATGATCTTTTTACACTTGTGACTTAGCCACACTTTACTGCCCTTATCTCAAGGTTAGGGTCTCTACTACTCACATTCATTGCAACAACATCTCAATATCTAACTCATTCTATGTCAAGTCTTCTAGATTAAATTTAAAGACTAACATCATCACCCTTATGTTCTAATTCTTTTGTATCATGACATTCATCTCAAATTCAAGGCTAACGTTTATTACTAAACCCAGATATCAATATGATTTCTAGGTTGCTATACTATACCTTAATATTACTATGGAAATTTAAAAACACATGTTCATTCGGACCTCATGACAATTAGTCAATCCTTATCTCTCAGTCTGGATACTCGAATTACCATCACATTCCACTTCATAACTTAAGTGCTACCTACTACATTATTGTGCATTATCTCTCAAATGACTCTATTATTCTCTGAATACCATGAGGTTCCCCTTTCAAATTTTATATGCCTAGATTAGACGTATCAGTTTACGAATACACATGCTCTTCTATATATTCACCACTTACACTTTATCATTACTAACACAATAACACATCACTATAACCCCTTTTTAGTTAAGGTATACTCTAACTCATATTGACTTGAAACACTTACTCTACCTCCTATCCTAAGCTCTTCACAACTCTTAACTACTTAGTATACCTATAAGGGAAAACTCTTCATTATTGTCCTACTAGGTACATTACGATATTAACATGGCTTGCTTCATCACTATCTTCCTTTCTTGGATTACTAAACCTCTGCATAATTTCCTTTAACCTTGGGCTCTTTCACTACTACTGTTCATGATCTCGAAACTCATACTATCTTTTCAAGTGGAAATATGTAACGACCCTTTTCGGTCGTTTTGAGCACTAGAACTTTTTATGTCAGAAAATACTGTGCGATAGATTTAAAGGGGTGTTTTGTACTATTTTCTTTTTTGTAATATTCGTAATTATAATTATGGATTTAGTGGGGTAGTTTTAATAATATACTTAGTTGATGGTTAAAATAGAAAATAACTTTAAAATAAATAGTGGATATATATTACCATATTCATAATTAGTATCTAATAAATAGGGTTAACATTATTTGATTATATGAAAACCGCATGCGCCTCTTCTTCTTAATTCTTAGCACCACCGACGAGATCTATCATAGGTAAATAAATTTCAATTAAAATCTATTCCCTGCCAATGTTAATGGTTTCTTGAATATATTAGTTTATTATTATTATTTATATGATGTTATGGGTAGAAGTTAATGGTTGTATACACATAAATTGAGAAATTTGATTGTTTTGGCTTATCTGCTTAGTTTTTCGAATCAAGTTACTTGTAATTTGATGATCCTTATCTTATTTATTGTCATAGGATTTTTATATTGTAAAACACTATTGGTTATATAATGATGTTGATTGAATATTAATGGTGCATTGTGATTGGAAGGTGGAGACCAAATATTAATGACGAGGGTCTAAGATTGTACTACGATTGTTTATCAGATATGGTTTGAATTTCTCTTAGTCTGTCTGCTAACCGGGGGTGTCAACTTTAATTACTTACTGTTATTATTATTATATGTTATTATAAAGTGGAAGTGTACAGTTGTTATTATTATAATTCCTTATAAAGTGAAAGTTTACATTGGCATATCATTTGATTTTAAATGAATGCTACACACTTTTGTACCGGATTAGGGCATCCCATTAGTAAACCAGTTTGGTCCGATTTATCAGATTCTGATATTATCGACCCATTTGGGCGTATATGCAGAAATCTTTTTCATTATTATAGTGGATCTTCCAAAAAAAGACTTTATATCGAATAAAGTATATACTCCGACTTTCTTGTGCTAGAACTTTAGCTCGGAAACACAAATGAACTTGATGAGTCGATCCACCTACACGTCTTGCTTTTACTGTTATATCGGGAGTTACTCCACGTATGACGTAAGGCAAGAACGTTAATGATGTAAATAATTGGAATATTAAAGTGCTAGTTTATAGGTAGAGGTGTTCATTGCTGCTTGAACTTTTAAACATTAGAATATTTTTCTCTTATTTTAAACACCATTTTGATGCATTGATATAGGTAATTAAATATTAGGTGTCTCGTGTTATTTAAATTTCATTGAAAATTATGCTAATTGGAAGAATTTAGAAAACCCTTAGGCTTGAATTTTAGGAAATTGAGTTTAATTTTGAGTTTTTATAGATTCTTAACTTACAAATTAAGCATATTGATAGATTGCAAGAGTTTAGAGGCAATAAGGAAAGAAAAAGAGTTGGAGAAGTAGTTGCTTGACTTTGTTTCTTCGGTGGAGGTAGGTTATGATTTATTTCTATTTAATAGATAAACTCTAAATAGCGATTGATATGTATTGAGTGATATTATAAAGTCTCCTATGTACTTGACTGTGTGGTTGTATATTTTGATTGTGTGGTTTGTGGTTGGCCAAAAATTATGAGACTGTTGAATTTCTAATCTTGAACCCTCTCTATTAAAATGACTCCTTGATTAAAGAAGGCTTGATGAAATAAAATAATGAGATAATTTGATCGGAGTGTCACGTTCCGACATGATATTATGGGATCGGAGTGTCACGTTCCGACACGGTATATGAGATCTAAGTGTCACGTTCCGACACGATAACATTAAATGAAAGGAATCTTGAATTAACTTAATATACTCAAACTCAAAGAACCTATTTCCCAAATGAGTATGGTGCGGAGGAATGAGTCCTCATAGGTGTGATTGATGGTGTTGTTGTCAATGTCTCATGCATTTGTTGTTTACCACCTGTTAAGTATTGTAGTTGATTTTATATTATTATTCAATGTATATTGGTTTGTATTTTGAGTTGGCCGATGATACCTACTCAGTACCTGTTCCTTGTACTGACTCCTACTTGTATTTTCTTCTTTGTTCTTTTGTGGAGTGCAACAAGTGTACCATCGACTTCGACTCGCCCTCAGCTCTAGTCAGTCTCCAGCACATCAGAGTTCAAGGTGAGCTATTATTTCTAGACCGTGCTGGATTCTCTCATTCACGTCTTGATGTCCTTGAATTTCGGACATGGACCATCTTTTTACTTATTTTGGTTTCTTAAATACTTTTAGACTTGGTAATTTGAGGATAGACGTTCTTGATGTGATGACTTCCATATTTTGGGGATAATAAGTGTTAAACTTTAGAAGCTTATTTAATTGGTTACAATAATTAGTTTTGGATCTTCCGCATTAATTTTGTTATTCATAGTTGAACTATTGGTAAATGTTAGGGTTTAGATTTGTTGGTTCGCTCACCTAGTAGGTTAAGTGTGGGTGCCACTCACGACTCATTTTGGGTCGTGACGAACTTGGTATCAGAGCGTTAGATTCGTTGGTGTCATCACACAAGGACAAGTCTAGTAGAGTCTTGAGGAACGATATGGGGACGCCTTTACTTTTCTTCGAGAGGCTAGAGGACTTTAGGAAAACTCCATTCTTTCTTTCTTTCGTGCTATTACTTGGATCCAATTGGTATCTAGGTGATACAAATTGGTATCTGACATCCTCACTCTATTTCGCAGATGGTTAGAACTAGAGCAACAATTGTGCCAACACCAACACCGGCAAGACAGGGTGCGTCTTAGCCAACCACTGGGGCTGTAACTCGAGGAGGAGCAGTGGCAAGAGGCCGTGGTAGAGGTCGCAGGAGGACACCTACTACAGGCACAGGACAAACACCTGGTCCAGCTAGGAATAGAGCAGTGACTCCTCCACCGACTGATGAGGTAGTGCGAGAGGGTGAGGAAGGGGAAAATGATCAGGTTCAGGATAAGGAAGTACCACCCCAGCCTACCCCAGAGATGATTAATCAGGTTCTTACTTATCATAGCGGGTTATCTGATCAAGGCCAGACACCTCCAGTGTTTTCTGCACCAGCACCTAAGGTTCAGGGGGTACAACATGCAGATGCTATGGTCTCCCCGCATGGATGCATCATTGGAAGTAGGCACATTTCCTCGATTGACTACAGGGTCTATAATGACAGATGATCAGCATGAACTTTTCATTAAGTTCTTAAAGTTAAAACCTCCAGTCTTCAAGGGTGCTGAATCTGAAGATGCCTATGATTTTCTGGTTGATTGTTATGAGCTGCTACATAAGATGGAAATAGTAGAACGATTCGGTGTTGAGTTTGTGACCTATCAGTTTCAGGGGGATGCCAAAATGTGGTGGCGGTCATATGTTGAGTGTCAACCAGCACAGGCACCACCTATGACTTGGGCATCATTTTCTAGCTTATTTATGGAGAAGTATATACCCCGTACTTTGAGGGATAAAAGGAGAGATGAGTTCCTTAGCCTATAGCAAGGAAGGATGTTTGTTGCAGCTTATGAGGCCAAATTTCGTGCACTATCCAGGTATGCCACTCAACTTTGCTTCAGTACACAAGAGCGGATTCGCCGCTTTGTGAAAGGATTGAGATCATATTTGCAGATCCCAGCCTTACACGTAGCTGCTCCAGCAAAATCCTTTCAGGAAGTAGTTCATTCTGTGATAGAGGTACTGGGGGTGAAGCTAGATGACTTCACCATGACGTCGACATTTAAGAAGTTCTGTAAGGGAGGTGAGTTTAGTAGTTCTTACTACAGAGGACAGAGTTCAGAAGGTTACCCAGCCTGTCCTATTCAGAGGGGACTCACAAATGAGCCCTCAAATAGTATCAACATGAGAGTGTGTAGGTTAGAGAATCTACCACATAAACTATATTACTTTCATGTATAAGTAAAGTTGAGTTTGTTATTTCTTTTTTTAACGAACAAAGTTGTTTTACTATGTTACAAAGCTTCATATATATTGCATAAATTTTACTTACCTTATACATATTGAGTTGAGTATTCATGAGTTGAGCAGAGTCAATGTAAGTTTCTCCTTATTCGGTTGAAACTTTAAATTGTTGTTTAGCATTCGAACTCACATGCTGGTACATTCAATGTACTGATGTCAGTTGAACTTCATTATCTTATGATGTAGACACAATTAAAATGGATCAACATGCAGCGTATCGAGTTTGAGCACTTAGAGTCAGTGGTGAGCCTCCTTGCATTTTGGAGGATCATTTTCATGCTTTTCAGCCTTTTTCTTTATTAGAATGTTGTGGGGTCTGTCCTACCATTTATGTTAGTATTATAGAGGCTTCATAGATAGATAGTTAAACAGATAGTCAGAGTTGAGTCTCTCTTTATTTTGCATTCAGATATTCTATTATGAGACTTTAGTGATATTTTGGTCAAGACGTTAATATAAGTTATTTATGATTAAGATTTCCTGTTTTAATTTTGAGTTTTAGACTTCCGCTGAGTTAAGTATGTTAGACCAAGGGTTCTCTCAAGGCCAGCAATGGTTATTGGGTGTCGACCATGTCTAGGGTGTAGGATCAGGGCGTGATAAACTTAGTATCATAATCAAGTTCAAGAGTCCTAGGGAGTCTATGAATTGGTGTTTGTTGAGTCTTAGCCATAGATGTGAAGCGCACCGCACCTATTATTAGAAGGCTATAACATTTAGGAATTTCTCACTTCTTTCATATTTCTTCTTTCTATGTTAGAGTCTATCTCTAAAAAGTTTTCCTCTAATTCGTGCTTGCGCGTGTTTCAGATCACCATGCCTCCATGAAGAGCATTTAAAGGTCGTCCAACTAGAAGGAATATTGAAGAGCTAGAGCTACCTAATGAACAAAATGTAAGGAGAAGTCACCAACATTGAATTCCGTGAGGCTATTAGGATGCTCAGTCAGGCTGTGACTAACCAGACTGGTCAACAAAAAGGAGCTCGATAAGAAAGGGCGGACACCTTGAGGATTTGGGAATTCTTAAGGATGAATCCTCCAAGCTTCTCTGGGTCAAGCACAACTGAGGATCCAGAAAACTATGTGAAAGAGCTGAAGAAGATGTTTGAGGTGATGCACGTGTTCGATAATGAAATGGTTGAGATAGTTGCTTATCAGCTAAAACTATGGCTAGGACTTGGTTTGACCAGTGGAAGGAGGGCAGGGATGATGATGCATCACATCCGAGCTAGACTTGTTTCGAAGAGGCTTTTATAGGCACTTCTTTCCTCGAGAACTGAAAGAGGCAAAATAACGGGAGTTCCGTAATATGAAACAGGACTTCTTGAGTGTTCATGAGTATGGGATGACATTCATCCAACTGTCACGCTATGATCCTGAGATAATTAAGATATGAGGAGCAGAATGAGTTTGTTTGTTGCTGGTTTGGGTCGTGCCTCTCGTAAAGAGGGCAAAGTGGCAATGTTGATCGGGGACATGGACATATCCCGATCGATGGTTTATCTGCAAAAAGTTGATGAAGAGAAGCTGAGGGACATTGAAGAGCACATGAAAAATAAAGCCAAGATTGTGAATGAGTCTAAGCAGTAGAAGAGTGGTTCGAATCGGCTATAGTGTCATAAACAAAAAGGGTCTGCACCATCGTTTCTAGTGCTCATACACCCAAAAACAGGCTAAGCATCATGGACAGATTTTGCAGAACTACAAAGCTAGACCAACATAGTCTTGAGAAAGCGTGGTACACAGATGAAGTTGAGCTCCTGCATGTGCTAAGTGTGGTAGAACCCACCCCGGTCAATGTTGTGATGGACAGGCAGGTTGCTTCAAGTGTGGCCAAAAAGGTCACTTCATGAGAGAGTTAGCTAAGATTAAGAAAGGTAGTGGAAACCTGGGTAATAGAGCTCAAACCTCATAAGTTGATCCACCAGAAAAGGCTGCACCTAGAGGAGCCACTTCTTGAACGGGTGGAGGGGAAAACCACCTCTATGCAATCAGTAGCCTCCAAGAGCAACAGAACTCACCAGATGGTGTAATGGTTACGATCAAAGTCTTTAATTTTGATGTTTATGCTTTGTAAGACCTAGGATCAAGTTTATATTTTGTAACTCCTTATGTTGGAAATCAGTTTGAGATTCTTCTTGAGATAGTTTGTGATCCTTTCTATGTTTCTACCCCTGTTGGATATTCTATTCTAGCGGAAAGAGTCTATCGTTATTTTCCTATCTCTATAAATCACAAGGACACCATGGCTGAACTAGTGGAGTTAGACATGGTAGATTTTGATGTCATTTTAGGTATGGACTGGCTTTATGCATGTCATGCATCAACAGACTGTAGAACTCGAGTTGTCAAGTTTCAAATTCCGAATGAGCCAATCATAGAGTAGAGTAGTAGTTCAACAGTTCCTAAGGGTCGTTTTATTTCGTACCTTAAGGCAGGAATTTAGTTTCAAAAGGGTTTATCTATGACTTAATCCGAGTTAATGACGCAAGTGCTGAGATGCCTTTACTTTAGCCAGTTCCTATAGTAAAAGAGTTATCCAAAAGTTCTTCTTGGTTATCTACCCGCAGTCCCTCCTGAGAGAGAAATAGACTACGACATATATATCATTCCAGATACTCGTCCTATCTCTATTCCTCCATATTTAATGGCACCAACAGAGTTAAAAAAGTTGAAAGAGCAGCTGAAAGATCTGTTAGATAGAGGTTTTATTCGATCAACTGTCTCACCTTGGGGCGCTCTTGTCTTTTTAGTGATAAAGAATGATGGTTCCCTTAGGATGTTATATACTACCGCCAATTGAATAAGGTTACCATTAAGAATAAGTATCCCCTTCCAAGGATAGATGATCTTTTTTTATCAACTTCGGGGTGCCAACTGTTTCTCGAAAATTGATCTCAAATCTGGCTATCATCATTAAGAGTTAGAGAATGTGACATTACAAATACAACCTTTAGAACCAGATATGGGAATTATGAGTTTTTTTGTTATGTCTTTTGGGTTGACCAATGCACCAACAACGTTCATGGATCTTATGAACAGAGTCTTCAAGCCTTACTTAGATATTTTTGTTATCGTTTTCATTGATGACATACTAATCTATTCAACGAATGAATAAGATCATGCTAGTAACCTCAATATAGTACTTCAAACTTTGAAAGAGAAGGAGTTGTATGCCAAATTCTCCAAATGTGAGTTTTGTCTTAAGTCTGTGGCATTCTTCGGCCACATATTTTCTAGTGATGGAATTAAATTCGATATTCAAAAGATACAAGTAGTTTAGAGTTGGCCTAGGCCCATGTCTCCAACAGATATTAGGAGTTTCTTGGATTTGGTTAGCTACTCTAGAAGATTTGTTGAGGGATTTTCATTTATCACGTCTCCCATTACCAACTTGACTCAAACGACAATTAAGTTAAGTTTCAATGGTTTGAAGCTTGTGAGAAAAACTTTCAGGAATTGAAAAAAAGGTTGATGATTGTTCCAATTTTGACCTTACCGAAGGGTACTCAAGGTTTTGTTGTGTACTGTGATACATCAGTAGTTGGTTTGGGTTTTGTGTTAATGTAGAAAGGCAAGGTTATAGATTATGCCTTTAGACAATTGAAAGTTCATCAGCTGAACTACCCAACCCATGGCTTAGAGTTGGATGATGTGGTTTTTATCTTGAATATATGGTGTCACTATTTGTACGGTGTTCATGTGGATATATTCACTGACCACAGGAGCCTATAGACCTAGAAGGATCTCAATCTCAGACAAAGGAAGCGGTTAGAACTACAAAAGGATTATGACATGAGTATTCTTTACCACCCATTTAAGGCAAGTGTGGTTGTTGATGCCCTAAGTAGGTTATCCATGGGAGTGCCACCCATGTTGAGGAAGAAAAGAGGGATTTAGCTAAAGATGTGCACATACTTGCACGCTTGGGAGTCAGACTTATGGATTCCAAAAAAAAAAGGGATAATGGTGACTAATGAGGTTGAATCATCACTAATGACAGAGGTGAAATAAAAGCAAGACCAAGACCTCATTTTTCTTGATTTGAAGGAAAATATTCATAAGCAAAGAGTATTGACTTTTGAACAAGGGTGAGATGGTGTGCTGAAGTACTAAGGTAGATTGTGTGTACCTAGGGTAGATGGAGTCCAAGAGAGGTTCATGGATGAGGCTCATAGCTGCAGATATTCCATCCATCTGGTTCTACCAAGTGTACTGCCATTTTGAGAGAGGTATATTAGTGGAAAGGTATGAAGAAAGACATTGTCGAGTTCGTTACTAAGTGCCCAGATTGCCAGCATGTGAAAATAGAGCACAAAAGGCCAGGAGGTTTGGTTCATAATATAGAACTTCTGAAATGGAAGTGATAGATGATTAATATGACCTTCTTCACAGGCTTGCCAAGGTTTTGCAAGAAACATGATTCTATTTGGGTAGTTGTCGATAGAATGAGAAAATCACCCTACTTTGTTGGGCAAAGACTAACCATTCGGCTGAGGATTATGCAAGGATGTATATTCAAGAAGTGGTGAAACTATGAGGTTACAGTCTCCATTATTTCAGATAAAGGTGCACAATTTACTGCTCAGTTCTTGAAGTATTTAGAGAAGGGTTTAAGTTCAAAGGTTAACTTAAGTACTACGTTTCATCCTCAGACGGATGGACAAGAAGAGCATACTATGCAGACCTTAGAAGATATGTTGAGGCCTTTTGTGATTAATTTCAAAGAGAATTGGGATGATCACCTACCTCTCATTGATTTCGCTTACCTTAGAATATATGTTGAGGGCTTTTATGAAAGATGTTTTCTTTATTAATTTATTCATGAAATATTTTATTCCGCACTACTTTTCATATCTTATGTAATTAATGATAACTAAGGCTTGTGGAAGACCACCGAAAGATCAAGTACGCAATTGCTCTGACCTAAGGGTGCTCCCGTCTTTTATAGGGTAATTTCAGGTCATTACTATATAAAGGTAGATTGTGCAAACCTAGGGTTGACGAACCCTAAGAGAGGATCATGACGGAGTCTCATAGCTCCAGATACACAGATTTAACGCGATTTGAGAGAGTTATACTGGTGGGAAGGTATGAAGAAGGACATTACAAAGTTTGTTGCCAAGTGCCCAAAATGTTAGCAAGTGAAAGTATAGCACCAAAAACCTGGAGGTTTGGCTCAGAATATAGAACTTCTGAAATGGAAGTGGGATATGATTAATATGGACTTTATCACAGGGTTACCAAGATCTCGCACACAACATGATTCTATTTGGGTAATTGTCTATAGAATGAAGAAATCAGCCCACGTTTTGCCGGTAAACACTACCCATTAGGTCGAGGATTATGATAAGATGTACATTCAAGAAGTGGTAAGAATTCATGGGGTTCCAGTCTCCATTATTTCAGATAGGGGTGCATAATTTACTGCTCAAATTTTAAAGTACTCCAGAAAGGTTTGGGTTCGAAGGTGAACTTAAACACTTCTTTTCATCCTCTAACGAATGGACAAGCCGAACGTACTATGCAGACCTTAGAAGATATGTTCAGAGCTTGTGTGATTCATTTCAAAGGTAATTGGGATGATCACATACATCTCATTGATTCCTCTGACAACAATATCTACCATTCGAGCATTGAAATGGCTCCATACGAAGCTCTTTATGGAGAAGACGAACATCTCCAATTGGGTGGTTCAAAGTTGGTGAAACAGGGTTGATAGGACCAAATCTATTTCAGCAAGCCATGGAGAAAGTGGAAGTGATTCAAGAGAGGTTGAAGATTGCACAGGGTCACAAAAATTCCTGCACGGATGTTAGGAGGAGGCGTTGTAATTTGAAGTGGATGATTGGGTATATCTAATAGTTTCACCAATTAAGGGCGTTATGAGGTTTGGTAAGAAGAGGAAACTTAGCTCGCGATATAGTAGACATTTGTTGTATATCCAAGAGGATTGGCAATAGAGCTTATGAGTTGGAGCTACCACAAGAGTTAGCAGCGGTTTGTCCGTTATTTCATATATCCATGTTGAAGAAGTGCATGGGTGATTCTTCATTAATAGTACCAAATGAAAATGATGGAAATTAAGGAGAGATTGTCCTACGAAGAGATTCCGATTTACATTTTAGATCGTCAAGTTCTCAATTTGAGAATAAAGGAAGTTGTCTTAGTTAAGGTCCTTTGGAGGAACCAATTTGTTAAAGGAGAAACTTGGGAAGCGGAAGAAGATATGAAAAAGAGATATCCACATATCTTTAAATCCGCAGCGATTGCGGATCAAGCTACTAAATTATCCTCTTAGCACTTTATAAGACTATATGTAAGAATGTTATTACTTTCTTTTAGATTGTTAAGTGTTGACCATGATATTACTCTATTTAGCATAGTGAAAGAAATCTTAATCGAGGACAAATTTTCCCATGGGGGAGATATTGTAACATCTCGTAATTTATAATAGCCAAGAATAAGATAAAAAAACAAAAATTTCTCACTTAAGAAAGGAAAAAGAAAAATCTAGGAAATTTCCTATGTTTAAAAAGTTAGTTTTTGATCATTTTCAAACAGCCATAACTTATAGATCAAGTAGAGTTAGAGTCAGTTCTTTATATGGTTGGAAATCCCTTTTAGATATCTTTCCAACACAATCGAGTTTGTGCATTTTCGATATCATATGTGGGAGATACACCTATTAGAAGTTGGGCTGTGGGATTGAGAAAGGTCCCGATCCGGATTTTAGTAAGGGTAACCTTGTCATTTCCCCCAACTATTCCCTCATTCATTTTAATGGTTTATTAGGGGTAAAACTAAGACTTAAGTCAGTTTTCGAAAAGTATTCACGCTTAGGGTTTGGGAGAAAAGAGAAAAGAAGAAGAAAAGGGAAGAAAAGTTAAAGGATTCATCTAGAACGCCATGTTCATCGAGTGGAATTCATCGAGTGTGATCCCTATTAAGGTATGTGGGATATTTCAAGTTGGGTTAATTCATTCACACATTAATTTGTTTCAATTCAACAATTTATGAGTTTATTTCATATTAGAAGTTAAGTTCTTTAAGATAAGTTTTGAATTCTTGTTGATTGAATTGTTGGATGGAATTATTGATGAATTCGTTTCGCTGGTAATTTAGAGTTGCATTCGATAGTTATGAAGTGTACCAATAGTCCCATGTGTTTGGTTGAAGAACTAGGAAGGTTTTGAGGGTTTGGAGATGAAAAAAGAGTCGAAAAACTCGTCATACGCACCTGGGTAGGGGCAGGTGTGGCGCGCCTGCAGTGAGCTAAAATTTAGCCTTAGTTATATGAGACCTGGCGCGGCGTGCCACCAGTGCGCCAGAACCAACCCTCAGTCAACCGGGGCTGGCGCGGCGCTCCACTAGTTTTGGTAGTTTAGCTGTTTTAAGTCCTTCTAAGGTTTATTAACATCTTCCGATGATTCTAATTACTTCAAATGATTTCTAAACACCTAGAAATAACTAACGAAATCAAATCATAATGTTGAATCCATAATCTATTCAAGGAATGTTAAGATCAAAGTCAAAGAAGTTAAGAGTCAAGTCTAAAACTAAGAAGCTAGTCCAAAGCAAGGTTCTAGAACATTTCTAAGGGACTTTATTAAAAGTTTTAACTTAATTTTAATGCTCAAGTTTTAAAGTTAAAGCGAAGAGTAAGATTTGAAGTCTTTCCTTCAAATTAAAGTATAAGGGAACTAAATATTCCCTAAGAGTTAATTTAAGGCTCAAGTTCAAGTTAAGCAAAGATTAAAGACTCATTTTTCAATGGTTATAAGGTGTAACACCTCGTAGCTCGTAATATCCAAGAATAAGCTAAAAAACAAAAATTTTCTTTTTTGGAAAGAATAGGAAAGCCCTTGGAAATATCTTTCCAACGCCGCCAAGTTTTAAGCAATTTTTGAACTGTCATAACTTCTTGTTCATGATGAGTTTGTGTTAGTTCTTTGTGTGGTTGTAAAGAACTTGGAGAGATCTTTCCAACACCACGAAGTTTCTGCTTTTTCAATATTGTATGAGGGAGATATGTCTAGTGGAAGTTGAGCTAGGATTGACGAAGATCCCAATTTGGATTTTTAAAGGGTAAACATGTTATTTCACTCAACTATTTCCTAAATCGTTTTAAAGGTTTCTTAGAGGTAAAAATAAGTCTTAAGTGAGTTTTAGAAAATTATTCACACTTAGGGCTTGGGAGAGAAGAAAATAGAAGAAGAAAAAATGGAGAAAAAGTTCAAGAATTCATCAAGAACATCAAGATTTTCGGGTAGAATTCTTCGGGGGTGATCCCTACCAAGGTATGTGAGACCTTTTTTGTTCGGTTAGTTCACCCACACACTTGTTTAATTAAATGAATTTTTAATAGATTGAATGATGAAAATTTATGTTCTTAAAGTTCAATGGTTCAATTCTTGTTAGTGGAGTTGTGGTATATTTTAGTTGATTGGATTTGTCAGGTATAATCTATTGGGTATTTAGGTCATTAGTGATCCTAGGTTATTAGGGGTGAGATCCATTAAATTTTAGAAGGTTTGGAGATTAAAAAACAGAATAGAAAATTCGGAAGTCCCATCTAACAGAGACCCTGGGGATTCGCGCCAACCAGAGCTCTATCCGTTAGGACATGGTGCTCCACACCAGCCAGAGCCACCCAGGGACAGTTTCTGTCCGTTAGGCTCTGGGGCTCCACGCCTCTCCGAGCGCCAAGGATGCCTGGAGACCCCGTTCTTTCTCTATCTTTTCGTACTAGTTCCCAAGTGATGTACCCACACTTCTTAGTTGATTCCAACACTATAAGATACATATAAACATCATGAAATCATTCATAACAATTATATCATGAACCTTGAATCCATAATTCATTTCAAGAAAAGTTATGATCAAAGTCAAGGAAGTCAAGAAGTCAAGTCTAAAGCTATGAAGTAAGTTAAAGTAAAGTTTTCTTTATGTTTCCAATACTCTTATTTAAACGTTATAACTTCGTTTTAATGCTCAAGGTTTGAGTTAAGGAAAGAGTAAAAGTTGAAGTGTTTCCTTCAAAGAAGTATAAGGGAACTAAGTAATCTCTAAATAGTTGATTAAGAAAAATGTTTGAAGTCAGGTGAAGAGTAAAGAGTTTGAGTTCATTACTAAAAAGATATAAGGGAACTAAGTTCTCCCTAAAAATTTTATAATTGGTTTTTTACATTTAAGTTAAGAGGAAACTAAGATTTCCCAAAAGATTTGAACAAGAAAAGGCAATATTGATTCCAAGAGAGCTTTTAAAGCTATGTGTTGAGAAATTATCTCAACCCAAAGAAAGGAAGTTACTTTGAAAACTTGTGCTAAAGTATATTTTAGGAGTTGTAATGAGAACCGATGTGGGGTTAAGAGTTCATATTAACTGAAATCCCCATGTAAACAATGTAGACATCATAGGTGTTAAAGGGTCGTACTTTTTAGATGATCACGTAAGTTAAGCTAGTGAATCCACTAAGTTAAGGAGTCTTATGACACAGCAAAGTGTAGGTCAGTTCTATCAGCGTGGGCAAGACATTATATCACCATTTAGGCTCATAGTGGTGGTTGCCGGTTTGAGAATCTCCCACAGAACTATATTACTTTAATATATAAGTAAAGTTAACTTTGCTATTGCATTTCCTTTATTAAACTAAGTTTATTTAGAATTTTACAAGCTTTATATATATCACAAATGTTTTAAATTTCTTTATATACAAACATCGAGTTGAGTATTTTTTTGAGTTAAGAAGACCCAAGGTAAATTTGTTTTATTCACATCAAGCTTAAGTTGTTGTTTAGCATTCCAAATCGCATAGTGATACATTCAATGTACTAATGTCAGTTGGCCTGCATTGTCTTATGATGTACACATAAGTAAACAAGATCAACATCTAGTGCCTCGTTGATCGAGTTTGAACACTCAGAGTCACTGGTGAGCCTCCTTGCATACCCGAGGATCCTTTTATATACTTTCCATGTCTTTCAATTATACAATGTTGTTGGGTTTGTCCCGACATTCATCATAGTATATTTAGAGGCTTCATATATGTATATTCAGTCTTTTAGTTAAGTCGAGTCTTTATCTACATATATTTTATTCTTAGACTTATGTGTCATTTGGTCCAATACAATTAGTTTATGTTATTTATGTGAATGTTCTTTTCGTGTTGAGTAAGTCCTCCGCTGAGTTATGTAAGCCAGGTCAAGGGTTCGCTCAAGGCCAACAATGGTCATTAGGTGTCGGCCATGTCTAGTGTTTAGGCTCAGGGCATGACAAACTTGACATCACAACACAGAGGCTGTGACATTTAGGAATTTCTTCACTTCTTTCCTATTCCTTCTCGTAGGTTATAGTTTATCTCAAAAAAATTCCTCCTAATTCGTGCTTACGCATGTTCCAGATCACCATGCCTCGACGAAGAGTAGTCAGAGGTCGTCCAGCCAAAAGAAATGTAGAAGAGCCGAAGGTACTTAATGCACCCGAAGTGCAACCTCAAGCGGAAGTTACTAATGCTGGTTCTGCGAGGCTATCCGAATCTAAGCCAAGCGGTGACTAACCAAGTCGGTCAACAAAAAGGAGTTCGACAAAAAAGGCTGACACTACGAGGATTCGGAAATTCTTGAGGATGAATTCCCCAAATTTTTCTGGTTCAAGCACTACTAAGGATCCTGAAAACTTTTTGGAAGAGTTGAATAAGGTGTTTGAGGTGATGCATGCAGTCGACAATGGAAGTGTTGAGCTAGCTCCATATCAACTGAAAAATATTGTTAGGACATTGTTCGACCATAAGAATAAGGGTAGAGACAACGACTCGCCACATCTGTGTAGAGCTTATTTAGAAGAAGCTTTCTTGGGGTGTTTGTTTTCCCGAGAACTAAAAGAGGAAAAGGTACGTGAATTCCTTACTATAAAACAAGACTTCTAGAGTGTTCATGAGTATGGGCTGAAATTCACCCAACTGTCTCGCTATGCTCCAGAGATGGTTAAAGATATAAGGAGCAAAATGAGTTTATTATCGCTTCTTTGGGTCGTTCATCTAGTAAAGAGGGAAAGCGGGTCACTTCATGAGAGATTTCCCTAGGAATAAGTAAGGTGGTGGAAATACGGGCAATAGAGATCAATCTTCATCAATTGCTCCACCTGACAGGTCTCCACTTAAAAGGTCCACTTCTGGTACTGGCATATGGGAAAATCGTCTCTGAGTAATCACTAGCCGCCAAAATCAAGAGAACTCGTGAGATGTTTTCACCGTTATGATAAAAGTATTTACTTTTGATGTTTATGCTTTGTTAGACTTGGGAGGAAGTATATATTTTGTAACTCATGTTGCGAATCAATGTGAGATTCATCTTGAGAAACATTGTGAGCCTTTTTGTGTTTCTACCCTGTTAGAGAGTGTATACTGGCGGAAAGAGTCTATTGTGATTGTCCTATTTCTTTCAATCATAAGAACACCATGGCTAATCTAGTAGAGTTAGACGTGGTATATTTTGATGTCATTTTATGTATGGATTCACTTCATGCCTGTTATGCATCAGACTGTAGAACTCGAGTTGTCAAGTTTTGAATTCCTAATAAGCTAGTCTAGAGTGGAGTAGCAGTTCAGCAGTGCCAAAGGGTCATTTTATTTCGTACCTTAAGGCGAGGAAGTTAGTTTCAAGGGGGTGTATCTATCACTTTGTCCAAGTTAATGACTAAAGTGCTTAGGTACTTTCCCTTTATTCAGTTCCTATACTAAAAGAGTTCCTAGAAGTTTTTCTAGATTATCTACACGGATTCCTCCCTCGTGAGAGAGAAATAGGCTTCGGCATAGATATCATTCAAGATACTCGTCCTATCTCTATTCCTCCATATTGAATGGCACTAGCAAAGTTAAAAGAGCTGAAAGAATAGCTGAAAGATCTTTTAGATAAAGGTTTTATCCGAACAAGTGTCTCACCTTTGGTTTCTCCGATCTTATTTGTAAGTAAGAAAGATAGTCCCTAAATGCCCCCAGTTGAATAAGGTTACTATCGAGAATAAGTATCCTCTTCCAAGGATACACGATCTTTTCAACAAACTTCAAGGTGTCACCTATTTCTCGAAAATTGATCTTAGATCTCGTTACCATCATTTAGGAGTTAGAGAATGTGACATTCCAAATACAACCTTTAGAACCAGATATGGGCATTATGAGTTTTTGGTTATGTCTTTTGGGTTTACGAATGTACCAGCAGCACTCATGGATCACATGAACAAATTCGTCAAGACTTACTTAGATATGTTTTTTATCGTCTTCATTGATGAGATACTAATCTATTCAAGTAATGAAGATCATGCTAGTCATCTCAGAAGAGTACTTTAGACTTTGAAATAAAATAAAATGCATGCCAAGTTATCCATGTCTGAGTTTTGGTTTATGTATTTCGCATTCCTGGGCAACATAGTTTCCAATGAGAGGATTACAGTCGATGCCCAAAAGATAGAAGGAGTTCAGAGTTGGCCTATACCCACGTATTCAACTTATATTAAGAGTTTCTTGGGTTCAGATGGCTACTATAAAAGGTTTGTAAAAGGGTTTTTATCTATTTCATCTCCCTTGACTAAGTTGAGTCAAAAGACAGTAAAGTTTCAATAGTCTGAAGCTTGTGGGAAGAGCTTTCAGGAATTAAAAAAAGAGGTTGACTTCTACCCCAATTTTGACTTTACCGGAGGGTAGTCAAGGTTTTTGTGGTGTACTGTGATACATCAAGAGTTGGTTTGGATTGTGTGTAAATGAAGAAAGGTAAGGTTATACACTACGCAGATAGTTAAAAGTTCATGAGAAGAACTACCCAACACATGACTTGAAGTAGGCTGTTGTAGTTTTTGTCTTGAAGATAAGGCGTCAATACTTGTACGATGTTCATGTGGATATATTCATTGACCACAAAAGTCTATAATATGTGTTCACCCAAAAAGAGTTGAATCTCATACAAATGAGGTTGTTAAAATTACTGAAGGATTATGATATAAGTATGCTTTACCACCCAAGTAAGGCTAATGTGGTTGTTGATGCCTTAGGCAGGTTATTCATTGGGAGTACCGCCCATTTTGAGGATAATAAAAGGGAGTTAGCTTAAGATGTACTCGGACTTGCACGATTTGGAGTTAGACTTATGGATTCCAAAGAAGGAGCGATATCGTTGATTAATGGGGCTGAATCATCACTAGTGTCTTAGGCGAAAGAAAATCAAAACCAAGACCTCATTTTTCTTGATTTGAAGGTGAACGTTCATAATCAAAGAGTGGTTGTTTTTGAACAAGGGGGAGATGGTGTGCTGAAGTACCAAGGTAGATTGTATGTACCTAGGGTTGATGGACTCCAATAGAGGATCATGAAGGAGGCTCACAGCTCCAGATATTCCATTCTTCTGGGTTCAACCAAGATTTATCATCATTTGAGAGAGGTATACTGGTGGGAAGGTATGACGAAGGACATGGCAGAGTTTGTTGCGAAGTGCCCGAATTGCCAGCTTGTGAAAGTAGACCACTAAAGACCTAGAGGTTTGGCTAAGAATATAGAACTTCCAAAGTGGAACTGAGAGATGATTAATATGGACGTTATCACTAGTTCGCCAAGGTCTCAAACACAACATGATTCAATTTCGGTAATTGTCTATAGAATGAAGAAACCAGCCCACTTTTTACCGGTAAGATACCCATTAGGCCGAGGATTATGCTAAGATGTACATTAACAAAGTGGTAAGACTTCATATGGTTTGGTATCCATTATTTCAGATAGGGGTGCACAATTTACTACTCAAATCTAGGAGTATTTCAGAAAGGTTTGGAATCAAAGGTGAACTTAAGCACCGCTTTTCATCCTCAGACAGATGGATAAGTAAAGCGTATTATATACCTTAGAATATATGTCCATATCTTGTGTGATTCATTTAAAAGGGAATTGGGATGACCACATACCTCTCATGGAGTTCGCTTACAACAATATCTACCATTAGAGCATCCAAAGGGCTCCATACAAATCTCGTTACGGGAGAAGATGAAGATCTACTACTGTGTGGTTCAAAGATGGTGAAGTAGGGTCGATAGGACCAGATCTAGTTCACCAGGTCATGGAGAAAGTGGAAGTGATTCAAGAGAGATTAAAGAAGACACAAAGTCACAAAAATTCCTACACAAATGTTAGGAAGAGGCCATTCAATTTTGAGGTGGACGATTGCGTTTATAATAAGGTTTCACCAATGAAGGGTGTTATGAGGTTTGGTAAGAAAGGGAAACATAGTCATCGGTATGTAAGACATCATTGAATATCCAAGAGAGTTGGTTGTGTAGCTCATGAGTTAGAGCTACCACAAGAGTTCGCATCTGTTCATCCCGTATTCCATATTTATATGTTGAAGAACTGTAGCCATGATCCTTTATTGATTGTACCAACTGAGAATGTTGAGATTAAGGATAGGTTATCCTATAAAGAGATTCCGGTTGAAATTTTGGATTTTCAAGTTGCATCAGTCAAGGTCCTTTTGAGGAACCAATTTATTGAAGAAGAACTTGGGAAGCTGAAGAGGATTTGAAGAAGCGATATCCACATCTCTTTGAATCCAAAGAGAATACAGATCAAGGTACTAGATTCTTATATTATGACTTTATAAGACTATTTGTAAGCATTTTATTACTTGATTTTGGATTGTTAAATGTTGAACATTATGTTATTATTTTTAGCATAGTGAAAGAAATCTCATTCGAAGACGAATGTTCCCAAGAAGGATGTGAGGACCCCAAAATTAATTAGGTCCAAATATAGACTAAAATGTGTGTCATGATCATATAATGTCTAAAATGGTTAATTACTGTATTATAAGTTATTTTGAGGAGTTTGAAAGTGTTTGGAGGTCAAATGTCCAAGATGTTCAAAAGTTAGCCACTAGATCTACTAGTGTTCCTTAGTATCTTTCATGAGGTTTTAAGAATTATTTGGAGTTCAAATTTATAGGAAAAGTTCTTAAAATGAAGATGTACGTGTTTAGGGTTGAAACCTTTGGGAACGACTCCTCAAGGACCACCCTAAAGGTCCTTGAGAAGGACCCAACCTTTCGGATGAAATTGTCCAAAAAAGTCCACAACCAAAACTGCCTAATCGACACTCGTCGTTTCACCTACGCCCCATCAATGGGGGACATTTATTCAAAATTAGGTGAGGGATCTTAAACCCCCAAAACGATAATCCTTTGACCAAAACGGCGGCTTGCCAGTACGGCCTGTTGTCTGGTCGATGACTCGTGGATGCTTTTCGTCAATTGAAACCTGCAATTTCTGTAGTTGTCTAGGCCAAGGGTGGGGTGATTCGGTAAATTAATCTAACGTCCAAATAAATTCATGGGAAGTTATTTTAGGTGTTTTTATGTATATTTAATATGTTTAAACAATAAAGATCCATTTAGACTCTAAACTTCAAAATCAGAACTTCTCCCTCTCTAAAACTCACTCAAGAACACCATAGAAGAAGAAGAGACATGGTGGCACTTTTTAGGAACAAGTTCACCAAGGTTTCAATATGGGATTAAGTCTCTAATATTAGGTGAGTGAAGCTTGTTCATCCATGGAGTACCTATATTTATCCCTCGATTGTGAATCTAAAAGACACTAATCTTGGAAGGGTTGTGACTACATTGTGGGTAACGCTTGATTGTGATCCCAATCTAGTGGGTAGCATTCATTTATATTCATATAATTATTATGTGATGTTTTCATATGGTTTACTTGATTAATTCGTGTTTTGATGATGATGGTGATCATGGTGGGTTTAGGCCATTACAGTAAAGATGTTGTTTCTAAGTTGATCTTCTTGATTCAATTGTATTGTATGCTAATTGATCCTGATAGGATCACCTAGATATGAATTGAACTATGACTAATTGATTAAGAATGATCTTGAATTTTAAAGTTGGAATTAAACCTATGTGATCATATATGACTAGATTTACCTTCTAATGATCACATTGAATAAATTAACTTTTAATTGGACATGCATAATGTTATATTGAAGGCAGCAATAAATTATAGTGCTTGTATTTATTTTTGATAGGGATTTAGGGGTGAAGTCATTGCGAGGGGATTATTATGATGTTCTCTTTCTCTTTTACAATTAGACCTACAAGCTAGGGAAAAAAATTCTCTCACATAGATGGATTCTAGGTTGATCTAAGAACCTAAAATGAATTAGGGCATGATAGACTAAGATAGCTTGAAGTTGAATTGAATAGTCTTTTCTTGTGTAATTGACTTGGTGAGGTAAAACCAAGGTGCGATAGCTTAATATGCTAGATCTCATGGAAGCTTGAGATGGTAGATTTCATGGTAGCTTGGGATGGTGAATCTCAAGGATGCTTGAGTTGAAATACTCATGGTAGCTTGAGATGGTGAATCTCCTGGAGGCTTGACAAAATATACTCATGGTAGCTTTAGGTGATGAATCTCATAGTAGCTTCGGATGGAAGAAGCAAGCTCTCCTATGTTTAGCTTGATCTTGTGTTGCAAGGATGCTTGGTCATGTTAGCTTGATTTGGTTAGGATAAAACCATGTCATGGAAGCTTTAGGGGAAAGTCCTATACTCTCTTAATGTTAGCTTGATTTGCATGCAAGGTGCATTTCATGGAATAGCTTGAGATAGAATTCTCATGGTAGCTTAGGGTTCAGGATTCATGCTCCCTATGTCTTAGTTTGCATATACATGATTGGTTGCATGGTCGTTAGGTTTGGACTATTATATCCTTCCTTTGTTAGATTGGATTGTATGATGAGATGTTTTCCATGGTAGTAGGTCTATTATATTGGTTTGTCAAGATTAATAGACAAGAGTGCAAGATAAGTTAGCTTGGAGTAGGATAGACTATAGAAGTACTTAGTATGCATGGTAGTATGGGATGTCATCCGATCATGGCACAAGTATGACTTGAATCTACCTATGACATGACCCTCTACATGGTGTATGATTAGCTTAGATAGTTTCATTCCATGATATGATTGACTTAAGATGGAAGTTCCTTGTCAATATGAGATAGGTCTACTAGAGACTCCCAAACCAAAATGAAAGGGAATAGGGTGACATCAAGATATGCTTAGGGTGTAAGGTAGAATAGGATGTCTCACATGCATTGCACAACTGTGCTTTGAGGTGTCCTATATGCATAGTGCTCATATGTTATGATAAACTAAGGTCTTAATTATGAGAATGTATTATGATCAAGATAGACCAAAGAGAGGTACTTAGCTTTGGTAATAGTATGGTATGCTACCTTAGCCTTGCACAAGTCTACATGGAAGAGGCTTGAGAAGTAGTTCATTAGAGTATGAAGGACAGTGGTTTAAGTATGAACTCTTACGTATGCTTTATGATGCTTTATTATTCTTATGATATTCATGTTATGCTTATTCTTTTATCTCATATGATTATTTCTATTGCTGAATAATCCTTATGTTTGGTATAATAGTTTGCATACTTTTTACATTTTGTACTAATGCATATTCTGCCTACATTCTAATCCAACATAGGGTATTGAGGATATTGAGTTGCTTTAAAGGGTAGAGTTTCCAAGGCTTTCAAGAAGTGAAGATTGGTGAGTCCTCATAGCATCCGAGGACACCACCCCTGTGTTGTATTTTATATTCTTTCCTATGTTTAAACTTTTATGGGTTGTGTATCAAAGCATTTGTACTCATGTTTTCATATATGTCTTTTAAGATATATGATAGAAAGGCTTCCATTTGATGATATGACTTACGCATTATGTTTTTGAGAGAAACTTTTAATTTCGTACACTTTTCATATAAATTTAATGAAAGATGTCTAAGGGCTTGTACAAGACCTCTTATAGGTCAAGTACGTCATGTAAGCTTGATCTTGTGTTGAAATGATTCTTTGTCATGTAATCTTGATTTGGTTACGCCAAATCATGTCATGGTAACTTTTGGGAAAGGCCTATACTCATCTAATGTTAGCTTGATTTGCATGCAAGGTACATTTTATGGTAGCTTGATTTGCATTAAAGGCGCATTTCATGGAATAGCTTGAGATAGAATTCTCATGGTAGCTTAGGGTTGAGAATTCATGCTCCCCTATGGACTAGCTTTCATAGTACATGATTGATTTCATGGTGGTTAACAAGGGACTATTGTATCCTTCCTTTGTTAGCTTGGATTGTATGATGAAATGTTTTCCATGGTAGTAGGTCTATTATGTTGGTATGTTAAGCTTAATAGACAAGAGTGCAGGATAAGTTAGCTTGGAGTAGTATAGCCTATAGAAGTACTTAGTATGGATGGTAGTATTAGGATGTCATATATACATGGAACAAGTATGACTTGAAGCTACCTATGACATGACCCCTACGTAATGTATTCTTAGCTTGGATAGTTCTTTCCAATTACAGGATTGACTTATGAACTTCTAGATAAGGATGAGTTAGAGTCAGTTCTTTATGTAGTTGCAAATCCCATGGATAGATCTTCCCAAATCCACCGAGCTTGTGCATTTTATTTATCTTATGAGGGAGATGTGTCTAACAGAAGTATGGCTGTTTGATTGAGCAAAGTCCCAGTCCGGATTTTTGTAAGGGTAAACTTTTCATTTCACCCAACTATTTCTTAATTTATTTTAAAAGTTTATTAGGGGTAAAACTAAGCGTTAAGTTAGTTTTGGAAAAGTATTCACGCTTAGGTCTTGGGAGAGAAGAGAAGAGAAGAGAAGAAGAAAAAAGGAAGAAAAAGTTCACGAATTCTTCAAGAACACCAACATATTCGAGTGGAATTCATCGGGGGTGATCCCTACCAAGATATGTAAGATCTTTCTGTGTTGGGTTAGTTCACCCACAAACCATTTTGTTTAATTTATCGAATTTTGAAAAGATTGAATGATGAACATTGCAATGCTTGAAGAACCATGGTTAAATTCTTGTAAGTTGAGTTGTATTATGTTTTAGTTGATTGGATAAGTTTTTCCGGGTTGTTTTTTAGGTCTACTGTATTGGGTAATGAGGTTATGAGTGATCCTAAATGATTGAGGTGAGATTCATGGAAGTTACAAGGTTTAGAGATGAAAAACGGAGAGGTTAAGTTAGAAGTCCCATCTAATAGACCCTAGGGCGCTACGCCTACCACAGCCCCTTAGAAAAGTCTCTATCCATCAGGCTCTGGCGCACCGCGCTAGCCAGAGCCCCTCAGGATAGATTATGTCCATCAAGCTTTGGTGCTCCACGCCTCTCAGTGTGACAACCCTAAAAATGGATAAGATAAGAAATTTTTATTATGTTAAGCATGCATATGATTAGACCAGGGTTCACACAAATTGATGCGCATTGAAACAGACCTTGAAACCCTTTCTATATCCAAGCCAACTAAATTGGGGAGTTATTTGAGCTTTGAAAGGGTAGGTCCAACCATGTAGGGCTCTCGAATAAGAAGATTTACTCAAAGGAGTCTTTACTGGACTTAAAAAGAGGAAATCTTAGGCTTGAAGGGTCTAGGGGTAAAATGATCTTTTCTTGGCTAAGGGTAGTATAGTAATACCCTAAATATTTAATTTATTATTTAATTAATAAGTTAGAGGGGAAACCTACATTGGGCTCGTGGAGCAAAGTCTTGCTCCACTTGGGTTCGAACCTAGGTGGAAGCAATGAATAAGAGTGATTTTTATTTAAGCTATTGAATTAATGTAATTAATTAATAATTATTATTCATTAGCCGATTTAAAATAAAATAAAATATGATTTTTATAAAATAAACAAAATCCTTATTGACTAAGTCCTAAAACTAGACTCCTAAGCCTCCTACAACTCCCACTTTCTCACGTTTATCTCTCCACTCTCACGCTCAATATATCTTATTCTTTCTCATGTATTTTCTCCGACAAAATAAGAGGCAAGAGAAGAAAAATAAATCAAGTTCTTCACACTTGAAAAAATCACACGAAATCACAAGAAAACAAACATTAATCGCACACTTGGATAAGGGAGGTTGTCATTCGAGTGGAGTTGACATTGAGTAGGCTTAGACGTGATCTTGGGTTAAGTTTGTGGGAAGCAAGTCAAGATTTTAACATCTAAAAGGAATGGGTTCTCTTCTCTCTTGGTCCCTTTTCAAATAGACCCCTTAAGGTTCAGATTACTCAGTCCGAAAACTAGGATTGTTCCCCTTTGCATGCCCCTATCACTAGCTCCCAATGAATCATAGGTTGGTAATGATTGCTGGTATATTTAGTTGTATATTATGTTTTCGTGATGAATATGATTATGTATGAGCACTTGAAATCGTATGAAAGATAACCAGTTGTTCGAAATTATGTTCAAGTATGTGTGTGCAAGCATGTTTTAGTGACTAAGGTCTCGGGTTAAGGCTCAAAATTTTGTAATACTATGGTTGTTATCTTACATGCATAAACCTATATAAATCGTGATCTTCAATAAAAATGAAAGTATAGCTGAATTGAGTACCAATATTTTGGCTAAACGATTTTATAAAAAATGAAACCCAAAATGTATTAAATGTTGTATGAATTTCCCTAAGAGTTCAAGTGAAGTGATGGTGAAAATGAGATGAAAAATGATCGAATTTCCAGCAAACCTACAAGTTTGGTTTAGGCTAAATAATGATGAATAACTCTAGAAATTATTTGAGTGTAAAGGGATGGGGCCACAAGGATTCGAACATGTGACCTTACCCGTATAATGCCTTAAAAATGTGAAAAGGGAAATGGGGTCAACAGGAATTGATCTTGGGTGGGCTGGGTGAAAAGTTAAGTACAAAAATTAATAAAAATAAAAAGGGAGGCGTGGGAATTGAACCCACGACCTCCAGTCAGCGAGTGGAAGTAAAGGAAAAATAAAAGAAAAGAAATGTGAGGCATGGGAATCGAACCCACGAACTCAAGGCTGTCAAAAAGAGTAAAGGAGAAAGGGAAAATAAAAGAAAAGAAATGTGAGGTGTGGGAATCGAACCCATGACCTCAAGGAAGTGAACGTAGTCAAGATAAAAATGTAGATAAAAAGAATTGCGAGGCGTGGGAATTGAACCCATGACCTCTAGGTAGTAGGTGCAAAATAAAATAAAAATAAACAGAGGCTGTGGGGTTTAATCCCACAACCTAATGGTCTATGCGAATTGTAAGAGGGGAATTAAATGAAAAAAAAATAAAAGGGGCAGTGGGGGTTCGATCCCACAACCCCTCGTCCAAGTAGGAGGAGATTCCAAGGAGATAAATAAAGAGGGAATGTTTGTGTTAGGGATCGATCTAGGGTCTCAATGTGATGTGGACTAAAAATAAAATCAATGAAAAATGTAAGTTTTGTCCAAGGGATTCAAACTTGGGTTCCCTTGCCCATATTCCGTATTGATACATAAGTCATACGTGAATTAAATGTTCAAGAATAATTCACCCTACCTAGATCGAAATCGAGATCTTGGTATACAAACAAGATGCATAAGTCTTGTACTACATAATCTGAGGAAGATACGAGTCACTTACGAACTATGAAAGAACTCTCATGGCTTGTATGCATAGACCCACAAGTCTAGCATACGTTTAAAAATAAGTGAAGCTAAGATATATGTAATGAAATGATGAAACCCTAGAAAGGTCAAGAAAGAGTGTGAAACACACAAATGGCCAAGTGCATTGGCATATGAAGAAATGAACATTCACGAAAAAGGGGTGAGTAATTACGAAGAGCAAATGTGCTAATGTTAATGAATGTGGTGACAACATGATATGAGGGTAATGTAAAAGATGAGAACAATCTCAAGCGAGCCTAAGTAAATGTTACCAAAATGTACTCACCTACGAGAGTGTAAAATTAATGAAGTGACCAGTCTCTATGAACACTCTAATGAAAGTATTGAGATTAACACACTTAATACTAATGATGAGATGATAAATGATCTATTGAGACATGATTTCCTCATACTAGAAGCCAGCTTCCATGACGTATGAGTTGAATGGAATGGAACTTTATATTGAGCCCCGATATACTAGCTATGAGCGGTGATGCCTTCTTTCGGGAACGGCGGAGGTTCATGTATATCTCTTGAGATGAGACTGTCTGGCATGCCGGGTATAGGTTTCCTTATATCTCCTACTTTTCGAACCTATACTACCAATATAGGGATTTGGCGGGGTTCAATTCCCATGTACGCTAGCATGTTTTGGGTCACTTTGGCCAGTGATTCCACCTCTTTTTGGTGTGGGGGAGACACTGGATGTCATGATGCTCACATGATCTATGTTGGTTAAAGTTAAATTTCCCAATGAATGAATGAGGCCATTCTTAGATGACGCATATAATGAAATGAACGATACCAAAGGTGTTAGGGTAGGATAATCAAGAGGTGAGCTAGACTCAAGTAATGACACTAGGTTATTCTTGATCATTGCACAACAAAATTGATGAGAGTCGTAAACTACATCCTAGGTATAGCTGGTGTTTTCACTAGCTTTTGAATGAATGAAGCAGACTCTGTGTTTGCTAAGGAAGACTCCTTAGTTGAGGTCTCATATGTTGAGCCCTCATTTCGGAAAGTCTTAATATCTAGTCCATAATTCCAAGGTCTCATGGTATATCAATGAATCATATGAAAGATGTTATGTGCTATATGCATTATGATATGTGCTATGTGTAAGATATTATGTGTTGTGTGCAATATGATAAGTATGATGATTCATGTTAATCTCATGGCATGACTTTCCTAATCTAAATTTGGAAAAGTCACTGACTTTCCTAATCAAAATTTGGAAAGCTCACTAACTTTCCTAATCAAAATTTGGAAAGTTCACTAACTTTCCTAACCTCAATTTGGAAAGTCCACTGACTTAACCTTCTATAATCATGTTGTTAGGAAAGAGATAATCTTACTCATGCATGTCCTTGGTGTGTGCTTGCATATACACATACTTAGAACAAGTGTGTACTAACCTTATACAACTCTAAAATTTTAGGTGGAGGCATAGGTGGACGCTAGAGCTACAGGTTGACACTGAAACTATCCGGACGTGGAGCATTATCCGTACTTGGTAGGCCCTCAGGCTTTCGAGGATTTTTGCCCATTATATTCTAGCTTAGTTATATGATTGAGCTAGTGGAGTATGTTCCACTAGAATTTCTTTCTACTTTTGTTGAGACATTATATTGGTTCCATTTTGGCAAGTATACATTTAATGCTATATTAAACTATTTCTTTCATTTGATGATCTTAATTTTAGATGGTTGATGGTGAAAAATTATGAATCTAATAGAATGTTAAGTATGTATGTTAAGAAATAAAAAGTTTCAAATTTTTATCTAAAAATTAACCTAGATGAATTAAGAATGACCTAAGTAGGTTTGTCCGCGACCACTGACAGGTCAACGACGCTGGTCTCGTATTGGGTCTAGGTTCCTGGTCATGTTGTATCCAACCAAGGTGTAAAGGTGGACCCTAAGAAGACTGAGGTTGTTAAGAACTGGCCAAAACATCTTATTCTCACAGATATATGTAGCTTCTTTGGATTGGATGGTTACTACCTTAGGTTCGTGGAGGGTTTTTCTTCCATTGTCTCCCCACTGACATCCTTAACGAAGAAGAAGGCCAAGTTCGAGTGGACGGAGACTTGTGAGAAGAGTTCCCAAGAGCTGGAGGACAAACTCACTTCAGCCCCGGTGCTTACTTTACCTAAGTGTAGTGAGAGTTACACTGTATATTGTGATGCATCTAGAGTTTGTTTGGGTTGTGTTCTTATGTAGGGTGGTAAGGTGATAGCTTACGTGTCCAGATAGCTCAAGGTTCATGAGAAAAATTATCCCACTCATGACCTGGAGTTGGCAGCTGTGGTGCTTGCAGTGAAGTTGTGGAGGCACTACTTGTATGGTGTGTATGTGGATGTGTCGACAAACCACAAAAGTCTCCAATACGTGTTCACACAGAGGGAGTTGAATCTACTTAAGCGGAGAAGGTTGGAGTTGTTGAAGGACTATGATATGAATGTTCACTATCATCCAGGTAAGGATAATGATTTAGCTGATGATTTGAGGAGGATGAGCATGGGAAGTACAACCCTTGTTGAGGATGAGAAGAGGGAGTTGGCAAAAGATGTACATAGACTAGACAGACAGGGTGTGCGATTGGTTGACTCTACTAGTGGGGGTGTTTTAGTTCATCCTAGTTCTGAATCATCCTTTGAAGTTGAAGTCAAGGAGGGTCAGCATCTCGATCCTGTTTTGATGGATCTAAAGGACTTAGTGTGGATAAAGATGAATGAATCTTTCGCTTTGGGAGGTGATGGCATACTTATGTATCAGGACAGGCTGTGTGTACCAGATGTGGATAATTTGCGGACCAAGATTGTTGAAGAGGCCCATGCTTCAAGATATTCCATACATCCAGGTTTCACCAAGGTGTATCATGATCTTAAGCAGATTTAGGTGGGATGTCATGACGAGGGACATTGCAGAATATGTGGCCAAGTGTCCTAATTGTCAGCAGGTTAAGGTAGAACATCTTAAGCCTGGCGGTCATACTCAAATTTTTGAGATTCTGACTTGGAAGTGGGAGGCCATTAATATGGACTTCGTGGTTAGTCTTCCAAGGACTAGGAGATAACATGACTCCATATAGGTTATTGTGGACAGGATGAGTAAGTTTTCCCACTTTATCCCTATGAAGTCTACCTAGAGAGCCGAGGATTATGCGAGACTCTACATTGATGAGATTGTGAGATGGCATGGGATTCCTTTGTGTATCATTTCAGATAGAGGATCTCAGTTTACTTAACATTTTTGGAGATCTTTCAAGAAAAGCATGGGCACGCAGGTCAAGCTTAGTACTACCTTTCATCCTCAAACTGATGGGCAGACAGAGCGCACCATTCAGACATTGGAGTGTCATTCATTTTGGGTCCAGAAATCATTCATGAGGCCTTAGAGAAGGTCAGAGTGATCAGGGATAGGTTGGATACAGCTTACAGTCGGCAGAAGACATATGCAGATAACAAAAAACGACCCTTAGAGTTTGATGTTGGTGACCAGGTCTATCTGAAGATATCCCCTATGAAGGGGAGATGAGGTTTGGCAGGAAGGGAAAGTTGAGTTCGAGGAATGTTGGGCCATACGAGATCCTACAACCTGTGGGTGAGGTGGCCTATGAGTTGGCATTACCGGCGGAGTTAGCTTCTTTCCAACAAGTCTTTCATGTATCCATGTTAAAGAAGTGCCTAGGCTATCCAACATTGTTCTACCTGTGGAAGGTTTGGGGGTCGATGAAGACTTGTCCTACGAGGAGGTACCTATTGAGATCTTAGACAAACGGATCAAACGGATGAGGAATAAAGAGATTGCCACAGTAAAGGTATTGTGGAGAAATCATCTTGTTAAGGGTGCTACGTGGGAGGCTGAGGCCGATATGAGATCCCGCTATTCTCATCTTTTCAGCTCTTGAGGTTAGACTTACTACTCTTAAGTCTAACTTTCTTTTTCTCTCAATTTTTGTTGCTATTGCTTAACTATGCATAGTGATTATGTTATGATCTGACTGGCATTACTCTAGATAGTAGTAGTGTCATTCGGGGACGAATGTTCCTAAGGGGGTAAAAATGTAATAATCCTGAAAATGGAAATAGATAAGAAATGCTTAATGTGTCAAGAATGCCTATGATTAGACCACGGTTCACACGGATTGATGCGCGTACAACAAGACCTCAGAACCCTTTCTACAACCAAGACAAGTAACTTGTGGAGTTAGTTGAGCTTGAAAAGTTTGGGTCCAACCATGTAGGTCTCTCAAATAAAAAGATTTACTCGAACGAGACTTTACTGAACTTAAAAAGAAGAAATCTTTGGTTTGAAAGTCTAGGGGTAAAACGGGTTTTTCCTAGCTAAGGTTAGTATTGTAATTACCCTAAATATATAATCAATTATTAAATTATTAAGGTGGAGGGGTAATTTTGGAAGAGAGGTCTGAAATTGGGCTCTTGAAGTGAAGTCTTGTTCCACTTGGATTCGAACCTAGGTAGAAGCAATTAATAAAGTTATTTTAATTTAAGCTATTGAATTAATGTAATTAACTAATAATTATTATTCATTTGCTGATTTAAAATAAAATTAAAATCAGGTTTTTATTGAATAAACAAAAACCTTATTGACTAAGTCCTAAAACTAGACTACTATTTCACTCTCTCACATTTATCTCTCCACACTCACGCTCAATCTCTCTTCTTCTTTCTCACGTATTCTCAATGACAAAATAAGAAAACAAACGTTAATCGCACACTAGGCTAAAGGAGGTTGTCAATCGAGTGGAGTTGACATTGAAGAGGCTTAGACATGATCTTGGGTGATGTTTTTGGGCAGAAAGTAAAGGTTTTAACGTTAAAAAGGTATGGGTTATCTTCTATCTTGGTCCTTTCCTAAGAGACCCTTTAAGGTTCAGATTATTCTGTCTAAAAACTAGGATTGTTATCCTTTGCATGCCCCTTTCACTAGCTCCCAATGAATCGTAGGTCGGGTATGATTGCTGGTAGATTTAGGTATATGTTATGTTTTCATGATGAATATGACTATGTTTGTGTACTTAAATACGTATGAAAGATAACCATGTGCTCGAAATTCTGTGCAAGTATGTAAGTGGAAGCATGTTACAGTGACTAAGGTCCTCGGGTTAAGGCTAAAAATTTGGTAATGTTATGGTTGCTATTTTACGTGCATAAACCTATATAAATCGTGATGTTCATTGAAAATTAAACTATGGCTGATTTGAGTACAAAACTTTTGGCTAAACTATTTTATAAAAAATGCACCCCAAAATGTATTTAATGTTCTATGAATTTCCCTAAGAGTTGAAGTGAAAGTGTTGGTGAAAATGAGATGAAAAATGATTAAATTTCCAGCAAACCTACAAGTTTGGTTTAGGATAAATAATGATGAATAAATCTAGAAATTATTTGAGTGTAAAGGGATGGGGCCACAAGGATTTGAACATGTGACCTCACCCGTATAATGCCTTAAAAATGTGAAAAGGAAAATGAGGTCAAGGGGAATTGATCTTGGGTGGGCTGGCTGAAAAGAAAAGTAAAAAAATTAATAAAAATAAAATGGGAGGCGTGGGAATCGAACCCACGACCTCTAGTCACCGAGTGGAAGTAAGGGGAAAATAAAAGAAAAGAAATGTGAGGCGTGGGAAACGAACCCACGACCTCAAGGCTATGAAGGAGAGTAAAGAAGAAATGGAAAAATAAAAGAAAAGAAATGTGAGGCGTGGGAATCTAAGCCACGACCTCAAGGAAGTGAAGGGAGTTAAGAGAAAAATGTAGATAAAAAGAATTGTGAGGCGTGGGAATTGAACCCACGACCTCTAGGCAGTAGCTGTGAAATAAAAGAAAAATAAAGAGAGGATGTGGGGGTTTGATCCCACAACCTCATGGTCGATGCGAATTGTACAAGGAGAATTAAATGAAAAAAAAGGGAATGTGGGGGTTCGATCGCACAACCACTCGGCCAAGTAGGAGGAGATTTCGAGGAGATAAATAAAGAGGAAATGATGATGTTAGGGCTCGATCTAGGGTCCCAATGTCATGTGGACTAAAAATAAAATCAATGAAAAATGTAAGTTTTGTCCAAGGGATTCAAACTTGGATTCCCTTTCCCAAATTATGTATTGGTACATAAGTCATACGTGAATTAAATGTTCAAGAATAATCCGAACTACCTAGATCGTAATCGAGATCTTGGCATACATACAAGATGCATAAGTCTTGTACTACATAATCTTAGGAATATATGAGTCACTTAACGAACTGTGAAAGAAGCCTCATGGATTGTATGTATAGACCCATATGTCTAGCATACGTTTAAAAATAAGTGAAGCCAAGATATATGTAATGAAATGATGAAACCCTAGAAAGGTTAAGAAAGAGTGTGAAATACACAAATGGCCAAGTGCATTGGCATATGAAGAAATGAACATTCACGTAAAAAGGGGTGAGTAATTATGAAGAGCAAATGTGCTAATGTTAATGAATGTCATGACAACATGATATGAGGCTAATGTAAAAGATGAGAACAATCTCAAGCGAGCCTAAGTAAATGTTACCAAAATGTACTCACCTACGAGAGTGTAAAGTTAATGAAGTGACCAGTCTCAGTGAACACTCTAATGAAAGTATTGCGATTAACACACTTAATAATAATAATGAGATGAGAAATCATATATCGAGCTATGTTTTGCTCATACTAGAATCTAGCTTCCATGACGTATGAGTTGAATGTAATGGAACTTTATACTGACCATCGATAGACTAGCTATGAGCGGTGATGCCTTCTTTCCTGAAGGACGGATATTAACGTAAGTCTCATTATATGAGACCGTCCAACATGCCGGTTATGAGTTTCCTTCTATCTCATAGTCTTCAAACCTATATAGCTAATATAGGGATCTGGCGGGGTTCAATTCCCATGTACGCTTGCATGTTTTGGGTAACTTCGGCCGGTGATTCTACCTCTTTTCGGTGTGGGGGAGACACTGTATTTCATGATGCTCACATGATCTATGTCGGTTAAATTTAAAGTTCCCAATGAATGAATGAGGCCAGTCTTAAATGATGCACATGATGAAATAAACGATGCCAAAGGTGTTAGGGTAGGATAATCAAGAGGTGAGCTAGACTCAAGTAACGACACTAGGTTATTCTTGATCATTGCACAGAAAACCCGATGAGAGTCTTAAACTACATCCTAGGTATAGCTGGTGTTTACACTAGCTTAAGAATGAATGAAATGAAGTACGTATGAATGAATGAAGAAGACTCTGTGTTTGCTAAGGAAGACTCCCTAGTTTAGTTCTCATATGTTGAGCCCTCATTTTGGAAAGTCTTAATTTCTAGTCCATGATTCCAAGGTCTTATGGTATATGTATGAATGATATGAACGATGTTATGTGCTATATGCAATATGATAAGTGCTATGTGTAAGATGTTATGTGATGTGTGCAATATGATTAGTATGATGATGCATGTTACTCTCATGGCATGACTTTCTTAATTGAAAATTTGGAAAGATCACCGACTTTCCTAATCAAAATTTGGAAAGCTTACTGACTTTCATAATCCAAATTTGGAAAGTTCACTAACTTTCCTAACCTCAATTTGGCAAGTCCACTGATTTGACCTTCTAAAATCATGTTGTTAGGAAAGATCTAATCTTACTCATGCATGTCCATGGTGTGTGCTTGCATATACCCATACTTAGTACAAGTGTATTCCACTAGCGTTCTTTCCGCTTTTGTTCAGACATTCTATTGGTGCCATTTTGGAAAGTATACATTTAATGCTATATTAAACTATTTCTTTCATTTGATGATCTTAATGTTAGATGGTTGATGGTGAACAATTATAAATCTAATAGAATGTTTAGTATGTATGTTATGAAACAAAAGGTTTCAAATTTTTTGCTAAAATTAACCTAGACGAAGTAAGAATGACGTAAGTAGGCTTGTCTGCGACCTCTGAGGGGTCAACAACATCGGTCTCGTCTCGGGTCTAGGTTCTAGTCGTGCCACTCAGAGTGCAAAGGACGCCTCTAGACTATGTTCTTTCCCCATCTTTTCGTACTAGTTCCCAAGTGATGTACCCACACTTCTTAGTTGATTCCAACACTCTAAGGTACATCTAAACATCATGAAATCATTCATAAACATGAGACTATGAACCTTTAATCCATAATTAAATTCAAGAAAAGTTAAGATAAAAGTCATGGAAGTTAAGAAGTCAAGTCTAAAGCTATGAAATAAGTTAAAGTAAAGCTTCTTAAAGTTTCCAAGAGTCTTCTTTAAACGTTTTAACTTAGCTTTAAGGCTCAAGTTTTTAGTTAAACAAAGAGTAAAAGTTTAAGTCTTTCCATCAAAGAAGTATAAGGGAAGTAATTATTCCCTTAGGAGTTGATTGAGATCAAAAGTTTCAAGTCAAGCAAAGAGTAATGAGTTGAGTTCATTTCTAAAAAGATATAAAGGAACTAAGTATTCCCTCGAAAGTTTATAAATGGTTTTTTACAATTTATTTAAGAGGAAACTAAGATTTCCCAGAAGAGTTTTGAACAAGAAAAGGGAACATTGATTCCAAGATAGCTTTTAAAGCTGGGTGTTGAGCAATTATCTCAACCCAAAGAAAGGAAGTTATTTTAATAACATGAGCTAAAGTATATTTTGGGAATAGTATTGAGCAGTAACCGACATCCTACCTTGCTCTAGGCTCTATCACGAAGTCCACCACTTCTTGAAAAGATTTCGCTGTAGCCGCTACCTGTAAGGCTGAAATTCGCAACTCTGATCTCAACCCCTTCACAAAACGGCGAATCTGCTCTTGCGGACTGAAACATAGTTGGGTGGCATACCGGGATAATGCACGAAACTTAGCCTCATAAGCAGTAACCGACATCCTACCTTGCTCTAGGCTCAAGAACTCATCTCTTTTCCTATCCCTCAAGGTCCGGGGGATATACTTCTCCATAAACAAGCTAGAGAATGAGGCCCAAGTCATAGGTGGTGCCTCTGTTGGTTGACACTCAACATGCGACCGCCACCACATTTTGGCGTTCCCTTGAAACTGATAAGTCACAAACTCAACACCAAACCGTTCTACTATACCCATCTTGTGTAGTAGCTCGTGACAGTCAACCAGAAAATCGTAGGTATCCTCAGATTCAGCACCCTTGAAGACTGGAGGTTTCAATTTTAAGAACTTACTGAAAAGTTCGTGCTGATCATTTGTCATTATAGGCCCTGTAGTCAGACGAGGAAACGTGCCTATTTCCAATGAGGCATCCATGCGGGGAGCCATAGTAGCCGCATGTTGTACCTCTGGAACCGGAGGTGTTGGTGCAGAAAACACTGGAGGTGTCTGACCCTGATCAGATAACCCGCTAAGATAAGCCAGAACCTGATTGATCATCTCTGGGGTAGGTTGGGGTGGCAATTCCTCATTTTGCACTTGTTCATTCTCCCCTTCCTCACCCTCTCTTACTACTTCCTCAGTCGGTGGAGGAGTCACCGCCCTAGTACCAGATGGGCTAGGTGCTCGTCCTCTTCTTCTAGAGGACGTCCTCCCACGACCTCTACCGCGGCCTCTTGCCACTGCTCCTCTTCGAGCTACAGTCTCAGTGGCTGGCTCAGATGCATCTTGTCTTGCTGATGTTGATGTTGGCGCGGTTGTTGCTCTAGTTCTAACCATCTGCGAAATAGAGTGAAGATGGTCAGATACCAATTTGTATCACCTAGATACCAATTGGACCCAAGTAATAGCACGAAAGAAAGAATGAAAGAATGGAATTTTCCTAAAGTCTTATAGCCTCTCAAAGAAAAATAAAGGCGTCCCCCTACCGTTCCTTAAGACTCTACTAGACTCGTTCTTGTGTGATGAGACCAACGAACCTAATGCTCTGATACCAAGTTTGTCACGACCCAAAACCGAGCCGCGACTGGCACCCACACTTACCCTCCTATGTGAGCGAACCAACCAGTCTAAACTCTAAGATTTCAATATAATATCAACAGAAAGTAATGCGGAAGACTTAAAACTCATTAACAAAATCAATAATCAACCTCTATAACTCAAAACTATTATTATCCCCAAAATCTGGAAGTCATCATCACAAGAACATCTATGATCAAATTACTAAACTAAGAGTATTCTAAGAAGCTAAAACAAGTAAAAGCTAGTCCATGCCGAAACTTCAAGGCATCAAGACATGAGGGAGGAGATCCAGTCCAAGCTAGATGCATTAGCTCACCCTGAAGATCCGGTGTGACGAAGACTGGCTAGAATTGCGGTTGAGTTGAAGACGACGGCACGTTTGCTGCACTTCACAAATAACAAAGAAGAAAACATAAAAGTAGGGGGTCAGTACAAACACGAGTACTGAGTAGGTATCATCGGCCAACTCAAAATAGAAAACAGTATATATCAGATAACATCATAAAATCAACTAATATCCTTAGCATGCAGCATTTACAATTACCATAACCCTTGGTCACAACACCAAGCACATCAATGAGGACTCACGCCTCCTCATCATACTCATTTGGGAATTAGGTTCATTAGATTGAGTATATTAACATCTTTCAAGATTCATTATCTTTATTCCTCTCGTGTCGGTACGTGACACTCCGCTCCTCATATACTATCCTGGTGTCGGAACGTGACACTCCGATCCTCATTCTATCCTGGTGTCGGAACGTGACACCCGATCCATATTCTATCCTGGTACCGGAACGTGGCACCCGATCCATATACTATCCTGGTGTCGGAATGTGACACTCCGATCCTCATTCTATCCTAGTACCGGAATGTGGCACCCGATCCATATACTATCCTGGTGTCGGAACGTGACACTCCGATCCTCATATACTATCCTGGTACAGGAACGTGGCACCCGATCCTCTATTACTATCCTGGTACCGGAACATGGCACCCGATCCCCTAATCTCACTACTTTCGTTCATCAAGCCTTCTTTTATACCAAGGCATCATCATTAACAAAGTAGATTAGGGTTTCTTCAAGATTTATGATTCAATAGATTCATCATGCTTATATTATCACAATTATATAATCACATTCATGCAAGCATACAACTAAGCATATAGAAGGGTTTACAACACTACCAATACATATTATTCGCTATTAATAGTTTACTACGAATAGCATAAAAACCATAACCTACCTCCACCGAAGATTAGTGATCAAGCAAGCAATTTCCCAAAGCTTTGTGTTTTTCCCTCTTCGTTTCTCCTCTCTCGATCGTTTCTCTTTCCCTCTCTTTGTTCTTTCTATTTTCTTTATTCAAACCCTCTTTCTTTCACCCTAATTAGCATATAATTAAGTATAAAAGATGGCAATAATAACCCATTAATTAACTTAAGGTTACCTCTTTTAACCCCCAAGTAATTAGACTTATTAACATTAACCAACTAACTTTATAATTAAAGAAGGAATATTCCAAAACGTCCCTCAAGACAATTAAGGAAATCTGACCCAGACTGGGATCACGCAGTCTGTGACAGCCCGTCGTGCCTGCGACGGTCCATCCTGCTGCTCCGTCACAGAGTTCAGAGACTCAATTTCCTTGAAGGGTCTGTGACGGTCCGTCGTGCCCACGACAGTCTGTCCTACCATGTCGTTACGAAGTTCAGAGAGTCGATTTCAGTACCCATATTTCAGAATTTCTAAGTGTTTTGAAACGAGACCCCCTCGACGGTCTGTCGTGCCCATGACGGTCCGTCGTGGGGTCCGTCGTCTGTCTCAGTTTTCCAGAAATAAAATCTGCTGCTCAAAACGACTAAACAGGTCGTTACAGTTATAGCAGCATGGGCAAGGCGTTAAATCACCACTTAGGCTCATAGAGGTGGTTGTCGGTTGGAGAATCTACCACAAGACTATATTACTTTCATATATAAGTAAGGTTGAGTTTCCTATTGCATTTCCTTTAATGATGTTTTACTATTTTACATGGTTTATATATATCGCATGTGTTTTAAATTTCTTTATATACATACATTGAGTTGAGTAATTTTTTTGAGTTCAATTAAGCAAAGCCAATGTAAGTTCATCTTATTCTCATCAAGCTTAAGTTGTTGTTCAGCATTCCAACCCACATACTCGTATATTTAATGTACTCATAACAGTTGTCCTGCATCGTTTTATGTGTAGGAGATAACCAGGATCAATATGCAGCACCTCATTGATCCAGTTTGAGCACTCAAAATTAGTGGTGATCCTCCTTTCCTTCTGGAGGATCCTTTTATATGCTTTCCAGTCTTTCAATTATAGAATTTTTTGGGGTTTGTCCCGACATTCATCTTAGTGTGTTTAGAGGCTTCATAGACGGATAGTCAGTCTTTTAGTTCACTTGAGTCTCTTAATTTATAGATTTTTAATTTTGAGACTTAAGTGTCATTCTGGCCAAGACAATTAATTTAATTTATTTATGAGAATGTTCTTTATTTTTATTAAGTCTTCCATTCAGTTAAGTAAGATAGGTCAACGGTTCACTCAAGGCTCGCAATGGTCATCGGGTGTCGGCCACGTCAAGGGTGTAGGCTCTGGGCGTGACATAAGGGAACTGAGATTTCCTAAAAGTTTATAAATGTTTTAACATTTAAGTTAAGAGGAAACTAAGATTTCCCATAAGAGTTTTGAACAAGAAAACGAACATTGATTTCAAAAGGGCTTTTTAAATCTAAAAGTGTATTAAATTATCTTAACCCAAAGGAAGGAAGTTATTTTAAACGAATGAACTAAATTATATATTGGGACTAGTATTGAGCACCGATATGGGAATGAGAGTTCATATTAACTCAATATCCATGTAAACCATGAAGTCATCATGGGTATTAACGGGTCATAATTTTTAGATGATCACGTAATTTAAGTTAGTGGATGCACTAAGTTAAGGAGTCCTATGGGATGGCAATGTATAGGACAGTTTTGGCAGCGTGTGCAAGATGTTGTATCACTACTTAGGCTCGCAAGGGTGGTTTCCGATAACAGAATCTCCAACAGAAACTATATTACTTTCATATATAAGTAAAGTTGAGTTTGTTATTGCATTTCTTTAGCAAACTAAGTTGTTTTACTGTTTTTTAAAGCTTCATGTATATTGCATGTATTTTATTTGCCTTATATATATTGAGTTGAGTCTTCATAAGTTGAGTAGACACAAAGTAAGTTTCCTCTTATTTCGTTCAAACTTTAAGTTGTTGTTTAGCATTCAAACTCGCATACTCGTACATTCAATGTACTTATGCTATTTGGCCTGCATCATCTTATGATGAGGTCGCAGGTAACCAGGATCAGCATCTAGTTCATCGTTGATCCAATTTGATCACTTTGAGTCAGTGCTGAGCCTTTCTTGCATTTTGGAGGATCCTTTTTATACTTTTCAGACTTTTTCTTTAGTAAAATATTGTGGGGTATGTCCGAACATTCATCTTAGTATTATAAAGGCTTAATAGTCAGATAGACAATCAGGTAGTCAGAGTTGAGTCTCTCTTTATTTTGCATTCAAATATTCTAATTTGAGACTTAAGTGCCATTTTGGCCAAGACATTAATCTAAGTTATTTATGATAAATATTTCTTTATTTACTAATGAGTTAAGACTTCCGCTGATTTAAGTAAGTCGTGCAAAGGATTCGCTCAAGGCCTGCAATGGTCCTTGGACACCGGTCACATTCAGGTTGTAGGCTCGGGTCGTGATAATTTGGAAGAAAACTCATTGACCTACACTTATTCATATGTTATGGATCACCTAATCAATTACGTACTAAAGGATATTGTGGTATGAATTGTTTGCATTCTAGAGGTACACATTGATCGCAGGTAGTTCTTTGACCAAATGTTTTTGTGAGTGTTTGTGTTAATTAAATAAATTATGTGTGTTAATTCGAATGAATAATTATAGGTATAAGTTCAAATGAGGTATGAACTGTGAAATAGAGTTTTTCTATATTCGAATTAACATCTAAAGCCAAAATTATGAATGTTCGAAATTTCACTTGTTTACAACTACAATAGTCTCTAGTAAAATTATCATAATGATTAACTTTAAACATAAAATGATAAAAAATTTGTGACATTTGAAATAAAATTCATTGACTTACAAATTTTATATGTCATATCTTACCGAATTCATTACGTACAAAAAGATATGGTAGTATACATCGTTTGCCATCTACAGACGCTCACGTTGATTGCATTTAGTTTTTTGACCAACATTTTTTGTTGGTTTTCGTGAGATTTAATAAATTATGTGTGTTAGTTTGAATGGATAATTATAGAAATTAATAAGTTCAAATGAGAGATGGACCGTGAAATAGAGTTTTTCTAGTCTCTAGTTAAATAGTCATAATGATTACTTTTAAACATTAAATGATACAAAATTGGTAGCATTTAAAAGAAAACACATTGCCTTATAATTAACAAGTCATAACTCACATAATTCATAATGTACTAAACAATATGGTAGTATATATTATTTGCCTACTAGAGAGGCAAACATTGATTAGATATAGTTTTTTTACCAAATTTTATATGGGTGTTTGTGATGATTTAATAAATTATGTGGGTTAGTTCGAATGGATAGTTATAGGTATTAATAAGTTTAAATGAGGTATGGCCGGTGAAAAAGAGTTTTTGTATATTAGAAATTAACATCTAATCCCAAAATTTTGAACGTTCGATATTTCACTTATTTACAATTACATCAGTCTCTAGTAAAATGGTTATAATTATTTATTTTAATCATTAAATGATACAGAATTAGTGACATTTGAAAGAAAACTCATTGACCTACAATTTTCATATGACATGGCTCACCTAATTCATTACATACTAAAAGAAATGGTAGTATATATTATTTGCCTTCTAAAGAGGCACACATTGATTGCATGTAGCATTTCTACCAAATTTTTTTGGCGGTGTTTCTTATGATTTAATAAATAATGGTTGTAAAATCGAGTAGCTAACTATAGGTATTAATAAGTTCAAATGAAGTATGCATGGTGGAATAGAATTTTGTACACGCGAAATTAACATATAACAAAATTATGAACTTCCAAAATTTTCACTTATTTACAAATACACTAGTATCTAGTAAGATGGTCATAATTATTTACTTTAAAGATTAAATAATACAAAATTTGTGGCATTTGAAATAAAAACTCATTGACCTACAATTTTGATATTGATGGCTCAACTAATTTATTAATTTCTAATAGAAATGGTAGTTTACATTGTTTGCCTTCTAGAGAGTCACACACTGATTGCATGTAAATTTTTTTACCAAATTTTTTTTGGGTGTTTGTGATGATTTAATAAATTATGTGGTTAGTTCGAATGGATAATTATAGGCATAAATAATTCAAATGTGGTGTGGACAGTGAAATAGAGTTTTTCTATACCCGAAATTAACATCTAAAGTCAAAATTATGAACGTTCGAAATTTCACTTATTTACAAATACACTAGTTTCTAATAAAATGGTCATAATGATTCTTTAAACATTAAATGATACAAAAGTTGGGGCATATGAAAGAAAACTCATTAACCTACAATTTAAATATGTCATAGCTCACCTAACTCATTACATATTGACAGATATCGTAGTATACATCGTTTGCCTTCTAGAAAGGCACACATTTATTGTATGTAGTTTTTTTACCCAAATTTTAGTTGGTGTTTTTGATGATTTAGTTAATTTGTTGTGTTAGTTAAAATTGATAATTATATGAATTAATACGTTTAATTAAGGTATGGACTGTAAAATAGAGTTTTTCTATTTTCGAATTTAACATCTGAAATCAAAATTATGAACATTAGAAATTTCACATATTTACAATTACTCTAGTCTTCAGTAAAATGGTCATAATGATCTACGTTAAACATTAAAAGATAAGAAATTGGTGACATTTGAAAGAAAACACATTTCTCTACAATTTACATATGTCATGACTCATCTAAACTATTCGTACCAAAAGATATGATAGTATACATTGTTCGCCTTATAGAGAGACACATTTATTGCATGTCGTTTATTGTCCAAAAAATTTTCTGGGTGTTTGTGATTATTTGATAAATTAAGTGTGTTTGTTCGAATGAATAATTATAGGTATTAATAAGTTCAAATGAGGTATGGACCGTGAAATAGAGTTTTTATGTACTCAAAATTAACATTTAAATCCAAAATTATGAATGTTCAAAATTTTACTTATTTGCAATTACACTAGTCTCTACAAAAATGGTCGTAATAATATACTTTAAACATCAAATGATATAAAAAAAAATTGGCATTTCAAAGAAAATGGATTGACCTACAATTTTCATATGGCATGGCTCTCCTAATTAATTACGTAATAAAAGATATAGTAGTATACATTGTTTGCCTTCTAAAGAGGCACACATGTATGCTTTTTTGACCAAAACTTTTTATAGGTGTTTGTGATGATTTAATAAACTATGTGTGCTAGTTCGAATGGATAATTATAGTTAGAAATAAGTTCAAATGAGGTATGAACCGAGAAATAGAGTTTTTCTATACCCGAAATTAACATCTAAAACCAAAATTAAGAACGTTCAAAATTTCACTTATTTACAATTAGACTAGTTCTAGAAAAAATGGTCATAATTATTTAATATAAACATAAAATAATACAAATTTTGTGGAATTTGAAAGAAAACTCATTGCCCAACAATTTTGATATGTCATGGCTCACCTAATTCATTATGTCCTAAAAGATATGGTAGTATACATTGTTTGTCTTCTAGGGAGACACATGTTGATTGCATGTAGTTTTTTACCAAAGCTTTTTTTAGGGTGTTTGTGATAATTTACTAAATTATGTGTGTTAGTTGGAATGGATAATTTCAGGTATTAATTCATTCAAATGAGGTACGGACCATGAAATAGAGTTTCTCTATACCAGAAATTAACATCTAAAATTATAATTATGAACGTTCTAAATTTACTTATTAACAATAACAATTGTCTCTAGTAAAATGGTCATAATGATTTACTTTAAACATTAAATGATACAAAATTGGTGGCATTCAAAAGAAAACATATTGACTTACAATTTTCATGTCATGGCTCACCTAATTCATTATGTACTAAAAGATATGGTAGTATATATTGTTTGCCTTCTAGAGGGGCACACATTGATTGCATGTTGTTTTTTGACCAAAATTTTTGGGGTGTTTTGGTGATGATTTATTAACTGATGTTTGCTCGTTCAAATGATTGGTTATAAGTATTTATAAGTTCAACTGAGCTGTGGACCGTGAAATAAAGTTTTCTATACAAGAAGTCAACATCTAACGACAAAATTATGAACGTTCAAAATTTAACTTATATACAATTAAACTAGTATCTAGTAAAATGGTCATAATTATTTTTTTAAACATTAAATTATACAAAACAAGTGGCATTTGAAGGAAAACTGATTGACCTAAAAATTTCATAAGTTATGACTCACTTAATTAATTACGTACTAAAAGATATGGTAGTTATACATTGCTTGCCTTCTTGAGAGGCACACATTGATTGTATGGTAAATTTTTGACCAAATTTTTTGTGGTGTTTGTGATGATTTAATATATTTTATATGTTAGTTCGAATTGATAGTTATAAGTATTAATATGTTTGAATTAGGTTTGTGTCGTGAAATATAGTTTTTCTATACTCGAAATTAACATTCAAAGTCAAAATTCGGAACCTTCGAAATTTCACTTATTTACAATTACACTAGTCTTTAGTAATATTGTCATAATTATTTACTTTAAACATTAAATGGTATAAAATTGGTTGAATTCTAATGAAAATTCATTGACCTTCAATTTTTAACTCAAACAATTCATTACGCACTAAAAAATATGGTTATATACATTATTTTCCTTCCGGAGAGGCACACATTGGTTGTATGTAATTTTCTTATCTAAATTTTTGTGGGTGTTTGTGATGATTTCATAAATTGTGAGTTAGTTCGAATGGATAAGTATAGGTATTAATAAGTTCAAATGAGGTGTGAATCATGAAATAGAGTTTTTCTATACCCTAAATTATCTTTTAAAGCTAAAATTATGAACGTTCCAAATTTAACTTATTTACAATTATAGTAGACTCTAGTAAATTGGTAATAATGATTTACTATAAATATTAAATCATACAAAATTAGTGTCATTTGAAAGAAAATTCAATGACCTACAATTATCATAAGTATTGTATCACCTCATTCATTATGTACTAAATGATATGAAATTATACATTGTATCCTTCTAAAGAGGTACGCAATGATTGCCTGTAATTTTTTCACAAAAATTTTTTGCGGTTGTTTGTGATAATTTTATAAATAATGGGTGTTTAATTCGAAGGATAATTATAGGTATTGATAAGTTCAAATGAGGTATGGACCATAAAATAGAGTTTTTCTATACCCAAAATCAACATCTAAAGCAAAAAATATGAACATTCGAAATTTCATATTTTTACAATTACACTAGTCTCTAGTAAAATGATCATAATGATATACTTATAACATTAAATGATACAGAACTTGTGGCATTTCAAAGAAAACTCATTGACCTACAATTATCATATATCATGGCTCACCTAATTAATTACGTACAAAAAAAATGATAGTATACATTGTTTGCCTACTAGAGAGGCACACATTGATTGCATGTAATCTTTTTGCTAAAACTTTTTGTGGGTGTTTGTGATGATTTAATAAATTATGTGTGTTTGTTAGAAAGGATAATTCTGGAATTAATAGGTTCAATAGAGGTATCAACCATAAAATAGAGTTTTTCTATACCCGAATTATTATCTAAAGCGAAAAATTTGAAGGTTCAAAATTTCACTTATTTACAATTACACTAGTCTCTATTAAATGTTCATAATGATTTACTTTAAACATTTGATGATACAAAATTGGTGGTATTTTAAAGAAAACTCATTAACCTATAATTTTCATATGTCATGGTCCATCAAACTCGTTACGTACTAAAAGATATGGTAGTATACATTGCTTGCCTTCTAGAGAAGCACACATTGACTGTATTTGATTTTCTGACCAAAATTTCTTGTGGGTGTGTTTGATGATTTAATAAATTATGTTTGTTAGTTGGAATGGATAATTATAGGTATTAATAAGTTTGAATGAGGTATGGACCGTTACATAGAGTTTTTCAATTCCCGAATTTAACATCTAAATTCAAAATTATGAACATTCTAAATTTTACTTATTTACCACTACACTAGTCTCTATCAAAAAGAACATAACTATTTACTTTAAACATTAAATGATAAAACAAAATTGGTGGCATTTGAAAGAAAAATTCATTGACATAAAATTTTCATTGTCATGGTCCACATAATTTATTACGTACAAAAAGATATGATAATTTTTATTTTTTGCCTTCTATAAAGGCACTCATTGATTGCATGTAGTATTTTGACCAAAATGTTTTATGGGTGTTTGTGATGATTTAATAAAATGTGTGTATTTGTTTTAGTTATAGGTACTAATAAGTTCAAATGAGACATGGACCGTGAAATATAGTTTTTCTATACCAGAAACTAATATCTAATGCCAAAATTATGAACATCTAACTTATATACGATTACACTAGTTTGTAGTAAAATGGTCATAATTATTTAATTTAAACATTAAATAATACAAATTGGTGGCATTTGAAAGAAATCAGATTGACCTACAATTTTCACATGTCTTGCCTCACCTAATTCATTACGTACTAAAAGATATACTAGTATACATTGTTTGTCTTCTAGAGAGGTACACATTGATTGCATGTAGTTTATAGACCAAAGCTTAGAGGGTGTATGTAATGATTTAAAAAAATATGTGTGTTAGTTTGAATAGATTATTATATGTATTAATAAGCTCAAATAAGTTATGCATCGTGAAATTGAGTTTTTTCTACACCCGAATTAAACATCTAAAGCAAAAATTATGAATGTTCAAAATTTCACTTATTTACAATTACACTAGTCTCTAGTAAAATGGTCATACTGATTTACTTTAAACATTAAATGATGCAAAACTGGTGGCAATTAAAATAACACTCATTAACCTACAATTTTCATTTTTCATGGCTCACATCACTCGTTGCATATTAAAAGATATGGTAGTATACATTATTTGCCTTCTAAAGAGGCATACATTAACTGTATATAGTTTTTTAACCAAAATTTTTTGTGAGTGTTTGAGTTGATTTAATAAATTATGTGTGTTAGTTCGATTAGATAATTATAGGTATTAATAATTTCAAATGAGGTATACACTATAAAATAGAGTTTCTCTATATCCGAAATTATCATCCAAAGCCAAAATTGTAAACGTTTTAAATTTCACTAATTTACTATTACACTAGTCTCTAGTAAAATGATCATAATGATTCACTTGAAACATTAAATGATACAAAATTAATGGAATTTGAAAGAAATCTAATTTACCTACAATTTTCATATATCATAGCTCACCTAATTCATTACGTACCAAAAGATATGGTAGTATACATTATTTGCCTTCTAGAGTGGCACACACTGAATGCATATAGTTTTTTGTCCAAATTCTTTTGTTAATGTTTGTGATGATTTGATATATAATGTGCGTTAGTTCAAATGAATAATTATAGATATAATGAGTTCAAATGAGGTATGGACCGTGAAATAGAGTTTTTGTGTACCCGAAATTAACATCTAAACCTTAAATTATGAACGAAATTTCACTTATTTATAATTACAATAGTTTCTAGTAAAATGGTCATAATGATTTGATTTAAACATTAGATGATATAAAATTTGAGGCATTTGAAACAAAACGAATTGACCTACAATTTTCGTATGTCATGGCTCACTTAATTATTAACGTACTAAAAGATATGGTTGTATACATTATTTGTCTTCTATAGAGGTACACATTGATTTTATGTAGTTTTTTGACAAAGTTTTTGTGGGTGTTGGCGATGATTTAATAAATTATGTGTGCTTGTTCGAATAAATAATTATAGGCATTAATAAGTTTAAATGAGGTATGAACCGTGAAATAGAGTTTTTATATACCCGGAATCAACATCTAATGCAAAAAAAAATGAAGTTCAAAATTTCATTTATTTACAGTTACACTAGTCTCTAGTAAAACAGTCATAATTATTTACTTTAAATATTAAATCATACAAAATTGGTTGCATTTAAAAGAAAAGTCATTGACCTACAATTTGTATATGTCATGACTCACCGAATTCATTATGCATTAAAAGATATGATAGTATACATTGTCAGCCTTCTAGAGACGCACCCATTTATTGCATGTAGATTTTTTACCGTCATTTTTTGTAGGTTTTTGTGATGATTTAATAAATTATTTCTGTTAGTTAGAATGTATAATTGTAGGTATTAATATGTTCAAATGAGGTAGTGACCATGAAATAGAGTTTCTCTATACCAAATTAATATCCACAAATAAAATTATGAGTGTTCTAAATTTCACTTATTTACAATTACAATAGTTTCTAGTAAATAGTTATAATTATTTCTTTTAAACATTAAATGATGCAAAGTTGGTGGCTTTTGAAAGAAAAATTATTTACCTACAATTTTCAAATATCATGGCTTACCTAATTAATTACGTACTAAAAGAAATGGTAATATACATTGTTTGCCTTCTAGAGAGGCACACAAACATTGTAAATAGTTTTTGAAAAAAAAAAGAAGTTAGTGGGTGTTTGTGATGATTTAATAAATTATTTGTGGAAGTTCGAATAGATAATTATAGGTATTCATATGTTTAAATGAGGTATGTACCATGAAATAGTATTTTTCTATATCTGAAATTAACATTTTAAACCAAAACTATAAACGTTCGAAATTTAACTTATTTTCAATTACACTAGTATCTGGTAAAATAGTCATAATAATTTACTTTAAAAATTAAGTTAAACAAAATTTGTGGCATTTGAAGAAAATTCATTAACCTACAATATTAATATGTAATGGCTTACATTCATTCCGTACTAAAAGATATGGTAGTATATATATTTTTGACTTCTAGAGAGACACACATTGATTGCATGTTTTTTTTTACCAAAATTTTGTGGGTGTTTGTGATGATTTAATAAATTATGTGATAAGAATTTATATTAATAAGTTCAAATGAGGTATGGACTCTGAAATAGAGTTTTTCTACACCCAAAATTATCATTTAAAGACAAAATTATGAACATACAAAATTTCACTAATTTAAAATTATACTAGTCTCTAGTGAAATGGTCATAATGATTTATTTTAAACATGTAATGTTAGAAAATCGGTGGTGTTAGAAATAGAACTAATTGACCTACAATTTATATATCTCAAGGATAACCTAATTCATTAAGGACTATAAAATTTGGTAGTATACATTGTTTGCATTCTAGAGAGGCACATATTGATTGTTTGTAGTTTTTTTACCAAAATTTTTTGTTGGTGTTTTTGATGATTTAATAAATTATGTGTGTTAGTTCTAATGGATAATTAAATAAATTAATAAGTTCAAATGAGGTATGAACCGTTAAATAAAGTTTTTCTATACCCGAAATTATTATCTAAAGGTAAAATTATGAAAGTTCAAATTTTTACTTATTTAAAATTACACTAGTCTCTAGTAAAATAGTCATAATAATTTACTTTTAACTTTAAATTATACAAAATTGTTGGCATTTAAAACAAAAATCATTGCCCTAAAATTTTCATATGTCATGACTCACCTAATTTATTATGAGATAAAAGATATGGTAGTATACATTGTTTGCCATTTAGTTAGGCACACATTGATTGCATTTAGTTTTTTGACCAAAATGTTTTATGGATGTTTGTGATGATATAATAAATTATGTGTGTTAATAATTTCAAATGAGGTATGGACCGCGAAATAGAGTTTTTTGTACCTAAAATTAACATCTAAAGTTAATATTATGAACGTTCGAAATTTCACTTAATTACAATTACACTATTCTCTAGTAACATTGTCATAATGATTTACTTTAAAAAATACAAGATATAAAATTGGTGACCTTTTAAAGAAAACTCATTGACATATAATTTTTATATGTCATGGCTCACCTAATTAATTACGTACTAAAATATATGGTTGTATACATTGTTTGCCTACTAGAGACGAACACATTGATTGCAAGTATTTTTTTCCAAAGTTTTTTTGTGGGTTTTCATGAGGATTTAATAAATTATGTGTGTTAGTTCAAATGAATAATTATAGGTATAAATTAGAATGAGGTATGGACCATAAAACACACTTTTCTATGCCTGAAGTTAATATCTAAAGCAAAAATAATGAACGTTCGAAATTTTGATGAATTTACAATTACACTAGCCTTTAGTAAAATGGTCATATTGATTAACTTTGAACATTAAATGATATAAATCAAATGAGGTATGGACTGTGAAATAGAATTTCTCTATACCCAAAATTAACATCTAAAGCCAAAATTACGAACGTTTGAAATTTCATTGATTCACAATTGAACTAGTCTCTAGTAAAATGGTGCTAGTTATTTACTTTAAACATTAAGTGATATAATACTTGTGGCATTTGAAAAAAACTCATTAACCTATAATTTTCTTATGTCATTACTCACCTATTCATTACTTACTAAAAGATATGGTACTATACATTGTTTGCATTTTGTAGAGGCACACATTGATTGCATATAGTTTTTTGACCAAAATTTTTTGTGTATGTTTGTGATGATTTAATACATTATGTGTATTAGTTGGTATGAATAATTATAGATATTAATAAGTTCAAATGAGGTATTGACCGCGAAATAGAGATTTTCTATACCTGAAATCAACATTTAAAGCAAAAATTATGAGCGTTCGAAATTTCACTTATTTATAATTACACTAGTCCCTAGTAAAATGGTAATAGTGATTTACTTTAAACATTACATGATACAAAATTTGTGACATTTAAAATAACAATCTTTGACCTAAAATTTTCATATGTCATGGCTCACCTAATTCATCATGTACTAAAGATATGGTAGTATACATTGTTTGCCTTCTAGAGATGCACACATTAATTGCATATATATTTTTAGCAGAAATTGTTGTGGGTGTTTGTGATGATTTAATAAATTATGTGTATTAATTCAAAATGGATAATTATGAGTATTTAATAAGTTCAAATAGGGTATGGATCGTGAAATAGAATTTTTCAATACCTGAATTTACCATTTAAAGCCAAAATTATGAACGTTTGAAATTTCATGTATTTACCAATACATTATCTCTAGTATAATGATCATAGTGATTTACTATATACATTAAATGATACAAAATTTGTGGAATTCTAAAGAAAATTCATTGACCTATAATTTTCATATGTAATGGTTCACCTCATTCATTACGTACTAAAAGATATGTTAGTACACATTGTTTTTCTTCTAGAGAGGCACATTTATTTCATGTAATTTTTTTACCAAATTTTTTTGTGGGTGTTTGTGTTGATTTAATAAATTATATGTGCTAGTTCAAATGGATTATTATAGGTATTAATAAGTTCAAATTAGGTAGGGACTATGAAATTGAGTTTTTTATACCATAAATTAACATCTAAAGCTAAAATTAAGAACGTTCGAAATTTCACTTATTTTCAATTAAACGAATCATTAGTAATATTGTCATTGTGATTTACTTTAAATATTAAATATACAAAATAGGTGGCATTTGAAAGAAAACTAATTGACCTACAAATTTCATATGTCATGGATCATCTAATTCATTACGTATTAAAAGATATGGTAGTATTCATTGTTTGCCTTCTAGAGAGGCATTTGTGCGTGTTTGTGATGATTTAATAAATTATGTGTGTTCGTTTTAATAGATAATTATAGTTATTAATAATTTCAGATGATGTATGGACCGTTGAATGTAGATTTTCTATACCCAAAATTAACACCTAAAGCTAAAATTATGAATATTGAAATTTCACTTAATTGTATTGATACTCTTTAAATAGAACAAAATTAATTTAGCACGTGGACACCCATTCGAGTTTGGTTATAATTTGGGCACGTGGAGATCGTCTGTGTCGGTATATTAACCTCGCGAGCCCCCTTAGGTCATGAACTTTCAATGTATTTTCGAGGAATATCATGTATATGCGATTGAGAGAGTACTTGGTATTCTGATCCATATCATTTCATGGTTTCATATTGAATTTCATCCATGGCATCCTACATTCTTGTTGATCTTGTGTTTTATTGGTGGTTGGAAAGTACTTAATAATTTATTTCCTCTATTTGGTGAACTTGATCTTGTCAGTTGCTGATATTGTGTGTCTTTTTATGAAACTTGTGATTTATGAATATTGAGTTCTTATTAAGGATATGTAATTTGTTAAAGTGATTATTGTAGAGTTGGGTGCTATGTAAATTGTGAATTGTTAGGTTGGGATGATTTTATACAGGTTGTAGTTGTGGAGGTTCGGTTGGTGTGTATGGAGTATCTGTATGTTATTCCCTTAGCTTGTGTTTAGAATTTTACTTGCTGAGTACCGTGTGGCTTGATACTCACCCCTTGTTTCTACATTTTTGTAGGTTACTAGCCCGAATCATTGTGGAATTTTGTCTTCTTCTTGTATGAGGCTTCTTATGGAGATTTGTGAGGTAGTTGCTTGTCATTTTTGCGGACTTTCCTCCTATTTATGATCTTGTTCTACTCTAGAAACAAGGTCATATAAGACTTGTATTATTATTTTGATTCAATTGCAATACTTAGAGCCTTGTACATGTGACAACCAGGTTTTTAGGGTTTAATTATGTTTACCTTGTTTTCTGCAGAAATTTATAGTATTCAATTTTTATTCACATTTTATTTCCGCATTCATTGTATTAGTTGGGTTTTAGGATGACTTGTCTTGATGGCCCCTCATGTAGTACAAACAAGAGAGTTGTTGACTTTGGTGGATTTCTTCTCACTATTACATTCCAGATTTTAGTCAACATAGTTTTGAAAAATATTTTTTGGGACAACATAAAAGAAAATAAAATATGATCTCCAAAGTGGAGGCTATGTATAAAAAGAATAGGAAATGCAACTGAGGGATGAAAAATTAAGGAACAAAGAGGGGATTGTATAGTTGATAAGACGAGTTTTAACAAGAGAAAACTTGGAAACAAAATAAATAACACTCCGTATATATTGATTTACATAGATTTGATTAGAAGTAAAAACTAAATCAAATCTATCAAACTTAAAAAAACCTACCAAAACATAATCTTAGAATAGCATCATTATAATCAAAATATATAAATAATTAAGTGTTATAGTCCACATTTATTTAATTGTTATGATTTCAAATCTACCAATCTTTAAAAACCTACTAAATCATAATAGTAGCAAAAAAATCATTATCATTAAACATATGTAAATAAGTTGTTACTCCCTTTAGTCCACATTCAGTAAATTGTTCAGATTTCAAATCTATCACTCTTAAAAATCTATTAGAATCATATTCTTTATTATCAAGAAAATCATTATCATAAAATATGTAAATAGATTATAGTCATTGTAGTCAACATTCAATATATTTTTGAGATTTTTGTAATAATAAAAAATAAGGGAATATCTCAAAGTTCAAGAGAATTTTATAGTTACCCTTCCTTCTGATGAGGTTCTTAGCTACTAATCATTTTCAAGGAAAATAATGTCACGCCCGGAGCCTACACCCTGAACGTGGCCGGCACCCAACGACCATTATTGTCCTTGAGTGAACCCTTTGTCTGATTTATTTAACTCAGCGGAAGACTATACTAAACTTAAATAAAGAATTAAAAACATTCTCATCAAATAACTTATATAATTGTCTTGGTAAAAATGGCACTAAGTATCAACACTTGAACATATGAAATATATATAAGTTACACTCCAAAACTGAACTACTAACTGTCTATGAAGCCTCTAAACTTATTGAGATGGATGTTGGACAGACCCCACAACATCCTAATGAACTAAGCTAGAAAAACAATAAAAGGGATGTCCGCCGGAATGCAAGGAGGGTCACACACGGACAGTAGAGTGCTCAACTGGATCAACTGTGTGCTGCGTGCTGATCTTGGTTACCTGCATCTGCATCAAAAGAAAATTCAGGCCAACTGGCATCAGTACATTAAATGTACGAGTATGCGAGTTGGAATGCTAAACACATCTATAAAGCTTGAAATGGATTAAGGATGAACTTACCTTGGCTCTGCTTGACTCATATGATAACAACTCAATAAAAAGAAATAAAGACATATGCAATATAGATAAGGCTGATAAAACATTGTAAACACTTAGTTCATTAAAGATAAAACAATAATAAACTCAAATTTACTTATATATGAAAGTAATATAACTTTTGTGGAAGTTTCTCTAACCGACAACATTCACTATGAGCCTAAGTGGTGATACAATGTTTTACCTAACATTGACCAAGGATCGTCCTATACCTTCCAAGGATCATCCTATACCTTGCCATCGGTATAGGACCTTACTTAACTTAGTGGATCTAATAGCTTAACTTACGTGATCATCTAAAAAGTATGACTTGTTAACACCCATGATGACTTTATGGTTTACATGGAGACTTGAGTTAATATTAATTCTCATCCCCACATCAGTGCTCAATACTACTCCTAAAATATGCTTTAGCTCATGATTTTAACAAAACTTCTTTCCTTTGGATTGAGATAATTTACTGAACCCTTTATCTTTAAAAAGCACATTTTGGAACTCTTATTCTACTTTTTCACTTTAAATGTGAAAACATTTATAAAACTTTAGGGAATACTTAGTTCCCTTATAGGTTTTGAGAGTTGAACTCACTCTTACTCTTTACTTTACTTGAACTTAACTCTTACGGAATACTTAGTTATCTTAAGAGACATGAATGTTGGTTTTACAACTTATTCAAATTGTTCAATTATGCTAATTTGCAAGTAAATCCAACATTACTTGAACAAATGAAGGAAGCACAAAAGTTAGATAAGAAACTTGTAAAATTGACTAAGGTCCAAAATGGGGAGAAACTTGATTTTGCAATAACAAAGAACGGTGTCTTACTTTATCAAAACGGGTTATTTGTCCCTAATGATGACATCTTGAGGATAGAAATAATGAAAGAAGCACATATTTCACCATATGCAATGCATCCTGGAAGTAAAAAGATGTAACAGACCATCAAAGAAAATTATTGATGGAATGGTATAAAGAGAAAAATTGCGGAGTTCATTTCAAAATGTTTGGTTTGTTAACAAGTTAAGGCAGAACATCAAGTTCCAATTTATTAACTAGAACCCTTGTCGATGCTGGAATGAAAATGAGAGAGAATAACTATGGACTCATTTTCTAGACTTCCTCACACTCAAAGAAATCATGATGCAATATGGATGATTGTAGATATGCTAACAAAGAGTGCTCACTTCTTAGCAATTAGGATGGATTACTCAATTGAGTGTTTAGCCGAGTTGTACATTAATGCGATTGTAAGACTATATGGGAGATCCAAGGTTTACGTCTACATTTTGGGGTAGCTTGCAGGAAGCTTTAGGTACAAAATTGAAATTTTGTACTTCCTTTCATCCTCAGACAGACGGCCAATCAGAAAGAGTGATACAAATTTTAGAGGATATGCTTCGATCTTTCATTATTGAGTTTGAGGGTAGTTGGGACAAACACATGGCTTGATAGAATTTGCTTACAATAAATAGCTACCAATCAAGTGTTGGAATTCCTCCCTATGAAGCCTTATACGGAAGAAAATGTCAGACCCCTCTTCGTTGAAGTGAAATTGGTGAAAGAAAGCTTATCGGTTCTGAAATGGTGCAACAAACCGAGGACAAGGTGTAAACTATCAAGGATCGTTTAAAGATTTCTTCGGATAGACAAAAGTTGTTCGCTGATCTAAAAAGGCGTGACATTGAATATCAAGCTGGAGATAAAGTATTCTTGAAGGTGTCTCTATGGAAAAAGATTATGAGTTTTTGCCAAAAAGGAAAACTTAGTCCCTGATTTATTGGACCTTACGAGATACTTGAATGAATTGGACTAGTTGCATATAAATTGGCTTTGCCACTTGAGTTAGACAATATTCACAATGTCTTCCATGTTTCTATGCTTAGAAGATACAGTTGTGATCCATCTCATGTTCTTTCATATGAACCAATTGAGGTTAATCCTTACTTGACGTATAATGAAGAACCTATCCTAATTCAAGCTCGGGAATTAAAGAAGCTTAGGAACAATAGAATCCCCCTAGTAAAAGTACTTTGTACTAACCATTCTGGAAAAAAAGCTACCTGAAAGAGAGAAGAAGACATGTGGAGACAATATCCACACTTGTTTCGGGATTAGCCTAAGGTAAATTTTGAGACAAAATTTCTTAAGGGGGAGAGAGTTCTAACACCCCTAAAATACTAGACCATGATTTACATGTCGATACATCATTTCTTACTTACCATAAGGTGTCTTATTCTAATTTTGGGAACTTGAAATTTTGTGATAATTGCGTGCCTAAAATAAGTGTTATATATATATATATATATATACACGTCTATTTGACATTTGTATGTGTGAATTCTTGACACTAAATTTGGACACTTCCCCTTGTGATTTTTGTTTCCACTGAAGTCTAAGAGCATTATACATTAGCAAAACAGTTGTTCTTCAAAATCAAAAGAAAAACTAGGTCATTTTGGCTTGAATCCAACACACACACACACACAATTCATCTTGGTAAGTGATGAAGAATTTACTTTAATACTGGGAAGTGTTTGGTAGTTTAATCATAGTTCGTTCAATATAACTTTTTTAGCGTGCATAAATATGATTTGAAAAGATAATTTGTAAATCTACAAATCTTATTCTTACGGAAAACTCCTATTTGTTGTTACGGATTCGAAAAATGGGACACAACATAGGAAAAGTTTTTTCCAGCTTCTGGAATTAGAAATCATGTTTGTTCAACTGTTAGTATTTTGATTATATATTTTTGTACAAAACGTATTTTGAGGTGATTCTTCATTATTTTCAAGTTAATAGATGTACCTACATCATCTATGAATGATATAACGTTCAGTTTTGCCATTCTCTTTCAAATCTTAGTTTTGACATGAGACATTAAGCTAGCCAGAATCATTGTACTGGAGCAATTGTTGTATTTGTAAAGGCTAAGCATATTTGTGTTGGTTATCCTGTTTTACTTTGACATTTTTGAGATACTAGTAATTAGAGAAGTTATTTAATTTCATTTTTAATGTTGTATATACTCGTAAACAAGTTGAAGACCTTCATACGTTGGTTGGTCTATGGTTTGAACTCTTGAAGTCGTGCTGGACTGTTTCTTCTCTAAAGCATTGAGGTTTGTGCAACTTGTACTTGTACTATTTTTTCCTACTGGTATATCTGAAAGTATATATTGGTACGTTGATTACCTCTTGTCACTTTGCATTGTTGTGTTGTTGTCATTTAAGACATTAAAGACTCTTGTGTAACTCGCCCACTTGTGTGGATTGTTTGATTACTTGGTATTCTTGTTGGGACTTTGTCCTTCTTATGGCTGTGAGTTTGTCACTATTGACATGCCTCTTGATTCGGATCATTTGCCATCTTGACTTTGGATTTTTAGTTCGTCTTAAGTATAGGAGTTGTCTATTATAAATACGAATTAGAAATCCATTTTTAATATGGTTCTTGGTTCTTTTAATTATTAGTCTTTGACCCTTCTTGATACACAGCGTCGACCCTTCTTGTTTCTGCTCATGCTTGGTGTGAAGACATAATGTATATATTGAGTGAGTCTTGTTATTGCACCTCTTGGAAAATTGTGCTAGGAACACTGTTGACATTTTGAACTTTAATTATCCAACTTGATACTCTTTGTATATTGTTTACTTGATTTACTGATTATATTTCAATTATGTTGCCTTTGACTTGAGAATGACGACTTGGTGAATCTAAGGGCGCCGGATCTATAGTTAGCGATAGTCGTTTCTATCATAGGGAATGTTCGAGAGGACGGTTGAAGTTGGTTATTGAAGATGGAGATTTTGAAAGCCTTAAAGGAAGATCACATTTGCATATTGGCATATATATATTTTCTTTAAACCTTGGGACTTGTACATGATCGATGTGTTGTATAATTACATTAGATTTTGAGGGTTGATTTGGTCATGTCACCATGAGTTGTAATATAAGTATGGTTATACGCTTTTATGTTTTTGGGGTGTGTAAACGCAATTCTTGTAATATAATAATTTACTCTATGTTTTGTAAGTTGTGTGAGACATGAACATGCTAAATTTTGCTATATGGAAGTTGGAAATTCAATTGCTATTTCGTCCTTAAATGTGAGGATAATATATGCATTAAAGCTTGTCGGTCTTGCCCAACAGATTTTGGGAGGCTTTTTTGTCTCTAGTTAATTTTTTCGTGTCATATAAATTTTGACCTTAATTAAATATTTAAAGCGGGAAACATGAACATCCTTAACTAAATTATTCGTTATGAAGATAAAAAAATCAGTACACCTTCGTTAATCTCTTTTAAATGTCGCAAGTACTAAATTAGGTTTCTTGTCAAGTTGTAGCATCTCTCGGAAAGGGGCGCTACATAGCATCCCATAATACTACCTAAGCTAAGTACCTCTCTTTGGTCATTCTTGGTCATAGTCCACTCTATTAGTCAGGACCTAGGTTTACATGTCATCTTAACATAGTATATATACATAGTTTATTCTAAAGATTATCTAATGCCATAAGGCTACCATATTTCTAAGTAACTCCAAGACACACTTATGTAATGCATGAATGATATCCCATACTACCCTTCACACTAATGTTGAAGTCATCCTAGTCATATTGTTCGTACTTTGGCCTCATCATTAACTTCACTCTCTTAACTAAGGAATCTCTCTCTCCTTTTGAAAACTATAACTAGGAAAAGAAACTCTAGTCCAATTCTATCTCAATCACTTCTCTTTAACGACCCTAAGTCATACTTTGGGCAATGCACTCATAGCATCCCATAATACTATTCTTGCTAAGTATTACTTTTAGGTCCTCTTAACGGTAATTCTTGGTTTAGAACGTAGTTCCTCTCCTTAACTTTAGAACTTTATGGGGTACTCTCTCTCAATCACATCTTAGTTAATTATTAAGTTGAACCCCTAAGATATACTTCATTAAGTATGTCTAAGTTCATTATTCTCATGGACCCTATGAGACACTTTCTTTAAGTATGTGTAAGTCCATCTAAAGCCTTGAATACTATGAGATACCACTTTTGGTAAGTCTAAGTTCATCTATACTCCTGATAACTATGTCATACAACTTTTTGTATGTTTAAGTTCATCTACACTCATGAACACCATGAGTTACTTCATTAAGTAAGTTTTAGTTCATTATGCTTTGAACTCTATGAGATGTTTCTCAAGCATGTCTTAGTTCATAGGATATGGAGGTCTCTACTAGGAAACCTTGACTCCACTATGTGAAGGATCCCATCTCATGAGAACAAACTTTGGGAAAACCCACACTCTACTACGTAAGAGTTCCCCCTTACACTTGGATAGTCCTTACATCTACAAGGTATGTCTCTCCTTTCTTCTTGGAGTCCGGACCCTATCGTGTGTGACACTCCTTTTCAATTACATATCTACTTGGAGTTAAGAATATACTCCAAGATTTGCTTGTTAAGTCTTGCTTAACACTTATCTCTCCTGGAAGGATGTCCTTGACAACCTAGCCATGTTTCTTTCATCATAATCCAACTTATTAGACTTCTATCCTCTTGTTGACTTTACTCTCAAAGCCTTAGCATCACTAGGTAATCACATTATCTTCTCCTTAAACCCTAGCTATCATTATCTCAAACCCTACTCTGAAGTTTTCTTTCTTAATACCTTCTTTTTACCTATATTTCATGGTAATTTAATCACAACTCTCATTACTAGGTGATTCAAGTATTACTTGATCATAAAGGTTCAATTCTATCATTATAAGCCAATAGACTTCATATTCAATTAATTATAGGTCAATTCATATTTAATTGATCCTAAATAGGATCAATTAGCATTCAAGACAATTGAAATAAGAAGATGAATTAGAACGTTCAACCTTGCTTCTAATGGCCAAAACCGACAATGATCACCTTCATCAATCTAAATTTGGGTTCATTAAAGAGTTCACATGAAACATCATATAATAATCATATAAAAATAATTCAAACATAAGTGAATGATATTCACTATTTTAGAATTACAATCAAGCCTTACCCACAATGTAATCATAACACTAGCTAGATTGGGGTATTTTGGATTTATAATTGAGGGATATCTATGGGAGTTCCATGGATGGAAGAATCCATGTATAAAGGAGTTTTACATACCTTTAATCACAGTCTTAAACTAATGTTGAAACTTTGGTGAAACTCGACCTAATTGTTGCCTCCTTCTTGCCTTCTTTTTCAATGGTATCTTGATAGAACATTAGAGAGAAGAGGGTTTAGTTTTGAAGAATGAATTCTAATTTTGGAATTTCTATGTTTTAACTAACTTAAAATAACCTAAAATATGTTAATTAAACTTCCACCATTTAATTAGAACGTGGGGTGAATTTACCGATTCACCCCTTAAATGGTTGAACCAAGACACACTGCAAGTCTTGATCCACGAGCTCCACCTATGGACCGTGGGTGGAGGAACGCAAAGTCTTGTAGGTCTGTGGTTCATGACTGAGGATCCATTAAGTGGGGGATAAGCTCCCACGACTAAGTGTGGAACCACACCCCACATCTACGGGCGTCACTCAATCAATAGGTTGTCGCTTGAAGTCGATGGTGAAGGTGTTTGGAAGCTTCTTCGCCAATATTTGGGTCCTTCTCAAGGAACCTTAGGGTGGTCCTTGGAAATTCGTACCCGTATGTTTCGACCCTAAACACGACAATATAGATACTAGGGTCACCTTCAATCATTTTAGACTACAAAGTGGTATAATCTTTGAAGAATTAATTCAAAATAATAATGACTAAATGTATATTCAATTATCCATTATTTTGATGCTCATAACTGATGTAACTTATGGATATATTGATGTTTTTGGTTGTAAGATATTTAGGGATCACCCAAAGGTTGATTATTTCATTTTATAACCATTGAACATTAATGAGATAATTTAGATGTGTCGTTAGTTTTATTTTTTTATCCAAAGATAATAAAAATTATTGATTGACACATTTAAAATTAGTGAATTACGTTAAATTCACAGCTAAGCATCATTATGTCTAAATTTGTATTTTGATGTTTCTCTCAAAGGAGGACATCAAGATACATTTAAGAATTTATAAATCATTTCTGAATTTGATAATAAGTTAAAATTCATGACTTAAAGTACTAATAAATGAGTATATTATATTTGCAGCATTCGCTCTTCATCGCATTGTGCCTGTGTTATGACCTTTAACGGTCTTAACTTCTCAGATTGGTGCGAACATATCAAATTCCATCTCGTAATTTTAGATGTTGATGTTGCACTTTACACTGAGAAGCCAACTACTATTACTGAAACTAGTAGTACTGAAGAAAGGTCTCATTATAAGCAGTGGCATCGATCTGAAAGATTAAGCATAATGTTTATATGAATGATTATTGTAAGCAACATTAAGGATACTCTTCCCAAAATTGAAAATGCAAAAGATTTTCTGAAATTCGTGGAAGAATCCTCTCAAACTGCTGATAAGTCTCTTCCTAGGATACTAATGGGTACTTTGACCACCATGAAGTTTGATGGTTCACGTACCATGAATGAGCATGTCATCGAAATGACAAATGTAGCAGCAAGACTTAAGTCTTTGGAATGGAAGTGAAACAAAATTTTTTTGTACAATTCAATATCAACGCATTACCGTCTGACTATGGCCCTTTCCGAATGAACTACAACACCATGAAAGAAAAATGGAACGTGCATGAATTGCACAAAATGTTGGTTTAGGAGGAAGTAAGACTGAAGAATGAAGGAACCCACTCCATTAACCTTGAAAGTTATCAAGGAGTTGGAAAGAAAGGAAAGAAACATGCTAAAGGAAAAAAGAGGCACCATAATGTTAATGAGTCCTCCTCTCAAGTATATAAGAAGGAACATAAGAATGATAAGTGTCATATCTACGGAAAATCTGGTCACATTCAAAAATATTGCGTGAAATTTAAGGCATGGCTCAAGAAGAAAGATACGTCTAGTTCTTTTACATGTCTCGAATCAAATTTAACTGAAATTCCTTGGATTGACTCAGGTTGTACTGTTCATTTTTCTAATACGATGCAGGGATTCCTTACAACACAAATCATAAACCATAATAAAACATATGTGTATATGGATAATAGAGTGAAGTCTCCAGTTAAAGCTATAGGAACTTACCGTTTGATCCTTGATACTGGGCGCCACTTAGATTTACTTGAAACTTGTTATGTACCTTCTCTTTAGAGAAATTTAGTTTCTTTTTCTAAGTTGGATAAGACTGGATACTCTTTTAATTTCGGTAATAGATGTTTTATTTTGTTAAAACATAATTATCTCATTGGTAGTGTTCCTCTTTGTGATATCTTATAGAAATTGAATCTTGATAATCTATTTGCTGAAACACTCTTAACTCTACATCATAATATTGGAACCAAACAAAGTTTGGTGAATGAACAATCTGCTTTCTTGTGGCACAAACATTTAGGTCACATATCCAAAGAAAGATTGGAAATATTAGTTAATAATGAATTTTTTTCAACTTTGGATTTTACAGACCTTAACATTTGTGTAGATTGTATTAAAGGAAAACAAACAAGACACACAAAGAAAGAAGCCACAAGAAGCCCATAACTTCTTGAAATTATACACACTGATATATGTTGTCCTTTTGATATTACATGTTTCAGTAAAGAAAAATATTTTATCACTTTTATTGACGATTTTTTACGTTATGGGTATGTCTATTTGTTGCATGAAAAATCTAAAGCGATAAATTCCTTAAAGATCTTTATTATAGAGGTTGAAAGATAACTAGATAGAGAGGTAAAAATAATCAGGTCAGGTAGGGATGGTGAATATTATGGAAGATATGATGAAAATGGACAACACCCAGGTCCATTTGCTAAATTCCTCAAAAAACATGGCATATGTGCTCAATGCACAATGTCTAGAACATCACAATAAAATGGTGTAGCAGAAAGTCATAATCGTATATTAATGGACATAGTTAGGAGTATGTTAAGTAATCATCTATTCCTCCTTCATTGTGGATGTATGCTGCAAGGACTACCGTTTACTTACATAATAGGGTTCCTAGTAAAGCAGTCCCAAAAACTCCTTTTGAACTATGGACTGGTAGGAAACCTAGTTTAAGGCACTTGCATGTTTGGGGTTGTCGGTAGAAGTTAGAGTTTATAACCCACAAGAAAAGAAACTGAATTCAAGAACAATCAGTGATTTCTTCCTTTGTTAACAAGAAAAATCAAAAGGGCATAGATTTTACTATATTAATCATAGAACAAGAATAGTTGAAACTGGAAATGCTAGGTTCATTGAGAATGGTGAAGTTAGTGGGAGTGAAGAACCACGTAAAGTGCAAATTAAATAAGTTAGGGTGAGGGTTTCTCTACCTTTTGGTTCTTTTAAAAATGTTGTTCCTAAAGTTGTTGCACAACCTAACAATCAACAAGAACAACAAATTGATGCTCCTGTTAATCTCAATGAAACAATAATTACTGAACCTGCAGTAGATGTACCACAAGAAGTAGCATTAAGAAAATCTCAAAGATAAAAGAGACCTGCTATTTCTGATGACTATTTGGCATATTTACACAAGTCAGAAATTGACTTAGGAATTGATAATGATCCAGTTTAATTTTCACAAGCTATTGAAAGTAATAATTCTGATAGATGGATAAATTCTATGAAAGATGCGTTGAAACCTATGGAACAAAATAAAGTATGGGACCTTGTTAAATTACCAGGAGGTTGCAAAACAGTTGGGTGTAATGGGTCTTTAAGACCAAATGTGACTCAACTGGCAACATCGAACGTCACAAGGCCAGACTTGTTGCAAAAGGTTTCACTCAAAAAGATGGCATCGACTATAATAAAACATTTTCACCTGTCTTTAGAAAAGATTCACTCAGAATTATAATGACTTTAGTAGCTTTATGACTTAGAGCTACATCAAATGGATGTGAAAAAAACCTTTCTAAATGAAAATTTGGAGGAAGAAGTTTATATGAATCAACCTGAAGGGTTCTCTTGTAAAAGGAAAGAAAAACACGGTCTGCAAACTTAAGAAGTCATTATACGGACTTAAAATATTGTCACTTTTGGATTTAAGGAAAATGTTATTGATCAGTGTATATATCTAAGGTTAGTGGGAGTAAGTTTATTATGTTAGTCCTGCATGTTGATGACATCTTGCTTGCTACTAATGATCTTGATTTGTTGCATGATACTAAGAGATTTTTATCTAACAATTTTGAAATGAAAGATATGGGAGAGGCATACTATGTGATTGGAATAGAAATATTTCAAAATAGATCAAAAGGATTATTAGGTTTGTCTCAGAAAGCCTATATTAATAAAGTGTTAGAGAGATATAGAATGGAAAAATGCTCATCAAGTCCGGTTCCATTTTAGAAAGGAGATAAATTTAGTCTCAATCAATGTCCAAAGAGTGAATTGGAACGTAAGCAAATGAATAATATTCCTTATGCCTCAATAGTTGGGAGTCTAATATATGCCCAAACATGTACTAGACCAGACATCACTTTCTTTGTTGGAATATTGGATCGTTATCAATGTAACCAGGAATGGGTCACTAGAAAGCTGCGAAGAAAGTGTTGCGATACTTGCAAGGAAATAAAGATGATATTCTCACTATAGATGATCTGATCATCTTGATGTGATTGGATATTCGGATTCAGATTATACTGGTTGTGTGGATACACAAAAATTTGATAATACCATCTGATGATATTTAACCATTCAACCTTTTATGTATCTATTTATCTTCGTGTTATTGATAATGATGATGTCACTGGCGTGATAGAGAGGTCCATATTAGAATCTGCCAACTAAGAGAAGAGATGAAACAATATCAAATGTCTCAAAAGCCAATGTTCACATTCAAACCCAAAAAATGTCAAATTATTAATACTTTTACCTACAATATATAGAACTTACGGATGATAATTCTACATATAAAAGTGTGTAAGAGGAGATCAGTAGTAACACATTCACATAAAATTCTAACTTCTCTATCCTTCAGATTAAAGATCTAATAGACCTAAAAGGACACCTAATGCCTTCATGTAATAGTGACAGGAAGACTCTGTACTACATAAAAAGATTAGTGAAGCTTACACCCTATTGTTAGAACTGAAAAATATTGATATGAAGGAATAAACTTACATTCTTTAATAGGAGAAGTCATTTCAATATTCCAATGAAGTAATAGGTAGAAATAATAGGAGTATTCAACTTTTAAAGTATAGAAAAGATATCACTTTTCTCTGTTAGACTATGACTATGAGTACTTGATCCTTTCTCACCCTAAGATGGAGTTAATCGTGTAATCTTTAGATGGTATATGTATACAACTTGTGAAATCCATTGAGCTTCTAACTTTAAAGTTGTTATATTTAATTTCTGATGCTTTTGGTCATTAGCCATTGTATTATCCTATCGAAACATTACCGAAAATGTTACAAAGATCAGCAGGTAGCTTCATTAAGTTTTTGGTACTATCAAGATGATATTGTGGTACATAAGTGAATATGATCAATGAGACACTGATTATACAAAGAAAACTATTCAATGAAGTTATGAATAAGTTAAACAATAAAGTATTATCAAATTTTCACTGAACTAACCTGCCAACGTCTATATTTCTTTACTTGATTTTAAAGTTGATACAAATCTTTAGTTTCATGATGATAGAGGTCATGAATTGTAACACTACATCTTTAATTTGCAGTTATAATTCAGCTTTAAAGCGAAAAGTTTAAAGGTCCATCAGTGCTACCGGGAGTGTTGCAATATAAAGTAGATAGAAAAGATAAAAGTTCATTAACCCTACCACGAATGCAGCAATAAAAACTGAATTTCCATCCTGTTGGTGTTCTATGTTAATAGAAACTTCTCCATATCGAGTTCACAAGTTTAATAAAAAGAACTTAATCGGATGCGATAGGTGATTTACATGATTTATGATGATATTTTTTGAAAGTTAGTTTTCTCTTCTTCACATATAAATGGTGGTTGTATTTTGAGGGGACTCGCTAAAAGTACAAGTTAATTCTTTTATTCATCTCTTTTGGTAGGTGTTCAAAAATTGTCGTGTCAGATCATATGAATGGATTGTTGGTGTTTTGTGGTAATACGAAGTTCTACTTTAAAGATTACAGACTAGCTTCATGTTACATATGAATAACAAGATTCAATTGGACATAGAAGATGGTCTCCATGTTCTAAGGTATGAAGCTTACATGTAATATATCTCTTATTTTTCTTGATTTTGATATATCTACATTATCTTATAATATAATGTATCACATGAAAAATAATGAGGGTCATAGATGTCTAGCATGTATTGTTTGCAACAAATGTATCACATGAAAAATAATGAGGGTCATAGATGTCTAGCATGTATTGTTTCCAACAAACGTTTTAGGTTGAGCTTTAGTGGTGGAGTAGCAGTTCTATTCTGAATTTATTTCCTTTAAGCCTTCATGTTCTGAAATTCTGTAGATCAGATGAACCTCAGTAGAGATCCTCTATTTTCCCGTGACAATTTTCTATTTTGAGGCGGTTTCTTTTTCTCAATCTGACCATTTATGTCTACTGATTGTTGAACCCAAAATGAATACAGAAAAATATCTATTGATTGTGTTCGCCATGTCCAATAGTTCAAATTTTTAGAGCTTCGCCTATATGCACTTTAAGCTAACATAATATTATATGCTAATTACTGTCACAATCGTATTGGTTTAGTGGGAGCATTCTTTGTTTTGCCTGCGTGATAATTCCAATTACTCACATTTGTTTTGTAGCTATTTTTATTTTGGTCTCATGTTTTTCATATGCATAATTAGGATCTGGTGTTTATATTGATATGACATTGTAACTTTCTGTTAGGAGAATTCAAATGTATTACTAAGTTGAGTTGTAAAATGGCGTTATGAAAACTATAATTCTACTGAATCCTGGAACATATATTCCTACAAAAATATACTTACTCTTCAATATATATTTTACGAACATATTAAGATCTATGAGATACAAACTAATTAAAAATACCCAAAGCTTTATGCAAGAACACTAGCCAAATATCAATACTCATGTTTTCAGTAATAGGAATCTCTACATCTACACAAGACACACTTCTCCGTTACGACTACAGTTGTTTGGCTTTACAATTAGTTTCAATAAACCTGCACATTGACTTATGATGATATCTTCCAATTGCTTAAATGTCTCTCAAATTAGTAGCTTTTGCAACTTGCTCCCCCGAAAGAAAATCATTGTTGATGCACCACTTCGATAATGTGATGGGAGTGCAGCAAAACGAAATGATTATCAAAGCTGGATAGGTTATAGCCTATAAGCTAGGCAAGTTCCTAAGTAATTGAGTCTATACTCCTTATTCGGGGCCCTTTCGAGGATGTGGAGTAGGCTGGGGAAGATGTAGCAACATTATATATGGAAGATCTTATAGGTGAAAATTAGATATTTTGTAAGCTTAGTTTCTTTAATCATCTCAAAAATACATTTGCCTTATCGGTGTACTTCATATTTTCTATTTTTTGAGCAGTTAATGTTCCTTTTATAATGAATAATGATTTGTGAAGTTTTTACAGAAGAGAATTATGTTCTCTGTTCTCTGTTTTTTGATTGTTAGGACATACTCAATCGAATAATTTCACAAGCAAATGGATCTGTGGTTATGAATTCTGTGAAATGCATCTGCACTATTTATTTAGTGAGACATTTATCGAGTCTTCTTCATAGTAGAATTTGATATGAGTAATGTGTATACAAAATTTAGGAAGATGATAAGTTTATACTATTCAACAATTAAGGTTTGCTTAATTTTGCTTCAGGTTCTTTGTCAAAATCTTAGCTTGTGACAGCAAAGCAGGGAGAACTTTTGATGGATGGGTTTTTCTTTGCATCAACTATTCAAGATTTATTTAGTTTTTGAGTTCTTCTCTATTTTACCGGAACTACAGTGATTACAAAATTCCTTTTTCATATGATGTAGTGATAAATAAAATGATTTTGATTCAAGTGTAAATTAACAATGACACGGTAGACTAATCAAAAGTCAAATCATTTTCTCAATGGTACACAAATATACGTGTTAGGCCCGTGCTGGCACGAGTCTGCTCATCTAGTTATATATATGCGCCAAATGATAATTTTATAAAATTGACCTTTTAGGTCATTACAGATAAAGAAATTGTGAATACAATATTTATGATATTTTTCATAATAATTTATTGAAAATTATATTTCTAATAATTTTATATTTAGTATTTTATTTTATTTTTAAATGTGCAAAAATTCTTAACCTAAAGCAGTCGAAGAAGAAAAAATAGATCTTATTTTCCACTTAAAAAAATGAATTTATCTAATCAATTATTTTCTTTAAATTGGGCCTGATTCCAAATTTTATTTTATACAAGTGCAAAATAATACTCAAAACCAATATATCAATTACCAATAACTAAAATTTTGAATTAAATAAATAAAAGAAAAGTAAAAAAGGACAGAAAAAGCGATTTAAAGAAATAATATAAATAACACTAATGATGAGGTTGAGTAAAAAAATAAAAATAATTAATACCATTAATGATTAAATGATTTAAAATTTAAAAAAAAATGCATAAATTTTTAAGCAACTATATATATATATATATAACGTAGGCAGCCGATCTCAATCACACATCACAATAGCTGTGACTTAACTCAAAAAGTCAAAAAATACAAAATAAGGTCGTCTAAGGATTTTATTTACGATTTAAATACTTGTCATCCCGTTTCAGTGGCACCTAGTCGCTGCAGCAGCACAAAGCAAACCAGTGAGCTTCCTTCCGAAAAAAATCTCAAAATCTTTTAACTACGTCTCCGCCTTGCCCGCTACAGCAGTGGCGTCACTGCAACGACACTAAGCGAGACAATGAGCTCCTTAAGAAAGTTTCACTTCTTCCTTTTTACAACATACTCGTAACCCACTACGCTCAGAAATTGCCCTTAATTCCGTATAGTCGTACGGATTTCTTAACGAGTTATCTAACTGATTATGTAATCAAATCCACATTTAGTCCACCCGATAGCAATAAGATTTCCTTACACCCTAATGACTCTAAATTCTCCAATTTTGGACAAGATTGGAAAAATCCTAATACTACGAAGAATTTTTTTTGACCTTGATTTTCCCCAATTGACACTCCTATAAGGATGAAACCCGATCGTTACAGATTTCCAGTTTAAGCTCTACTAGAACTATATTTTCTATTTACATGTTCCCTATTTTGGGATCATATTTTTGTATTTTCTAAGTGTCTTATAAATGATTTAAATTATCTAAGAGCAGTAACTTATTAGAGTACTCATTAAGTAGCTTTTAATTTAATTTGAGGCACTAATAATTAGATATAAAAAAAATGTGATAACTTATACGTATTTACAGTAGATAAAAGACAATTATGCTCAATTATTTTTCAAAAAGTAAGAAATAACATAATTCAATCAAATCGAACCAATGAAATGGTAAAATTACAATTATTATGTGAGTCAAAATTATCTAAAGTATCAATATTAATATTATTGACAATATGGTATAAATGAAGTCATTGATATATTAATGTGCATATAGACAAGAAAAGGTATTTGAATGTTGGCCCCAAAATGTTGACTTAATAATAAAAATATATTTGCCTATTTTATAAAAAAGATTTTCTTGCTAAGATTATTAATTGTTTTTTTTGCAGGTTTTCAAGATTAGTAGATTTGGTTAATTTTGACTTCTTATGAAATCTAATGTAAATTAAAACATCAAAAAACCAACTATAAAAGCCCTTCTTTTGTTTCATAAGTTTTTCATCCCTCAATTGCATTCTCTATTTTTTTATACATGTTCGTGACTTTGAAGATTATATTTTAGCTTTCTTTTCTATCGTTCAGAAATATTTTTCAAGATTTGTGGACCAAAATCTATAATGCAATAGGGAGAAGCAATTCACCACCACCACCAACTCTTCTCTAATACTGCTTGAGGGCTCATATGTGAGTCCCCTTGAGCTTTATCACCGGTATAGTAATTCGTGCACTCATGTCTTAATTTTCTTTTTCTCTTATATAAGTATGCATGTTTATTCTTCACTGTATGAACTCTAGTTAGAGATTCATTTCAATCATAAAATCTCTAAAACAATCTCTTGAGTCATCAGTTCTTTTGGGCCCATAATTTTTCTTTAATATTCAATTTTTTATCAAGATTTTATTATTCTAATCATATAGTATATTTTTATGTGCTTACTTCATAAGGTTCTCGTACATTCAGATCTTATATATTAAATTTTAATAAGTATTTTATAGTTATTCAATTTATATCCGTCAATTAAGAAAATAATATTTTTCTATGAAGTTTGACTTTGGACCCCTAAACTTTTTGAGGTGGCCTTAGATTCAAACACTCATTCAATATGAATTTATGTAGCATGTCTTTTTGTGATAATTATAACAAAAAAACTTTTAAATGCAAAAAAGAAGGGAAAGAAAATTCATAAAATCTAAGTGTTCTAGTAGACCACGTTTTTTAGAATTCAGGATGCTTTATGTAAAAAAGCAACATTTTTTTTTTATTTTGTGGGGAATCTAGATTGTTATAATTATTTCTTTAATTGTTGACAAAACATTTATATTTGATAAATAAGATGTTGAATTGATTGTTTATCGATATTTTTCGGAAAATAATGTATTGAGAGTTCCTCGATTTATATGATGACAATTGAAAGAAAAAAAAGTGAACAAAAACATGAGAAGATCCAATATCTATTTGACAAATCATGTGTTTAGTGATCACAAATTCTTTCAATTGTCACCCTACAACTTGAAGAATACTCAATTGATGATTTTGCTTGCAAAAATTGGTCGATGATAGATTTAACATCTGATTTTTAATAGGGAAAATTGTATATAATAGCAAACTAATAAAACCTAAAATAAATGGAATAGCTAGGGTTTGATTTAATTGTGCTCCATAGCAAACGTTAGCAAAAAATTGCCAGCGTCTCTCTCCCAGAAATCTCGCTCGCCTCTCTCGCTTTATACACAGAAGTGTATAATTCTGTTTCTGTTTTGTATAAAGCGAGAGAAAATTGTATATACACATGCAAAAATATTTATCTTCGTGTTATACACTTAATTATACAATTTACAAACATTTTACTTCAAATATTGCACAGAAAAATGTCAACGAATTATAGAATTGCGAATTATACAATTGCAGTGAAATACAATTTTCTCTAGCTTTATACAATAAAAGTGTGTATATTGTGTTTCTGTTTTTGTATAAAGCGAGAGAAAAACATATATCTTCTTGCTATACACTTAATATTGCAGCGAAATAGGTAGTGAATTATACAATTGTGCATTATACAATTGCAGTGGAATAGGATAGCGAATTATACAATTGCAGCGAAATAGGCCAGCGAATTATACAATTTAGGCCAGCGAATTATACACTTGTATATGTATAGCGAATTATACAATTTTTATGTTTGCTATGGAGCGCAATTATGCAAAGTTTGCTATAGCATACAAATATGAATTTTTTGTTTGTTATATGTGAAAGTTGCCCTTTTTAATATATAAAGGGATAATGCACAAGTACCCCATCAACATATGTCCGAAATTTCAGAGTCACACTTATACTATACTAAGGTCCTATTACCCTCCTGAACTTATTTTATTAATAACTTTCTACCTCTTTTCAGCCTACGTGGCACTATCTTGTGGGCCCAACATTGGTTGACTTTTTTTTTCAAGTAAGTGCCACATAGATAGAAAAGGGGTAAAAAATTACTTATAAGATAAGTTCAGGGGGTAACAGAATCCTATGATAGTATAAGTGTGGCTTAGGGGTTTCGAGCATAGATTGAGGGGGTTCTTGTGCATTTTCTCAAATATAAATGGTTCATCTAATTCAATTAGAAAAAATGATAATTACAATATGAATTCCACATAAAATAGAAATATTTGTTTGTTTCTTACATAATATCTTTTGCAATTTGAAAAACACGATTTTTTTAGGAAGCTTATATTCTATGAACTTCCTTTCAAATTTTATTTTTATTCATTTGGGAGCTTTTTCTTGCCATGATTATTCCGATATGAAATACGATATACAAATTTCGTGTTGAATGTGTATTTAAATGAGAAAAAGAAGTATATTATTTACACAAGTTACTATACCAATGTGGGAAAGCCTCAAGAGGACTCAAAGATGGCCCCTCAGGCAATACCTAATGACTCACATGATTATACATTAACTAGGGTATAACACCAAATGAACTTTTTATAAATTAAGTAGAAATAAAAAAGATATGTTTTGATTAGAGCAAAAATTTGTATTCTCTCTTAAATAAAATAATTAAGAAGAAAATAGTATCTTTACATAAGTTGACATCAGATAAAAGAAAAAAATTGACATGATAATGTTATAACATTTTAAAAAGTTGAATTACTAAATTAAGATTTTAATACAATATCATATCAACTCCTAGTTAATTTTAATTCAAACACGATATCATTCATTCATTAAAGTAATTAAATTTTATTTAAAAATCAGTCGAAGAATTAAATAGACAATATAAGTATTCACGAATTTTAATCAATTTTATGTAGATAAGGAAATTATGAATACATTATTTATGATAGCTTTTATGATGATTTATTGAAAATTATACTTCTAATATGAAAATTTTATTTTTGAAAAAAAAAATACAATTTTTTTTTAACCTATAATCATATCTAAAGTAAGTGCAATAACAACAAGCTTCTGTATTAGAAATGAAGTGTTGCATTTTTATATTCCAGTTCTCATTAGATAAAAGGAGCATTCTTGCTTTGGGCGATAAAAGGACTGCAATATCTTCTTTGGGATGATGAAGCAGATATGTTGTTATATCAAGGCATAAGTTAATTTTTAATTTGACGAACACGTTAGTAAAGTCTGCGTACTTTTCATGAAAATAAAAATCAAGGTTAACATATTTTTGAGAGATTGTAGAAATTAAAAATCGAATTAATTTAACTTTAAAAAGTAAGTACATGTTAACTCAAGAATTATGGGGAATTTTAGTAGTTTAATTGATTGACTATCTCAACTTCCATCTTATTGGTGAGAGGGTTCGATCCCCCCACATTGTAGTCCCCTCGCCCATTTCCCCTTCCCAGCCCAAATTTAGGAAAAAGAAACACCAACACCTGTATTTTTCTATTTGTCAAGCTGATATCGAATCGTAGTAGTGTTGCTCATGTTTGACTGCCAGGAATAATTTAGGAGTAACTTTTGTTATTTCAATGAAGAGTTTAAGGTGTTAGGTGGTGTATATTAAGTAGCGATTCCAACTTATTCGGGATTAGAGGCACTGATGATTGATAATAAGAAATATTTTTCTCTTGTACATACTATCTAGGTGGCTTTATTCAACTTTATTTTTCACGGAGGAAGGACAAATCAACAACTGTTGGTCTTATGATGTCTTCAATGTTAGATAATTGAATGTTTAAATGCAAACAATGTTATTTCGAATTACATTTTCGATACCTTGTTACCTTATTAAGATTGACAAGATAATGTTTAGCCCTTTTTGTTTTTTACTTGTCCATGTTGAGGATTTCTTTTATTTGTAATAAACGGCTATTAGACACGCTGTTTAGTTGAATAAATTTTGCTTGAGAAAGATAGTATATTATTCTTAATGTAATGATGAAAATGTAAATCTCTTTTTTTTGGGTGACAGTGGGAGGGGAGGGGGGGGGGGGTTCTTCTTGCATCTTTAATTAAAATAGTGAGTTAATAATTTTAATCTATTAAGATTGAAGAATCTTAGTAGCTTGGCCAGATGAGCCCTCCATGTTAACGGTGAGAGTTTAACTCCACGCCTTGTTATCCCCTTCCCATTACCTAACTTATTATATTTCAAATAAATCTTACAAAAAATTAACACTTTAAATAGATAAAAGGAGCTACTAGTTAGGGAACGAGTTTTTAATAACTGAATGCATATGAAGATCGACAAGGAATAAAAATTTAAGGTTAACATATTTTTGAGAGATTGGAAGAATAAAAAAACGAACTAATTTAGCCATGCAAGAAATTTAACTTTGAAAAGTAAGTTTATGTGAACCCAAAGAATTGCGGAAAATCTTAGTAGTTTAGTTGATTGACTACCTCAATTTTCATTTTTTTGGTGAGAGGGTTCGATCACACCACATTGTAGTTCCCTCCGCCATTTCCCCTTCCCAACCCTAATTTAGGAAAAACAAACACCAAGACCTGTATTTTTCTATTTTCAAGTTGATACAGAGTCGTGATAGTGTTGCTTACACAACAAGAAAAGGGTGAATTACATGGGACTTTCCTGAGGATTAATAATGTAGGAAAATAAATTTTCTGCGAATTTTCATACTAATTCTTAGAAAAATCCCCATGTAAATCACTACTTTTCCTATAATATTATTTAAGTGATTCAGATCATTGCTTACTTACTTGAGTTGCCTTTTTCTTAAAGTAAAGTGGAAGTGGTGCTAGCAAATGAAGTGGAATCAATTAAAATATAAAATAGTGCAACTCAATCAATATCAGAATAAAGCCAGGAAGTTGGTAGGAAAGATGACTTTCTTTTCCATTAGAACTTCATGAAAAGTGAAAGAGTAGGCTTTTCATCAAAAAAATTACATTATACGCTTACTTCATAAGATTCTCGTACATTTTACCTTTTGCATATCTCATTTATAGAATTAAGTCAATTGTTAAATTTATACATTCCAACCATGAAAAAACTATTTTTTTTGAAGTTTGAATTATGCCCCTAAACTTTTGAAGATGGTCCTGCATTCAAACACTCATCAATAAGAGTTTATGTAGTGTTGTCTTATTGTGATAATAGTGACAAAAAGAGCTCTTAAATGAAAAAAAAAAAACTCATAAAATATAAGTGTTCTAGTAGACCATATTCTCTAAAATGCAAAATACTTTAGGTAAGAGAGCACAAAACTTAAAACCATTAAACTAAAAAGTGGAAATTTTATAATAAGCTTAAAAATACTCCCAAATTTGATTGTTACGTGTACAAGCCTTTAAAGTATTACAATTGATTCAAAAGAAAACATGATTCTCAAATAAACTTGTTTCCATAATAGAACAAGATCATAACTAAGGAGAAAGATAGTCCGCTGAGACGATAAACAACTACCTCACAAATCTCCAAGAAGCCTCGGAAAAGAAGAGAATGATAGGTACCACAAAAATTCAGGCTCGTAATCTACAAAAAAATGTAGGAGCAACGGGTGAGTACCAAACCACATGGTACTCAGCAAGTAAACCTCTAAACATAAGCTAAGGGATTGAAATACGGGTACTCTTACCACCCCAACCGAACCTCCATAACTACAACCTACATAAAAATCAGTCCAACCTAACAACTCACAGTTTACATAGAAAATATCTCAACAAAAACACTTAGACAAATTACATATTCTCCACAAAAAATACTTTGACAAATTACATATCCTCAACAACAACACTTTGACAAATTATATATCCTTAACAACAACACTTTGACAAATTAGATAGCTTCAACAACAAGCTCAGTATTCATCATACAAGTTTCACACAAAGGCATTCACAAGATCAACAAAACACAATATCAAGTTCACTAATGATAATAATGTAGAATACAATGGAATGCAATGTCAAGTATAATGATGCATGTCTAACCTAGTGATACACACCGCTGTCTCTCAGTCCGGGACTTATGTAGGACATATATGTCCATGCATCTGTTGCAGTGCACGGTACGCCCCTCGATAATAGTAACCTTCGCGGTGCACGATGCATCCCTTGATATATAATTTCCATCGCGGCGTACGATACGTCCCTCGAAATATAATATACATCGTGGCGCGCGGTACGACCCTCGAAATGGTACATTCTCTTTAATTTTTCATTTTTTCTCAATGCACATAAAACTTGTCACAACCATGTCTCAGAACAATGCAAATGACATGTTCACAAAAATAACAAGGATTCGACCACTTTCATAACATTGTACTGTCTACAACAACATCAACAATGATTCAACAAGTCTTTCAAACCATTCTCCGTTATCAACACATCACAAACAAGCAATTATTCACGTTGCCTTTTATTACACCTTCGTTTTCATTATTAGAATTAATCAAGGTGGACAAGTCAACCCATCACCAAGTCCCATTACTCTCAAACATATACCACAACGAAATACATACATTTTATACATATAACAAGGGTTTAGAAATCCAGTTGCCTCAAATAGTTGAACAATGACTCCAGAATATGAGTCTTCCATTTTTGGTTGACTCCCAAATCAATATAATCTAGTCAAATAGAAATCACAATAAAATTTCAAGACTAACAACACCCACATTGCTATGTGTGTAGTCTACACTCAAAATCTTACACAAACCTAAAATCAAGTTCCTAAATTTTGATGTCAATTATCATGTCAATCCTCATATTTTCAATTTTTAAGCCTAGAATTATGTTCCAATTTCTCTAATGCCATAAATCCAATAATATTCATATAACACATCTGATATTTTATTTACATATGTCAACAGGTTAAGTCAAGAACCATAGTGTTATAACCACGAAAAATGTCAATAGGTTAAGTCAAGAACCATACAGTTATAACCACGAAAAAAACTCCAACAGGAAAAATCAATACAGGAAAGAAAAATCCAGTAACCTCCAATAATGAAACTATGTTTTAATTTATAATCACATTCACCCCCCTAAGCTTCTTAATGATAAGCTACAAGTTAAACCCATTTTCCAATAATTTATAATCACATTCACCCCCTTAAGCTTCTTAATGATAAGCTACAAGTTAAAGCCATTTTCCAATAGAAAAAAACGTTATACAGTAATTTTAATTTTCATTCTTCTTGATCCCAATACAAATTTCTTTGTTTTTCTTTTACAACAAACTATAATAATAGAATAGTGATAATATGACATACGTGTATATATACCAATAGCTTGATTAAGACATAATTAATGCTTACATGTTAGAGGTTCGTCTGCCTTTTGATTGTGCCGACTACCACATTCTCTGTGGGACGGAAGGTTTTTTTTTTAAGAAGAATTATGATCTAAAGGTGTCAACCCTAATAACTTATGTTAATATATATGGTCCGTCATTATTAATATTAAATAAATTACCCCTGAATTAATTGACTAATGTTAAATGACTATTTAAAATTATCAAAAAATTGACCTTTTGGATTCAGGTCATTCAGTACAAACAAATGGGAAGATTCACCAAGCAATTTTGTTTTCTGAGATTTAAGCTTGAAATTTTGGTTCTCAACCACTTTATTGATGATTAGGACATATCTTTGGGTGCACTAAATATTTTTGTTAGATCAATTTTGGTGCAATGAACATTTAAATACCTTAAAATCTTTTTCTTGTGTATATATACAATAATATATATGTTAATAATGTCTCAATTTCTTATCTTGCATCTATCATATTATTGTTTATAGTTAAAATTAATTAAACTAATTTTGTTTTAGCCATAAACTAATCATTTTATTGTTTTATCTTGATTGAATTATATAATCGATAAATGTGTGGTTAGAGAGATTCCAAATTTTGAATTGAACATTTACAAGTGTGGAATCCAATTGAGAATCTAAAATCGAGAAATAAAGTTACAGGAACTATTTTAAAGAACAATTCAAGTGTTTCCAAGAACGTGATATTCTGAAGACTTGGCAAGATCCAAGTAATAATATACATCATGAATAGATATCTAAAGTTTTTACTTGAGAAAATGAATATCAAAAGAATATATATAGATCTTGACTACTTACTACGTAATTTAAATAAAAAATAGTATGAATCAAAGATATCACAAGAAAAATTATCTTATGTGCTATAAAATTAATAAAGGTTGACAATTAAATTCTCAATATTATTATGAATAATCTCAATATAATGTGTCCTTAAGAATGAAAAGCACTCCTATTTTTATATATAGGAGAAAAAAGGTGGTTTCCAACCTAATAAAATCCTAAAAGTGTAACATCTCGTAAACTGAAATAGCTAGGATTAAATAAAGACATTAAGAATAGTTATTTTTGGAAAGAATAAGAGAAATCTGGAAAATTTCCTATGTATAAAGTAAGTTTTGGTCATTTCAAACAGCCATAACTTCTAGCTACAATGAGTTAGGGCCAGTTCTTTATATGGTTGAGGTCTTTCCAATACCGCCGAGTTTGTGTGATTTAGATATCATATGAAGGTGATATGCCTATCAGAAGTTGAGCTGTTGGACTAAGAAAAGTATAATTCGGATTATACTAACGGTAAAGTGGTCTTTTCACCCTATTATTTCCTAATTTTGTTTTAAGGGTTTGTTAGGGGTAAAACTAAGCCTTAATTCAGTTTTAGAAAAGCTGAATACGCTTAGGCTTGGGAGAAAATAGAAGAGAAGAAGGAGAAAGAGAAAAGGCTAAGAACTCATCAAGAACGCCAAGATCTTCAAGTGGAATTCGTCGGGGGTGATCTCTATAAGGTATGTGAGATATTTTTGTGTTCGGTTCTTCCACCCACACAATTGTGTGTTTAATTCAGTGCAATTAGAGTAGAATGAATGATAAAAATTGAAGTTCTTGATGAGAAACCATTAATTCTTGTTAGTTCAGTTGTAGTATACCTTTGGTTTTTTGATTCGTGTTTTCGGGCTATTTTACGAGTCTAAACTATTGGGTATTGAGGATTTTAGTGATCCTAAGTGTTTGGAGTGAGATCCATGAGATTTTAAAAGGTTTAGAATTGAAAATCAAAGAAGAAAAGTTGAAAATCCCGTTTGTCAGACCCTGGGGCGCCTCGCCTGCCAAAGCCCCTCAGGGGAGGCTCTGTTTGACAGGACCTAGCGCGCCGCGCCAGTCAGAGCGCCTCAGAACAGAGTCTGTCCACCAGGCTCTAGTGCTCTGCGCCTCTCAGAGTGTCAAGCTCACCTGGACACCCCATTCTTTCCCTATCTTTTGTACTAGTTCCTAAGTGGTGTACCCATATTTCTTGGTTGATTCAAACACACTAAAGTACATCTAAACATCATGAAATCATCCATAAACATGAGATCATGATTCTTGAATCCATAATCCCATTCAATAAAAGTTAAGATCGGAGTGAGAGAAGTTAAGAGTCAAGTCTAAGAGTTAAGAAGCAAGTCAAAGTGAGTTTTTAAAGATTCCAAGAGTGTTTAACAAACATTTTAAACCTTGTTTTAAGGCTCAAGTTACAAGTTAAGCAAGAGTAAAGGGTTGAGTTCATTCTCAAAAGTTATAAGAGGACTAAGTAATCCTAACCTTGGAAATCAAAGCTTCCCTGTTTGCTTCGTTTCATAAAGCTATTACTTCTGTCTGAAAACTAGTCCGAAGACTCTTTACTTGTTTAAATGTGAAAACATTTGTAACTCTTAGGGATTACTTAGTTCCCTTATAACTTTTTAAAATGAAATCAACTCTTTACAGTTGCCTAACTTGTAACTTGAGCCTTAAAAGAGTTTAAGTCCTATACCCTTTCAAGGTTAGGATGACTGGGCAGTGTGGGCCGAGTAACGCTATATCATCACTATAGCTCTTAAGTGATGATTGTCGGTTAGAAAAGCTCCCACATAAGTTATTGTATTTTCATATACATAAGTTATTTGTATTTTTACATGCATATCCGAGATTTATTGTATCCATATATACATAAAGAGCTTACAACATGTTTTCAATCAACTTTTCTTTATATTGCGTTTACTTTTGAATTGCATGAAATTGAATTGAGTAGTTATTCATGAGTTGAACAGAACCAAGGTAAGTGTTTCCTTTTAGTCCTTCTCCAGCTTAAGTGTTGTATTTAGCATTTCAACTCTCATACTCGTACATTGAATGTACTAATATCAGTTGGCCTACATCGTATTATGATGCAGACGCAGATAACTAGAATCAACATTCGGCGCACTATTGATCCAGTGAGAAGGTCAGAGTCAGTTGGTGAGGCTCCCTTCATTCTAGAGGACATCTTTAGTTTTAGTTATTTGTTTAGTAATCAGTTTTTAGGATTATTGGGGATCCTGTCCCAACATCCATCTTTATGTTAGAGGCTTCATAGACAAATTCCTTTCACTTGTAATTGACTAAGACTTTGGTTGCCACTTTGTCTAGTTACTTCCCTTAAAGTTATCTCTTGAGATTATATCTTGTGTTAAGTCTTCAGGTGAGTTAATCAAGCCAGGCCAAGGGTTCTTTTGGGGACAACAATGGTCTTTGAGTGCCGGTAATGTCCAAGGTATAAGATTGTGGCGTGACAAAAATAATAATCTATAATTGATAAAATCCTAATTGATGCAAAATTAGAACTAAAAATTCTAGTATTTGTCGCTGAATTAAGACCTGTTTAGGTTCTTTTGGTCATGGTTCTAGTTTCAGCTCTACTAGAACTATATTTTCTATTTACATGTTCCCAATTTGGGATCATGTTTTTTTTTCTTTATGTGTCTAGTAAATGATTCAAATTATCTAAAAGCAGTAACTTATGAGCACTCATTAAGTAACTTTTAATTTAATTTGAGGCACTACTCATTAGCTTTTAAAAAATATGCGATAACTTATATTTATTTATAGTAGATAAAATGACAATTATGCTCAATCATTTTTCAAAAAGTAGAAATAATATAATTCACTTAAGTCGAACTAATGAAATGGTAAAATTAGAATTAAAATATGAGTCAAAATTACCTAAACAATCAAAGATAATACTATTGACTATATGGTATGAAATTGAGTCATTCACATACTAATGTGTATAGAGACAAGTAATGGTATTTGAATGTTGACCACACAAAAGTTGACTTAATAATAAAAATATATTTGCCTATTTTATGAAAATGATTTTCTTGCTAAGATTATTAATTATTTTTTGCAGGTCCTTAAGATTAGTAGATTTGGTTAATTTTGACCTCTTATCCAATCTAATGAAAACTAAAACATCAGACATCAACTATAAAATCGCTTCTTTTGTTTCATAATTTTTCATCCATCAATTGGATTCTCCATTTCGCTATACATGTCCTCCACTTTGTTCTTTTCTGTATGGTCTCTAGTTTGAGATTCACACAGGTCATCTCGATCATAAAATCAATAAAGTCTGCAGCAATATATATATATATATATATATATGTATAAATTTTGTTGAAAATTTATATTATTTTGCGTCATCCTACCCTCTCTGGACCTCATTTATAGAATTTCATTAAGTATTTTGTAGTTATTTAATTTATACATGTCAACCAACAAAGAAGATTTTTCTATGAAGCTTGACTTTATGCCCCCAAACTTTTGAGACGACTCTTAATTCAAATACTCATTCAATAAGAATTTATGTAGTGTATGTTTAATTGTGATAATAATGGGAAAAAAGAGTTCTTAACTGCAAAAAATGAAGTGAAAGAAAATTCAAAAAATATAAGTGTTTTGAGTGGACCACATTCCTTGAGAATACTTTATGTAAGTAAGCAACAAAACTTTTATTTTTGGTGGAATTGAAATTGTAGTTATTATTTTTTCAATTAAAGGCGAATCATTTTTATTTGATAAATAAGAGGTTAAATTGATTGTACATCAATTTTTGAAGCGAAACAATCAATTGAGTGTTCCTAAAGTTGTAGAATGTCAATTAAAAAAATTTTGATCACAAAAACATGAAAAGAAATATCTATTTGACAACTCATGTTTTTTTTATCACGAATTCTTTCAATTATCATCTTTTGAAGAACACCCATTTGATGATTTCTCCTAAATAAATTGTTGGATAATAGATTCAACATCTGGTTTACCAAATATAAATAGTATACCTAATTCCATCGAAAAGAATAATAACAACTATCTTGATTTCATACAAATAGAAAGATTTGTTGCTTTCTTACATAACTTTTTAGTTTTATGCATTTTGGAGAACACAATCTCCTCATAACACTTATATTATATGAACTTCCTTTCAAATTTTTTTCTTCATTTGAAAACGCTTTCATGCCATGATTATCTCAATAAGAGATGATATATAAATTTTTTGTTGAATGATTCTTTTTCTCTTGGAGAACCTAGAGTATCAATTTAAATCTCAAAATTTAAATACATCCACATATATTGAGAGTAAATCTTGGATTCAGATATCATAAAGAACATTTCTCATTATTGCAATTTACAAAACACATATTGTAACAACCTGTTTAGTCATTCCGAGCAGTAGAATCATTTGTGATAAAAACTGACTGGGTCGACAGATCACGCGATGGACCGTCATGGTCACGACGGACCGTGATGGACTCCGTCAGTCCATACTTGTGTAATTTCTTCTGCTGCTCTCCTCTTTACCCTCGACGACAGGTAGGACGAACCGTCATAGGCACAACTGTCCGTCGAGCGTCTTCGTTAAGCACTTCAACTCTGAAATCTGGGTACTGGGATCAACTCTCTGAACTTCGCGACGGAACTGCAGCAAGGACCGTCGTATGTACGACGGACCATCACAAACCTCTTTACTGAAATTGACTCTCGGAACTTTGTGACGGATCTGCAGGACGGACCGTCGCAGATACAACGGGCCGTCACAAGTTGCGTAACCCCAACTGGGTCGGATTTCTGCTAAAAGTTTTAAAGGGGTGTTTTGGACTATTCATGATTATTATTATGAAATTAGTGAGGTAAGTTTAATAATTTATTTACTTGGGGGTTAAAGGAGATAACTTTAAAATAAATAATGGGTTACTTTTATCATAATGAATTATATGATAATTAGGGTAAAAGAAAAGGAATCTGGAGAAGAAAAAGAAAAAAAAGAGAGGGGAGAACGAGCGAGAGACAGAGAACGAAGAGGAAAGCAACGGCATTGGGGAAGTAGCTTGCTTGATCATGATTATTCGGTGGAGGTAGGTTATGGTTTATGATATTTCATAGTAAACTCTTAATAGCGATTGATATGTATTGGGTGGTATTGTAAAGTCTTCTATATGCTTGATTGTGTGTCTGTATGTTGTGATTGTGAAATTTTCAATCTTAGCCCTCTCTATTAAGATGATGCCTTGACATAAAAGAGGCTTGATGAACTAAAGCAATGAGATAAATGGATCGGAGTGTCACGTTCCGAATCGGTAGCTATAGGGGATCGGGTGTCACGTTCCGACACGTAGCGTTAGGAGATCGGGTGTCACATTCCGACACGTAGTATTAGGGGATCGGGTGTCACGCTCCGACACGTAGTATTAGGGGATCAGAGTGTCACGTTCCGAAACGGTAGTATTAGGGGATCGGAGTGTCACGTTCCGACACGATAATAATAAAGAGAATGAATCTTGAATTATGTTAATATACTCAAATTCAAAGAACCTATTTCCCAAATGAGTATGGTGTGGAGGCTTGAGTCCTCATAGGTGTGTTTGGTGTTGTTGCCAATGGTTCTTGTACTTGTTGTTGTCACCAGTTAAGTATTGTAGTTGATTTTATATTATTATTCGATATACATTGCTTTCTATTTTGAGTTGGCCGATGATACCTACTCAGTACGTGTTCCTTGTGCTGAACCCTACTTGTATTTTTCTCTTTGTTATTTGTGGAGTGCAGCAAACGTGCCATCAACTTCGACTCGTCCGCAACTCTAGTCAATCTCCAGCATATCAGATTTCAGGGTGAGCTATTATTCCTAGCTCGGACTGGATTCTCTCCTTCACGTCTTGATGTCTTGAAGTTCAGACATGGACCATCTCTTTTACTTATTTTAGCTTCTTAAATACTCTTAGATTTAGAAATTTGAGGATAGATGTTCTTGGTGTGATGACTTCCAGATTTTGGGGATGATAGTTAATAAACTTTAGAAGCTTATTTACTGGTTATATTAATAAGATTTTGAGTCTTCCGCATTATATTTTTGTTCATTATGGTTGAAATGTTGGTAAGTGTTGGGGTTTAGATTTGTTGGTTCTCTCACATAGTAGGATAAGTGTGGGTGCCACTCGCGGCTCGTTTTGGGTCGTGACAAACTTGGTATCAAAGCATTAGGTTCGTTGGTTTCATCACACAAGAACGAGTCTAGTAGACTCTTGAGGGACGGTAGGGGGACGCCCTTACTTTTCTTTGAAAGGCTATAGGACTTTAGAAAAATTCCATTCTTTCTTCCTTTAGTGCTATTACTTGGATCCAATTGGTATCTAGGTGACACAAATTGGTATCTGACATCCTCACTCTATTTCGCAGATGGTTAGAACTAGAGCAACAACTGTGCCAACACCAACATCGGCAAGACAGGGTGCGTCTGAGCCAACCACTGGGGCTGTAGCTCGAGGAGGAGCAGTGGCAAGAGGCCGTGGTAGAGGTCGCCGGAAGACGCCCTATAGAGGTAGAGGACGAACCCCTGGTCCAGCTAGTGATAGGGCGGTGACTCCTTCACCGACTGATGAGGTAGTGAGAGAGGGTGAAGAAAGGGAAAATGAGCAGGTGCAAGATGAGGAATTACCACCCCAACATACCCCAGAGATGATTAACCAGGTTCTTACTTATCTTAGCGGGTTATCTGATCAAGGCCAGACACCTCCAGTGTTTTCTGCACCAGCACCTCAGGTTCCGGGGGTACAACATGCAGCTGTTGTGGCTCCCCGCATGGATGCCTCATTGGAAGTAGGCACGTTTCCTCGGTTGACTACAGGGCCTATAATGACGAGTGATCAACATGAACTTTTCACTAAATTATTGAAGTTGAAACCTCCAGTCTTCAAGGGTGCTGAATCTGAGGATGCCTATGATTTTTTGGTTGATTGTCATGAGCTGCTACATAAGATGGACATAGTAGAATGATTCGGTGTTGAGTTTGTGACCTATCAGTTTCAGGGAAATGCCAAAATGTGGTGGCGGTCGTATGTTGAGTGTCAACCAGCACAGGCACCACCTATGACTTGGGCATCATTCTCTAGCCTATTTATGGAGAAGTATATACCCCGGACTTTGAGGGACAAGAGGAGAGATGAGTTCCTAAGCCTAGAGCAAGGCAGGATTTCTGTTACTATTTATGAGGCTAAATTTCGTGCACTATCCAGGTATGCCACCCAGCTTTGCTTCAGCCCACAAGAGCGGATTCATCGTTTTGTGAAGGGAACAGGTAGCTGCTGCAGCAAAATCCTTTCAGGAAGTGGTAGATTTTGTGATAGAGGTGGAGGGGGTGAAGCCAGGCGACTTCACCATGGCATCGACATCTAAGAAGTTTCGTAAGGGAGGTGAGTTTAGTGGTTCTTACTCCAGAGGGCAGAGTTCAGGAGGTTACCCAGCCTGACCTATTCAGTCTTCACTGCAGGCTGTAGCTGGGGGTCCATCGCAGACCAGTCAAAATTTCTCTGAGTTTGGAGGTTATCCCCAGATTTCGTCATTCTCGCAGAGACCTATGCTTGACTCCAAAGATTGTTATGGATGTGGGGAGACTGGACATATTAGGAGATATTGTCCAAAACAGAGTTACAGACCCCCAAAAGTTAGAGGTAGAGGTGTTCATGGGAGAGGCCGTCATTCTAGAGGACGTGGTGGACAAGGTAATGGTGGTCACCAAATCAGCCGGGATGGCGGGCAAGCTGGAGCTACTGCAGCACAACATTGTAGGGGCAACGGGCAGACAGGTGATAGGACCCATTGTTATGCTTTTCCCGGGAGGTCTGAAGCAGAGACATCTGATGTTGTTATCACAGGTAATCTTTTGGTTTGATTGCATGGCTTCTGTATTATTTGATCCTGGATCCACATTTTCATATGTATCTTCCTCATTTGCTACTGCTATTGATTTACATTGTGATTTGCTTGACATGCCTATTCGTGTCTCTACTCCTGTGGGTGAGTCTGTGATAGTTGAGAAGGTGTATAGGTCTTGTCTTGTGACTTTTGTGGGGAGCTATACTCATGTAGACTTGATTATTCTAGAGATGGTTGATTTCGAAGTAATTATGGGTATGACTTGGCTGTCTCCAAATTTTGCAATCTTAGATTGTAATGCTAAAATGGTGATATTGGCCAAGCCGGGGACAGATCCGTTAGTGTGGGAGGGTGGCTATATTTCCACCCCAGTTCATATCATCTCCTTTCTTCGTGCTAAGAGAATGGTTAGTAAGGGTTGTTTAGCTTTCTTGGCACATCTCAGGGATGATACTTCCCAAGTACTCCGATTGAATCTGTCTCGATAGTCCGTGAGGTTCTGGATGTGTTTCCTGCAGACCTTCCTGGTATGCCACCGGATAGGGATATTGATTTCTGTATTGATTTGGAGCCGGGTACTCGCCCCATTTCCATACCCCCTTATAGAATGGCCCCAGCTGAGTTAAGGGAGTTAAAGGCCCAACTTCAGGAGTTGTTAGGTAAAGGTTTTATTAGGCCAAGTGCATCCCCTTGGGGTGCTCCGGTTTTATTTGTGAAGAAGAAGGATGGAAGTTTTCGGATGTGCATAGACTACAGGCAACTGAATAAGGTAACTATTAAGAACAAGTATCCTCTTCCTCGCATTGATGATTTGTTCGATCAGTTACAAGGTGCTTGTACCTTCTCAAAAATCGATTTGAGATCTGGTTATCATCAATTGAAAATACGGGCAGCAGATGTGCCAAAGACTGCTTTTCGAACCAGGTATGGGCATTATGAATTCTTAGTAATGTCTTTTGGGCTTACGAATGCCTCTGCTACTTTCATGAGCCCGATGAACGGGATTTTTAAGCCATATTTGGATCTCTTTGTCATTGTATTCATTGATGATATACTGATATACTCAAAGAGCATGAAAGAACATGAGGAGCATTTGAGAATGGCATTGGAAGTGTTGAGAGAGAAAAAGCTTTATGCCAAATTCTCCAAGTATGAGTTTTGGCTAGATTCAGTGTCCTTCTTGGGGCACGTAGTTTCTAAGGATGGAGTGATGGTGGATCCATCTAAGATTGAAGCAGTGAAGAGTTGGGTAAGACCTATTAATGTCACAGAGGTAAGGAGCTTTGTTGGTTTAGCTAGCTACTACCGTCGATTTGTCAAGGGATTTTCTTCTGTTGCTTCCCAATTGACAAATTTGACTAAGCAGAATGTTCCATTTGTATGGTCAAACGAAGGTGAAGAAAGCTTCCAGAACCTCAAGACCTTGTTGACTACTGCACCAATTCTTACCTTGCCAGTGGAAGGTAAGAATTTCATTGTGTATTGTGATGCATCTTATTCTGGTTTGGGTGCAGTGCTAATGCAGGAGAAGAATGTAATTGCTTATGCTTCGAGACAATTAAAAGTGCATGAACGTAACTATCCGACCCATGATTTGGAGTTGGCTTCAGTTGTGTTTGCATTAAAGCAATGGAGACATTATCTATACGGCGTCAAGTGTGAAGTCTATACAGATCATCGTAGTTTACAGTATGTCTTTACTCAGAAAGATTTGAATTTGAGGCAGAGGAGGTGGATGGAACTACTGAAGGACTATGATATTACTATCTTGTATCACCCAGGAAAAGCTAATGTTGTGGCAGATGCGTTAAGTAGAAAAGCAGGGAGCATGGGGAGTCTAGCTCACTTGCAGGTTTCTAGACGCCCATTGGCTAGAGAGGTTGAGACTCTGGCTAATGACTTTATGAGGCTGGAAGTACTAGAGAAGGGAGGATTTTTGGCCTGTGTGGAGGCAAGATCTTCCTTTCTTGACAAGATTAAGGGAAAACAGTTTACTGATGAGAAACTGATCCGGATTCGAGCTATAGTATTGCGAGGAGAGGCTAAAGAAGCAAAGATTGATGAGGAAGGAATTTTGAGAATTAAGGGAAGGTTATGTGTGCCCCGCGTCGATAATTTGATTCACACTATTCTTACAGAGGCTCATAGTTCAAGGTATTCTATACATCCTGGTGCAACCAAGATATATCGTGACCTAAAGCAACATTTTTGGTGGAGTAGGATGAAGCGTGACATTGTTGATTTTGTTGCCCAATGCCCGAATTGTCAGTAGGTAAAGTATGAACACCAGAAGACTGGAGGGACACTTCAGAGAATGCCCATTCCTGAATGGAAGTGGGAGAGAATTGCAATAGATTTCGTAGTTGGTCTTCCAAAGACATTGGGTAAGTATGACTCCATTTGGGTAATTGTTGATAGGTTAACTAAGTCTGCTCACTTCATTCTGGTCAAGATGACTTACAATGCAGAGAAGTTAGCCAAACTCTATATGTCAGAAATTATTCGATTGCATGGAGTTCCACTTTCCATCATATCGGATAGAGGTACGCAGTTTACTTCTAAGTTTTGGAGAACATTGCATGCTGAATTAGGTACTAGGTTGGATCTTAGTACTGCATTCCACCCTCAGACCGATGTTCAGTCTGAGCGAACGATTCAGGTGTTGGAAGATATGCTTCGTGCATGTGTGATAGAATTTAGCGGTCATTGGGATAACTTCTTACCCTTAGCAGAGTTCTCATACAATAATAGCTATCACTCAAGTATTGATATGGCCCCATTTTAGGCACTGTATGAGAGGAGATGTAGGTCTCCCATTGGTTGGTTTGATGCTTTTGAGGTGAGACCATGGGGTACCGATCTTTTGAGGTAGTCGTTAGATAAATTAAAATTCATTTAGGAAAAGCTTCTAGCCGCTCAGAACAGGCAGAAAGAATATGCAGATCGAAAGGTTAGGGACTTGGATTTTATGGAGGGTGAGCAAGTCTTGCTGAAGGTTTCGCCCATGAAAGGGGTGATGCGGTTTGGTAAGCGAGGTAAGCTTAGTCCGTGGTATATTGGTCCATTTGAAGTTCTGAAGCGCGTGGGGGAGGTGGCTTATGAATTGGCATTGCCTCCATGACTCTCAGGAGTGCACCCGGTATTTCATGTGTCTATGCTGAAAAAATACCATGGGGATGGAAACTACATTATTCGTTGGGATTCAGTTCTTCTTAATGAGAATTTGTCTTATGAGGAGGAGCTTGTTGCTATTATAGATAGAGAAGTCCGTAAGTTGAGATCAAGGGAGATTGCATCCATCAAAGTTCAGTGGAAGAATCGGCCAGTTGAAGAGTCCACTTGGGAGAAGGAGGCTGATATGCAAGAAAGATATCCACATATCTTTACAGATTTAGGTACTCTTTCTCGCCCTTGTTTTTCTTCTTGTGATCGTTCGAGGACGAACGATGGGTAAATTGGTATCTATTGTAACAACCTGTTTAGTCATTCCGAGCAGTAGAATCATTTGTGATAAAAACTGACTGGGACGACAGATCACGCGACGGACTGTCATGGTCACGACGGACTGTGATGGACTTCGTCATCCCATACTTGTGTAATTTCTTCTGCTGCTCTCCTCTTTACCCTTGACGACAGGTAGGACGAACCGTCATAGGCACAACTGTCCGTCGAGCGTCTTTGTTCCAAAACACTTCAACTCTGAAATCTGGGTACTGGGATTAACTCTCTGAACTTCGCGACGGAACTGCAGCACGGACCGTCGTAGATACGACGGACCGTCACAAACCTCTTTACTGAAATTGACTCTCTGAACTTTGTGACGGATCTGCAGGACGGACCGTCGCAGATACAACGGGCCGTAACAAGTTGCGTAACCCCAACTAGGTCGGATTTCTGTTAAAAGTTTTAAAGGGGTGTTTTGGACTATTCATGATTATAATTATGAAATTAGTGGGGTAAGTTTAATAATTTATTTACTTGGGGATTAAAGGAGATAACTTTAAAATAAATAATGGTTTACTTTTATCATAATGAATTATATGATAATTAGGGTAAAAGAAAAGGAATCTGGAGAAGAAAAAGAAAAAAAAAAGAGAGAGGGGAGAACGAGCGAGAGAGAGAGAACGAAGAGGAAAGCAAAGGCATTGGGGAAGTAGCTTGCTTGATAACGATTCTTCGGTGGAGGTAGGTTATGGTTTATGATATTTCATAGTAAACTCTAAATAGCTATTGATATGTATTGGGTGGTATTGTAAAGTCTTCTATATGCTTGATTGTGTGTCTGTATGTTGTGATTGTGAAATCTTCAATCTTAGCCCTCTCTATTAAGATGATGCCTTGACATAAAAGTGGCTTGATGAACTAAAGCAATGAGATAAATGGATCGGAGTGTCACGTTCCGACACGGTAGCTATAGGGGATCGGGTGTCACGTTCCGACACGTAGCGTTAGGAGATCGGGTGTCACATTCCGACACGTAGTATTAGGGGATCGGGTGTCACGTTCCAATACGTAGTATTAGGGGATCGAAGTGTCACGTTCCGAAACGGTAGTATTAGGGGATCGGAGTGTCACGTTCCGACACGATAATAATAAAGAGAATGAATCTTGAATTATGTTAATATACTCAAATTCAAAGAACCTATTTCCCAAATGAGTATGATGTGGAGGCTTGAGTTCTCATAGGTGTGCTTGGTGTTGTTGCGAATGGTTCTTGTACTTGTTGTTGTCACCAGTTAAGTATTGTAGTTGATTTTATATTATTATTCGATATATATTGCTTTCTATTTTGAGTTGGCCGATGATACCTACTCAGTACATGTTCCATGTACTGACCCCTACTTGTATTTTTCTCTTTGTTATTTGTGGAGTGCAGCAAACGTGCCATCGACTTCGACTCGTCCGCAACTCTAGCCAGTCTCCAGCATATCAGATTTCATGGTGAGCTATTATTCCTAGCTCGGACTGGATTCTCTCCTTCACGTCTTGATGTCTTGAAGTTCGGACATGGACCATCTCTTTTACTTCTTTTAGCTTCTTAAATACTCTTAGATTAAGAAATTTGAGGATAGATGTTCTTGGTGTGATGACTTCCAGATTTTGGGGATGATAGTTGATAAACTTTAGAAGCTTATTTACTGGTTATGTTAATAAGATTTTGAGTCTTCCGCATTATATTTTTGTTCATTATGGTTGAATGTTGGTAAGTGTTGGGGTTTAGATTTGTTGGTTCGCTCACATAGTAGGATAAGTGTGGGTGCCACTCGCGGCTCGTTTTGGGTCGTGACACATATAAACAAATCATGTCATTTGTGTCCGCATTGAAGAAATACAATGAAAATGCTATACTCAACATAACTGATGTTGAGGGATTCATCGATCGTACTCGAGGAGAACATAAGAAGGCCAAGGAGAAAAATAAAACAATAAAAAATGATAATGGAAACTTTGAAGAAGAAAACAAAATCTTTGAAGAAGAAAATTGAAGATATAAAGATAACACATCTTGAACAAGAACAAGCACATGAAGTTGAAAACGCCAAGGTGCACAAACTTGAGACGTAGTTGGAGCATGCTCAAGCAAAGCAAAGGGAGATTGAGAAATTCAAGAAACCAGTCCCTCGAGGGATTAAATCCAATACTCAACCTCTACCTCCTCTGGCGTATGCAAAAACATTTTATAAGCAGCGGTCGACATTTAAAGTAGAGAACAAATTAGAGGGAAAATATATTTTTATCCTTGGGATTTCAATTTTTTTCTAGTAGAGAAATTCTATTTTCGTTTAATTATCAACATGTAATAGATTTTTGTTATGTTTAACAAAATTATTTATTGAAAAAATAAAATTAATAATTAAAGATTGGCAAGCTAAACTTTAGTATGTAATAGATTTCCCTTAAATGCTTTTAGTTTTTTAGCTTAAGTTATTGTCAACTTTTATTCTAAAAAAATTGCTCCTTCTATACATGCCCTCCATTTTGGAGATCATATTTACAATTTTTTTATGTCCTCCAAAAAATTATCCCAAATGTATGAACTATTTAAGACAGGTATTTTAACCAAAATTATTAAATCTATATTCTCATTGTCCCTATATATGTGACGGTTCGAAAGATCAATTACCACTCTAGATTTTCGAAGATTTAAAAAAAATTAGTTTAAACTTATGTAGAGATGCTTCATTTTCTTTATGTTAATTTCGATAGAGTGGTATTCATTATTTTTTTCATCCTGAAATAATGCATATGTGAGTATGTTTATTTATTTGAAAGATCGTAAAGTATGATAAATAAAGATCTAATAATTGTTTCTAGGATGAAATTAGCTAAAGAGAGTAGATAATTGGAGACTAACTATTAATAAAGATCTAATGGTTATTCCTTAGCTTGGGATTGCTACTAATGAATTCATAAATAACCCTCCCGTCCTAATGAAAGTGTAAAAACTCTATTTCAAGTTTTCTAATTCAAAATATTGACCTTCATCATATTTGAAATTTATAAGTCCTAGAATTAGATATTCTCCCTCGAAACGTACATCCATCACCTCAGTATTATGCCATCCATGCCCGCAAGTCAAAAATCACAATATAAATTTGTGAGAAGTACTTTATAGTAGATACATGTCTACATACTTAAATGACCGTATGGGTCATTACATTTCTATTAAGAAGGCGGACATTATTCTGTTGTAGCTAATTTAAAGACTATGGTGTCAAGAAATTTTAGAATGATTGATTTATTGTACAAGCTATATGAATTTATTTATTTATATCTAATATAGATTTGGGAATGGTAAAGTTCAACGAATACTTAAATGCACATATAAGCACTTAAAGCTGTGGTTTATGACCACAATCATTATTTGATATTCTTAAAACAGTGTTACAACCTCTTGTTCTTATAAGTTATTTATTGCTTGCTAGTAAGTTATTTGGCTTAAAAATTTAAAAAATTATCATAAATTAATTAGCTCTAAATTTAATTTGATGCACTATTATTATTTTAAAAAAAATATATCACATTATGTTATTTACAATTGCGTAAAAGGTCAATTACACACAATGTTTTATCTAAAAAGTTAGATATTATGTAATTCAATCGAGACAAACTAATGAAATAGTCATATTACTATTAAAAAGCAAGTCAAAATAATTTAAACTATCAAGATTAGTATTAAATACTACAAAGTACGGAATTGAATCATTAACATATTAATGTACATAGAGATAACGAAAATCACTTTAAGTAGTTAAAGGTTGACCGGGTAAAAGTTGAAGTAATAATGCGCCTGAATTGTTACGGATAGGGTAACTATGCAAAAGATCTCAAAAATGCTCTTGAACTTTGAGATATTCACTTACTTTGGATTATGAAAAAAGTCTCAATAATTTGTTGAATGTTGACTACAAGGACGAACAATCTATTTACATATTTTATGATACTGATTTTCTTGCTAATTAATAATATAATTCTATAGATTTTTAAGAATGATAGAAGATATACAATTTATAATGCCATATATACATTGTTTAAAGTAAATCACTATGACCATTTTACTAGAGACTAGTGTAATTGTAAATAAGTGAAATTTCGAACGATCATAATTTTTGCTTAGCTGTTAATTTCTAGTATAGAAAAATTATATTGCACATTTTGTCACGATCCAAAATGAGTCGTGAGTGGCACCCACACTTACCCCACTAGGCTGGCGAACCAACAAATCTAAACCCCAACATATACCAATAGTTCAACTATAAATAACAAAATAATGCGGAAGCTCCAAATTTATTAAGTAACAAATTAAAATAAGTTTCTAAAGTTTAATACTTATTATCCCAAAATTTGATAGTCATCACATCAAGGACATCTATTTTCAAATTACCAAGTCTAAGAGTATTTAAGAAATCAAAAATAAGAAAAAAGATGGTCCATGTTCCAAATTCAAAGACATCAAGACGTGAATGAGAGAACCCATCACGAGCTAGAATTAATAGTTCACCCTGAACTCTGATGTCATGGAGATTGTCTAGAGCTAAGGGGAGTCGAAGTCGATGGTGTACACTTGCTGCAAAACACAAAAGAACAAAAAAGAAAATACAAGTAGGGATAAATACAATGAACACGTACTGAGTAGGTATCATCGGCCAAGTCAAAATAGAAATCAATATATATTGAATAATAATATAAAATCAACTACAATACTTAACATGTGTGAAGTTACAAAAACATGTGCCAATGACAACAACACCATAGTTGGTAAATCATCAATCAAAACATCAAGCACACCTATGAGGACGCATGCCTCCACACCACACTCATTTGGAAACTGGTTTGTTGAGATTGAGTATATTAAGTTAATTCAAGATTATTTTCCTTTAATGTTATTGTGACGGAACGTGACACTCCGATTTGATATACCGTTTCGGAATGTGACACTCTGATCCCATAATACCGTCTCGGAACGTGACACTCTGATTCAATTATCTCATTATTTTATTTCATCATGCCTTCTTTATTTGAAGGCATAATTTTAATAGAGAGGGTTCAAGATTAGAAATTCAACAGTCTCATAACTTTAGGCCAACCACAAACCACACAATCAAGTACATAGGAGACTTTACAATATCACTCAATACATATCAATCGCTATTGAGAGTTTATCTATTAAATAGAAATAAACATAAGCTGTAAGTTGACAATCCCATAACACTCATATTATTCTATGTTTAGCCTAGACCCAAAAACTCACCTAATTATATAATCAATTTCCTAAAGTTTAAACCTAAGGGTAAGTCTTAATTTCCCTAATTAAAATAATTTTGATTAATTTAAAATAATTTGATAAATCTAATATTTAATTATCTACCTCAATATAACAACACCTAGTTTATAAGATTAGAATAAAATACTAATACTAAAAGTTTGAAGCCACTGATTGGAAAACTAGTGGCAGCAAACACCACTTTGTACACTTGCAAGTGTACTTTACAAAAAAAAAAAAAAAACTCCAAATCTAAGTTAGCTACATTAATTCATATGAGACGTTTTTCAACAAAAATCGTGGTCACCTTTAAATTTTTGTTCTCTTTTCAACATCATTAAATTTCGTCACTAGCACTTGTTTTCAATTTCGTTAAACCAACACACTACACTTTAATACAATTCTTATATGAATATGTTATAATCTAGTATAATCTGCATCCCTATATGTTAATTAACAATTATTAATTTTTGATAATTCACCAGTTACCAATAATAATATGAATAGAAAAAAAAACATCCAGTACCGTAACTAATTCTCCTAACTACAATCCACTCTTAATTTAATAAACAATAATTTAATTAAACCAACAAACCAGAAAGTTAACCATTGCCCCCCATTACTTTAGTTTTTCTTTAATTTCCCACTAAATATAGCATCATATTCACATATATACATATAGCACCTATTCCTCTGACCCTTAATAATTCTCATCATTATCCTAAAGTGGGTCACTTGAAATAGTTGTTCCCAATGATTGTCAGGCCAAATAGACAAAAGAAATCACAACTCAATCAAAATTTTCAACCAATTATTCAATCTAAGGCGACAAAAATCAATACCCACAATTTTTCTTACGGTTCAACGACAATTCATCTCTATATTACTACACTTGCAGTACATAATTCTCTTACATTACGGCTCGGATACTAATCACAATTCACCTACACGTATAATACATGTAACAAGAAAATTAAAGAGAAATTTCACCTGAAATTATTTCTAGAGTTGGTTGTTCCCGATCGGGCAGCGCCTCCCTTTTTTATTATTTGTTTATTTTCTTCCTTTCCAAAGATTACTACCCTACTTATATATAACCAATTATAAAAATAGTAAAAGTGATCCCCCTTACTTCTAATGTTACTTTTCTTAACCACCAATTAAATAACTATTAAAAACTACCCCACTAATTTCATAATTATCATTCCGAATAGTCCAAAATATCCACTTAGAATATATGGGAAAGTATTTTATGAAACATAAGGTTTTAACACGCGAAACTACCCAAAGGGTTGTTACAATAGATACCAATTTACCCATTCTTCGTCCTCGAACGATCAAAAGAAAGTGATAATAAGGAAAGGTACCTGAATTGGTTAAAATGTTTGGATATCTTCTACGCATATCAGCCTCACTCTCCCAAGTGGACTCTTCGACTGACCGATTCTTCTATTGGACCTTGATAGATGCACTCTCCTTTGACCTTAACTGAAGACCTCCCTATCTAGAATAGCTATAGGCTCCTCCTCATAAGACAAATTCTCATTTAGCAGAACAGAATCGCAAAGAATGATGTAGTTTCCATCACCATGATATTTTTTTTTAGCATAAATACATAAAAGATCGGGTGAACTCCTGACAACCCTGGAGGTAATGCCAATTCATAGGCCACCTCCCCCACGCGCTTCAGAACTTCAAATGGACCAATATACCTCAGACTAAGCTTACCTCGCTTACCAAATCGCATCACACCTTTCATTGGTGAAACCTTCAGCAAGACTTGTTCACCCTCTATAAAATCCAAGTCCTTAACCTTTCGATCTGCATATACCTTCTGCCTACTCTGAGCTGCTAAAATCTTTTCTTGAATAAATTTCACTTTCTCTAATGATTCCCTCAGAAGATCAGTACCCCAAGGTCTAACCTCAAATGCATTAAACCAACCAATGGGGGACCTACATCTCCTCCCATACAACGCCTCACATGGCTCCATATCTATACTCGAGTGATAGCTATTATTGTATGAAAACTCTGCTAAAGGTAAAAATTTATCCAAATGACCATCAAATTCTATCACACATGCACGAAACATATCCTCCATTACCTGACTCGTTGCGTAGACCACCATCGGTCTGATGGTGAAATGCAGTACTAAGATCCAGTCTAGTACCTAATTCAGCAAGTAATTTCCTCAAAAACTTAGAAGTAAATTGGGTACCTTTATTTGATATGATAGAAAGTGGAACTCCATGCAATCGAACAATCTCAGAGACATAGAGTTTGTCTAACTTCTCGGCATTGTAAGTCATCTTAACTGGAATTAATTGAGCAGGTTTAGTTAACCTGTCAACAATTACCCATATAGAATCAAACTTACCCAATGTCTTTGGAAGACCAACTACGAAATCCATTGCAATTCTTTCCCACTTGCATTCAGGAACGAGCATTCTCTAAAGTGTCCCTCCAGGCCTCTGGTGTTCATACTTTACCTGCTGACAATTCGGGAATTAGGGAACAAAATCAACAATGTCACGCTTCATTTTACTCCACCAATAATGTTGCCTTAGATTACGATACATCTTGGTTGCAGTAGGATGTATAGAATACCTCGAACTATGAGCCTCTGCAACAATAGTGTGAGTCAAATCATCAACACGGGGCACACATACCCTTCCTTTAATTCTCAAGACGCCTTCCTCATCAATTACTAACTCTTTAGCCTCTCCTCGCACTACCATATCTCAAATTTGGCTCAGCTTCTCATCAGCAAATTGCTTTCCCTTAATCTTGTCAAGAAAAGAAGATCTTGCCTCCACACAGGCCAAAAATGCTCCTTTCTCAAGTACTTGTAGCCTTATAAAGTCATTAGCCAGAGTTTGAACCTCTCTAGCCAATGGGCGTCTAGAAACCTGTAAGTGGTATAAAGTACCCATGATCCATGCTTTTCTACTTAAGGCATTTTCCACAACATTAGGTTTTCCTGGGTGATATAAAATAGTAATGTCATAGTCTTTCAATAACTCCATCCACCTCCTCTGCCTCAAATTCAAGTCCTTCTAAGTAAATACATATTGTAAACTACGATGATCTGTATAAACTTCATACTTGACCCCATATAGATAATGCCTCCACTGCTTCAATACAAATGTAACTGCATCCAAATCCAAATCATGGATCGGATAGTTACGTTCATGTACTTTCAATTGCCTTGAAGCATAAGCAATTACATTCCTCTCCTTCATTAGCACTGCACCTAAACCAGAATAAGGTGCATCACAATAAATAATAAAATTCTTACCTTCTATTGGCAAGGCAAGCATCGGTGCAGTAATCAATAGGGTCTTGTGTTCTGGAAGCTTTCTTCACATCCGCCCGACCATACAAATGGAACATTCTTCTTAGTCAAATTTGTCAGTTGGGAAACAATAGAAGAAAATCCCTTGACGAATCAACGATAGTAGCTAGCTAAACCAACAAATCTCCTTACCTGTAAAACATTAGTAGGTCTTACCCAACTCTTCACTGCTTCAATCTTAGAAGGATCTCCCATCACTCCATCCTTAGAAACCACGTGCCCCAAGAAGGACACTAAATCGAGCCAAAACTCAAACTTGGGGAATTTGGCATAAAGCCTTTTCTCCCTTAACAACTCCAACACAATTCTCAAATGTTTCTCATGTTCTTCCTGCTCTTTGAGTATATCAGTATATCATCAATGAATACAATAACAAAGAGGTCCAAATATGGCTTAAAATCCCGTTGATCAGGCTCATGAAAGCAGCAGGGACATTCGTAAGCCCAAAAGACATTACTAAGAATTCATAGTGCCCATACCTGTTTCGAAAAGTAGTCTTTGGCACATTTGTTGCCCATATTTTCAATTGATGATAACCAGACCTGAAATCAATTTTAGAGAAAACACAAGCACTCTGTAGCTGATCGAACAAATCATCAATGCGAGGAATGGGGTACTTGTTCTTAATAGTTACCTTATTCAGCTGCATGTAGTCTATGCACATCCAAAAACTTCCATCTTTGTTCTTCACAAATAAAACACGAGCACCCCAAGGGGATGTACTCGGTCTAATAAAATCTTTACCTAACAACTCTTGAAGTTGGGCCTTTAACTCCCTTAATTCATCTGGATCCATTCTATAAGGGGGTATGGAAATGGGGCGAGTACCCGGCTCCAGGTCAATACAAAAATCAATATCTCCATCCGGTGGCATACCAGGAAGGTCTGCAGGAAACACATCAAAAAATTCACGAACTATCGAAACAGACTCAATCGAAGGCACTTTGGAAGTATCATCTCTGAGATGTGCCAAGAAAGCTAAGCAACCCTTACTCACCAACCTCTTAGCATGAAGAAAAGAGATAAAACAAACTGGAGTGGAAATATAGTCACCCTCCGACACTAGCGGATCTGTCCCAGGCTTGGCCAATGCCACAATTTTAGCATTACAATCTAAGATAGCAAAATTTTGAGAAAGCCATGTCATACCCATAATTACATCAAAATCAACAATCTCTAGAATAATCTAATCTAGATAAGTATTGCTCCCCACAAAAGTCACAAGGCAAGACCTATAAACCTTCTCAACTATCACAGACTCACCCACAGCAGTAGAGACACGAATAGACATGTCAAGCAAATTACAATATAAATAAAGATCAGTATCAAATGAGGAAGATACATATGAAAATGTGGATCGAGGATCAAACAATACATAAGACATGCAATCACAGACCAAAATAGTACTTGTGATAACAACATCAAATGTCTCTGCCTTAGATCTCTCGGGGAAAGCATAACAATGGGCCCTATCACCTGTCTGTCCATTGCCCCTACCAAGCTGTGTTATAGTAGTTCCAACTTTCCCGCCACCCCGACTTAACAGGTGACCACCATTACCTTGGCCACCACGTCCTCCAGAATGACGACCTCTACCATGACCACCTCTAACTCTAACTACTGGGGATCTTGTAACTCTGCTTTGGACAATATTTCCTAATATGTCCAGCCTCTCCACATCCTTAACAAGTCCTGGAGTCAAGTATAGGTCTCTGTTAAAATGACAAAGTTTGGAGATAACCTCCAAACTCAGAAAAAGGCTGACTGGTCTGCGACGGACCCCCAGATGAAGCCTGCAATGAAGACTGAATAGGACGGGATGGATAACCTCCTGAACTCTTTCCTCTGGAGTAAGAACCACTAAAATCACCTCCCTTACGGAACTTCTTAAATGTCGACCCAGTGGTGAAGTCGTCTGGCTTCACCCCCTCTACATCTATCAGAAAATCAACCACTTCCTAAAAGGATTTTGCTGCAGAAAATACCTGTAAGGCTGAAATGTGCAAACCTGACATCAATCCTTTCACAAAGCGGCGAATCTGCTCTTGTGGACTGAAGCAAAGCCGAGTTGCATAACTGGAGAGTGCACGAAATTTGGCCTCATAAGTAGCAACAGACATCCTTCCTCGCTCTAGGCTCAGGAACTCATCTCTCCTCCTATCCCTCAAAGTCTGGGGTATATACTTATCCATAAATAAGCTAGAAAATGATGCCCAAGTCATAGGTGGTGTCTTTGCTGGTTGACACTCAACACACGACCGCCACAACATTTTGTCATCCCTTGAAACTGGTAGGTCACAAACTCAACACCGAATCGTTCTACTATGTCCATCTTATGTAGCAGCTAATGACAATCAACCAAAAATTCATAGACATCTTCAGATTTAGCACCCTTGAAGACTGGAGGTTTCAACTTTAAGTACTTAATGAAAAGGTCATGCTGATCACTTGTAATTATTGACCCTGTAGTCAATCGAGGAAACGTTCCTATTTTCAATAATGCATCCATGCGGGGAGCCACAACTGCTTCATGGTGTACTCCCTTAACCTGAGGTGCTGGTGCATAAAACATTGGAGGTGTATGGCCCTGATCAGATAACCTGCTAAGATAAGTAAGAACCTGATTAATCATCTCTGGGGTAGGTTGGGGTGGTCCTTCCTTATCCTGAATCTGCTCATTTTCCCCTTCTTCACCCTCTCTCACTACCTCATCAGTCGGTGGAGGAGTCACTACTCTATCTCTAGGTGGACCAGATGTTTGCCCTCTGCCTCTAGTGGGCGTCCTCCCGCGACCTCTACCATGGCCTCTTGCCACTGCTCCACCTCGAGTTACATCCCCAATGGTTGGCTCAAACGCACCCTGTCTTGCCGGTGTTGTGCTGGCACAGTTTTTGCTCTAGTTCTAACCATTTGCAAAATAGAGTGAGAAGGTCAGATACCAATTTGTATTATCTAGATACCAATTCGATCAAATTAATAGCACGAAAGAGAGAAGGAATGAAATTTTCCTAAAATCTTATAGCCTCTCAAAGAAAAGTAAAGGCATCCCCATACCGTTCCTCAAGACTCTACTAGACTTGTCCTTGTGTGATGAGATCACCGAACCTAACGCTCTGATACCAAGTTTGTCACGACCCAAAATGAGTCATGAGTGACACCCACACTTATCCCCCTAGGTGGGCTAACCAACAAATCTAACCCCAACATATACCAATAGTTCAACTATAATAACAAAAATAATGTCGAAGCTCCAAAACTTAATAAGTAACCAATTTAAATAAGTTTCTAAAGTTTAACACTTATTAACCCAAAATCTGATAGTCATCACATCAAGGGCATCTATTTTCAAATTACCAAGTCTAAGAGTGTTTAAGAAACCAAAGATGGTCCATGTCCGAAATTCAAAGACATCAAGACGTGAATGAGAGAATCCAACACGAGCTAGAATTAATAGCTCACCTTGAACTCTGATGTGCTGGAGACTGTCTAAAGCTGAGGGCGAGTGGAAGTCGATGGTACACTTGCTGCACTCCACAAAAGAACAAAGAAGAAAATACAAGTAGGGATTAGTAGAATGAACACGTATTGAGTAGGTATCATCGGCCAACTCAAAATAGAAACCAATATATATTGAATAATAATATTAAATCAACTACAATACTTAACAGGTGGCAAGCAACAAACACATGATCCAATGACAACAACACCATAGTAGGTACACCATCAATCAAAACATCAAGCACACCTATAAGGACTCAAGCCTCCACACCATACTCATTTGGAAACTAGTTCTTTGAGATTGACTATATTAAGTTAATTCAAGATTCTTTTCCTTTAATGTTATTGTGTCGAAACGTGACACTCCGATTTCATATACCGTGTCGGAACGTGACACTACGATCCCATAATACCGTGTCAGAACGTGACACTCCGATCTAATAATACCATTTCGGAACGTGACACTCCGATCTAATTATCTCATTATTTTATTTCATCAAGCCTTCTTTATTCAAAACATCATTTTAATATAGAGGTTTCAAGATAAGAAATTCAAGAGTCTCATAATATTAGGCCAACCACAAACCACACAATCAAGACATTCAACCGCACAATCAAGTACATAGGAGACTTAACAATATCACTCAATACATATCAATCGCTATTGAGAGTTTATCTATCAAATAGAAATAAAACATAACCCATCTCCACCGGAGAACCTAAGTCAAGCAACTACTTCTCCAACACTTTTCCTTTCCTTATTGCCTCTGAACTCTTCCAATCTATAAAGTGTATATATATATATATATATATATATATATATATATACATATACATATATATATATATATTTAAGGTGTAAGTTGACAATCCCATAACACTCAGATTATTCTATTTTTAGCTTAGACCCAAAAACTCACCTAATTATATAATCAATTTCCTAAAGTTCAAATCTAAGGGTAGGTCTTAATTCCTTAATTAAAATAATTTTAATTAATTTAAAATAATTCGATAAAACTAATATTTAATTATCTATCTCAATATAACAACACCTAGTTTATAAGATTAGAATAAAATATTAATACTAAAAGTTTGAAGCCACTGGTTGGAAAACCAGTGGCAGCCAACACCACTTTGTACACATGCACGTGTACTTTACAACAACAACAACAAAAAGTACTCCAGATATATGTTGCCTACATTAATTCATATGAGATGTTTTCCAACTAAAATCGTGGTTACATTTAAATTTTTCTTCTCTTTTCAGCATCATTAATTTTCGTCACTAGCACTTGTTTTCAATTTCTTTCAACCAACATACTAAACTCTAATAAATTTTTTTATATGAATATGTTATAGTCTAGCATAATCTGGGGTGTGTTAATTAACAATTACTAATTCTTGATAATTCACTAGTTACCAATAATAATATGAATGGAACCAAAATCAGCCAGTACCGTAACTAATTCTCCCAACTACAATCCACTCTTAATTTAATAAACAACAATTTTATTAAACCAACAAACTAGAAAGTTAACCATTGCCCTCCCATTACTTTAGTTTTTTGTTAATTTCCCCACTAAATATAGCATCATATGCACATATATACATATAGCACCTATTCCTTTGACCCTTAATAATTCTCATCATTATCCTAAAGTGGGTCACTTGAAATATTTGTTCCCAATAATTGTCAGGCCACATAGACAAAAGAAATCACAATTTCTATCAAAATTTTCAACCAATTATTCAATCTAAGGCGACAAAAATCAATACCCACAATTTTTCTTACTGTTCAACGACAATTCTTCCCTATATCACTACACTTGCAGTACATAATTCTCTTACATCACGGCTCGGCTACTAATCACAATTCAACTACACATATAATACATGTAACAAGAAAATTTAAGAGAAATCTCACCTGAAATTGTTTCTAGAGTTGGTTGTTCCTAATCGTGCAACTCTCCCTTTTTTCTTTATTTGTTTATTTTCTTCCTTCGTATAAATCAGTTACTACCCTAATTATATATAACCAATTAGAAAAATAGTAAAAATGATCCACCTTACTTCTAATGTTACTTTTCTTAATCACCAATTAAATAACTATTAAAAACTACCCCACTAATTTCATAATTATAATTCCGAATAGTCCAAAATATCCACTTATATTATATGGGAAAGTAATTTATGAAACATAAGGTTTTAAAATGCGAAACGACACAAAGGGTCGTTATACTTTCCATACCTCATTTGAAATTATTAATGCCTACAATTATCCATTAGAATTAACAAACATAATTTACTAAAATCTGACAAACACACACAAAAGAATTTGGTCAAAAAATTACATGCAATAAATGTGTGCCTCTCTAAAAGGCAAAAAATGTATACTATCATATATTTTAGTATATGTCAAGAATTAAGTGAGCCATGTCATATGAAAATTATAGGTAAGTGAATTTTCTTTCAAATGCTATCAATTTTGTATCATTTAAATTTTAAAGTAAATCACTATGAAATTTTTTCTAGAGACTACTGTAATTGTAAATAAGTAAAATTCTGAACGTTCATAATTTTGGCTTAAGATGTTAATTTTTAATAAAGAAAAACTCTATTTCACGGTTCATACTGCATTAGAACTTACTAATACCTATAATTATCCATTCAAACTAACACACATAATTTATTAAACCATCACAAACACCCATAGAATATTTTGATTAAAAAACTACATGCAATCAATGAGTACCTCTCTAGAAGGTAAACAATATATACTACCATATTTTTAAGTACGTAATGAATTAGGTGAGCCATGAAATATGAAAATTGCATGTCATTGAGTTTTCTTTTAAATATCACCAATTTTATATCTTTTAATGTTTAAATTAAATCATTATAATCATTTTACTAGAGAATAAAGTAATTGTAAATAACTCAAATGACGAACGTTCCTAATTTTGGCTTTTAAATTTTAAATTTCGGGTATAGAAAAACTCTATTTCACGGTCCATACCTCATTTGAACATATTAAACCTATATTATCCATTCGAACTAAAACACATAATTTATTAAATTATCACAAACACCCACAAAAATTATGGTAAAATTTTTTAAAACAACCAACGTGTGCTTCTCTAGAAGGCAAACAATGTGTACTACTATATCTTTTAATACGTATGAGTTAAGTGAGACATGACATATGAAAATTTTAGGTCAATGAGTTTTCTTTCAAATGCCATCAATTTTGTATCATTTAAGGGTTGTTTGGTTACTGGTTAGAGTTATGCAGGTATTAGTAATGCAGGGTTTAGTTATGCAGGTTAGTTATGGAGCATTTAGTTATGCAGGTATTAGCTATGCAGGGTTTAGTTATGCAGGATTTAGTTATGCATGGTTTAGTTATGTGGAGTTTATTTATACGGGTATTAGCTATGTGGATATTATTTATGTAGATATTATTTAGTTACGTAGAGATTACAATACATGAATTATTAACTATTTAATATTAATATTGTTGTAAATTATTTATATATATTATTTACAAAATAATAATACATGCTAATAAAATGTGAAATATACTGAGTAATACATAATGCTAATATTTAATTAGCATATGTACCATTAAAAAATATACAATCAAGTTGTAATATTAAAAAATATTTATATTTGCATAAATCAATCAAAATGGTAAGTATATAAAATGAAATGAAAATAATCTATATACAATAACAAATAAAAACAACACATGTTGATAGGAAACAATAAAGCTTCCAGTTGAAAAAAATAAAATAAATTAAAACAAATAAAAATGGTCTAAATATATATATATATAAAAAAAACCTATACATAGGAAAACAATAAAGTTTCCAATTAAAAATAATAAAATAAATTAATAGGGTAAATATATAATTTATCACTTTAAGACATGTATAACTAATACCCACATAACTTATTTCACCTTCTACCCTGCATAACTTTATACATAGATTCTCTCATAAGTTATGTTGGTATTAATTATGTATAATTACAAAACTGCAACCAAACATAGTATAAGTCATGTTGACTTTTCAACCTAATAATTTTTTTTACCAAACATTGTAAATCTAATACAATGTTTTATACATGAATAACGTGCCCTCTTATACCGTAACCAAACGGCCCCATGATGTTTAAAGTAAATCATTAAGACCATTTTACTAGATACTAGTGTAATTGTAAATAAGTGAAATTTCGAACATCCATAATTTAGGTTTTAGATGTTAATTTTGGGTATAGAAAACTCTATTTCATACTGCATACTTTATTTGAACTTATTAATGCTTATAATTATGGGCAACTTTCACATATAGCAAATAAAAAATTCATATTTGTATGCTATAACAAAGTTTGCATAATTGCGCTCCATAGCAAACATAGAAACTGTATAATGCGCTATACATATACAGTTGAATCAAATTGTATAAAATAAAGTGTATAAAATAAGAAAGAGAAAGACACTTGGGCAGAGAACTGTATACAAACAAAGTGTATAAAACGAATTGTATTATTATAAGTATATAGAACGATTATATACAATTTGAATTTGTATAAAATGAGAAAGAGAGAAAGACAAAAGAGACTTGACCAGGAATATACAATTGAATCGAATTTTATAAAACGATAAAGAGAGAAATTAGATACAATTTGAAAATTGTATAAAACGAGAAAGAGAGAAAGACAAAAGAAACTGGGTAAGGGAGTATTTTTATTGTATAATTATAAGTGTATAGGACGAAATTATATGCACTTGCATGTGTATATACAATTTTCTCACGCTTTATACAAACAGAAACGCAATTTATACATTTCGCTTCTGTTTGTATAAGTGAGAAAGGCGAGGGTGGCGAGCGAGATTTGGGAGAGTGGCGAGCGAGATCTGGAAGAGGGGAGAGAGGGGAACAAAAATATATGTATTTATATAATTTTCTCTGCTTTATACAATTAGAAACAATTTTTATACACTTGTGTTTGTATTAAAAGTGAGGAAGCGAGCGAGAGATTGGAGCAGAGTGGCGAGCGAGATATTTGGAAGAGAGGCGCCTGACAATTTTTTGCAAACGTTTGCTATGGAGCACAATTAAATCAAACCCTAGATACTCCATTTATTTTGGGTTATTAGTTTGCTATTATATACAATTTTCCCTATAATTATCCACTCGAACTGACATACATAATTTATTAAATCATCACAAATACCCACAAAAAGTATTGGCCAAAAAACTAAATGCAATCAATATGTGCTTCTCTAGAAGGCAAACAATGTAAACTACCATATCTTTAGTACATAATGAACTAGGGGAGCCATGACATATGAAAATTGTAAGTCAATGAATTTTCATTCAAATGTCACCAAGTTTGTATTAATATCTGTTTAAAGTAAATCATTATTATAATTTTTTTAATGACTAGTGTAATTGAAAATAAGATAAATTTTAATTGTTCATAATATTGTCTTTAGATAATAATTTCGGGTATAAAAAAATTCTATTTCACGGTCCCTACCTCATTTGAAGTTATTAATACCTATAATTATAAATTTGAACTAACCCACGTAATTTATGAAATTATCACACCCCCACAAAAACATTTGGTTAAAAAATTACATGCAATCAATGTGTGCTTCCCTAGAAAATAAACAATGTATACTACCATATTTTTTAGTACGTAAAGAATTAGGTGAACCATGACATATGAAATTGTAGGTCATTGAGTTTTCTTTCAAATATCACCAATTTTATATCTTTTGAAGTTTAAATTAAATAATTACGACCATTTAACTAGAGACTTGTGCAATTATAAAAAAGTAAAATTTCGAACGTTCATAATTTTGACTTTGTATTTTAATTTCGAGTATAGAAAAACTATATTTCACGGTCCATACCTCATTTGAACTTATTAAATATATAATTATCCATTCGAACTAACACACATAGTTTATTAAATCATCACAAACACCCATAAAAAATTATGGTAAAATTTTTTAAAACAATCAACGCATGCTTCTGTAGAAGGCAAACAATGTATACTACCATATCTTTTAATACATAATGAGTTAAGTGAGGTATAAAAATTTTAGGTCAATGAGTTTTCTTTCAAATAACATCAATTTTGTATCATTTAATGTTTAAAGTAAATCATTAATACAATTTTACTAGAGACTAGTGTAATTGTAAATAAGTGAAACTTCGAACATCCATAATTTAGGCTTTAGATGTTAATTTCGGATATAGAAAAACTATATTTCATGGTGCATACTTCATTTGAACTTATTAATACATAAAATTATCCATTCGAACTGGCACACATAATTTATTATATTATCACAAATACCCATACAAAATATTGGCCAAAAAACTTCATGCTATCAATATGTGTTTCTCTAGAAGGCAAACAATGTATACAACCATATCTTTTAGTACATAATGAATTAAGGGAACAATGACATATGAAAATTATAGGTCAATGAATTTTCATCCAAATGTCACCAAGTTTGTAATAATTACTGTTTGAAGTAGATCATTATTACGATTTTTTGAAAGACTAGTGTAATTGTAAATAAGAGAAATTTTGAACGTTCATAATTTTGGATTTAGATGATAATTTTGGGTACAGAAAAATTCTATTTCACGGTCCATACCTCATTTGAAGTTATTAATACCTATAATTATAAATTCGAACTAACCCACATAATTTATTATTATTACAAACACCCAAAAAAGTTTTTGATCAAAAAACTAAATGCAATCAATGTGTGCTTCTCTAGAGGGTAAACAATGTATACTACCATATTTTTTAGTATGTAATGAATTAGGTGATCCATGACATATGAAAATTGTAGGTCATTGAGTTTTGTTTCAAATGTCACCCATTTTGTATTATTTAATGTTTAAAATAAATCATTATGACCATTTTACAAGAGACTAGTGTAATTGTAAATAAGTGAAATATCAAACGTTCATAATTTTTAATTTAGATGTTAATTTCGGGTATAGAAGAACTCTTTTTCACGGTCCATACCTAATTTGAACTTATTATACCTAAAATTATCCATTCGAACTAACAAACATAATTTATAAAATCATCAAAAACAACCACAAAAAATTTTGGTCATAAAACTACATATAATCAATGTGTGCCTTTATAGAAAACAAACAATGTACAATTTTATATCTTTTAGTAAGTGATGAATTAGGTGAGCCATGTCGTATGAAAATTGTAGTTCAATGAGTTTTCTCTCAAATGTAATCAATTCTGTTTAGTTTAATGTTTAAAGTAAATCATTATTACCATTTTACTAGAGTCTAGTGTAATTGTAAATAAGTGAAATTTAGAACATTCATAATTTTGGCTTTAGATGATAATTTCAGGTATAGAAAAACTCTATTTCATGGTCCATACCCCATTTGAACTTATTAATACCTATAATTATCCATTCGATCTAACAAACATAATTTATTAAATCGTTACAAACATCCACAAAAAACTTTGGTGAAAAACTACATGCTATCAATGTGTGCTTCTCTAGAAGGCTAAAAATGTATACTATCATATAATTAATTAGGTGATCTACAACATATAAAAATTGTAGGTCAATTAGCTTTCTTTCAAATGCCACTAATTTTTTATCATATAATTTTTGAAGTAAATAATTATGACCATTTTACTAGAAACTAGTGTAATTGTAAATAAGTAAAATTTCTAACGTTCATAATTTAAGCTTTAGATGTTAATTTCGGGTATAGAAAAACTCTATTTCACCTTCCATACCTCATTTAAAAATATTAACACCTATAATTATCTATTCAAACAAACACATATAATTTATTATATCATCACAAATATCCACAAAAAAATGGTGCCAAAAAACTACATATAATCAATGTGTGCTTCTTTAGAAGGCAAACAATGTATACTACCATATCTTTTAGTACGTAAATCATTACGTGAGTCATAACATACGAAAATCGCATGTCAATGAATTTTTTTTCAAATGCCACCAATTTTATATCATTGAATGTCTAAAGTGAACAATTATAAGAATCTAACTAGAAACTAGTGTGACTGTAAATAAGTGAATTTCGAGCATTCATAATTTTGACTAAAGTTGTTAATTTCGGGTATAGAAAAACTCTATTTCATGGTCCATACCTATTTAAAATTATTAATACCTATAATTATCCATTTGAACTAACACATATAATTTATTAAATCATCACAAACACCCACAATAAAATTGGTGTAAAAAATTTACGTACCATCAATATGTGCCTCTATAATGACAAACAATGTATAGTACCATATATTTTAGGACGTAATTAATTAGTGATCCATGACATATGAAAATTTAAGGTCAATGAGTTTTTCTTTCAAATGCCAACAATTTTGTATCATTTAATGTTTAAAGTATTAAAATTATGATCATTTTAATAGAGACTAATGTTATTGAAATTAAGTGAAGTTTCTGATCTTTCATAATTTTGGCTTTAGATGTTAATTTAGGGGATAGAAAAACTCTACTTCAAGGTCCATACCTCATTTAAACTTATTAATACCTATAATTATCCATTCTAACTACCACAAATAATTTACTAAATTATCACCAATGTCACACACAAAATATTTTGTTCAAAAAACTTCATACAATCAATGTGTGCCTTTCTAGAAGACAAACAATGTATACTACCATATCTTTTAATACGTAATTAATTAGGTGAGCCATGACATATGAAAATTGTAGGTTAATGAGTTTTCTTTCATATGTCACCAATTTTGTATCATCTAATGTTTGAAATAAATCATTATGTTCATTTTGCTAGATACTAGTGTAATTGTAAATAAGTGAAATTTCAAAATTTTATAATTTTGGTTTTAGATTTTAGTTTCAGGTATAGAAAAACTCCATTTCACGATCAATACCTCATTTGAGATTATTAATACCTATAATAATTCATTCGAACTAATACACATAGTTTATAAAATCATCACAAACAACTACAAAAAAGTTTGGTAAAAAAAATTAAATGCAACAAATGTTTGCCTCTATAGAAGACAAACATTGTATAATTCCATATCTTTTAGTACATAATATATTAGATGAGCCATGACATATGAAAATTATATTTCAATTAGTTTTCTTCAAAATGCAACGAACTTTGTATAATTTAAAATCATTATTACCATTTCACTAGAGTCTAGTGTAATTGTAAATAAGTGAAATTTCGAACGTCCATAATTTTAGCTTTAGGTGATAACATCGGGTATAGAAAAATTCTATTTCACGGTTCATACCTCATTTGATCTTATTAATACCTACAATTATTCATTCGAACTAAGACACATAATTTTTAAATCATTACAAACACCCACAAAAATATTTGGTCAAAAAATTAAATGCAATCAATGTGTGCTTCACTAGAAAGAAACAATGTATACTACCATATATTTTAGTACGTAATGAATTAGTTGAGTCATGACATAAGAAAATTGTAGGTCAATGAGTTTTTTTTATCAATGTGTGCTTCACTAGAAAGAAAACAATGTATAGTACATATTTTAGTACGAAATGAATTAGTTGAGCCATGACATAAGAAAATTGTAGGTCATCGAGTTTTTTTTTTAAATTCCACTAATTTTGTATCATTTAATGTTTAAAGTAAATATTTATGACAATTTTACTTGAGACAAGTGTAATTGTAAATAAGTAAAATTTATAACGTTCATAATTTTGGGTTTAGATGTTAATTTCAGATATAGAAAAATTATGTATTATGGTCCATACCACATTTGAACTTACTAATAATACCTATATTTATCAATTCGAACTAACACACATAATTTATTAAAGCATCACAAACACCCACACAAAATTTTGGTGAAAAAGTTAAATGCAATCAATGTGTTCCTCTAGAAGGCAAACAATGTATACTATCATATCTTTTAGTACGTAATGAATTAGGTGAGTCATGACATATGAAAATTGTAGGTTATTAAGAATAAGTACGAGAAGCTTTTGAGAAATTAAGAGCAGATGGTTGTTCTGCCGTATTATATTGAATTTATTGATATTGTACATATTGACGTAAGTGTAAGAGTCCTAATCTAATACCTACTCTAAAGGAAGAGTAATCCTTTTGTTACAAAGAATGAGCTACGCCAATTGAATTTAAAAATAACTATAATATTTGAATTCATATAGGTTATGGAATCTAATATCCCCCTGCAACATCATGTTCTTGATCAAACCATGAGCTTGGTCTACGGTTGAGGAACCGAGTTGTGCCAAAAACTTTAGTAAAGATATTTGCTATTTGATTTTGGGATGAAACATAGAGAACCACTAAAGATTGATATTCAACCATCTCTCGGACAAAGTGATAATCAAGACAAATATGTTTTGATCGTTGATGGATGACATTATTCCGAGATAAAAACTGTGCACTAAGATTGTCACAAAGAACTATGGGAGGTGCAGTAAGAGGAGCACGTAGTTCACTGATAAGTTGTTTTACCCAAGTTAATTTAGTAGTTGCCAAAGCTGAAGCACGATACTCAACTTTAGTGCTTGAGCGGGCTACTGCTTTTTATTTGTGATAAGACCAACTGATAAAGTTACCTCCGTAAAATAGTGCAAGACCATGTTGGGAGCGATTATCATCAAATCCAACCAACATCTGAAAAGGCTATCAGACTAGAATCAGACATAGGTGGAGGAAGAGACCATCATGGGGTGATCCTTTCAAATATCGAAGTATGCATTTCACAGCTCACCAAAGAGAAATGGTGGGTGATTGCAAAAATTGACATACTTGATTGAGTGCGTAGGATATTTCTGGCCTAGTGATAGCAACATATTGAAGGCCACCAACAACACTACGATATAAATGATCATCAGGAAGGGGATCACCATAAATAATAAGTCGAGATCCAGGTTCATCCGGACTAGAAATTGGCTTAGCATCAACCATGTTCGTGTTACGATGTAAGTCGCGAATGTACTTTCCTTGAGAAAAAATAATCACATCTGATGTTGGAGTTACCTCAACACCAAGAAAATAATTTAATGAACCAAGATCCTTGGGAGAGAACTGTTGATCAACAGAGTGAATAAATGTAGTGATAAAATTACTATCACTGCCAGTTATAATAAGGTCATCCACATAAACAAGAACATATGTTGTGTGCTTAGAATCTCGCTGCACAAAAAGAGAGAAGTTAGATAAACAAGAGCGGAAATCAATGCGAGGATAAAAACCTTGTGGTGCTTGCTTGAGGCCATATAAGGCCATGTTCAATTAGCATACAAAATGCAGCCTGTGAGGATCAAAAAATCCTTTTGGTTGTTCCATACATACTTGTTCGGAGAGATCACCATTTAATAAGGCATTGTTAATGTCAAGTTGACGAATGGGCTACTTATATGTCACATCCAAAGACAGGATAAGCCAAATGGTTGTGGGCTTAACAACGGGACTAAATTTATAAAAGTAATCAACACCCTCCACTTGGTGAAAACCTTTAGCTACAAGGCAAGATTTTTGACGATCAATTGATCCATTGACTGTCCTCTTAATCCTGTAGACCCATTTACAACCAACAATGTTCAAGTTTGACGGTGGTGGAAACTCTGTCCAAGTCTTATTTCGTATAAGAGCCAAAAATTCTGCCTGCATAGCATGATGCCATTCATGAAATTTGAAGGCTTGATGTTAAGTTGTAGGTTCTGGAATGTAAGAGCGATCAGGAGTAAGAGAATGGCGAGATATTATAAGAGCTTTTGGTTTTAAGGAATTTGTTTTACTTCGAACAACCATGTGATGGCTAGAGGTATTAGAGGGGCGAAAATACGAAGGAGTTGTGGTCGGGTAAAAGGAACCAGTAGATGGTAGATGCTCTGGTAGGTCAGTAGATGGTGTATGCTCTAGTTTTGGAGGAGACGGAAGGTGTACAGTGGAGGGTAAGGTCGTATTATTAGTGTGCTCAGGTGAGGGTATAGGTGATGCAATTGGAATATTGGATACTGACCTTTCCACGATGGGGTGTGCGGGAGAATGTGAACGCACTATATGTTGACTAGCTTGATCAAGTAGAGAAAAAGATGAGTTGCTGGAAAGTGACCAGGGAGAGGATGATTTTGTGTTTGGCAGCATGGAGGAATAAGGAAAAGTATTTTCATCAAACACAATATGGTGAGTAATATAAATTCGGGAAGACGCGACATGGTAACAAAGATAACCTTTGTGATAAGAACTATACCCTATAAAGACACAAGAGACAGACCAAAAATCAACTTTATGATTTTTGTAGGGTCGAAGAAAGAGATAATAAAGGCGACCTAAAATTTTGAGAAAATTATAATGAGGAGAACTGTTGTGAAGTAATTCATATTGTGATTTGAAGGATAAAGAACAAGATATTCTAATATTAGATAAGTATGTAGCAGTATGAAATGCATGCTCCCGAAATTGAAATGGAAGAGAAACATGAGAAAGAAGAGCGAGTCATTTTTCAATTATAATTCGATTTCAGCGTTCCGATGCGTCATTTTGTTGAAGTGTATAAGTACAAGAGATATGATGAGGATTATCATGATTTTTGTAAGAAGGATGATACATTATGATACTCGCCTCCCCAATCAGTTTGGACTGATTTTATTTTAGTTCTAGACAAAGTTTCAATTAAAAATCTATATTAAGTGAAGAGTTGAAAGACTTGTGATTTATGTGACATTTAATTTTGTATCATTTAATTTTTAAATTAAATATTATGACCATTTTACTAGGGACTCATGTAATGATAAATAAGTGAAATTTCAACCGTTTATAATTTTGGCTTTAAATATTAATTTTGGGTATTGAAAAACTCAATTTCACGGTCCATAACTCATTTAAACTTATTAATACCTATAATATATCATTGGAACTAACACACATAATTTAAATAAATTATTAGTTTACCCACAAAAAATTTTAGTCAAAAAACTACATAAGATCAATTTGTTCCTTTCTAGAAGATAATTAATGTATACTACCATATCTTTTAAGTACATAATTAATTAGGTTAACTATTACATATGAAAATTCAATCAGTTTTTTTTTTCAAATGCCAAATTTTTTTTATCATTTATTGTTTATGATAAATAATTATGACGATTTTACTAAACACTAGTGTAGTTGTAAATAAGTAAAATTTTGATCGTTCATAATTTTGGTTTTAGATGTTAATTTTGGGTATAAAAAACTCTATTTCATGGTCCATACCTTATTTGAACTTATTAATACCTATAATTATCCATTTGAACTAACACACAATTTATAAAATCATCACAAAAACCCACCAAAAAGTTTGGTTAAATGATTACATGCAACCAATGTGTGTATTTCTAAAAGGCAAAAAATGTATAATTCCATATCTTTTATACGTAATGAATTAAATGAGCCATGACATATGAAAATTTTAGGTCAATGAGTTTTGTTTCAATTGCCACCATATTTATATCGTTTAATGTTTCAATTAAATCTTTATTACAACTTTACTGTAGTATAGTGTAATAGTAAAAAAGTAAAATTTGGAACGTTCATAATTTTTGCTTTAGATAATAATTTGGATTATAGAAAAAATCTATTTCACAGTCCATATCTCATTTAGATTTATTAATACCTATAATTATACATTAGATCTAATACACATAATCTATTAAATCATCACAAACACCCAAAAAAATTTTGGTCAAAATCTACATGCAATCAATGTGTGCCTCTCTAGAAGCCAAACAATGTATACAACCATATCTTTTAGTACGTAATGAATTAGGTGAGCCATAACGCATGAAAATTGTAGATCAATGAGTTTTTTTTAGATGCCGCCAATTCTATATCATTGAATGCTTAAAGTAAACAATTATGACAATTTTACTAGAGACCAGTGTAATTGTAAAGTAGTGAAATTTTGAACGTTCATAATTTTGGCATTTCATGTTAATTTGGGGTATAGAAAAACTCTATTGCATGTTCCATATCTCATTTAAACTTATTTATACCTATAATTATTCATTCGAATTAACACACATAATTTATGAAAGCATCACAAACACCAACAAAAAATTGGTGTGATAAAACTATATACAATCAATGTGTGTCTCCCTAGAAGGCAAACAAATGTATACTACCATATTTTTTAAAACGTAACTAATTAGGAGAGCCATGACATATCAAAATTGTAGGTCAATGATTTTTTCTTTCAAATGCCACAAATTTTTATTATTTAATGTTTAAAATAAACCATTATGAAAAATTTACTAGAGACTAGTGTAATTGTAAAGATGTCAAATTTCGAACATTCATATTTTGGCTTTAAGCTATAATTTCGGATATAACAAAATTCTATTTTACGGTCCATACCTCATTTGAACTTATTTATACCTGTAAATATAAATTCAAACTACACACATATTTATAAATTATCACAAACACCCACAAAAACATTAGATAAGAAAATTACACGTTATCAATGTATGACTCTCTAGAAGGAAAACAATGTATAATTCCTTATCTTGTAGCACGTAATGAATTAGGTGAGCCATGAAATATGAAAATTGTAGGTCAATGAGTTTTCTTTAAAATGCTACCATATGTGTATCATTTAATGTTTAAAGTAAATCATTATAACCATTTACTAGAGTCTAGTATAATTGTATATAAAGAAAATTTGTAACGTTCATAATTTTGGCTTTAGATGATAATTTAAGGTACAAAAAAACTTTACTAAACGATCTATACCTCATTTGAAATTATTAATACCTATAATTATTCATTCGAACTTACACGCATGATTTATCAAATCATCACAAACTCCCACAAACAATTTTGGTCAAAAAACTATATGCAATATCAATGTGTGCCTCTCTAGAAGGCAAACAATATATACTACCATATTTTTTAATACATAATGAATTATGTGAGCCACTACATATGAAATTGTATGTCAATGAGTTTTCTATCAAATGCCACCAATTTGAAACATTTAATGTTTAAAGTAAATCACTATGACCATTTTACTAGGGACTAGTGTAATTGTAAATAAGTGAAATCTCGAACGTTCATAATATAGATGTTAATTTTTGGTATAGAAAAACTCTATTTCACAATCCATACCTAATATGAAATTATTACTACCTACTATTATCCATTCGAACTAACACACATAATTATTAAATTATCACAAACACCCACAAAAAACATTTGGTCAAAAAACTGCATGCAATCAATGTGTGCTTGTCTAGAAGGCAAACAATGTATACTAACATATCTTTTAGTACATAATTAATCAGGTGAGCCATGATATATGAAAATTGTAGGTCAGTTTTATTTAAATTGCCACAAATTTTGTATCATTTAAATTTTAAAATAAATCACCATGACCATTTTACTTGAGACTAGTTTAATTGTAAATATGTGAAATTTAGAACATTCATAATTTTTGCTTTAAATGTTAACTTCTTGAATAAGAAAACTTTATTTCACGGTTCATACCTCATTTAAATTTATTAATAAATACAATTTTCCATTCGAACTAACACATACTTCATTAAATTATCACAAACACCCACAAAAAAATTAGTGAAAAAACCACATACAACCAATGTGTTCTTCTCTATAAGGAAAACAATGTATACTACCATATCTTTTAATACGCAATGAATTAGGTGAGTCATGACCTATGAAAATTGTCGGTCAGTGAGTTTTCTTTCAAATTCCACCAATTTGGTATCATTTAATGTTTGAAGTAAATAATTATGACCATTTTACTAGAGACTAGTGTAATTGCAAATACGTGAAATTTTGGACGTTCATAATTTTGGCTTTAGATGTTTATTTCGGGTATATAAAAGCTCTATTTTACGGTCCATACCTCATTTTAACTTACTAATACCTATAATTATTCATTCAAACTAACACACATAATTTATTAAATCATCACAAACGCCCACAAAAAATTAGTGTCAAATTACTACATACAATCAATGTGTGTCTCTCTAGAAGACAAACAATTTAAACTAAAATGTATTTAGTATGTAATTAATTAGGTGAGCCATGACATGTGAAAATTGAAGGTCAATGAATTTGTTTCAGATACTACCAGTTTTGTATAATTTAATGTTTAAAGTAACATAATTATGACCATTTTACTAGAGACTAGTGTAATTGTAAATAAGTGAAATTTCTAACTTCATAATTTTAGCTTTAGATGTTAATTTCGGGTATAGAAAAAACTCTATTTCAAGGTCCATACCTCATTTGAATTATTAATACCTATAATTATCCATTCGAACTAACACACATAATATATTAAACATTATAAACACCCACAAATATTTTGGTGAAAAGCCTACATGCAATTGATTTGTGCCTCTCTAGAAGGAAAACAATGTATACCACCATATCTTTTAATACGTAATGAGTTCTGCAAGCCATGTCATATGAAAATTGTAGGTCAATGAGTTTTGTTTCAAATGCCACCAATTTTTTTATCACTTAATGTATAAAGTAAATTATTATGACCATTTTACTAGAGACTAGTGTAATTATTAAATAAGTAAAATTTCGAATGTTCGAAATTTTGGATTTTAATGTTAGTTTCGGATATAGAAAAACACTATTTCGTGATCCATATCTCATTTAAACTTGTTAATACCGACAATTAGCTATTTGAAATAACAAATATAATTTATAAAAGCATCACAAATACCCATAAAAATTGGTGTAAAAAACTACATACAATCAATGTGTGCCTCTCTAGAAGGCAAACAATATATACTACCATATCTTTTAGTACGTAATTAATTAGGTAAGCCATGACACATCAAAATTGTAGGTCAATAGGTTCTCTTTCATATGCAACCAAATTTGAATTATTTAATGTGTAAAATAAACCATTATGACAATTTTATTAGAGACTAGTGTAATTGTAAATATGTGAAATTTCATACGTTCATAATTTTGGCCTTAGGTTATAATTTTGGATATGGAAAAACTCTATTTTACGGTCCATACCTCATTTGTACTTATTTATACCTATAATAATCCATTCGAACTAACACACATATTTATAAATCATCACAAACACCCACAAAAGATTTTGATAAAAAAAATTTACATGTAATCAATGTGTGTGTCTCTAGAAGGAAAACAAGTATAATTCCATATCTTTTAGTACGTAATGAATTAGGTAAGTCCTGACTTATGAAAATTGTAGGTCAATCAATTTTATTTAAAATGCCCCCATTTTTGTATAATTTAATGTTTAACGTAAATCATTATTACCATTTTACTAGAGTCTAGTGTAATAGTAAATAGAAGAAATTTGTACTGTTCATAATTTTGGCTTTAGATGATAATTTCGGGTATAGAAAAACTTTATTTCACGATCCAGACCTCATTTGAATTTATTAGTACCTATAATTATTCATTCGAACTAACACATATAATTTACCAAATCATCACAAACTCCCAAAAAAATTTTGGTCAAAAAATGATATACAATATCAATGTGTACCTCTCGAGAAGGCAACAATGTATACTACCATATCTTCTAATATGTAATGAATTACGTGAGCCATGACATATGAAAATTGAAGTTCAATTAGTTTTCTTTGAAATTCCACCAATTTTGTATCATTAAATGTTTAATGTAAATTATTATGACAATTTTACTAGAGACTAGTGTAATTGTAAATAAGTTAAATTTCGAATGTTCATAATTTTGGGTTTAGATTTAATTTCAAATCTAGAAAAACTCTATTTCACGATCCACACCTCATTTGAAATTATTAATACTTATAATTATCAATTCGAAATAATAAACATGATTAAATAAATCATCACAAACACCCACAAAATTTTTTAGTAAAAAACTACATGCAATAAATGTGTGCCTCTGTAGAAGGCAAACAATGTATACTACCATATGTTTTAGTAAGTAATGAATTAGGTGACCTATGAAATTTTAAAATTATAGGTCAATGATTTTTATTTCAAATGCCACCAATTTTGTATCATTTAATATTTAAATTAAATCATTATGACCGTTTTGCTAGAGACTAGTGAAATTGTAAATAAGTAAAATTTAGAATATTCATAATTTGGGCTTTAGTTGTTAAATTCAGGCATAAAAAAATTCTATTTCATGGTCCATACCTCATTTGAACTTATTAGTACCTATATTTATTCATTCGAACTAACACACATAATTTATTAGATCATCACAAACACCCACAAAAAATTTTGGTCAAAAAATTAAATGCAATCAATTTGTGCTTCTCTAGAAGGCAAACAATGTATACTACCACATCTTTTAGTACGTAATGAATTAGGTGAGTCATAACGTATGAACATCGTAGGTCAATGAGTTTTTTCAAACCCCATGAATTTTGTGTCATTTAATGTTTATTGTTAATAATTATGACCATTTTACTAGAGACTAGTGTAATTGTAAGTAAATGAAATTTTGAACGTGTCATGCTCCAAGCCTACAACTTGGACGTGGCCGGCACCCAATGACTATTCCTTGTCTTGAGCGAACCGTTGTCCTGACCTACTTAACTCAGTGGAAGACTTAACTCAACTCAATATTTAAGCAAGAACATTTCCATGAATGCTTAAATTAATATCTAGGCCAAAATGACAATTTAGTCTCAAAATGACATATCTAAAATAAAAGAGACTCAGATGAACAATCTGAATATCTGTCTATGTAGCCTCCATAAATACTAAAATGATTGTTAAGGACAGACCCCACAACATTCCAACAAAGAAACAAGTCTAGAAAACATAAAAGTGATTCTTTGAAATGAAAGGAGGCTCACCAATGACTCTGAGTGCTCAAACTAGATCAACAAGGCGCTGGATGCTGACCCTAGTTACTTGCGTCTGCATCATAAAACGATGCAGGCAAACTAATGTCAGTAATTGAATATGCGAGTTGGAATGCTAAAGAACACAGCTTGATGAGGATAGGATGAACTTAACTTGGATCTGCTCAACTCAAGAATTACTCAACTCATTGTATGTATACAAAGCAATTTATAGCACAACTCAATTCATCAAAGAAATATAGTAGCAAATCAATTTTACTTATATATGAAAGTAATATAGTTCTGTGGGAGTTTTTCAAACCGACAACCACCACTATGAGCCTAAGTGGTGATATAGCTTCTCGCTTACATTACCAGAACTTTCCTATACTTTGCCGTCCTATAGAACATCCTCAACCTAGTTTATCCACTGACTAAAGTCATGTTATAATCCAAAAAGTATGAACTGTTAATACCCATGACGGCTACATGGTTTACATGGAGACTTGGGTTAATATGAACTTTTATCCCCACATTGATTCTCAATACTACTTCCAAAATATAGTTTAGCTCATGCTTTTAAAGTAACCTCCTTTCTCTGGGTAGAGATAACTTGCTCATCCTTTTTTAGCTCTAAAAAGACCTCTTGAAATCTATGTTCCATTTCCTTGTTCAAAACTCTATTGTTAAATCTTAGTTTCATCTTAACTCAAATGTAAAAACCTTTATAAACTTTCTAGGGAAATTACTTAGTTTCCTTATATCTTTTGAGAAATGAACTCAAGTTTTTACTCTTTAATTGACTTAAAAGTCAACTCTTAAGGAATACTTAGTTCCCTTATAACTTTTGGTATTTTCAATTCAACTCATTACCCTTCGATCAACTTGTAGCTTGGGCCTTGAAACAAAATTAAAATGTTTGTTTAAGACTCTTGAAAACTTTACTTTAACTTAATTCATCGTTTTAAACTTGACTTCTTAACTTCCTTGACTTCGATCCTAACTTTACTTGAATTGAATTATGGATTCAAGGTTCATGATTTATGTTTAGGGATGATTTCATGATGTTTATATGTACCTTAGAGTGTTGGAGTCATTTAAGAAGTGTGGGTATATCGCTTGGGAAGTTGTACAAAAAGGTAGGGAAAGAACGGGATCTCCAAGTGACCTTGGGGCTCTGTGAGGCGCAGAGAGCCAGAGACTAACGGACATACTCCGTTCTGAGGCGGTCTAGCTGGTGCGGCGCGCCAGATACTTTCAGACAGAGGTTGTCTTAAGGGGATCCGGTAGGCACGACGCCCCAAGGTTTGACAGACGAGATTTCCAATTTTTCTTCTCCAATTTTGAATTCTAAACCTTCTAAACTTCCATGGATCTCACCCCAAACAATTAGGATCACTAAAATTCTCAATACCCAATAATTTAGACTCATAAAAGATCCCAAAAACACAAATCGAACAACCAAAGGTATACTAGATCTTAACCAACAATAATTCAACGGTTTTTCCTCAAGAACTTCAATGTTCATCATTCAATCTACTCCAATTTTGCTTAATTAAACATATTGTTGTGCGGTTGGAAGAACCCAATACAGAAATATCTCACATACCTTAAAGGAATCAACCTCAATGAAACTCACTCAACGATCTCACTATTCTTGGCAAAATCTTGGTCTTTTCTCCTTTCTCCTTCTTCTCTTCTCTTTTCTCCCAAGCCCTAACCGTATTATATCTCCTAAGAACTTGCTCAAGTATTAATTTACCCCTAATATACCCATAAAACAAATTTGGAAACAATAGGGCGAAGAAACCACTTTACCCTTACTAAAATCCGAATTGGAATTTTCTTAGTCCACCAACCCAACTTCCGAAACGCATATCTCCCTCATACATATAAAAAATGCACAAACTCAGCGGCGTTGGAAAGATATCTCCAAGAAATTTCCGACCATCTAAAGAACTGACTATAACTCATTCTAAGCTAGAAGTTATGGTCATTTGAAAATGACCATAAACTTACTTTTACACATAGGAATTTTTCAAGATTTCTTCTATTCTTTCAAAAAATAATGTTTCTTAGTTTCTTTGTTTAAGCCTAGCTTCGGTTTATGAGATGTTACAATATCTTCCTCTTGGGAACATTCTTCCTCGAATGAGAAATCTGTCACTAAGTGGTACGCTCAAACTTACTTCTCAAATAAGAAGTAAAGTGGTTGTGTGAAGTAAATAACCCAACTAGTGAGGTTGGGATCGTTCTCATGAGGAAAATAGTTTAGACTTAACTTTAACCTATTATTACTATTGTTCGGTCATTATTTCCTTGGAAAGCAAAAACAATAAAAGGGGGGTTTCTATTTCTAAATGAATGAAAATAACTAACGAAATTGAAAGAGACACTTAACAGCTTCGAATGTTGGAGTTTAATCAATTAATCAAAGTAACTAGGGTTTACGTGTTCCCCACAGGTTCATAACTTGATAATTCTAACTATAACAATTCTTTCCTAGTATCTTGCATGCAAAGTGATAAGTTATGTATTTCTAAATCCTTGGTCCGGCATCTAGAAAATCTCACTCCGCACCTTGGTCCGGCTACGTGTGTTGCTATCCTAACCCTTATCTTTAGCTCATATTAAGCATCGTATTCGATATTTGACTAAGTTATTACCTCGTACAAATCAATACTAGCCTATTAGATAGTATACACTAAATCTATGTTGATAATTATTTTCCTATTATCTACCTCCTTGGTCTGGCAAGTAGTATTAAGGCTAGTTCTAACGTTGGTCATCTGTTAAAAAGACTTCTAAGCGAAAGAATTATTAATACATGCAAGACACTATTCTAGAATTGTTATTTTAGTTAGGTTTTACCTCATTATTTTCCTATGGTTCCCACAACCCTATTTATGGAGTTTAGTTACCCATAGTCATAATCACAATATTCAAATATATTATATAAGAATTAATGTACTTACTTCAATGAGAAAGAGTAAAATCCGAAAGTTTGCTTAATTAATCAACAAAAATCACCAACAATCACTTGCAAGAATCTCAAAGTAATCAAGAATTTCACAAAAAGTCCAATGATAATCAAAAACCTCACTAAATAATCCAGAGTCTAACTAATAATACAGTGTCAAACAATACGGTGTCTCACAATACGGTGTCTAACCTCAAAGATGAGGTTTTTTTGAACTATTTATAGAAAATAAAAACCTAATTAAACAAGGATTCTATTTGCTGGAAATCTGTCAAAACGCGGCTGGGTCGACGGACCTCGCGACGGATCATCGTGGTCACGATGGACCATCATGGACTCCGTCGTCCCATACTTGTTCAGTTTCTTCTTCTGCTCTCTTCATTACCTTCAACGGCAAGTATGACGGTTCGTCACAGACACGACGGTCCGTCGAGGGTCTTCGTTTCACAACACTTAAACTCTTGGAATATGGGTACTGGGACTACTTCTCTGAACTTCATGACGAACCTGCAGGACGGATCGTCATAGACACGATGGACCGTCATGGACTCCGTAACCCCACACTTGGTCAGACTTCCCCATCTTCCTTCAGTAGCTGCACTGAACGCCCCCACCTACGGACCGTCACAAGCATGACGGACCATCACAAGCTCCATAGGTGGTCTCTTCTGCATTTCTTCTCTCAAATCTCCGCATTCATCTTTGGACTGATTTCATGCAAATAAGGAGAAACTTGTATAAAAATTAGCACAAAAAGGCTTTTGGACACACTAAACTTAAGGAAAAAGTATTAATAATACCGTGAAACCACGGTATATCAACACCCTCAACTTAAATTCGTTGTTTGTCCTCAAGCGACGCACTATGACTCAATACAAATCTTTGTACAATAGTATCCATGTTTTATTCTTTGCAATCATTTGGCTATCAATCCCGACTAATCTCATCATATTTATGCATGCTATCACTATTAGGCTTGAATTATGTGGGATTAGAGCATGACACAGACTCACCATGCACTAACACCTATCCTCTTCAATTTATCACCGAGGTGCTCATATTTCCAGTATTGCAACTAGTGTCCTCACTTTCAAACAAAATCCTCATTTTTCACACAATGATTTCAGTTTGAGTATAAGAATTACTTTTCAGCACTCGCTCTCAGAACAAATTCACGCTCATTCATACATATTTCCATAGGCTTGCCTTTATTTTCACTGCCTTAAGATCGCTATACAATCCTTAGGATCACGATAGGACTTTCTAAGCTTGTAACATAGGCTCAGGGTCAGGTAGGGTATATTTAGGTAAACTTTAGTGACTTTTTTCCCTCCTTGACATATCAGCTAAACATACCATTTTCTATCATTTTATCTCTCACAGTTTCTCATATTCTTTCACCTTGCTATTTTCTCTTCTTTCTTCATTTGTGTAAGTGACTCTCTTCTTTTCTTGCTTGTATTTCTTGTATATTTTTCTTTTTCTTTACTTTTCTTTCAACTAATTCTTGAGTCACTTTACTTTTGTTCTTTCTCTCTCTTTTTTCTTTCAACCCCACTTTCCAGAGCATTCCTCATAATAGCCACCCTCAACTCATGGTTTTGCCATGAGTCAAAGTACACAATACCCAAAGTTCGGTCAGGGCCGTAACGAAGGTTGTTTACTGCATAAGCCACCCTCAACTTATGCTTTTGGCATAAGCTGGGGTGCACATGTCCAAGGAGGGACCAGGGCTAACACATTATTCCCAGAAAAGATCAGTTGGGGTGAAAAAGAAAGGTCTAATTTATGCTCAGATCATTTGGATCAAAGAAGGATAAATTTCATTTGGTTCTCTTTTATTTAGTCTAAAAATGGGCTATATTGAATAAGGGCCTATGATCCTTTCCTAATTGTCTATTACAACTTACTTTTAGCAGGACTAACCAGGCAAGTTCTAGCTCAGTACAAATAGTGGATTATTCAAATTCTCCTCAAACTCACTTGACATATCATCACTCTACCAGATTATCAGACACCTAGTTCGAATTTTAGACTTAGGGTAATGCAGTGGTGTACCTCTATGTCATGCATAGAGCCACACACTTATAAATTTCTATGCCTAGTCATGCATCATTTTCCATTTTATCAGGATATCATTTTAGCCATCATGCTCTAGAATTAAACTATGTACACAAAATATAGACATGCCGGTTCAACAGAAAAACTAATCAGTCTTTTGGGGAAAAAGAACACAGGCAAGAAAACCCCAATAGAGAATAGTGAATTGGGCTACTCAGACTTCACCCTAGCACTCACTTTCCATTTACCCTACCTCGAACAAAAAAAACATGCAATTGTCCCCAATGCATAGAAAATTTAAATACTAGAGTGGTAGGTGAAGCAAACCTGTGGCGCAAAGCGCCGACAATCAGCAAGCTGGTGGGTCTGGTTCCCCGGAACTCACTTCCTCTGTAATCTGGACACCCTCAGTGGTGTCCTCAGCAACAACCTATCAGCAGTGCCTCCCGCTATCTCCACAGTTCGGGAGCTAGTCGCCCCAGCCGCTAACTCTCCTACTCTCATTTGGTGCGCCTTGTCCTCAGCAAGTGAGGCTCTCCTCGCAGCCTCCATCTCACGGCGCTCCTTTTTCCGTGCTCGCGCCTCATCCTTTGCTCGACCCCTACGCCTCTTGGCATGCTCTCGAGGGGTAGGTTGTGGAATCTCTGAGGTGACGAATAGGGCCGCCAACACTGTGTCTTCAACAGGCTTGACAGAAGGGCCTCAGACTCAGGCACCCTAGCCTCTAAGATCGTGTCAATATCTGCGCGAAGACTGCCGACCACAGCCTGAAGAGTTGACACATCCATCGGAGGGGCTGGCCGGGCTAGCACCCGCAGCTCAAAAGCGTCCAAGCACTGGTGAACCTCAGCGATCTTCCGTTCTGTATACTGGACCATTTTCCGCTCCAGTACTCTTCTGCCTCGGTAATAGAACCCTGCATCAACGGCTAGATATGATGAAGAAGTGTAGCCATTTGCGCCTCTAATTTTTGGACCCTAGCAAGCGGGACCAGCGCGGGTAGAGGGCTGTGCGAGAGGAGCTCGGGGCAGTGCTACTACTCAGGATAGACTCGACCGGGGTAGTGTTAGTGGATGCCGCCTGCGTAGCCGTGCGGGCCTGGGCTACCGTATCAGCCTGATCGTCAGCAAGTGGGGGCAGCTCTGGACGGGGCCCTTTGCGTGGGGCCAACTCATTGGCCTCATCTCTAATGAGGCCGATATCAACAGTCCCAGAGGAGTCTTGAGCTGATCAACGTACAATATAGGCACACCTACAGACCTGCAGAGAGAAAAGATCATGCAAGGGAAAGGGTAAGTAGTTGTGACCTTAAAAGCCCTCTCGTGCATGACTGCTTGTAGAAGCCATGCAAAATCCACCTCGAACCCGGCTATCATCGCCGCCATCAATACCGATCGATCCCATGTAACGATATTATCAGCGGCTGTGGGGGAAAGGCAGTGGCGGTCAATCAACCACAAGAACTTCGCCATGAAAGTTAGGTTGGCCTTCTTGATGGCCCTCTTCGGCTCGGTCACCCAGTCAGCACCCTCTCCATCAACTGACAAGTGCAGGGCCATCCACCTCTTGGTGGTCTCTCTCAGCGATGGCTCGCGCAGGAATTGGCCATCTTCAACTAGCTGCCATCGGTAGTCAAACTCGGCAGTGAGAGGGGTCCAAGTATCATCAACACCCTCGCCGTATAGAAACCGGCGGATGGCAGGCAGGGAAATATCGACCTGAATGCCCCGTACTCGGACCTGCACCAGTGGGGCCTATTTGGCGGGGGCAGCCAGCCTATCAATCTGTGATCGGAGAGTCGCTACGTAGGATGCGTAGAACTCTCGGACCATTTCTTCACTATAACGTCAACGGACGTGCTGTCCACTCCAGGCGATGTCTGCTGAAGAGATTGTGGATCTCAGGCATCATCGGGAGACTCCCTGTAAGGACCCGCCTCTCCAATGGGAGTGTTCAAGTCATAACTCCTTTGTCATTCAGGAACTTTGCGTCGGAGTAGACTTGAAATTGTCCGTCGACACACCACCGCTTGGGCTGGTCAGTAGCCGGGGTGAGGGCATGAGCTGGTGAACCTGATGTGAATTCTGAACTGTCAGCCTTATCAGACGAGGCTGATGCTGCAGCGGTGGAGGGTGCGGGAACCTCAGGAGAGCCGGAGGCTTCCTCCGACCACGAAACTCCTAAGGAGCTAGACGCTCCTTCTTCATTGGTGGCTGACCCAGAAGGTGTGACGGTCAGTGTGCGCTCCTCATCAGACTGGGAGACAGTGACTACGCCGGATGCCACCTTTTTGGGTGTGGCTCTGGCAACACGTGCAACACGGGAAGGGGTGGAAGTGCCTGGGGGCACGTACTCGGGGTCACGCTCATCATCAGAGCCAATGACTATGCATGTAGACGGGGCGACAGACTTTGATCGCCCGTGTGCATACACTCGATCTTGTTTATGTGCCATAGTATATAGTACCTGTAAAGGATCAATATGAGTACGAGAAATGGCAAACAAGACAAGCAAAACCACACAAAAAAATTAAAATAAAATGACACTTCTATAGTAACAGTGAAACACGACGGGCCTGGTGATGGCTCGTCATGACTATGACGGACCGTCATGGGGTCCGTCCTGTCTTACTTAGACTATGTATATATGGAGAACCCTGAAGGAGAGTCTCTGACAAGTATGACGGTATGTGCAGGACGGACCGTCACAGGTACGACGGTCCGTCGTAGGTGTCCGTCAGAGGACATTTGAAAAAATATGGGGACCCTTAGAAGAGGGGTCACTGACAACCAGAACGGTTGTGCAGGACGGATTGTCGTAGGTACGACGGTCCGTCACATGTGTCCGTTGGAGGACACTTAGAAAAATGGAGAGAGACCCTTAGAAACAGGGTCTATGACAACCAGAACGGTTATGCAGGACGGACCGTCGTAAAGACGACAGTCCATCACATGTGTCCGTTGGAGGACACTTGGAAAAATGGAGAGAGACCCTAGGAATAGGGTCTCCGACAACTAGAACGGTTGTGCAGGACGGACCGTCGTGGGTATGACGGTCCGTCGCATAAGTCCGTTTGAGGACACTTGCATAAAATTGGACAGTGGGGTATTAGGGCTTTTGGAATGTACCCTACGACTGTCCGTCGTGGGTACGACGGTCCGTCATCGTGGTCTCGTTCTGTAGATCAGTGACAGAACTGGGGGTACCCTATTCATCCCCGATGACCCAAATCAAATGTGTAGTGTTTTGGACCTACATTTGTCTATCCCAAATACCTAGTAAACTAACAAATGTCAAAGCACCTATGTCTAGGGTTGTAAACACGGCAATTTAGAAGATTGTTAACCTAGGTTAGACAGAATTTTATATGAAAGAAATGAACATATCAATAAGAACTAGGCTAAAACTAATTGATAAACAAAAAATGGAAGATAAATGAGTAGAAATTAGAGACACATACCTGAGAATTAGAGAAAAACAAGATGGAAAAGTACTTGGTTATCAAGAAGACACCCACAGCAGCAACTCCGACTAGTAGATGATAACTTTTAAGGCTTTGGAGAATTTTTGGGGAACAATGATCAGTTGATAGAGGGAGAGATTTTGGAAGTTGAAAAGGGAGGGAAATAGGGGGAGTAGTGAATTAATGGGGGTGAAATGAGGGGTTGGGGAGTTTAAACGGTAAGAATTTGTAAAAAAAAACTCCAGCCGGGTCACGTCGGATACGCCTCATTAATGACGCGACGATTTCCCGACGACGGTCCGTCTAAGTTGTGACGATCCGTCGTTGGTTCTGTCGTGTGTGCCCTAGTTTGAAAATAATAGAAAGACGTACCTGGCATGACGGATTCATGCGACGGTCCATCGCAGGTGCAACGGTACGTCGCTGTATCCGTCAGTGACTGCTGTAGAGTAATTTTCTGCAGAATTTCCTAGTGATGTGCCTGCAAATTTAAAACCCATTAGTAGAAAAATGCTACCATTACTAAAAAGACTATAAGTATTGGGTTGCCTTCCAACAAGCGCCTGATTTAATGTCACGGCACGACTGGGGACACTTGATTACTCAGACTTCATCAAGATGGTATGCCTCTATCACTTCATTCCCCGATGTTTATGCCCGAAGTAGAGTTTTATTCGTTCTCTATTCACCTTAAACCGCACTCCCTCCTTGGCTTTTAACTCTAGTGCTCCATGAGGGAATACTTGGGTAATCAAGTAAGGGCCAGTCCGTTTGGACTTGAGCTTGCCCGGAAGACAAGGCACCCCAGAACTGTCTACAAGCACCAAATCCCCAACCATAAACTCTTGTTTTGCACTTTTTTGTTCATTCTCGTTCTTCATCTTCTCTTTGTAGGATATGGCGTATACCTATTGGAGTTTACCACTCTGCCTCATGGTCCTACAAACGTTGAAGGTCGCTTCTTCATTGTTCAACCGAAATTTCATCTGCCCCTTTTACATATCAACTAAGGCTCTACCCGTAGCAAGGAATGGCCTCCCAAGAATAATAGGCACTTCAAAATCGACTTCACAATCAAGAATAACAAAATCTGCCGGAAATATGAATGACTCCACTTTTACTAGCACATCATGGAGTATCCCTATAGGCCTTTTCACTGTTCGATCAGCCATCAGTAGCCGCATAGCAGTGGGTTTTGGATCCCCCGAACCCAACTTCTTGTAAATCGAGAGGGGCATGAGATTTATGCTTGCCCCCAGATCACATAATGCTTTCGCAAAATGTAATGACCCAACTGTACAAGGAATAGTGAACGCACCTGGATCTTCTTTCTTTTGTATGAGGGATCTTGTAGCAATAGCACTACAATGCTGCAGTCTATCATCATCCTCGAAAGTGACCGATCTTTTCTTTGTGATCAGATCTTTCATAAACTTTGCATAACCGGGCATTTGTTCTAGAGCTTCTACCAAAGGGACATTGATAGAAAGCTGATTCAACATTGTTATGAAACGCCCATATTTACCATCCTCGGTCTTTCTCACTAATCTCTGAGGGAAGGTTGGTGGTGGTCTAGGTATGGGAATTACCTTCATAGGGACTTCTGCATCTTTTCCAGTGCTCTCTTCTGCTTCACCACTACCCTTTACCACCTTATCATCATCCTTTCTCACCTTTTCCTCATTAGACGGCATAGGTGGGTCAATGGTTTGCTTACCACCCCGAGTAGTGATTGACATACAGTGCGCACCATTTTTTAGATTTTGGACAGTGTTGCTAGGAAGAGTGCCCGGTTGCCGTGTGTTCACTGTCGCAGATAATTGGGCCATTTGCAACTTGATCTGCTTAATCGATATTGCATGTGTATCAACTTTTTGCCCAATACTTTCTAAATCACACCTTAAATCTTTAATGTGCTCATCACTAGCATCGAACCTCCTCATCATTTTGTGCAACATATCCTCAACTCGCGCCATACTATCTCCACCATTCGTAGGAGTAACTTCACGATTTTGAGGAGGGACATAAGGCCCATTCCTATCATTTATGTTACCCTAGTTACCCCTATTGAAGTTGTTGTCGCGGTTGTAGTTTCCATCTCGTACATAATGACCCTCACGGTTATAGTTACCATAGATCCGACCTTGGTTCCCTTGACCTTGGTGCCAATTATCCTGATTTGGGCCTTGGGCGCTCGGTCGGAAACCCCTCCGTCTGCTCATTTACTACATAGGATTCCTCCGCATAATAGCATTCATCATTAGACGGTGGTTTCGACAAGTAGTTGACTGCATTTATCTTTTATGTACCCCCAGTGACATGTTTTAGTACCAACCCAAGCTCAGTTCTCATCTGAGCCATTTCTTCACGAATCTCATCTACGGTTGGGTTGGGAGTGGACTGCACTGCGAAGGTGCTTCTCCCAGTATCTGACTTCCTATTACTCCAAGCTTTATTATTCCGGGAGATTTTCTCTAAGTTTTCAGCAATCTCATCATAAGGGCACTCCCCTTAAGATCCACCTGCTATAGTGTCCAACACCACTTTATTATTATCATCCTGTCCCCGATAGAAGTATTCCTTCAGCGACTCATCATCTATACGGTGATTTGGGACACTTCTCAAGAACGAGGTGAATCTATCCCAAGAACTACTAACTGACTCTCCTGGTAGTGCCACAAAGTTGTTCACTCTGTCTTTGTGGTTTAGTTTCTTGGAGACCGGATAGTAGCGTGCTAAGAAGACATCCCTTAGTTGGTTCCAAGTGAAAATTGAGTTTTAAAGGAGCTCAGTGAACCATATAGCAGCCTCTCTCGTCAGTGAGAGAGGAAACACTCTGAGCCCTATTACATCTAAGTCCAAGTCAGGCCTCCCTACACAGCTTTTACACACTGCCCTTACCTTAGCTATATGGGCACGTGGATTCTCAGAAGGTATCTCTAAAAACAAACTTCTGGCAGTGAGCATTTGCATCAGGCTACTAGTTACCTCAAAGGTGTGGCCTGTGGGTAGAGGAGGCAAGACAAGTGGCCCATCGGAGTCTTCTATGTTATCATAGCCTCTGTAGTATGCTTGGGGCCGTGGAACGGGATTTTGTCCCCTCTGTTGGTGTTCACCCAAAGCATCGGGTAACAACTGACCATGAACATCAACCGGAGCTTGGATGTTCTGGTTTGGATCATCATCATTGATTCTCAAGTTTCGATTCATGTTGCGTAATGTATGCTTTAATTCGTGATCGAGGGAAACAAGGGTTCTCTTCCTCTCCGTGAATTTGGCATACAAGGAGGTTGAATCTGCACAAATCAAAAACAATAAAACAAAGTAAAATTAAGAAAATATCAACTAAACGATAGTAATAAGTTTAAGTTAATCTAAAAGCTATATTCCCCGGCAGCGGTGCCAAAATTTGATACGATTAAACTTAATTCTCAAATAAGAAGTAAAGCGGCCGTGTGAAGTAAATAACCCAACTAGTGAGGTTGGGATCGTTCCCACGAGAAAATAGTTAAGACTTAACTTTAACCTATTATTACTATTGTTCGATCAATTACTTCCTTGGAAAGCAAAAACAATAAAGGGGGGGGGGGGTTCTATTTCTAAATGAATGAAAATAACTAACGAAATTGAAAGTGACACTTAACAACTTTGAATGTTTGAGTTTAATCAATTAATCAAAGTAACTAGGGTTTACCTGTTCCCCACAGGTTCATAACTTGATAATTCTAACTATAACAATTCTTTCCTAGTATCTTGCATGCAAAGTGATAAGTTATGTATTTCTAAATCCTTGGTCCGGCATCTAGAAAATCTCAATCCGCACCTTGGTCCGGCTACGTGTGTTGCTATCCTAACCCTTATCTTTACCTCATATTAAGCATCATATTCGATATTTGACTAAGTTATTACCTCGTACCAATCAATACTAGCCTATTAGATAGTATACACTAAATCTATGTTGATAATTCTTTTCCTATTATCTACCTCCTTGGTCTGGAAAGTAGCATTAAGGCGAGTTCTAAGGTTGGCCATCCGTTAAAAAGACTTCTAAGTGAAAGAATTATTAATACATGCAAGTCACTATTCTAGAATTTTTATTTTAGTTAGGTTTCACCTCATTATTTGCCTATGGCTCCCACATCCCTAGTTATGGAGTTTAGTTACCCATAGTCATAATCACAATATTCAAATATAAATATAATAATTCATGTACTTACTTCAATGAGAAAGAGTAAAATCTGAAAGTTTGCTTGATTAATCAACAAAAATTACCAACAATCACTTGCAAGAATCTCAAAGTAATCAAGAATCTCACAAAAAGTCTAATGATAATCAAAAACCTCACCAAATAATCCAGAGTCTAACTAATAATACAGTGTCTAACAATACGATGTCTCATAATACAGTGTCTAACCTAAAAAATGAGGTTTTTCGAACTATTTATAGAAAATAAAAACCTAACTAAACAAGGATTCTATTTGCTGGAAATCTGTCAAAACGCGGCTGGGTCGATGGACATCGCGACGGATCGTCGTGGTCACGATGGACTGTCATGGACTCCGTCGTCCCATATTTGTTCAGTTTCTTTTGCTGCTCTCTTCATTACCCTCAACGGCAAGTGTGACGGATCGTCACACACACGACGGTCCGTCGAGGGTCTTCGTTTCACAACACTTAAACTCTTTGAATATGGGTATTGGGACTACTTCTCTGACTTTATGAGGAACCTGCAGGACGGACCGTCATGGACCTTGTAACCCCACACTTGGTAAGACTTCCCCATCTTCCTTCAGCAGTTGCACTGAACGCCCCCACCTACGGACCGTCACAAGCTTTGTAGGTGGTCTCTTCTGCATTTCTGCGCTCAAATCTCCGTATTCATCTTCGGACAGATTTCGTGTAAATAAGGAGAAACTTATATAAAAATTAGCACAAAAAGGATTTTGGACACACTAAACTTAAGGAAAAAGTATTAATAATACCGTGAAACCACGCTATATCACTAAGCTAAGGGCAGTCTGCATTCACTCCGGATTCAAAGAGATATGGATATCTCTTCTTCATATCCTCCTCATCTTCCCAAGTTGCTTCTTCAACAAATTGGTTCCACCAAATGACATTGACTGATGCCACTTCCTTAGTTCTCAACTTGCGAACTTGACGATCCAAAATTTTAACCGGGATCTCCTCATCCTTAATCCCAACATTCTCAGTTGGTACAATCAATGAAGGATCACCCAAGTATTTCTTCAACATACACACATGGAATACCGGATGAACCACTGCTAACTTTTTGGGTAACTCCAACACATATGCTACATTTTCAACTCTCTTGGAGATTTTGTAAGGACCAATATACCGGAAATTATGTTTTCCCTTCTTGCCGAACCTCATAACCCCCTTCATAGGTGAAACTTTCAGATTTACCTAATCATCCACCTAAAACTCCAATGGACTTCTCCTAACATCTATGTAGGACTTTTGGCAATTCTGTGGCGTTCACAATTTCTCTTGAATCACTTTCACCTTCTCAATGGCTTGGTGAACAAGATCTGGTCCTATCAACCATCCTTCACTAACTTTGAACCACCCAATAAGAGCTCTACATATTCTACCATAAAGAGCTTTGTATGGGCCATTTGGATGCTCGAATGGTAGATTTTGTTGTAAGCGAACTCACTGAGATGTATGTGATCATTCCAATTCCCTTTGAAATCAATCACACATGCTCCCAAAATATCTTCTAAGGTATGGATAGTACACTCTTCTTGTCCATCCATCTTAGGATGAAAAACGCTGCTTCAGTTCACCTTTGAACCCAAACCTTTTTGGAAAGATTTCCAAAATTTTGCGATAAATTGTGCACCTCTATCTGAAATAATGGAGACCGAAACTCCATGAAGTATTACCACTTTTTGAATGTACAACTTAGCATAATCCTCATCCAAATAGGTATTCTTTACCGACAAAAAGTGGGTTGATTTTATGATTCTATCGACAATTACCCAAATAGAATCATGCTGCATGCAAGACCTTGGCAGGCTTGTGATGAAGTCCATATTAATCACCTCCCACTTAAATTATGGAAGTTCTATCTTCTAAGCCAACCCTCCAGTCCTTTGGTGTTCCACTTTAACTTGTTGTCAGTTCGGGCATTTGACCACAAACTCAACAATGTCTTTCTTCATGCCTTCCCACCAAAATACCTCTCTCAAATCGTGGTATATCTTGGTGGAACCGGGATGATGGAATATCTCGATCTATGAGCCTCCTCCAGGATACTCTCTTGGATTCCATCCACTCTAGGTACACACAACCTACCTTGATACTTTAGCACACCATCTCCCCCTTGTTCAAAAGCTAGTACTCTTTGCTTATGAACATTTGCCTTTAAGTCAAGTAAAATGTGATTTTGGTCTTGTTTCTCTTTCACCTCAGACACTAGTGATGATTCGATTCCATTAGTCATTATTATCCCTCCTTCTATGAAATCCATAAGTCTGACTCCTAGGAGTGCAATTTTGTGCGTATCGTCAGCTAACTCCCTCTTTTCTTCCTCAACATGGGTGGTACTCCCCATGGATAACATGCTTAAGGCATCAACAACCACATTAGCCTTACATGGGTGGTAAAGAATACTAATGTTGCAATCCTTAAGTAGTTCTAACCATCTCCTTTTTCTAAGATTGAGTTCCTTCTTGTTGAACACATATTGTAGGCTCTTGTGATCACTGAATATATCCACGTGAACGCCGTACAAATAGTGATGCCATATCTTCAAGGCAAAAATTACAACAGACAACTCTAAGTCATGGGCTGGGTAATTATTATCATTAACCTTCAACTCTCTGGAGCCATAAACTATAACCTTGCCATTTTGTATTAACACACACCTAGAACCAACTCTTGATGCATCACAGTACACCACAAAACCTTGAGTACCCTCCGGTAAGGTCAAAATTGGAGCAGTAGTCAACCTCTTTTTCAATTCCTGAAAGCTTTTCTCGAAAGCTTCAGACCATTGAAACTTGATTGTCATCTGAGTTAGCTTGGTCAAAGGAGACGAGATAAACAATAACCCTTCAAAAAATCTCCTATAATATCCAGTCAAACCCAAAAAACTCCTTATATCTATTGGAGATGTATGTCTAGGACAACTCTGAACTGCTTATTTCTTTTGGGTGTCAAATCTAATACCATCACCGGAAATAATATGGCCCAAGAATTCCACAGACTTAAGAAAAAATCCACACTCAGAGAAAATGACATATATTTCATTATCTTTCAGATTCTGTAGAACAATCCTTAGGTGACTAGCATGATCATCTTCATTCCTTGAATAAAAAGTATGTGATAAAAGTTGTCTTTGGAATGTCGCATTCCCTGACTTTCAACTGATGGTAGCCTGATATAAGATTAATTTTTGAGAAGAAGAGACACCTTGATGTTGTTCAAAAAGATCATCTATCCTTGGAAGAGGATATTTATTCTTGATGGTTACTTTATTCAATTGGTGGTATTCTATAAACATCCTAAGGGAACCATCCTTTTTCCTTACAAACAAGAATGGAGTGCTCCAAGGTGAGATACTTGGTCAAATGAAGCCTTTATCTAACAAATCTTTCAATTGTTCTTTTAGCTCTTTTAACTCTACTGGTGCCATTCTGTATGACAGAATAGAGATAACACGAGTATGTGGAATGACGTCTATGCCAAAGTTTATCTCTCATTTAGGAGGGACTCCTAATAGATCAGTAGGATAGGATTCTGGAAACTCTTCCAATATAGAAACTTATTGAAGGGAAGGTACCTCTGCACTTGAGTCATTAACTCAGACTAAGTGAAGATACACCCCTTTGATACTAACTTTATCGCCTTAAACTATAAAATAAAATGACCCTTAGGCACTTCTGAACTACTGCTCCACTCTATGACTGGCTCATTAGGAATTTGGAACTTGATAACTCGAGTTCTACAGTATATTGTCATAACAAGCATGGAGCCAGTCTATACCTAAAATGACATCAAAATCTACCATGTCCAAATCTACTAGGTCATCCATGGTGTTCTTGTGATTGATAGAGATAGGACAATCACGATAGACTCTTTATGCTAGAATAGACTCTCCAATAGGGGTAGAAACACAGAAAGGTTTACAAAGTTTTCTCAGGAAGAATCTCAAACTAATTTACAACATAAGGAGTTACAAAAGATAAACTTTTTCCTGGGTCTAACACAGCATGAACATCGAAAGTAAATACTTTTATCATACCTGTAACAACATTCGACGAGTTCTCTTGCTCTTGGCAACTAGGGATTGGATAGAGATGGTTTCCGTTCCACAAATACCAGAAGTGGCTCCTCTAGGTGCAGCCCTGTCTGGTGGAGCAACTGATGAAGATTGAGTTTTTTTGACCGGATTTCCACCACCTTGCTTATCCTTAGGGAACTATCTCATTAAGTGACCCTCTTGACCACACTTAAAGCAACTTGTCTGGCTATCACGACATTATCGAAGTGTTTTCTACCATAATTAGCACATGTAGGAGCCCAACTCCCTCCTTGTGCCACAATACCTTGAAATTGGGTTGGTTTAGCCTTGAAGTTCTTAGAATTTTGGTCATTATACTCACCTCAGATTCTGGGTGCATGTTCACTAGCATATAATGGTGCATACCCCCTTTGTTTCTGAAATTGTGGTCGACTTGAACCACTCTTCTATTGACCAGATTCATTCTCCGTCTTAGCTTTCTTGTTCATTCACTCCTCTCTATCCCTTAGTTTTTCTTCTTCCCCTTTTTGCACATAGTCCATTAACCTAAAAATTTCCATGTCCCCAATCAACATTGCAGCCCTACCTTCTTTGTTTGAAGCGCGACCCAAGCAAGAAACAAATAAGCTCATTTTTCTCCTCAGATCCTTAACCATCTCAGGAGCATAGCGAGACAATTGGGTGAACTTCAACCCATATTCATGAACACTCAAGGATTCCAATTTTCGATTAATGAGCTCCCGTATCTTTGCTTCTTTCAGTTCCCGAGGAAGGAAATGCCCCAAGAATGTTTCTTTAAAACAAAACCAACTCGGATGTGGTGCATCCTCATCTGTGCCCTCCTTCCACTGATCGAAGCAAGTTCTATCCACATTTTTGAGTTGATATGAGATTAGTTCAACTATCTCAACATCAATCAAATGCATCACATCAAATACCTTTTTCAATTTTTCCACAAAGTTCTCTGAATCCTCAATAATACTCGAACCAGTGAAGCTTGGGGGATTCATCCTTAATAATTCTTGAATCCTCGAAGTGTCAGCTCCTTCTTGTCGAGCGCCGCTTTGTTGCATTACTTGGTTAGTCACTGCTTAGCTTAGCATTCATATAGCCTCGCGGAACTCAACATCGTTGACTTCTTCTTAAGGTTGCACGTTCTATGCATTAGGTACCACTGTTTCCGCAACATTCCTTCTAGTTGGTGGATCTCTGACTACTCTTCGTGGAGGCATGATTATCTGAAAAACGCGTAGGCACAAATTACAAGGGAAATTTTTAGAGATTAAACTCTGACTTTTAAAAAAATATGAAAAAAGTGAAGAATTTCCTAAACACTAATGACTAAGACTCTACAAACAGCTTCAAAGACTCCTTAGGACTCTTGAACTTTGTGCTCTGATACCAAGTTTGTCACGTCTCGAGCCTACACCCAGGACATGGATGGCACCCAATGATCATTGCTGGTCTTGAGTGAACTGTTGGTCTGTCCTACTTAACTCAACTGAATATTAAAGCAAAAACATTTTCATAGAATGATTAAATTAATATCTTAGCAAAAATGGCAATTTAGTCTTAAAATGACATATATGAAATAAAAGAGAATCAACTGAACAATCTAAAAATCTATTATGAAACCTCTATAAATACTAAAATAAATGTTGGGACAGACCCACAACATTCTTATAACGAATTAAGTCTGGAAAACATAAAAAGGATTCTCCAAAATGCAAGGAGGCTCACCAATGACTCTTAGTGCTCAAACTGGAACAACGAGGCGGTGGATGCTGATCTTGGTTACCTGCATCTGCATCGTAAAATGATACAGGCCAACTGGCATCAGTACATTGAATGTACGATTATGTGCTTTGGAATACTAAACAACAACTTAAGCTTGATATATATATATATATATATATATATATATATATATATATATATATATAAATGTATATATATGTAGCCCTGACTGCGTGCACCAAGGGCAAGAGATACTTCGAGGGGTGTAACTTTCTGCTGCAACTCTAGGCCGTTGAACATTTCTACCAAAGGGCTAATACAGTAGACATTGCTAGAGGGACCATGGGTAACAAAATTATCAATCATCCCTTAAGGATGAAATATTTGATTTTCCCTGTGGGAATAGAGTATTGGTTCACATACCTTAGGAGCTCTCATCCATTGAAATCCAATGGAAGTATTATTGGTTGAAGCAGCGGCGTGCCATCATAAGGGGGAATGGACTTTACTTTATCGAGCTTATTGGTTTGAAGGGTGTGCAACCATACGCACAACTTCGAGTCCTTCGACATTCGGACAAATGCAAATGATATCTTTGTGATCCCACATGGGCCACTATGGATATGACTTTGTGCCAGAAATACCGCAAGTGAACACTATAATGCGAAGATGGGAAAATTTGGTAATTATCAATGTTCAAGAAAATCGACCCTTCTGCACACCTAAATATTACGTATGGCTTCTAGAAGACACAGAGCATACAGAATTGAGCGAAGGAGGTCTTCAGGGTTTTGGCGATGAAATGCAGAGAAGATGGGCTCGTAACCTTCTCAACAACAATTATGATATCAGCCCAGAAATGAGGCAGCAGATTGTGCCTAACATTGGAGAGAAACATAATTGAAGTTCTTTTAGAATCTTTATTCCCATATGTTATCCTTAGACCTTTACTTTATTTCTAGATTTAGCTTGATGTAATAAATTGAATTTATTTCAATAACTGAAGTTGTTTTATTATTTATCTAACTCTAAACTTCATTTGACAAACAAGGCTTGAATTAATTATTCTTCATCACTTATATGTCGCCTTAGGCCTACCTCTGGCTCAATGAAGTCCCGTGCATTTAGGGCGTTTATTTCAAACAACACATTGTTATTGTGTTATTATCCTAATCTCCTCAGATCGTTCTTGGTTGATTCTATTGTTTTTCCCATTCCCAAGGTTGATCTGTCCTTCATTTTGGCGCATACACGATCAAAAAGGACTCCCCTTCTCCTCCTTCTCAAAGAGAAAGCTACAAAGATAAGGGTAAAATGGTTGACGACACCAACACCAACAAAAGGTTAGAAACTTCTGAGGGAGTAAAACTGCCAAGCGATTTTGTTCTGAGGCTTGAACGTAAGATTCTAGAGTTTGAAGAAGAAGTAGCCCACATGCGCGATTTGGCCAAGCTATCTATCTCTTTTGGAACCCAAGTTGGAGAAAACATAGACAATCCTTATCACACTAACCAAACAACCATGCCAAGTAATCCTCCCATCAATATATCTCGACCTGAACCCACTCATCAAAATATCTTTCCACCACCCCATGCCCAAAATATCCAAATTCCTTTCCACCTTTATTACCTGGAAACGAAGCCAACCTTCCTAGAAACGACCCCAAATGCAAATCCTCCATATACCCTTTGTATTAACAACCTCAATACTATATATGTGGAAACCAATATGCGACCCATGATCTCCATGAATCAGAGTCCCACCAAAAGTACATTTTGATAAAAAAGAAAAACATGCCGAGAGATTAGATAGATTGACCAACACGGTGCAAGATGTTGAAGGAAGGAAGAGGTTAGGAGGACTGAGCTACGAGGATCTGTGCATGCAACTTGATGTAGAACTGCCGAAAGGATACAAGCTTCAAAAATTCAAGATGTTCAATGGCAATGGGGATCCCAAAGCCTATCTACAAATGTATTGTGAAACTTGTAGGGGTGAGAAGAGACGAGATGATACTCATGAAGCTGTTTATGAGGAGTCTTACTGGAGAGGCCGTAACATGGTACATTGAGCAAGACTCGCGAAAATTTGTCAAGTAGGTGGATATGGCAACATATTTCATGAACAAGTTTGGTTTTAATGTAGAAAATGCACCTGATTGGTTCTACATTCAAAACTTGAAGAAGAAACCTAGTGAATCCTTCATCTTTTAGAGACTACGCCACAAGATGGAGGTCTGAAGTGGCTAGGGACAAACCCCCTTTGAAGGAATCTCAGATGAAAGACTACTTCATCCGTGCCCAACAGCCACAATATTATGACCTAATGATGCTGGTGGCTAAAAGAGTTTTGCTAAAATCATCAAATTAGGTGAAAGAAATGAGGAAGGCATAAAAATGGGACTATCATCAACCTGGAGGCCTTGCAAGCAATAAAAAAGCTCTTCAATCTGGCGGAATGACGAAAATCGAAAGAAAATAGGTTTTGTAATGATGTCTCATGGAACCAAGACCCTTTGAGGTACTAGGCAACGAACCCACCTCCATCCCCATATCATCACACTCCATACCCTTTACATCCCTCAGATCCACCTATATCTTCCAAACCCATGCTATTATATTACAAAAATACTCTCCCTCAATATCCGCTTGCCTCATATCCTGTCTATAATGTCCAACCAACACACTTCTAAACTCCACCACCTACTCAGACACCGAATTACCGAAACTGACCTCCATATGGAAGCAGACCTACAAAAAATTATATTCCTCTTGCAGAAACCATAGCGCAACTTTATGAAAGACCGAAATAGGCTTGGTACGTCACCCCATTTCCTGATTACTGTGGATGTCCGTGCAAAGTGGTACGTCCCTAAAAAGGTCTGCGCTTACCATTCTGGGATGAAGGGTGACACTACCAAAATTTACAAAGGCCTGAAGGATAAGGTTCAAATGTTGATTGATACAAAAGTCATCCAACTCAAGGATACTACACCGAATGTTGAAAATAATCCTCTTCCTAACCACCAGTTCAACATGGTGGAAGTTGGTGATGTCTGGGATTAGGAAGAATCTATATCGACACTCGAGACAGAAGAAGCCATGACTATCACCACCCAAGCACCGATGACAGTACAAAGACTTGCTCCATTCGAGGTAGAGGTTGTCAGGCCCAGACCACCGTTCACTGTCTGTTAAGTGTCTTCCCCGATACAATATGATACACATGTTGTACCTTGGGATTACAACAAAAGAAAAATGAAAGTGGAAGAAGCAGACAATGCAGTAGGGGCGACCAAATCTTGAAGAATTTACACTTCTAAAAATCTGGTTCAGGGAAGCTCCAGCAAGTCCAAAGCACCAGTCGTAAAGCTTGAATATAGAGTATCTAGAAAATGGTTCAAGCTAAAGTTTAGTCTATCATTGAGCAGCTGAATAGAACCCAATCCTAAATATTAATCATGGCGTTACTACAATCTTCTGAAACTCATTGGAACACCCTTCTAAAGGTTCTTGGTGAAGCTTATGTCCCATCTAACATAACTCATGGAGAGGTATCCCAAATGGTAGGGCAGGTCTTTGAGGCTTACAAAATATATTTTCACAAAGATGAGTTGCCACTCGAAGGAACAACCCACAATAAAGCTCTGTATATTTCAGTTCAATATCATGATAAGGTGATAACCAAAGCATTAGTTGTGCAGGCTCACGTTAGAATATTTGCCCTCTAAGCACATTAACAAGGTTGGGCATGAATAGTGCAAAAATTCAAACATGGAAGATGAATGTGAGGGCATTCGACGGATCTGAGAGGGGAACTATTGGGGAGATTACCTTGAACATGCTCATTGGTCCTGCATCTTTACAAATAGCTTTCCAAGTCGTGGACATTCCCTCATCATACAACTTATTGTTGGGTCATTCATGGATTCATATGGCTGGAGAGGTTCCATCTACTCTTCACCAATGCTTGAAGTTTGAATGGGATTACGAAGAGGTTGTACTCCATGGAGGAAAAGGTCATCTTGTATACGCGATTGAAGGAAGAGAACATATGGACGGTGAAATGTACCATACAGTGGAGCTTGTTGGGAACATTGAAGTGCAGCCTTGGTTTAGCCAGAAGATCATAGATATGATGGCCTGGTTTGGTTTCGAGCTTGGGAAAGGTTTGGGAGCTGAATTGCAAGGGATAGTCGAACCTATACAACCTGTTCGACACTCCACAACTTTTGGCTTGGGATATAAGCACACTACCGAGGGGTGGCTCATTGGCAACCACCTTGAGATGGTTACTATTATCCATTGAAGAAACCCATACCACCGTTGCATCAATCAATTCAATCAGCAGGTTTCATGGGAGGCATTATTGGTGAGCTCTCAGAAGACTTGAAGGAATTGTCGTTGACCAAAGAAGAGGGGAATGTTTGCAATGTCGTGATCTACAAGGAGGAGAAAGGGGTCCCTAGAGGAAGCAAAGAAGCAAGGATCAGCGTGAGCAACTGGACTTCAACTCCATCCACACCTCGTCGGGCATCTGGGTAGCCTTGGAAGATGTTTTCTATCGAGTTTTTAAAATAAAAGGAGTTTTCAATAAACATTTTTAAGTTCCCAATCTCTGTTATTGTTTTCAAATGAAACCATATGCAACTTTCATGTTTTTTTTAATCAATAAAGTTTTTTTCCCCATTCATTTAATTTAACCTTATATTTAATTGTGCGCTATTTTCTTTCTCCCAACAAAATCCACTATAAAAATGTTGAATATGAGACTATGGTATATAATGAGATTGTCCAACTTAACATCAATGACTTAGAAGAAGTCGAAGATAATGAGGTCCCCAAGGAGTTAATCAGAAAGGTTGAGGAATTCGAGGAAAATCCCAATCCAAATTTGGTGGAGACAGAAGTGATAAATTTGGGAAATTCAGAGGTGACACGAGAAACCCGAGTAAGCATCCATATGATAGAAGAGGACAAGAAAGAGTATACCGAGTTTCTCATAGAGAATAAGGATATTTTTGCATGGTCCTATGCAGACATGACAGGGTTAAGTACTTCAATTGTAGCCCATCGACTACCCACTGATCCAACGTGTCCTCCTGTAAAGCAGAAACTGAGAAAATACAAGCCCGAGTTGAGTCTAAAAATCAAAGAAGAAGTATCAAACCAATTAGATGTTGGGATCCTCCAAGTGCCAGAATAGCCAACTTGGCTCGCGAATGTCGTTCCTGTGCCCAAGAAAGATGGCAAGGTTAGAGTCTGTGTGAATTATCGGGATCTGAATAAGGTTAGCTAGATAACTTTAAATTACCAAACGTACACATACTAATTAACAATTGTTCTAAGCATGAAACACAATCATTTGTGGATTGCTTTGCCGGCTATCATCAAATTGAGATACACAAGGATGATGCTGAGAAAACTGCGTTCATCACGCCGTGGGGCGTCTACAACTACAAGGTGATGCCTTTTGGATTAAAGAACGTTGGGGCTACGTACATGAGGGCGATGAATACTTTGTTTCATGACATGATCCATAAGGAAATTGAAGTTTATGTGGATGAAATCATCATCAAATCAAAGGAAAGTTTAAATCATTTGGATGACATATGAAAGTTCTGTGCTAGGCTACACAAATACAATCTGAAATTGAATCCAGCAAAATGTGTCTTAGGTGTTCCTGTTGCAAAGCTTTTAAGTTTCATTGTCAATCTTCGAGGTATAGAATTGGATCCATCGACAATCAAAGATATTCGTAACCTTCCCCCGACAAAGAGTAATAAGGAGGTAATGAGTTTCTTAGGGTAACTTAACTACATTAGTCTCTTCATAGCTCAATCTACTTTCATTTGTGATCCTATCTTCAAGATGTTAAATAAGGGTGTTGCGGTGAAAATGGACAAACGAATGTCAACAAGCATTTGACAAGATCAAAGACTATCTATTTTATCCTCATGTGTTGGTTCAACCCGAGTTTGGTAGGCCATTACTATTGTACATTTCAGTATTGGATAACGCCTTTAGTTGCATCTTGGGGCAACATGATAAAACAGGAAGGAATGAGCAGGCAATATATTATATGAGCAAGAAGTTCACTTCCTGTGAATCCCCGTATTCTGTATTGGGGAGCACTTGTTGTGCTCTAACATGGGTTCCCCAGAAGTTGTGACACTACCTCTCATCGCACACTAGGGGTGTGCATCCAATTTTTCGGTCCAATTTTATAATATTCGGTTTGGATTTTTGGTTTTCAGTTTTGAAGAAGTGTAACCCAATCCAAACCAAAATAAATTTGGTTTAGTTCGGTTTTTCTCTGTTCGGTTTGCTTTTTTTCGGTTTGGCTATTCGATTATAACTTAATTCATAACTAACTAATAACATAATCAAAGTTATATTTGCATGCTTGAAAAATAAAATTTCATTTCAAGAAAAGTAATAATATTGATTCTCTTAAATACCTTTCCTTTATAATCACGAGTAAAACATTAAAACACAATACTATCAATAATTTCAATGAAACTAAATCTAAACTCTAAAGTACTATCACTAAACAAAAATTGCATCAAGGTTGAACCAGCAATTCAACTCATGTCTTCAATTAAGTCTTAAACCTGCAATTTGATAAAAATATTTTTTAGAAAGAAATAGATAAAACAATCAGCACACAAATAAAACAAATAAAACTTAATTTACAATATACGTATTTGACTATATATCAATTATGGATGTATATTTTCCCTCACTGCTCAAATTTGTAATGGTTGCTAAAAGATGTTACCAAACATGTAACATATTAAACTCTTTACAATCAAAAATATTTTAAAGCTTAAAATTTTACCATCTTCAAGTTGCTCAAGTTAATTTAAATCCTCCTCTAATCTAACAGGTTGAGATTCAGATCGAAGCCAATCTTGAATACAAAATATAGCTTGCACCAATTTAGGAGTTGTTGAACGCCTTGAATTGGGCCCTTAATTATCTGTCAATTCTGTATTTTAGGCCCAAGCCTGGTAGGGCGTAGCTTAGCACTATATATAGACGCTATGGCAAACCCTATTCTGTAATTCTGTTTTTGCCTCTCCATAATAAAAACTGCTCCCCCTCTTCCCGTGGACGTAGCCAATTTATTGGTGAACCACGTAAATCTGTTGTCTTATTTTTCGCATTTATATTTTCTCGTATTATCTCGAATTCCGCATAACAAATTGGTATCAGAGCCAGGTTAATTGGTGTTCTTGGAGAATTCGAGATGTCTGCTTTGAACGTGAAAATCGACAAATTCACAGGGAGGAACAGTTTCAGTTTATGGCAGATCAAGATGCGGGCTTTGTTGAAACAACAAAGCTTCTGGGCGCCGTTGTCGAAAGACAAGAACGCCGTCGTTACTCCTGAGATGGCGATTCTGGAGGAAAAGGCGCACTCGATGATCATGCTGTGTCTCGCGGATGACATCATCACGGAGGTATCTGATGAAGAGACTGCTGCTGGTCTGTGGTTGAAGCTGGAGAGTTTGTACATGACAAAATCTCTAACCAACAAGCTGCTTCTGAAACAACGTCTATTCGGTTTACGAATGGCTGAAGGTACACACTCAGGGAACATTTAGATCAATTGAATACTTTGTTATTAGAATTGCGTAATATCGATGTGAAGATCGAGGATGAAGATGCTGCCCTGATTCTGTTAGTATCTCTCCCAATGTCGTTTGAGAATTTTGTTCAATTGTTCATTGTTGGGAAAGATACTGTGTCGCTGGAAGAAGTCAGATCGGCCCTTCATAGCAGGGAATTACGGCATAAGGCTAACGGCACAAGTACGGAATACAGCCTTCCGGTCTGTTCACCAGTAGCGGAAAGGGAAGGAAAAACGGCGGAAAGAAAAATAAGCCGATGTCGAAGGGTGCAAAGCCGAATGATGTTTGTAGTTACTGCAAGGAGAAGGGACATTGGAAATTTGATTGTCCGAAGAAGAAGAAACAATCGAAAAAACAATCAGTTTCTGCTGCTGTTGCTGAAGAAGACACCAATTCTGAAGAATACATTGCCCAAGTTGCGGATGAGCACACTCATCATTCAGATGTGTGGGTTCTCGATTCTGGGGCATCCTATCACATCTGTCCTAGGAGAGAGTGGTTCACGACTTATGAGCAGGTAGACGGAGGCAACATCTCGATGGCCAACAGTTCTGTCTGCAAGGTGGTTGGGACAGGCTCGATCAAGATAAGGACACATGACGGTAGCTTCTGCACATTGAACGAGGTCAGGCACGTTCCATTGATGACGAAAAATCTGATATCTCTCAGTCTTTTGGACAGCAAGGGATTCAGCTGGTCAGGAAAAGATGGAGTCTTGCGGGTCTGGAAGGGTTCAAATCTGATTTAGAAAGGTGTCATGCGTGGTACTTTGTATTTTCTACAAGGTTCGACGGTTACAGGTTCAGCCCATGTTGCATCGTCAGAAGTTCACCAGGAGGATATGACTAAGGTATGGCACATGAGACTTGGTCATATGGGTGAAAGAGTGATGCAAATTCTGTCAAATGAGGATCTTCTTGCTGGTGATAAGGTTAAGAGCCTAGAGTTTTGTGAACATTATGTCTTTGGAAAACTACATCGCAACAAGTTTCCAAAGGCCATTCACAGAACAAAAGGCACACTTGATTATATCCATTCTGATTGCTGGGGTCCATGCCGTGTTGAGTCTTTGGGAGGCTGCAGATTTTTTGTGTCCATTATTGATGACTACTCAAGGATGACTTGGGTGTACATGATGAAGCATAAAAGTGAAGTTTTTCAGAAGTTCAAGGAGTGGAAAATTTTGATGGAAAATCAAACAGGGAAGAAGATCAAGAGGTTGCGAACTGATAATGGGCTGGAATTCTGCTGGTCTGAATTTGATCAATTATGTAAGGATGAAGGGATTGCTCGACATCGTACAGTCAGAAATACACCACAGCAGAACAGTGTAGCTGAGCGGATGAATCAAACACTTCTGGAGAGAGCAAGGTGCATGCTCTCTAATGTTGGGCTAGATAGAAGATTCTGGGCAGAAGCGGTTAGTACAGCTTGCTACTTGGTTAACTGCGGACCACATACAGGCATACAGTGCAAGACACCTATGGAGATGTGGTCAGGAAAAGCTGCTGATTATTCAAATCTGAAAGCTTTTGGTTGTACGGCTTACTATCACGTCAGTGAAGGTAAGTTAGAACCAAGAGCTAAAAAAGGAGTATTTGTGGGCTACGGAGATGGAGTGAAAGGTTTCAGAATCTGGTCTCCTGCAGAAAAGAGGGTTATTATGAGCAGGAACGTTGTCTTTGATGAAAGTTCTCTGCTTAGAACCATTGTGAAGCCTACAACTACGTCACAAACTGGGAGTCTTGATAAACAGGTGGAGTTTCAAGTCATTCAGATTTGAAAGAACCTGAAGAGGAGGATCTAGAGTCACAGACAGAAACTGATATTCCAGAATCTATGCCATCACATATCCATCAAAGTATAGCTCAAGATCGGCCAAGGAGGGTTGGAGTTCGGCCACCTACGAGGTATGGTTTTGAGGACATGGTGGGTTATGCACTGCAGGTTGCTGAAGAGGTAGATACATCTGAGCCGTCTACTTACAAAGAAGCCATTTTAAGTCCTGATTCTGAAAAATGGTTTGCTGCTATGGGAGATGAGATGGAGTCCCTACACAAGAATCAGACATGGGATTTGGTCATACAGCCTTCGGGGAGAAAGATTATTACTTGCAAATGGGTTTTCAAGAGGAAGGAAGGGATATCACCAGCAGAAGGAGTCAAGTATAAAGCCAGGGTTGTTTCCAGAGGTTTCAACCAAAGAGAGGGAGTGGACTACAATGAGATCTTCTCACCAGTGGTCAGACATACTTCCATCCGAGTGTTACTAGCGATAGTTACACATCAGAATCTGGAGCTTGAACAACTTGATGTGAAGACAGCGTTTCTACATTGAGAGTTGGAGGAAGAGATATACATGACTCAGCCGGATGGCTTCCAAATTCCAGGGAAGGAAAATCACGTCTGCAAGTTGAAGAAGTCCTTATATGGACTTAAGCAATCTCCAAGGCAGTGGTACAAAAGGTTTGACGGCTATATGGTGAAGTTGGGCTATACTCGGAGCTCATATGATTGTTGTGTCTACTACAATAGGCTCAAGGATGATTCATTCATCTATCTGGTGCTTTATGTAGATGATATGCTTATAGCTGCAAAGAAGAAGTATGACATTCAGAAGCTGAAGGGTTTACTTAGTGCTGAGTTTGAGATGAAGGATCTGGGAGCCGCTCGGAAGATTCTAGGGATGGAGATCATTAGAGACAGAGAGAGAAGGAAACTTTTCTTGTCACAGAGAAGCTACATTCAGAAGGTCTTCGCGAGGTTTGGCATGTCTTCATCTAAGCCTATTGATACCCCAAGTGCTGCCAATATCCATCTCACTGCCATGTTCGCTCCACAGTCAGAAGAAGAGAAGGAGTATATGTCACGAGTCCATTATGCCAGTGCCGTAGGAAGTTTGATGTATTCTATGGTCTGTACAAGGCCAGATTTAGCACATGCAGTCAGTGTAGTGAGCAGATTCATGGGACAACCAGGGAAAGAACATTGGTAGGCTGTGAAGAGAATTTTCAGGTACCTTAGAGGTACATCTGACGTTGGTCTCATTTATGGAGGTGATACTCAGTGCTTGGTTACTGGCTATTCTGATTCTGACTATGCTGGAGATGTTGACACAAGAAGATCGATGACTGGCTATGTGTTTACCCTTGGAGGATCTGTCGTCAGTTGGAAGGCAACTTTGCAACCTACAGTGACTTTGTCTACTACGGAAGCGGAGTACATGGCCTTGACAGAGGCTGCAAAACAAGGGATTTGGCTGAAAGGGCTGGTTAGTGATCTTGGTCTGCATCATGATCAGGCTACGGTGTATTGTGACAGTTTGAGCGCAATTTGTCTAGCCAAGGATTAAGTCCATCATGAGAGAACCAAGCATATTGACGTGAGGTATCATTTTCTGAGAAGTGAGAAGAGAATCAAGGTGAAGAAAGTAGGAAATGCTGATAATCCTGCTGATATGTTCACAAAGCCGGTTCCACAGAGCAAGTTTCAACACTGTTTGGACTTGCTCAACATCAGAAGATGTTAATTGCCCTACGGGGCAATTCTGAGGAAGAGGGGGAGGCCTGGCACTATCATAGTGCGTCTGAAGAATCTGTTTGGAGAATTCAAGTCAAGGTGGAGATTTGTTGAATGCCTTGAATTGGGCCCTTAATTATCTGTCAATTCTGTATTTTGGGCCCAAGCCTGTTAGGGCGTAGCTTAGCACTATATATAGACGCTATGGCAAACCCTATTCTGTAATTCTGTTTTTGCCTCTCCATGATAAAAACTGCTCCCCCTCTTCCCGTGGACATAGCCAATTTATTGGTGAACAACGTAAATCTGTTGTCTTGTTTTTCGCATTTATATTTTCTCGTATTATCTCGAATTCCGCATAACAGGAGTTAATGAACTTCTGAATGAGTCTAGAACACGACCTCTCGTACTAATTGCACTTTCTGATGCAACAGTAGAAATTGGTATTACTAACATATCACGAGCTATATCACCAAGAACAGGATATCTGCTTGAATTAATTTTCCACCAAAGCAAAATATTAAAATTATCACCTTCAACTTCAGTTTCTTCAAGAAGATATTTTTCCAATTCTGTTTTACTCATACTTCCACCTTCAACTCTATGTTTCTGGTATTCTAGTTGCCATGCATTTCCTGAAATATCAAATGTGTTGCTATCCGACACAATAGACAATGAAGAATGAGATCTCATTGAGCTTCTCGTTTGATATTCATTAAACAAAGAAACCAGGTATGACTTCACTTCGTCTCTGATTTTGCACCCTTGCATTTCTCCATACATTTTCACAAGTACAAATGACGCACAATCAAACTTAAACGAGAATCAAACACACTTGCAATAAATATCATCTTATTCATTTTAGCTGGATCACCCCAATACTTATCAAACTTCTTTTTTATCCTTTTTACCATTACATTTAATTCAATATTTTCATTTTCCATCAATCTATTAAAGAAGTAATAAACTTCACTGGTTTCTTTGAAATTAACTTAGATGTGATATATAATGAACCTGAAGTTCTGATGGTAAGAGTATAAAAAGTTTCAATAAATTCTTTCAAATGTCTCACCTTCATCCAATCACCACTTGTAACTGAACCTGCAGCCATTCCATCCTCACAAAGATGTGTTAGAAGATAATTCAACAAATCAATATCACGACCCTTACAAATGCTTTTTCAAATTGTTGTTCTGTATCCAACAATATGTGGAATTCCATCTAGTTGGAACATCCAAACATAACATTTTCTTACATGTTATCTTTTCAATGTCACAACAATCTTTAAATCTTTTATATCTTGCAGGGGATTGCCTGACATATCTTATAACTTGTCTAACACGTTTCACAGAGTCACCAACTTCCTTCAAACCATCTTGAACAATTAGATTGATTATATGAGTCATACACCTCACATGAAGGTGTGCACCATCCATTAGATTAGTTCCCTATTTACTCAATTATGTAGATAGCTCTTTCTCTGTTGTATCATTCGAACTAGCATTGTCAACTGTTACAGTAAATACATCCTCTAAACCCCAATCAAGTAAAAATTTCTTAATCACATCAGCCATATCATCACCTTTATGACTAGAAACTGGACAAAAATTTAATATACTTTTATGCAATTTCCAATCTCTATCAATAAAATGAGCGGTAAGACACATATAGTTTATTCTTTGCACCGAAGTACACGTATCAGTTGTAATACAAATTCTTTGGTGGGATTCTTTAAAAAAAGACTTCAATTTATTTTTCTCTTCACAAATAAACTCAAAACAATCCCTTGTCACTGTTGTACGAGAAGGAATTCGAAATAAAGGTTGTGTCATTTTCACAAACTGTTTAAAGCCATCTTTTTCAACCATAATAAAAGGTTGCTCATCTATAATTATCATCAGAGCTAACGCTTTTCTTATTAAATCCTGATCAAATTTCCAGGTGTTAACAACTACATCACCATTCTGACCATCTAACTTTCATTCAAAGTTTAACAGTGATTGAGTATTATCAACATTATTATGGATATATACCTTACAATGCTTCCTCAGATGAGTAAGCATTTGTGATGTGCCATTGATTGTATCAGCTGCATAGTTGTCCCCACAATGTTTACACTTTGCTTTAGTGTCTCCATCTCCGTAAATCCATTTTTCAGAATGTTGGCAAACCACCGATCTTGGTTGCATGGATTTTTTTTTTAAAGAATCACTTGAAATATGAGTCTCGGATATCTCTTCGTTTGAAACCGTGGTGGCAACATCATAAGTCTAAACTTCTGCCATCTATGTAAAATAGTAAAAAAAATTATAATTATATTAACATTGTTGTCCAAAACAAGTTAATAATTGACTAACATGAGTACATGATATCCCCCAATTTTGACAAGATATTTCTTATAAACAAACATAAAATGGGAAAATTTTGCAGATGGAGGTCTACCAAACATCTTTTCGTTTTCCTTATACATGTTTTCACGTCAAATTTATATAGGTCCCTCTGAGCCATTATTGTCCATCATATCGCCAAATACAAACATTATACAAAGAGAGTTTAAAAATTGTGTCATAGATGCTTTATTATTTATTAACTACAAAATTTGCATATGGTTTTACACATCTCCATTTAAGAGAAGTAGATTTTAATATATGTTAAGATATTACTATGAAAACTATTTGAAATAACCTATTATTAAATTTATACTAATATGATTAATAGATAAGAATAACATTTTAAAAAAAAACTTACTGGCAGGCAGTGATGCAAAGAAGCAGAAAGCTAAAATCAAGGAAAGAGAGTACACGGCAAAAAGTAAGCAAGTTCGACTAGCACTGCTACTTTTTTTTCATGAAAGTTCAAGTAATATGTGATATTTATAGTTATAGTAATGCCTTTTGATATGGAAAACTTAGTACCTACATGGTAAACCTAAAGTTTATATGGGTAGTTATATATATATATATATATATATATATATATATATATATATATATAATATTTGGGTGTTTTTTATTTTTCAGTAACTAAACAAAGTAACTTATAAATCCAAACCCAAACCAAAAATCCAAACTACAATTCGGTTTGGCTTGGTTTGGTTTTTTGGTTTAATCCAAATAGTGCACACCCCTATGGCACACTACTTACCTGAATTCAAGAATGGATCCTCTGAAGTACATCTTTCAAAAGCCTATGCCCACAGGTAAACTGGACAAATGGCAGATATTATTGAGCGAGTTTGACGTAGTGTATGTCATACAAAAAGCAGTGAAAGCACAGGCATTAGCAGATCACATGGCGGAGAATCCCGTGGATGATGATTATAGGCCGTTAAAGACCTACTTTCCAGATGAAGAAGTAGCCTTTGTGGGGGAAGACATTTCTGAAGAATATGATGGATGGAGGATTTTCTTTGATGGAGCTAAAAATTTTAACGGATCTGGCATTGTGGCTGTTTTGATCTCACCCATCGGGCAACATTATCTAGTATCAGCAAAACTCAGATTCCTTTATTCAAATAATATGGCCGAATATGAGGCTTGCATACTAGGGATCCGACGGGCAATTGACTTGGATGTCTAGGAAATGCTAATAATAGGGGATTCAGACCTATTGATTCATCAAGTTTGAGGAGATTGGACAACAAAAAATTGGAAGTTGTTACATATTTAGAGTGTGTGCATAGGCTATGTAAAAGGTTTGTCAAAATAGAATTCAAGCATGTACCAAGGATCCAAAATGAATTAGCACACACCTTAGCCACTTTGTATTCCATGATTCGACTTCCTGATCATAATTACATTGATCCTATTTACATTCACATACCTGAAAAACCAGCCTATTGTTTCCATGTTGAGGAAGATCCTGATGAAAAGCCCTGGTACAATGACATTAGAGGATATTTGAAGAGTGGCGAATACACAGAAGATGCAACAATTGTACAAAAGCGTACAATTCGGAGGTTAGGAACCCAATTCTTTTTAAGTGGAGAAATTTTTTATAGGAGAACTCCTTACTTGGGGCTGCTAAGATGTGTCGAAGCAGGATAGTCTAGTAGGCTAGTTGAAGAGATACATGCAGGCACATGTTGCCCCACATGAACGGTTTTACATTAGCAAAGAAGATACCGAGATCAGGATATTATTGGCTAACTATGGAGACATACTGCATTCGATACGTCAAGAAATGCCACCAATGTCAGACCCATGTAGATATGATTCGAATCCCCCCCCCCCCCCCCCCCCCCCGCGCAATGAACTCCATGTCAACTAGTTCACCTTGGCCGTTCACAGCATAGGGCATAGATGTCATTGGTCCAATCGAGCCAGCAACATCTAACGGACACAGATTCATTCTTGCCGCAATTGACTATTTCACCAAGTGGGTTGAGGCTACCTCCCACAAATCGGTGAAAAAGAAAGTTGTGGATGACTTTGTCAAAAATAACATTATTTGTAGGTTCGGAATTCCTGAGTCAATCATCACCGACAAGGATACCAACCTAAATAGTGATATGATGAGATAAATGTGTGAGAAGTTCAAGATCAGTCATCAAAATTCTATGGCATTCAAGCCACAAAGTAATTGAGCTGTTGAGGCAGCCAACAAAAACATCAAGAGGATACTGCACAAGATGATTGATAACCACAAACACTTGCATGAAAAGCTACCCTTCGCATTGCTAGGGTATCGTACCACAATCAGAACTTCTATTGGGGCCATGCCCTACTTCTTGGTATACGGTACTAAAGTTGTGATACCCGCCGAAGTAGAGATACCATCTCTAAGGATCATTCAAGAAGCAAAGCTAAGTGACGCTGACTGGATACAAGGTCGGGCAGAGAATCTAGCATTAAACAATGGAAGAATAATTAACGAAATTTTTCATGGTCACCTCTATCAGAATAGATTGGCCAGAGCTTTCAACGAGAAGGTTAGACCCAGACATTTCTCACTTGGGCAACTATTTTTGAAGCGGATTTTCCTAAATCAAGATGAAACAAAGGGTAAATTCTCACCAAACTGGCAGGACCCATACATAGTATCTCGGGTACTGACTAGCGGGACCCTCATACTTGTAGAAATGGATGGAAAAGTCTGGCCAAAATCTATCAACTCAGATTCCGTGAAGAAATATTAAATCTAAATATTGTTTCATGCTCTTTGTAATTTGGAAATACGTCAGACTTGATTCCCATTTAAGACGGGCTACGTAGGCGCTGCTACGGGGGTTCGATCTTATCATAATAAAAACATTCATCTTCCCCTTTATTTGGCAACTGGGGCAGAATTTTTGAAAGGGTCTCAAAAGTTTCCTAAAAGATTTCACCCTTCACATCTCGATACTCGCAGAATTTCTGAGAAAAACTAAAAAATTCCATCGAAAGCATTTTTTCTCAATAGTGGGGCAGAATTTTGACGGGGCCTCAAAATTACTGCTAAATCGAGGCTGGGATTGAATTTTTGAGAGGGTCTCAAAAAATTTACAGACAGGTAGCTTACAACAAAGATCGGAATAATAGATCTGCTATTGATTCAGGTGTTGTAAATTCTCAAACTATGTCATGGTTAAGGATTCCACATCACCTTCTCTGTTACAAAATGATAATTTTAAATCTTTCAAAATCCCTCTCCTTTTATATTTCTACAAAAAACAGATGCCCAAAGAGGTGTGGATGGCGAGTCAAATGGGAACACACCAGACTGAGTAGATCAACCTCCCCACCCCCCATTTTAAACTCATGAATTTTTTCTTTGAATGTAGAAGGTACAAGCACCTATACAAAAAGCAGTTCCAACATCGCTCTGAGTACAACAAATTGCCACTCAAAGGCACATTTTCCTTCCAACAAGGCCAAAGATCTAACTATTGGCGACTCGACCTTTTCCAACAAGAAGAATGTCCAAGCTATTGTACACCCTCAATCAACTATTGTGCCGGCAAACTGCATTCTGCCCGATATTGCATGTCCCCGAGATTATGTTATCTCCAAGATCACATATTGCTCGAAGAATTGCATCATTACATTTATGCCTAAGATCGCATTATCCTCAAAGAATTTCATCATTACATTATGCCCGAGATCGCATTATGCTTGAAGAGTTGCATCATTGCATGCGCCCGAGATACATTGTGCCGAAGAAATACATCATTGCATGTGCCCGAAGATTTACATGTGCCCGAGAATTGCATTGTTCTAAAAATCACATGTGCCCGAATACATCCCTGCAAAGTTACTACTGATTCAAGCCACAAGATGCTAGAATAACATCAAAATAGATACGCTTTCTTTACTCATTACTTATTTTCCGAAGGCGTCATCCTCCAAAGGCGTCATATTTCATGGCATGCGGACTTCATGTCATGGATAAGGACCTATTTTATGTTTATCATGTTCCTAAGGCATCATAGTCTAAAGGCATCATATTCATGGCTTGCAGACATCATATGCCTGCAGACATCATATCATGGCCAAAGGATTTAATTTCTGTTTGTCATGATTCAAAGGTGTCATAGTCTAAGGGTATCATTCTTCACGCCCAGATACAACATTTTCATGACCTGAGGATACATTTTGCATCATGACCATAGAAATCATAGCCTAAGACATCATTTTTCATAGTCTTAACGCAAACATTCATGGTCGACATGAAAATTGCATCATATTTACATTTACCGCTTATTTTGATATATCTTTTTTAATCATTCTATTTAAGTTATATTACAAGTTACATATTCGCATATTACAGACAAAATCGACCACCTTTTTAACATCCGCCTTCATGTTTACAAACGAAGACTGTCAAATTCTTGGCTACTTGCATTATCATTCGACTACTCAGGCAGTTCAGGCTATTCATGAGATATTGTCAGACTCTACTCGCTACTGTGACCTACTGTTGCTTCAATTAGGTTCGTTTACTTTAGAATGACATTTAGGCTCGTCCCTTTTACAATGTGACATTTAGGCTCGTCCACCTTCTAATGTGACATCTAGGCTCATCCGCCTTCTAATGCGACATCTAGGCTCGTCCGCCTTAAAATGACATTAAGGCTCGTCCGCCTTACAATGCGACATTTAGGCTCGTCCGTCTTACAATGCGACATCTAGGCTCATCCGCCTTAAAATGACATTTAGGCTCATCAGCCTTACAATGCGATATTTAGGCTCGTCCACCTTACAATGCGACATCTAGGCTTGTCCGCCTCATAATACGACATGTAGGCTCATCCGCCTTACAATGCGACATTTAGGATCGTCCGCCTTAAAGGTTATTTAGGCTTGTTCGCCTTATAGGATATTTAGGCTCGTCCGCCTAAAACGACGTTTAGATTTGTCTGCCTTACAAAGGATGGTTAGTTGTCTAATTTTGCAGGTGTGATCGATCTCTCTTCTCGTCTCTCTATCATGATTTTCTCGTTTCTCCATCTCTCTTATCGATACTCTAATCTTATCCATTCAAGCCGATATCGTTCCCTCCGAATACCTTAAGCGCTCTTTCAACTTTTAAGAGTTTCATTTGCTCTTGGATCTAGAACTACACACGACTACACACAACCTGATTCTCGTATAACTAGAGATATGTAGGTGGCTTAATACCAAAGTCTCGGTCGTACCCTTTTTCAACTCTCTGTTGTTTCAATTGATCAGACTGGCATTTTTCGTCAGTCGGACAAAATCGGCTACTAAGTCAACGTTGGTTGCCGACAATTTATCCTTCATTCTCAAGCAACCAAGGGGTAGCTGTTGACACCCAATTTTGTCCTACCTTTAATCATTTTTAGGAATGGTATTCGATTAAATACGTATTTTTAAATTTATTTTTAAGTTTAGAATTTTAGTCTATTTTACAAAAACTTATAAGTTTAGTATATTTTCTTTATAAAACTATTGTAAATATTATTAAAATATTGTAAAGCTATTACTAAATTTCTAAATAATTATTTTAGTTAAAAAAGTTTCAAAATTTTAAGTGATTTTAATTGTATAAAATATATTATAATATATAGTATTTTAAATAAATAGTAATTCCTAAAATTTTCTCAAAATCATTTAAATTGTATCCCATTTTATTCTAATTTCTTTCAATTCTAGACTATCCAATTTCAATTTTATTTCAAATATAACCATCTTTCATTTGCAATTCTAACCAATTTTATTGCAATTTTAGTCATTTCATATCTTTTTTAATCTAATTTCAAGATTTCATCTTTTAATCTCACCCATCCTTTAATATTAAATCCTAGATCGAATCCTAACCCTTTTTCTCTAATTAAATCAATGGTCCATATTTAATCTACCTATTCTAACCTAAAAAGAGCCTAATCCCAAAAAAAATTTCTCTTCTCCCTCCCCTCTCCTTGGCAGCCACCATTCCCCCTCTCTCTTTCTCCCCATTCTTTCAAGCGAAAGCCACCAATCGCCGGTGGACTCTCTCTCCCTCGCGTTTCCTCTCTCCCCTCGCCTTCCTCTCCGCCCCTCTCTATCCCTCGCTTTTATTCCCCACTCCTTCGTTCCTCTTTCCCGTCGCTCCTCCTCTCCCTCTCTCTTCCCCCTTTGTTTTACGGCGAAGGCTGGTGGTGGCAGCAGCCAGGCAGTTCGGAAACCGCCCCTCTCTCTAACCACCTCTCATTTCCTCGTCTTCTTCTCCTTTCTCCCGCTCTCCGTCTCCCCTTTCTCTTCTCCCTCTTCTCTTCTTTTCTTTCTCCGAGCAGCAGCAGACGAGAGACAACCAGCCATCGGTAACCAGCGCAGGTAGCAGCACTGATGAAGGTGGCCAACGTCCGACGAAGAGGATCACTGGTAATGCCTTTCTCAACCCCCCCCCCCCATTATATCTCTTTTCGCTCTTCTTCCTGCAGGTACTACCGGCGACCAATGCAGGCAGCAACAACCAGGCGAGACTCATCGGCCAATATTGCTTCCGATGTAGTTTTTGGAAAGTGTCAAATCGGGTCAAAAGACGGATCCGTACGGGTACATTTCTCTCTAATTATATTTGATTATTTTAGCAAATTATTATTCTTTCTCATCTATATTGTGACTTTGATATGAAAGGTGTATGCATGCTAATGAACTACTAGTTGGAATTTTCAGATTTTATGAAGTATTTTTATGTTCTTATTACTTAGTTGAATATAGTCACTTGTTGCTCGTGTGATTCATACTATTGATAATACCTTTTACTCTGAATATGCTCAGTAATAGTATGCCTCTAGACTCTAGTTTTTAGTTGTTGATATTTTAAGAATAATTTTGCAAGATTCATGGTTAATTGGGTCATCCCCTTTTGGTTACATTTATTAATTTTGGTATATGTTTGACATTTATTTGAGCATGTTGAATGGACTTGTTTAGTTGAATACTAGAACAATTTGTTGTGTTTGGGATTAAGACTTTCTGATAAATTGAGATTATTATTGCTTCTCCGAAATTAATTAGTAAATGCTTAGAACCTCTCTTTGTGAATTTTCGGATGATGAATTAACACTTTTATTGTAATGTCCCTTGCTTTTGTACAATAATTTTACTCTTCCTAACTCTATTCTTACTTATTTATAATAGAATATTTTTTTAAGTCTATTTTTGGCTCCTTGAAAATAAAATGAAAATATTAATTGATCTCATTTTCCTTTAATGTTTGCCTAGATTGATTCTTACATATTATTTATGGTAATTTATTATTTGGTAAATGTTTGACCTTAAATTATTTTCTTGTCATATTTAGTTGCTCATATATTTAGTAAAATAATAATAATTCAAAAAGCTGATTTTAGCTCTTCTTTTTTTATGAAAAAAAAAAGAAATTAAAATAAAATAATTCTCCCTATTTTTGTCATTTCTTACTTGTTTATATATGTTAAAATAATATTATTTTTCGCTCTTTTTTTTCTAAAATATCTGATTTGGCTCCTCTTTATTTAAGGAAAATATTAGTGTTCTTCCTATTTGTTGTTTCTTACTTAATTATATCTGGTAATAAAATATTTTAAATTTTTTTTGATTTGGCTCTCCTTTAAAATAAGGAAATTGTGATTAAATTGACTCCTTGATTTATTTTATTTCCCTTATTGTACTCCCCCTCTTTGCTATATAAATTCAACTTATTCACACACTTTTATCACAAGTTTTCTCGATTACAAGTTTGTCTCATTACTCCTCACTCTTTCAACGCTCTCTTTTTACTCTCAAAAAATCTAAGATTCCGATAAACTTTCAATGCTTTTTTTGGCCTTTTCTTTTGTTCAAGTAAAAGTTAAATCAACTTGTTTTGATTGTTACCATTTCTTTTCTGCTTAACTGGTTAGTATTCTTAATTAGCATTTACATTATTTTTGCATTCATACATTTGTGTAAGTTTATTGTTCTATTCTTTTCTATATGCATAATTTGTTGTTAAATAATTGCATATGTGTCTCATCTTGACTAAAATAAATATGATTACTTGTGTAGCTATTTGATTATTTTGACAGGTTTCAAACTTGAAGTTCAAGTTGAAGACTAGCTATGAAGAGAGATTACTTTGTTTAATTCATATATTTGAATCGATATATTTCTTTTGTTTATTTGAATTTTTTTTGTAATATTTGTACAACACTAAAACTCTCATATATAAAATATATTTTTGGATCGCCTAAGGTCATGGGTGATAATATGCTAAATGCAAACGTATTTGTATTAGAAGCATGCCTATAGGATTGTGATTATTTGATAGTTTGTAACATCACTTTAGGTTTAACTAAAATAAGACTACTTTTGCCACTAATCTCATATTTAATCTTGTTTAATCATTGTTGATAATGTGTTTAGACTCCAATTATCTTGTAGAATATATTTATTCGATTTGCATGATCACGCTCTTAGTTTTAACAAATAAATTAATTATGTCCATTCCTTGCTTTATTTCACTCACCAATTCCTTTATATAATAAGTTAAGATTAAGTAGTGATATCTCAACAATTGGTTCATATTACTTTCATATATTTGTTCATATAGAATTTAGTCAAAATCAATTAGTCTAATGAATTAGTTCCTAATAGTTTTAAACGGTCAAAATGAATTCAGCATATTGATTTTTTAGCTTAACTGAGTACTCTTTTTTAAGTGCATCACCATATTTTTATTCATTTAATTGGACCTCTTTGGCTTGTATGTTTCAAATAATAATAATAATAATAATAATAATAACCTTGCATGTTCACTTAGAAGTTACATATATCATTGTCTTATACTTAAAATATGCTTGTATGAAGAAAAATAAATTTCTAGCATGTTCATAATTGAGTAAAAAAAAAAAGTTGTTCGAAATTAAAATTAGTACAATAATAATTATGTTGAATTAATCAGATTCTGCTTTATAATAATTTCCTATCGCTTTAAATCAACAGTTTTGTGTATGCCTCTTGAATTTTGTTATTTCAAAGTTTGCTATCTCAAATAAAATCTTCTCTTTTATCACCTAAATCCTAATATAAGGTATAATTTATTAACTTTTCGCATGTTAAAAACTATTTTCTGCTCACTAAAGAATAATAATAGTTTCTACGTTTTTTCCTAAAATGATTTTCCAATTAATTTTGCTTTAAACATAATAATTAATTGCTTTGTCATTTTAAGTAATTAGTTTCTGCATCCATAAGTCAAGTGCCTTTAAAATAATCATTTTTCTTGATTTTATTGTAATCTGATACTGTATATAAACATTTTTGCATCCTTGCCACTTTACCACTATTATAGAGTCAATAAATAAATAAAATATTATCTTTTACCCCCTTAGGCGATCCCCAAATATATTTTATATATGAGAGATTTAGAGTTATATAAATATTACAAAAAAATTCAAAGAAATAAATAAGAACATGTAGATTCAAATATATTTATTATTAGACAAGATGAGACACATGCAATTATTTAACAACAAACTATACATACAGAAAAGAATAGTACAATAAACTTCCCCAAATGTATGAATGCATAAATAATGTAAATACTAATTAAGAATACTAACTGGTTAAGCAGAAAAGAAATTGTAGCAATGAAAACAAGTATATCCAATTTTTACTCGAACAAAAATAAAGTAGCAAAGAAGAGCACTTGAATATTTTATCGGAATCTTAATTTATTTTAAGAGCAGAACCTGTGATAAAAGTGTGAATAAATTAATGTTGTGAGTTAGTGTGTTGAAAGAATGAGAAGGAGCTCTCTTTATATTGTAGAAGAGGGTGGGGGGGGGGGGGGGGGGAGGAGAGCCAAAAATCAAACAAAAATTAAAATATTTTATTGTTAAATATAAACAAGTAAGAGTTATATTATTTCCATAAATAAAGAAGGGTCAAAACAAATTTATTTTTGAATTATTATTATCATTATTATAATTATTTTACCATATAAAAACAACTAAGAAAATAATTTATAAATAGGAAAGAGACCAATAAATATCTTTTTTATTTTATTTTAAGAGAGCCAAACTAGTTTGGAAATATTATTTTCCTAAAATACCCAAGTAGGGATCTATATAATTTTCAAATAGGAAAAATGGATTCAATATAATAAACAAGTAAAAATCAAGTAAGACAAATATGAATCACATATTACAATTTAACAGATAAATAAGCACAATGGGAGGAAATATATGAGATTCAATTATTATAACATTCTTTCTTATTCAAAAGAGCAACTAAATCCACAAAATAACTTTTTAGCTCAACCAAAAAATAAAACAGCAAAGAATGCAATCAACTTTAATAAAGATTACCTTACCAAAGGCCAAAAATCTGCACAAACAAATTAACTTAACATGAATTCATTAACAACCAGCCAAATCAAAATGTCTATAATAAAGAAAAAGCCTAAATGAAGCAATTATATTTTTATCATAATTATCAAATCCGGACATATCATATTAATATTAATGGCATATACAAATTCAAGTTAACTGTAATTAATTAACAATCTCAAGGTTAAGGTTATCACATGTAACAATAGAGGAATTTAGGGAGTAATAAAAAATTGGTATAGCACAATAAGTTATGAGTTAGCAACTCCATCATTTCGATAGAACTAATCAATAGGAACATGCTAAAAACATAAACAATGAATATTAACAAGTTTTAAAGGGAGAAAAATCATCAGATCAACATTAAGAAAAGAATTTTGAACAAAAATTCCCACATAGCTATGCATTTTCCTAACAGCCAATATGTACATTGATGGAGTCGAGAGAAAAAGGATTAAATTACCTTGGATGGATCTTAACAAATCCGTCTCTTAATCAGACACGAAATTCGAAATCCAAAAAATAATTTGCGGGAGCTCGCTGCTTTGGTGTTGTTTCTAGCCGGCTGGAGTGGCTGGCTCGTCATTCGCCAGTGCTGCTGTCCGGCTGTTCTCGCTGCTGCATAGGGGCCGTCGGTGGTGGCCTGGAGTTGCTGCTGCCTGCAAAAGAAGAAGGAGAAGAGGAGGGAGGAAAGCCGCGGGCCGGATGCTGTTCGCTGGTCGCTTTTCGCCGGCGTTGCTCGCTTGTGGAAGTTCGCTGCTGTTTCTCGTGACTGGCCGCTGCTGGTTGGAGTTGCTGTTGCCGGTGGACTCGACTGCTGGAGCTGCTGCAGTCACCAGCTGGAGCTGCTGTTGCTTCCCTCGTCCCTGCCAGAAAAGAGAAAATAACGAGGGACACAGAGGAGAAGAAGTAAGAGGAAGGCGCATGGGAGAGAGAGGGGAAGAAGAAGAGGGGAGGAGAGGGGAAGGAGAAGACAGGAAGAGAGCTTCCGGGGGATGAGGAAGGCGACCGCCTCCGGCAGTCTTTGCCGGGAAAAAAAGGGGGGAGAGAGGGGAGGGGGGGGGGGGGGGCGCTGCCAAGGAGAGGGGAAGAGAGGAAGAAAGAATTTCTTTTGATTAAAATAGCAAGGTTGGGAGATTTGATTCATATCACACATTTCCAAATATATGGAGGGTTAAGATTAAATAAAGAGATCAATGGTTAGGATTAAGAGATTAGATTTTTTTAAAGATCTGGAAATTGGAGTAATAAAAGGCTATGAATGCAATCAATTATGTGGTCATAATTGAAATAACAATTGAATCGGAATGGCTAGAATTTAAATAAATTGGAATAAAATGGACTACAATTTAAATGATTTCGAAGAAAATTAAGAAAATTCTATCCAATTAAAATACCACAAATTTTATAATATATTTTATAATTTAAAAATAACTTATATTAATAATTTTAAAATTTTTATAATATTTACAATAATTTTATAAAGTAAATATATAATTTTCAAGCAGAATCGACTAAAATTCTAAACTTTAAAGAAATTTTAAAATACGTATTTAATCGAATAGTACTCCTAAAAATGGTTAAAGATCGGTCAAAATTGGGTGTTAACAGCTGCCCCTTCGTTGCTTGAGAATGAAGAATGAATTGTTAGACAACCAATGTTGACTTAGTAGCCGATTTTGTCTGACCGATGAGAAATGTTAGTCGGATCAATTGAAACAACAAAGAGTTGAAAAAGGGTATGACTGAGACTTAGGTATTTAGTTGCCTACATATCTCTGGTTATACGAGAATCAGGTTGTGTGTAGCTTTATATTCAAGAGGGAATGAAACTCTTAAAAGTTGAAAGAGCGCTAAGGTATTCGAAAGACACAATATCGGCTTGAATGGATAAGATTAGAGTAGCGAGAAAAGAGAGATGGAGAAGCGAGAAAATTATGATAGAGAGACGAGAGGAGACATCGATCACACCTGCAAATTCTTATAAATAGAGAAAGTATGACCAACAATGATAAGAAGCTTATCTGCTTTGAGACGCCCTCGTAGACTTTGGCTTAACTTGTTGAAGAATTGCAACCCATATCCGAAAATTAAAGTCAACCTCCAATAGATCTCATAGTATAGAGATATAATAATATAGAGGAAAATGTCTGATTGTAAGGTAGATGGATCTAAGCATCCTGTTGTAAGACAGAAATTCCTGAATGTCCTATTGTTAGGCGGACGAGCCTAAAAGTCGTATTATGAGGCACATGGGTCTAAATATCGTATTGTAAGGCAGACGAGCCTAAACATCGCATTGTAAGGCATAAGAGCCTAAATGAAGGAACAATAGGTCACGGTAGCGAGTTAAATCCGATAATATCTCCAAAATAGCTTGAGTAGCCAAACGATAATGTGAGTAGCCATGAATTTGACGGACTTTGTTTGTAAGCATGGAAATGGTTGTTCAGAGCGAGATTGATTTTATCTGTAATCTGCACATCTATAACTTATAATTTGACTAAATAGAGTGATTAGAGCATATGTATCAAAATAAACGGTGAATGTAATCATGATGCAATTTCCCATATCGATCATGAATGTTTGCCTTAAGACTATGAAAAATGATGTTTAGGATATGATGTCTAGGGCTATAATATGCATTGTATGTCCTCAGGTCATGAAAATGTTGTCTGCAGGTCATGAAAATGATGCCTTTAGACTATGACACCTTCGGATCATGATAGACAGAAATTAAGTCCTTAGGCCAGACATTAAGTCCGCAGGCCATGAAAGATGATGCCTTTGGTGGATGTGGCCTTCGAAATATAAGTGATGAGTAAAGAAAGCGTATCTGTTTTGATGTGATTCTAGCATCTTGCGACTTGAATCAGTAGTAACTATATTCAGATGTATACAGGCACATGAAATTTCGGGCACAATGCAATTCTCGAGCACATGTAAATCATCGAGCACATGCAGTTTGGGCACAATGCAATCTTCGGACTGCAGTATTCGTGCACAATGCAGTCTCGGGCAAAATGTAATTTTAGGGCACATGCAATTCGGTCACAACGAAATTCGATACGATGCAATCCTTGAGCACAATGCCGCTCGTGCATATGAAATTCAATATCGGGCACATGCAATCCTCGGGCACAATGAAGTCTTCGGGCACATGCAATCTTTTGGGCACAATAAAGTATCAGGCACAATACATTGTTTGATACGATGCAATCATCGGGCACAATGCAACTCAGGATGCAATTTTTAAGCAGATGTTATCTTTTGCATAAGTTGATTGAGGGCATATGCAATTCGGGCACCATGCAATAATAGTTTATTGAGGGCATGTAGTAGCTTGGACATGACTTGATGGAAGGGTCGAGTGTCATTTGTCGGTCTCAAAAGTGGTATCTTGATTCTTGAAGTTGCCTTTGTATGTGTACGTATATTTTCTGCATTAAAAAAATAGTTAGTTTAAGGGGGCGGTTGATTTGTATCCATGATTTGACACAACATGATCATTTGATGTCTGATAGAATGTCCTTCGGAGTATTGTTGAAACTTTTGAGATCCCCTCGAAAATTTCTGCCCTAGTGTAGAACTTCTGTTGCTTTGGTCTATTTTAGATTGTAGCTTGACTATTGTGAATTTTTGAGATCATCTTAAAAAATCTACCCCTGTCTTGATTTGCGAGACAATATGCTTTTGAAAGAATGTTTGAGACCTTTTCAAAATTCTTCCTCAGTAATTGATTTGTGAGAATAAGTGATTTTGATAGAACCAAATATCGAGATTTGCAAGGAGAATGTAACTGTATTTTCTGCATTCAAAGAAAAATTGTTGGTACGTTCACATTTGAACTTTCTTCGTTGTAAAGTCCTCTAAGCGTATAGCTTTAACATCAATTAGTTGTTGAATCTTATCAAAAAGATCACGACATTCTTCTATTGTATGTACTTCCATTCCTGAATGATAAGCACAAACTTGGAGGGTTCAATCCACGATGCACGTGTAGTCATCCTTATCTCATTGATAGGAGCGATGTGACCAGCGATCCTCAACTTTTCATAGAGTTGGCCTATAGGCTCAGTTAGAGGAGTATAAGTTTTGTAAAGTCTCACCTCAACCTTGAAGGGGTTTTTGCGAATATGTGGTTTAGTGACGACTTTGGCATAGTGGCCAGGATCAGTTGGTTGTTGATATGGCATAGGAGGACTTTGGTACGGAGAAATTTGATATGGAAGAATTGGAAATGGTATGAGAGGCGCATAATGCCAAGGAATTTGGTGCGCAAGTGTGTCATATCGACGAACTTGCATGCCTGGATTCTGCGGATGTGGAGTTAGATGTTGAGGTTTGGGAGCATATGCATGATGTTGCAGAGGATATGAGTGATTGGACAATGGATGTTCTCTGGAGGCATTTGAATAAAACTTTGTTGATTTTGAGGAGTGGGATAATTTGGAGGAGGATTATTATGGAGAGTGACTTGACTTGCGAAAGGTGACATATCCATGTTTGTCTCCAAAGTGGGATTGGTGGAGAGTAACAACTTGGCCCACTCACGCATATCCAACACTTCGGAGAGTAACAACTTGGCCCACTCACGCATATCCAACACTTCTTCTTCTAACTTCTTTATTTTCTGCTCAAGATTTGATACTAATTCGTCTGAAAGACACTTCTTTTCAACAGTCCTGCATATGACCTTGTCATTAGTCACTTTCATCTTTCCTTTGCAATTCTGAGTTAGGAGAGAAGGAGGAGAGCCCTTTGATCGTGTGTGGTGAACCATGGCCTACAGATCAACCATTGGGGAAGGGTAAAACAAAAATCAAATCCAAGTTACAGCAATGTATAAGTTGTTATATCAAGCACATTATTTTAAGATAAACGCCCTAAATGCAAAGTAGCCTCGTTGAGCCAAAGGTAGGCCTAAGCTGTAAACACGTAATTTTGATCGAATTTAAGTTTTATGCCCTTTTTAGAGCTTAAATATTTTTAAATATAAAGTAGATATTTTATTTAGTAAGTTTATTTTAAAGGATTTGAAATCAACAAAAATAGAGTTACCCTTTAAGTTACATTTTTATTTTTTATTTTTTATTTTTTAATTTATTCAAAATTTAGCAAATAAATTATTGATTTTAATCTTTTCTTAATTATATTTTTGATTTAGCCATTTCATATATTTTTTTATCAATGCCAAAATAACTAGTTATTATTATTATTATTATTATTATTATTATGATTTATTAACAATAAAAATTAATAATAACCTACCCATTACCCCACTCAACCACTATCCACTACCACATTCCCACATACCATTTTACTACCCCAACTCCCATAAAAAACCATCAAAAACTAACCCACAACCTCCCTATTATAAAAAAGATTACATGACAAAAAAAAAAAGGAAAAGGAGAGGAACGGGAATCAGAAAGGAGAAAGGGAGAAGAGGAAAAGAACAAGGAAAAAAAAAGAGAAAAGTAAAGGAAGAAAAGAGAAGCAATAAAAGAAAAAAAAAGAGAACAAGAGGAACGAGAAGAGCAAAAAGAAAAAAAAAAGGCAAAAGAAAAAAAAAAGAAGAAACAACAAAGAAAACTTTTCATTTTTTTTATTTAAAGAACACACGCACAAAGAAAAACACAACTAAAAATAATGGAGTTCGAGGTTTCAAGTTCGTGGTTCCTAAATTCTTTCTTTTTGTGAAATAATTTCCACAAGAGGTAATACTTAATTTTATTTTGTATTGATTTTATGTCATGGTAATGCGAGAATGGATTGCAATATATTGAAGTTGTTAAATTTCGCATGTGTTTAAACCATTAATATTTATTGATGTAATTATATGAAGTATGTCCAAATATCCATATCATCTTTATGTTTAGATCCTTTGTATAGTTATATTTAGAGTGAAATTATTATAACAAACCGTGATTTATTTTATATTAAAATAACCAATAGTTTATTTTATATTTAAGTAAAATTATTGTCCAAGTCATTTTTTAATTTTTAATATTTAGTTTATAATGATAACATGTGTAGCTATTATGTAAATATATTAATTTTAAATAGTAGAATTTTCCTTTAATGTTAGTGACGTAAAAAAAATCGAATAAAAATGGAAGAAGAAAAAAATATATAATAATAATAATAATAATAAAAAGAAAAAGGAAAACTTAAAAACTAAAATGTGAGAAAGAATATAATAAAAAAGGGGAAAAGAAAAAAAATAGAAAAAGAAGTATAAAAATAATATAAAAAAAAACATGCAATTAAAAAAGAAAGAATTTTTTTTTGAAAGTTTCTTTGTCCAAACAGAAAAAAATTAAGTTGAATAACAAAAAAAATAAACAAATAAAACCTTCAAAGTATAAAAAATAATAATAATAACAATAAAATAATAATAATAGTAAAAGATGAGAAGGTAAAAAGAGAAAGAAAAAAAAGAAACGTAAAAAATAGAATAAAAAAATAATAATAACAAAAGAAAAAGTAAAATAAAGAATATCTTATTTTATTCTGCTTGATTTGATTTATTTATATGCATATATATATTTTTAATTAAAGGGCATATATTAATAAAATAAGGTAGTTTTTAATATATTTAAATAAATTAAAGAATGAGGGTAAATACATTTGTTTTAACAATAGAATATTTAAAAATCAGTTGAAGTCATAAAAGTCCATAAAGTGACTGTGCTATAACCACGGGACTCGAGGGATGCCTAATACCTTCCCCTCGGTCAATATCATTCCTTACCCGAACTGGTTCGCAGACCAAACAAAGAGTCATTTCCTTTTGATTAGGGATTAAACAAAAAAGGTGACTTGGAACAGCGTAACTCAATTCCAAGTGGCGACTCTGAAAAAATTAAAATATTGGAACAGCGTAACTCAATTCCAAGTGGCGACTCTGAAAAAATTAAAATAATCCCCTAATTAATAACGTCACTTATATTGGAAAAATCCTTACGCCGCTGCGCGAAAAGGGGTGTGACATCTCTGGCGACATTGCTGGGGACTAGAATTCGAGCTTGTAAGCATGGACTACTACATGACTTTATTATTTATATACGTACTTATCGATTTGTGGATATTGTGTTTAATGACATAATATGTTATTTGCTTGCTTATTTACCATTTTGATAATATGTGAATTATCATATAACTATCTTTCCTCGCGCATCCGTCTGAGTCTTCTGAGATACTTTATTCGGAGATGCGATTACACTCCCGAGCCATGAGATACCAGAGATGCGGCAACGATCCTGGGAAGGATTCTATAGTAACACATGTCTTAGGATGAGAAGGACTATCAGTGAGACCAGAAAGTCCTGCTACTGGTAAGCTGTCCCTTCTCGACTCGAGTAGTCCGCTCGTTTTACGACCAGTCTAGACACCTTCCCTATTAGGTTGTTTACCTAGTAAAACAAGACTCAACTATGACTATCCCTAATAGGATTCGATTTATCTGTATCATGCATAATATTGAATTAATGGGGAGCTCGACACATGGGTCGAACTTGTCTAGGAGAAGTATCCCTACTTAAGACTAGCATGTACATTATTTGTGTTACTTGTTGCATTATTGGGAAGACTATACAAATATTGATCAGTTTTAGATGAATGAATTATAACGAAAAATTAATTATAACGAAAAATATAAAATTAAAATTTCGATGTATTCCTTTTCTTAAACACAATTTTCTCTATCAAAATTTATAATTCTTTTACAAATAGAAAAATCTATCATTACCATCGAGTTTTTCCATATAAAATAAAAAAAAGTTTGGAAATTTAATTAACAAAAAATAAAATACAACCGAATATACTAATATTTTTTTTTTGAAAATTTTTTGAGGGCTACTTATATATATATATATATATTTTTCTAATTCTTCCTTTAGTAACCATATTTTTTAATAAATAAATGAAAATAAAATAAACATACAAAATTAAAAAAATTACTTTTTTTGTGTGTATGATTTTTACGTTATTCTTATTAAAAAAATATTTTATTAAGCCTATTTGTCACTATCATAATATAGGAAAATATGAATCCATATGGAAAGGGAGATAAGAGACAAAGAGAGGATCAATCACCTCGATTCATGATATTGGATAAGGCCCCGACACTCTTGAAGACATGGTATGAATATGACAAACCATGGACGAGGAATGGTGTTCAAACGCTTGGGATTTCTACGAAGCCTTTTGTATGTTGTGCCACGACGGATTTGATAAAAGTACTAGTGCATTTTTGGGACCCGTTAAGGAATGTATTCCGTTTTTCTGGTTGTGAACTCACCCCCACCCTTGAGGAGATAGGGCCATTCATTGGTAAGAGTAAGCATCTTCACAAAGGAGAGCCTATGATACCGAAACATATTAATGGGCATCAGATTTCAAGAATTACTGCATATAAATGAGAATGATATAAGTGGTTGTCTCAATAATGGATGGGTTCCGTTAGAGGTATGGCAAAAGTGATGGATTCGAAGTGTATGGAAAGAAACTCCGTAATAATGGGTGTCGTCTGACCTGGGAAGCATACATTTATGATGCATTCGTGGTGGCTTTTTTGGGGATCATGGTATTTCCAAAAAGGGAGGAAAGATTAGCATGAACTTGGTTGCAGTCATTACAACTTTTGAGAAAAAGCCTAATATCACCCTCGTACCAATGATTCTGACAGACATCTATCGTGCTTTAACTATTTGCAAGGATGGAAAAGACTACTTTGAGGGATGGAATACGTTATTACAACAATGGATGATTGAACACATTCATCATCACCCTTATGCAGTGGACTTTAAAGTAGAATGGAATAATTATATTGGAGGCCACAAAGAAAGAATCAAAGATCATAGTTTTCATAAGGGTATTGAAGCTTGGAAGCAACACCTGAATAATCTTACTGCTGACAAGATTATGTGGAATTATCATTAGTTTCCATCGGCCGAGGTGATATACATGTCTACTTTTTGACCATTCATTTTCCTAATGGGTGTTCGAGGTGTCCAACCTTACATGCCACTTAGAGTTATGCGACAACTTGGGCGACGGTGATTTCTACCACCTAATGAAGATATGCGGGAATTCATGTATGAGTTTCATCCCGAGATACCTTTAAGGCAATCAGAGATATTTAAGATTTGGGGGGATGCATACTCTCAAGTCCCCACGATATGGTGAAGGATCGCACAAGAGGCGAGGTGGACCAAGCATACTTAGACTGGGTTCATGATAAACCCCTTCCTAAGGTTATGCCAGAAGGGTCAATAAAAGGATCTATAGATCGAGAAGCAGAAATTGAGGTTAAGATTAGGCAAGTTTGCCTCAAAGTCAAAAGAAGCTATAAATCTACTCTGGATATCCTAAGTAATGACCTGAAAAACGCTAAAGAGGAGTTGGCCCAACGTAATGCGATATTTGAAGTTAGAGTTAGAAAACACCGCTCTACTATTCTAACCTAACAAAAAGCCTTGGGCATTGCCACAGCCGCTATGGAGCAACAGGTATAAGAGTATACGAAAGAAAAGGCCCAGCTTATCTGCGCACAGTCTAGACTCCAAACTCAAGTTAAAGCCTCTATGGAACGGGAAAGAGAAATTACTAGGCGTTTCAGTGCTTATCAGGAAGACTGTGAGATTGAGAGAGGTCAAAGTATAGTCGAGCTGAAGAGCTGCAAGAACAGGGGGAAATTGAAGAGCTGCAAGAACAGAGGAAAAAATTGACGCATGAAGTCAATACTGCTCACCACTGGTTACAGAATTGTTATGACAATATGGATGAAGCCAGAGACCGAATACTACAACTCAGGGATGAACTCAACAATGTTTATGCTAGATATTTACACCAGAACGATGAGAGGTTGGGCCGACATGCCCGTGCTTTGGCTCCATATCTACCAAAAGCGTTGGCGAAGATTTATAACGGTCTTGGAGATGATTGAGATTCGAGTATTCAGTTTCTTTTCGAGTCTACTTTCTTAGTAGTGATTATTTTATTATTATTTTTAGTTTTTTCTCTTTCTTTGCGTTTTTGTTATTTTATTTCATTTAGAGTCTATCTAAGTCCTAGGTACTACTGTTTTTTTGTTTTTATTCAAATCATTGTTTTAAAAATATTTGAAAATGAATGAAAAAGATTTGCTTTTGGTCACCTTATGTGCCTATGTCATGCAAAAAAAATTATTAATATCTTTCTTGATCTACGTAAGATCTGATTCATGGCCAAACATGATACGTAGGCAACCCAAGGGGTTCGATCCAAAAAAAAATTTCTTCTTCTTTCTTCTCTCTCAGAAAAAAAAACAAAAAAATTTAAAAATAAAATAAAATAATAATGATAATCATAATAATAAAAAATAAATAAGTAAATAAATAAATAATAATAATAATTAGAAGAATGCCTAGGTAAACCGGGATAAAACATAAGGTCCTCCATATTAGAAGTATGTATGCGATGCAATGTGCATAATTTCTTAACACTAATCGGTTTGTTACTCCATTCAGAGAGAGAGAGAAAGAGAGAGACACTAGCTTAAAGGTAGTTGGCTTGCGGTTAAACTGGCATCACATCCTTACAACACCAGATTGAAAGGGAAACAGAAAATGGCCCCCAAAGACAGAAATGAATCGGTCAATGATGAGATCAAAAACCAGATGACTTCACAAGATATAGGGACAACAGAAGAGATAAGGGCATTAAAACAACAAATGGCACAGATGTAGAGGCTTGGATGAGTGGACAACCTCCCCCGTCTTCAATCCGGGACTATTTTAATACAAACATGTCTGCCCCTATCCATGTGTCGACAAGTGATCCGATATATCCCCCTGGATTCGGCCCCTATGCTAACACATCTGATGTCGCTGGCTTTCTATGGTGCGCCCTTCGAATACACCTATGATAAGTAATCCACTATTTGTGTCAACTGCCCCGACTAACAGCATCCCGCAGCCAACGATGGTGCCCAAATCCAACAGCGATCCTCTGCTCAAAGTTCGGCGTGATCACAGTTACACTCTTGAAAAGGCCATTAAAATTCCAAGCTCTCATCCCCACATTCATCAATATAGTTCCCCTGTCGAAATTGAGAAGATGGTCAAGAATGAGGAACATGAAGAAATGACTAAGAAAATAAAGAGTTTGGAACACAGTATAAGATATATGCAAGGACTAGGAGGCCACAAAGGCATCTCGTTCAGTGACTTGTGTATGTTTCATCACGTCCATTTGCCTGCTGGTTTTAAAACTCCAAAGTTTGAAAAATACGATGGTCACGGAGAACCCATAGCTCATCTAAAGAGATATTGCAACCAATTGAGGGGTGTAGAGGGCAAAGAAGAGTTTCTTATGGCCTTTTTTGGGGAAAACTTAGTAGAGATTGCATCTGAATAATTCATAGATCAGGATATCACCAACTGACACACATGGGATGATTTGGCTCGATGTTTTGTACAACAATTCCAATATAATATTGACATTGTGCCAGATCGCTCCTTGTTAGCCAACACGAGGAAAAAGACCAAATTTTTTTTTCGTGAATACGCTATCAGATGGAGGGAACAAGCTGCTAGGATTGAACCACCGATAAAGGAGTCAGAGATGATTGACGTTTTATCCAGACGCAAAACCTGATTACTTTCACTATCTGCTTTCTACCGTCGGGAATACATTCGCTGAAGTTATTAAGGTAGGGGAAATGGTGGAAAATGGCATCAAGTCTGGAAAGATTGTAAGTCAAGCTGCCTTAAAAGCCACAATGCAAGTGCTTCAAAATGGTTCTGGAAATATTGGAGGGAAGAAGAGAAGGGAGGATGTGGACACTATTGTATCAGTCCCTAGGACTCATGTCCAAGATAATTCCCCACAACACTATTTTCCTTCCCATGGTCCACAATATTATTTCCCATACACTCCATATCATATTTTTAATGCACAACCAATTGCACCCCCTTCTTATCCACAATGGCGTGCACCAACTCCACAAAATCATCCACCACCCCCACAAGTTCATCAAAATACTGCTAGAATTCCTTTCCGTCCTAGACCACAATACAAGAAGGGAAATGGCGTTAAAGATGAGTTCGCTCCTATTGGGGAGTCGTATGCTAGCTTGTTCCAAAAATTAAGGACGTTGAATATTTTGAGTCCTATTGAGAGAAAGATGTTGAATCCTCCCCCGAGAAATTTGGATTATTCTCAACATTGCGCATATTGTTCTAATGCCCCAGGGCACAACATAGAGAGATGTTGGTATTTGAAAAGGGCCATTCAGGATTTGATTGATTCTAATCAAATTATAGTTGAATGTCCGAATGGACCCAACATCAATAAAAATCCATTGCCGAGGCATACTGAAACAAACATGCTAGAAATGATGAAGGGTCATGAAGAGTTTGCATCTCCATATAAGCCAATCCTTAAGGTTGGAACTGGCATTGAGAAGTCGGCAAATGTTGTTGATTTAACAAAAATGATGCCCTTAGGGGCAGAAAGTAGCTTAGAAAAGTTGATTCAATCAAACACACCCATCTTAACTGTGAAAGGAGACCTTGAAGATGTTTGGGCAAGTCCGAGTAAGGCAAAATTGTTTGTACCAAAAAGGCTAAACCAGCCTATCTTGATCGTGCAAGGGGCCCATATTCCTCTTGTGATTATCAGGCCAGTATCCCAGCTCCAATGACTAACCCCAAAGCTGATCCTTGGAATTATGATCCTACTGTCGTGACATACAAGGGAAAAGAAATTGATGAAGAAATAGATGAAGTAGGAGGAATAACCCGTTCAGGAAGATGTTATATCCCGATGGAATTAAGGAAAACTAAAAATGACCAAATACAAATAAAGAGTCCGGTCACTGAAGGAGAGGCAGATGAATTTCTAAGGAAGATGAAACTATTAGACTACTCCGTGGTGGAACAATTAAGAAAAACTCCAGCCCAAATCTCTTTGTTGTCTTTGCTAATACATTCTGATGAACATCATAAGGCTGTAATGAAAATTTTGAAGGAAGCACATGTTCCTAGTAAAATTACAGTGAGTCAGTTAGAGAAGATTGCTGGGAGAATATTTGAGGTAAACTACATCACCTTTTCAGATGATGAACTACCCAAAGAAGGTACAGGACATAACCAAGGCCTACATATCACTGTAAAGTGTGAGCTTTCATATGTCACTCGAGTTCTAATTGATGGAGGATCTGGAGCAAATATTTGTCCTTTATCAACTCTACAAAAATTGAATGTTAGTGCTGAAAGGGTCCGACCCAACAATGTATGTGTTAGAACTTTTGATGGGTCAAAAACAGACGTCACTGGTGAGATAGAGCTTGTATTAACCATAGGACCTGTGGATTTCGTTGTGAATTTTCAAGCGTTGGATATCAACGCGTCCTACAATCTATTGTTGCGGAGGCCATGGGTGCATAGGGCTGGAGCAGTCCCCTCAACGTTGCATCAAATGATTAAGTTTGAATACGACCGACAAGAAGTGATTGTTCATGGTGAGGGGGATTTGTCAATCTACAAAGACTCTTCCTCCCCTTTTATCAAGACGAATAATGAGAATGAGGCACTGGTTTATCAAGCTTTTGAGGTAGTGGTTATTGAGCATGTCCCCGAGGGGAGTGTCATTTCAAAACAAAAGATGCCCATCGCGTCTGTAATGGTGGTGAATGAATTGCTGAAACATGGGTTTGAGCCGGGTAAAGGCTTAGGAATCTGCTAACAAGGGAGAGCTTATCCAGTGAGTCTACAAAAGAGCATCGGTACTTTTGGATTAGGCTACCAACCTAGATTCGAGGACAAAATGAAGGCAAAGAAGTAGAAGAGAGATGTATGGTCACTTACCAAGCCTATACAACCAATCTACAAATCTTTCATCAAAGCCCGCACAACATAATCTTATCAATCATTTTTTCCAGAGCCAGTGATGAAAGTAAGCGAAGAAATGATCAACTATTTTTAAGATTTATTTGTCGAGGTTGATATGGTGGAACTTGGAGAAGGCACTAGAGACAAAGATGTGCAATTCATTGGTCCTGATGTCAAGGTAAACAATTGGGAGTCCACCCCTCTTTCCGTTAAAGACGAGTCTTGGTAATCTGTCTTGTTTTTTCTTTTGTCATCTAATTCATTCAAGGATTGTAATTCGGATTTTATCTTGTCGTTTTATTTTGAACTCTCTATTTCCCTTTTCAATAGGATGTAATTGCATCTTTATTTCAGTGTAATATATTTATTCGTTTACTTTTATACAGTTCTTTCTATGCCGATTCTAGTGATATGACATGCATGCAGAATTTTTTGCCAAATCTTGATATCCAATCTAATCTTCGACCTAATATTGAAATAATAAGTCAAGAAATCGAATATGATGAAGACAGAGTATTTGAAGAAGTAAGGAGAGATTTGAGTCATTTTGAAAATGAGTCAAATCCAAACATGAGTGAAAGTAAGACGATAAATTTGGGGGATCAGAAAATTATTAAGGAGACTAAGATAAGTGTACATGTTCGAAATAAAAAGGACGATATAATCCAGTCCCTGTTTGATTACAAAGATATTTTTTCGTCATCTTATGATGACATGCCTAGATTAAGCACTGACATGGTTGTTCAAAAGTTGCCAATTTATCCTAATTTTCCTCCGATAAAGCAAAAGTTGAGAAAACTCAAAATCGACATGAGTGTAATAATTAAAGAGGAGATCACAAAACAACTTGAGGCCAAAGTCATTCAAGTCTCTCAATATCCTTCTTGGTTAGCCAATATCGTACCCGTCCCGAAGAAAGACGGCAAAGTTCGAATGTGTGTTGATTATCGTGATTTGAATAAGGCAAGTCCAAAAGATGATTTTCCTTTGCCTAACATCCATATTTTATTGGATAATTGTGTTAAACATGAGGTTGCATCTTTTGTGGATTGTTATGCGGGATACCATCAGAATATTATGGATGATGAAGATGCAAAAAAAACATCTTTTATCACTCCATGGGGTACATATTGTTAACCTTCCTAGAAGGCTCATAACCTTAGTTTTGTTCCTTGGAGGTGGCAATTCTTGAATTTTCTTTTATTTTTGAAGGATTCCACTCGATACCTCTTGGACTGACTATAAACCCAAAAGCTTCCCCGATGGTACTCCAAATACACATTTTGCAGGATTAAGGTTGAGATTATACCTGCGGAGCATTTCAAAGAATCTTCTTAAGTCTTTCACATGATTTGACTTTTTTTTAGATTTAATGATAACATCATCCACATAAACTTCGATTTCTCTATGCATCATATCGTGAAACATGGTTGTCATCACTCTCATATAAGTTGTTGTAAAAGAATGCCACAGTCGAGTGGACTGAATAATGTCGAGAAGCTTTTGAAAGAATTAAGAACTACCTATCGAATCCCCTTGTGTTGGTTTCTCCCGATCCGAAAATACCTTTGATATTGTATATGTCAGTACTGGATAATTCTTTTGGTTGTGTACTGGGTCAGCATGATGACACTTTGAAGAAAGAGCGGGCCATTTATTACCTCAGCAAGAAGTTTACAGTTTACGAAGCGAAGTACACCCTTCTTGAAAGAACGTTATGTGCCCTAACTTGGGTAGCACAGAAGTTGAAACATTATCTTTCATCTTACACTACTTATCTCATCTCTCGTATGGATCCGTTGAAATATATTTTTCAAGAGCCCATGCCCACAGGCATGCTTGCAAAATGGAAAATATTGCTCACCGAGTTTGACATTATCTATATAACGCGGACCGCAATGAAATCTCAAGCATTGGCAGATCATTTGGCAGAGAACCCTATTGATGAAGAATATGAACCACTTAAAACCTATTTTCCAGAGGAAGAGATATCTTGTATCGATGAAGTTATTCACGATAACAATCAAGGTTGGAAGTTGTTCTTTGCTGGTGCCTCTAACAGGAAATGAGTTTGAATGGAAGCTATTCTTATGTCTGAATCAGGGGAATATTACCCTATATCAGCCCAACTTAGATTCTATTGTACTAATAATATGTCTGAGTATGAAGCGTGCATTTTGGGTCTGAGGTTAGCAGTTGACATGGGCATCCAAGAATTGTTAGTGCTAGTAGACTCAGACTTACTAGTTCATCAAATTCAAGGAGAATGGAAAAATCGAGACCTAAAGCTCATACCATATCAACATTGTTTACAAGGTCTTTGTCAACAATTCGTGTCGATAAAGTTTAGATACATTCACAGAGTGTACAATGAGATTGCAGATTCATTGGCCACTTTATCTTCGATGCTCCAACACCCTGATGACACTCATATCGACCCTTTATACGTACAAATTCGTGATCAACATGCTTATTGCAAGATGATTGAGGATGAATTTGATGGTAAGCCTTGGTTTCATGATATCAAAACATATCTTCAGTCTGGAGAATGTCTGTGGGATGTAACCAGTAATAAAAAAAGGACTATTCGACGACTAGCAAGGGGTTTTTTCTTAAGTGGAGGGCATACTGTACAAGAAGAAATCCGATTTAGGTCTTCTAAGGTGTGTAAATGCTCAAGAATCTTCCACAATCATGATTGAAGTACACTAAGGAGTTTGTAGACCTCATATGAATGGATATGTTCTAGCCAAGAAGATACTTCGAGCAGGATATTATTGGCTCACCATGGAGCGGGATTCCATACGATTTGTTCATAAATGTCATGAATGTCAAATGCACCGTGATTTGATACATTCTCCCCCTTCTGAGTTGCATGCAATGTCTGCTCCATGGCCTTTCGTGGCATGGGGAATGGATGTGATTGGACCGATAGAACCAAAAGCATCGAATGGTCATAGGTTCATCTTGGTAGCCATTGATTATTTTACAAAGTGGGTGAAAGCAGTAACTTTCAAGTCAGTGACCAAGAAGGTCGTGGTGGATTTCATCCATTTCAACATTATGTGCCGGTTTGGTATTCCAAAGGGGATTATAACTGATAACGCCACAAATCTCAACAGCCACTTAATGCAAGAGGTATGCTAACGATCTAAGATTGAGCATCGAAATTCGACTCCGTATCGCCCAAAGGCAAACGGGGCTATAGAAGCTGCTAACAAAAATATAAAAAAGATACTTCATAAGATGGTGCAAAGTTCTCGACAATGGCATGAAAAGTTTCCTTTTGCTTTGTTGGGTTATCACACTATAGTCCGTACGTCAGTGGGATACCCCATATTCACTAGTATACGGGACTGAGGCAGTTATACCTGCAGAGATTGAGATCCCATCTTTACGAATTGTTATGGAGGCTGAAATTGATGATGATGAGTGGATCAAAACTCGGTTAGAGCAATTAAGTTTGATTGATGAGAAGCGTCTGACATCAGTATGTCATGGATAATTATATCAGAAAAGAATGGCACGGGCATACAACAAAAAGGTGCGTCCCAGACATCTTGAAGAGGGTCAATTAGTGTTGAGATGCATTTTGCCACATCATGCCGAAACCAAAGGCAAATTTTCTCCAAATTGGAGAGGACCATTTGTTGTTAAAAGGGTATTACCCAATGGTGCTCTTTACTTAGAAGATATAGAAGGAAAAGTGATAGAAATAGTCGTCAATGCTGATGTTGTGAAAAGTTATTACATATGATTTGAGTTTCGACATTAGAAACACTTATGTTTGGGCTCGACATTTCAAGGGTTGACTCAATGGATTCTCTTGGTTATGTTGTTTCCTTGACATTTCAAAAAAAATTGCTTGAACTACGTTCGACCTGATTCTTGTTTCAGCAAGATACGTAGGCAGACCTAATGTTGGGTTCAGTTCAGCCAAATACAAATCCAAAAATTCATATTGTAGTATACTTAGGCAAAAGTTGTTTGTTTATTCATTTGGTCTCTCATCTCAAAGCTCAAAATCAACCCCATCATCTAAAGTCAATAAAAAAAAGTCTTTGCATCAACCCTTGATATGTCGAGAGTAAGTTGGTTAAGGGTAGGTAAAAATCCTGAATGGGCACCATAAGACAAATGTGAGTAGAAAGAAATAAAAATGAGAGAGTCTTATTGGTGAAAACCCTAGGTGGGCACCGTAAGGCGAAAAGGAGATGAATATAAGAGAGTCTTATTGGTGAAAATTCTGACATGCACCAAGGCAGACGTGAGCTGGAGCAATAAACATGATAGAGTTTTAGCGGCAAAGACCTTCATGAATATCACAAAGTGTATAAGGGTTCCAAATTAATTATGGCTTCACTAAGTGTCGGGATTCCACATCAAGATTGAATGATCAATAATGGTTGATGAATAGATTGGATAACCAAGTCGAGAAATCAATTCAAATTGCATGGCATGATCAGTAGACTCGGCTCCCACACTCAGGTAAGTTTTTCTTTCTTCTTCTTACTAATAAAAAGATTCTTTATCGAATCTTTTCTTTTATTCTCATATAGTTCGTAATTTTCTTATACTTTTCGTCACTTTTTTTTGGTATGTATTTGAGTCGAGTCTTTGTCAAAAAACTAGGAAGGAATTTCAAGACTCGCTACCAAGTCTCTAAATGGTACTAGGCAAAGCATCAGGCCACTGAGTTATAATCTGTCTTCAAGTGTTGAATGCGAAAATTCTCTGATTCTATGAAGGCTAAACAATGAGTGTTGTAAGATAAAGACATTGTATTTAGGTCGCAAAATAAGCAAATTTGGATGAAAGTACAATCAATCAATAAGAAGTATTGACCGTTGGAAACAACCAAAGCGCCATTAGTGTTTAAGCCGCCCTTGTCGAAAGATGGAACCACAAACCAACCACCACCTTTTCAAACTCACGAATTTTCTTTGTTGAAGCAGGGACACAAGTTGTTTCAAGATTGAGGATTCGAGGAACCTAGATGTTCAAACTAGTTTGCAGCGAGCGAAATGGAAACCATACAATTAAGACTTGTGGAATATTATATGAAAGTTGGCTAATATATATATCAAAATAGCAATTACCTAAATGTTGGAATATTTGTTTTATTTATTATTATTATTATTATTATTATTATTATTATTATTATTCTCCTTGAATGAACTGCCAAATAATGAAAATAACATTCACAATGTTTCGTTGGTATTATTAGTTTGTTGAAAATTTTATTAGCAGGACCCTCCTGAATAATGGGATTAGCAGGTCCCTCCTAGATAATGGGACTAGAAGGACCCTCCTGGATAATGAGATTAGCAGGACCCTCCTGGATAATGGGACTAGCATGACCCTCCTGGATAATGGGACTAGCAGGATCCTCTTGGATAATGGGAGTAGCAGGACCCTCCTGGATAATGGGATTAGCAGGACCCTCCTGGATAATGGGACTAACAGGACCCTCCTGGATAATAGGATTAGCAGGACCCTCCTATATAATGGGACTAACAGGACTCTCCTGGATAATGGGATTAGCAGGACCCCCTGGATAATGGGACTAGCACGACCCTCCTAGATAATGGGACTAGCAGGACCCTCCTGAATAATGGGATTAGATTACTTTCTCATAGGAAAAACACTTCATAGTCTAGATTTTTAGTTTTATTTTATCCTCAAATAAACACTTCCTAGTCGGAGTTTATGTTTTATATTTATATTTGCTAATAACTTACAAAATTTTCCCAGTGAAAACTGGGGCAAAAATTTTGTTTATTTTTTGTTTGTGGTGGTTTTCAGGTTTCATCAAGCGAGACATGAATTTGAAATTCAAGAACAAAGATTCAATTGTTTTTTAGAATAATCAATTCCATGATAGTTAGAATTAACTTCTTCAATGCATGTAGCAGCCTTACTTCCTCACATCTTTTACTACTCAACTTTTGATCAAGAAAACACGCAGCTATTCAAGATCACTTTTCAAATTGTCATTTTGAAGAATGTCAAAAGTTCCGCCTAAGTGGCAAGTTCAGCCTCCATTCCAATTTTAGGTTAAGATATTCACCCAAAAATCAAGGTGATATCTTAAAGTAAAAATTCAAGTGATTATTCAAGAAAAGCTGCGTGGATAGAAGTTTGTACATTTGTTTTTCTTTTCACTATTAGCTTTCAATTTTATATTTTTTTAAGAGTCGCGATCCAGAGCCTCGATGGAACCTCACTTAGCTCCAACTCATCACCTCATCTCCTTGAACTACACGTGACCTGATTCCCTTATAACCTGGGATATGTAGGCTTTCCAAAACAAGGACTCGGTCGCATAAATTTTGGTCTTTCAAATAAGAGTTAGGTCAAAACTTGTCACTTTAACTTCTTCTTTGTCTGAAACTCTCCGTGTTTCCAGTCAAAGAGGGGCAAAGTGTAGACACGTAATTTTGATCGAATTTAAGTTTTATACCCTTTTTAGAGCTTAAATATTTTTTAAATATAAAGTAGATATTTTACTTAGTAAATTTATTTTAAAGGATTTTAAAACAACAAAAATATAGTTACCCTTTAAGTTACATTTTTATTTTTATTTTTTTAATTTATTCAAATTTTAGCAAATAAATTATTGATTTTAATATTTTCTTAGTTATATTTTTGATTTAGCTATTTCATATATTGTTTTTATCAATTCAAAAATAACTAGTTATTATTATTATTATTATTATTTATTAACAATAAAAATAAATAATAACCTACCCATTACCCCACTTAACTACTATCCACTACCACATTTTGACATACCATTTTACTACCCCCACCTCCCATGAAAAACCATCAAAAACTAACCTACAACCCCCCCCCCCCCATTATAAAAAAGATTACATAACAAAAAAAAAAGAAAAAAGGAAAAGGAGAGGAACAAGAATCAGAAAGGAGAAAGGGAGAAGAGGAAAAGAACAAGGAAAAAAAAGAGAAAAGAAAAGGAAGAAAAGAGAAGCAGCAAAAGAAAAGAAAAGAGAACAAGAGGAACGAGAAGAGCAAAAGAAAACAAAAAGGGAAAGGAAAAAAAAGAAACAACAAAGAAAACTTTTCATTTTTTCCCGAAAAACACATGCACAAAGAAAAACACAACTAAAAATAGTGGAGTTCGAGGTTTCAAGTTCGTGGTTCCTAAATTCTTTCTTTTCGTGAAATAATTTTCACTAGAGGTAATACTTAATTTTATTTTGTATTGATTTTATGTCATGATAATGCGAGAATGGATTGCAATATATTGAAGTTGTTAAATTTCGCATGTGTTTAAACCATTAATATTTATTGATTTTATTATATGAAGTATGTTCAAATGTTCATATCAACTTTATGTTTAGATCCTTTGTATAGTTATATTTAGTGTGAAATTATTATAACAAACCGTGATTTATTTTATATTTAAATAACCCATAGTTTATTTTATATTTAAATAAAATTATTTTCCAAGTCATTTTAATTTTTAATATTTAGTTTATAATGATAACATGTGTAGCTATTATGTAAATATATTAATTTTAAATAGTAGAATTTTCGTTTAATGTTTGTGACGTAAAAAAAAAATCGAATAAAAATGGAAGAAGAAAAAAAATATAATAATAATAATAAAAAGAAAAAGGAAAAGTTAAAAACTAAAATGTGAGAAAGAATATAATAAAAAAAAGGGGAAAAGAGAAAACAATAATAAATAAATAATAAAACAAGAAGTATAAAAATAATATTAAAAAAACATGCAATTGAACAGGAAAGATTTTTTTTTTTTGAAAGTTTCTTTGTCCAAACAGAAAAAAAAATAAGTTGAATAATAAAAAAAACAAATAAAACCTTGAAAGTATAAAAAATAATAATAATAACAATAAAATAATAATAATAGTAAAAGATGAGAAGGTAAAAAGAGAAAAAAAAAGAAACGTAAAAATAGAATTAAAATAAAAATAATAATAATAACAAAAGAAAAAGTAAAATAATGAATCTCTTATTTTATTCTGCTTGATTTGATTTAATTTATATGCGTATATATATTTTTAATTAAAGGGCATAGATTAATAAAATAAGGTAGTTTTTAATATATTTAAATAAATTAAAGAATGAGGGTAAATACATTTGTTTTAACAATAGAATTTTCAAAAATTAGTTTAAGTCATAAAAGTCCATAAAGTGACTGTGCTAGAACCACGGGACTCGAGGGAGGCCTAATACCTTCCCCTCGGTCAATAGAATTCCTTACCTGAACTGCTTCGCAACCAAACAAAGAGTCATTTCCTTTTGATTAGGGATTAAACAAAAAAGGTGACTTGGAATAGCGTAACTCAATTCCAAGTGGCGACTCTGAAAAAATTAAAATAATCCCCTAAATAATAACGTCACTTAAATTGGAAAAAACCCTTACGCCGTTGCGCGAAAAGGGGTGTGACATAAGCGACACATAAGTGACGCGATATTTAATTCAAGTCTTATTTGCCAAATGGAGTTTAGATTATAAGCAATAAAATAACTTTCATTTATTAAAAAATTCGAATGCTTATTTGTTTATTCGTTGGTTCGATTTATTTTTATACTTACATCATTTATTTTTTATTTATTTTTCCATTTTTGATTTTACACATTTAATATAAGTATTTGATCATAAATTTTATATGATTTGATATATAATTTGAGATTTTTTACAAAAAATTGGGGAATAGTTAATTAATGTTGAAGCCTGAAGGTAAGACATGAAAAAAATCTGTTGATACACTGAAAGTAAAAAATTATTTTTAATATAATCTATAAATTAAAGTGAATGAAAAAAGTTTTTGAGCACGTTCTACTATTTTTCAATGGTAAGATATATTGAAAATTTCAAAAGACATTATTTTTGTTGTTGTAGCAGGCTTGTAGCAACTATGTTTTCTTTTTGTGTTGACATGAAGAAACAAAAAAATTACTTGAGCGGTTCTCATTTTTTTACTTCTAATTTATCTATTTGACTACTAAAAATATGATTTATTTGAATATTACTTTATCTGAAAATTAGTGTTTGACCGTGCAAAATTTGAAATGTATTTGAAATATAATACACTGAAATACGAATATTATTCTACATATTATAGAAAAATATAATCAATTGCTATAAAACTTAATGTGTGTGTGTGTGTTAATAAAAAAGAAATTTTAGCATTAAAGTTGTTTTACAGATCGGTGTCACACCCCTTTTTCGCGCGGCGGCGTAGGGGTTTTTCCAATTTAAGTGACGTAATTAATTAGGGGATTATTTTAGCTTTTCAAAGTCGCCACTTGAAATTGAGTTACGGTGTTCCAAGTCACCTTTTATTTAATCCCTAATAAAAAAGGAAATGACTCTTTGTTTGGTCTGCGAACCAGTTCGGGTAAGGAATTCTATTGACCAAGCGGAAGGTGTTAGGCATCCCTCGAGTCCCGTGGTTCTAGCACGGTCACTTTATGGACTTCTATGACTTAAACTAATTTTTGAATATTACATTATTAAGATAACTGTATTTACCCTCATTCTTTGATTTATATTAACATATTTAAAACTGCAATATTTTATAAACATGTGAAGTTTTTACACATTTATATTAATTATTTATTTATTTTTCATGCTTTCAACATTTGCCTGTTTCTTAATTTCTCTCCTTTTTTTTTTATTTTTTTAATTGTATTTTTGTTTTATTTTTTACATTGATTTTCTTCTTTTCCTTTTCTTACCCTTTTAACAGTTTTTTTTTATGATAATATAAAATAATTCACATATTTTTAACACTATACTTTTTGTATCTTTTCATTTTTTAAAGTATTTTTTTTTTTACTTTTTCGTGTACATTTTTTACATTCTTTTTATTATATATATTTTTTTTTTTTATTATTCTTTTTCAATTCGAACATTCCTTCTTCACTACTTTTTTTTTCTTTACTTATGTTTTCCATCTTTTTCTTTTTGGTCATCAATATATATATATATATATATATATATATATATATATATATATATATATATATATATATATATATATAGGTAGGTAGGTAGGTAGGTAATGTTTACATTGTTTGAAAGAAAAAATAGTAAGCATATTATAACAATTCAATAATTATTTTTCAATATAATATTCAATAATCTTCTTTAGATGATTATTAACATTAGCATTAAATAATTTGCAAATCAACTCTATCTCACAAATTTTCTCATTCAATATTATCATAAACTATTTTACTAATCTGGTATATTTAGGCACAAACAAAGAGATTAGATTTTAAACAATTAAATTTATATTCACAATAAAGTATGCATACTAAAAATTATAAGGGGAAATAAATAAACAAATAAATAAATATGAGGCGTGTTGGCAGGATTAACTTTACAGATTATATGGAACATACAATCATTTAAATAATTTTTCTCATGCTTCGATTTAACAAAAATATAAAAATAAGTTTTTTTAAAAAAAAATAAAAAAAATATTATTAATTACTATGACTAAATAGGAGCAAGAACGATTTCACCAGATACTAGCCATAAAGATTAAAACACGATACTATACATAATTTATTCTAATTTTAACAATATGCACATATTTACCGTATTTCAATATTATAACGAAAAGGTTGAACCAACCAAGAACTTGATTAAATTCATAACATGAGAAATAAATACCACATAATCATGAATATAATATTATAAATGAATATTGAATAATACCTTTTGCGAAAATCAAATTCAAGGAAATGATATAATCCTAACAAGAACCCACGAAATTGAAACCGCAAAATTGAACCTCAAAACTTAACCTTTGTTTGTGATTTTCAAAAAAGTAAGAAGATGAGAATAATATTTTTTACGTATGTGTTGCCTTCTTTTCTTGATTTTTCCTCCCTTTCGTTCTTTTTTTTCTCTCCTGATGTCGTTCTTCTTCCTTTTTTTTTTTTTACCTTTTCTGATCTCTCTTTTATATTTTGTGTCTTTAGTGTAGTGTGTGCAATGTGTACGTGGGGGGAATGGGGAGAGGGGAGTGGGGAGTGGGTCATGGGATCGTGTGTGTGTGTTTTTTTTATTATTAATTGTTTTGAGTAAATAAACAAATAAAGCTAAATGGGTAATTAAAACCAAAAAAGATATAATTAAAAAATATTAGTTTATTTAAATAATATATGTAATATATATATATATATATATATATATATATATATATATATATTAACAATCAACATAAACTTATCTAATAATAATTATGTTTATGTTGTTTATTCTTATATCTTATAAATAAACTTAATGAAAATAATAAATAAATAAATAAGTCAAAATATATTTAATTTAGATTGATAAAATTATTTATGCTCTAAAAATTGGTGTTAAACTTAAATTCGGTCAAAATTACGTGTCTACAGTTTGCCCCTTTTTGACTGGAAACACGAAGAGTTTTTCAGACAAAGAAGTAGACAAAGTGACAAGTTTTGACCGAACTTTAATTTGAAAGACCAAAATTTGTGCGACCGAGTCTTTGTTTGGACATCCTACATATCCCGGGTGATAAGGGAATCAGGCCACTTGTAGTTCGAGAAGATAAAGTGATGAGTGGGAAGTTAAGTGAGGTTCCATCGAGGCTCCAGATCGCGGCTCTTATCCTTACATAAAAATTGAAAACTATTAGTCAAAAGAAAAAAAAATGTACAAACTTCCATCCACGCAGCTTTTCTTGAATCTTCACTTGAATTTTGACTTTAAGATATCACCTTCATTTTTGAGTGAATATCTTAACTTAGAATTGGAATGGAGGCTGAACTTGCCACTTAGACGGAACTTTTGACATTCTGCAAAATGACAACTTGAAAAATGCTCTTGAATAAATGTGTGTTTTCTTGATCAAAAGTTGACTAGTAAAAGATGTGTGGAAGTCAGGCTGCTACATGCATTGAAGAAGCTAATTCTAACCATTATGGAATTGATTATTCTAAAAAATTTGAAACTTTGTTCTTGAATTTCAAATCCCGGTCTCGCTTGTGAAAACCTGAGAACCACCACAATCAAACAAAAAAAAAATTTTGCCCCAGTTTTCACTAGGAAATTTTTTTTGTGAGTTATTAGCAAATATAAATATAAAACATAAACTTCGGCTAGGAAGTGTTTACATCAGGAGAAAATAAAACTAAAAATCTAGACTAGGAAGTGTTAATCCTATGAGAAAGTAATCTAATCCCATTATTCAGGAGGGTCCTCCTAGTCTCATTATCCAGGAGGGTCCTGCTAGTCCGATTATTCAGGAGGGCCTGCTAATCCCATTATCCAGGAGGGTCCTGCTAGTCCCATTATCCAGGAGAGTCCTGCTAGTCCTATTATTCAGGAGGGTCCTGCTATTCCCATTATCCAGGAGGGTCCTGCTAGTCCCATTATCCAGGAGGGTCCTGCTAATCTCATTATCGAGGAGGGTCCTGCTAGTCCCATTATCCAGGGGGGTCCTGCTAGTCCCATTATCCAGGAGGGTCCTGCTAATCCCATTATCCAAGAGGGTCCTGCTAGTCCCATTATCCAGGAGGGTCCTGCTAGTACCATTATCCAGGAGGGTCTTTCTAGTCCCATTATCCAGGAGGGTCCTGCTAATCCCATTATCCAGGAGGGTCCTGCTAATCCCATTATCAAGGAGGGTCCTGCTAGTCCCATTATTCAGGAGGGTCCTGCTAGTCCCATTATCCAAGAGGGTCCTGCTAATCCCATTATCCAGGAGGGTCCGAATAGTCCCATTTTCCAGGAGGGTCCTGCTAGTCCCATTATCAGGAGGGTCCTGCTAGTCCCATTATCCCGGAGGGTCCTGCTAATCCCATTATCCAGGAGGGTCCTGCTAGTTCCATTATCCAGGAGGGTGCTGCTAGTTCCATTATCCAGGAGGGTGCTGCTAGTCCCATTATCTAGGAGGGTCCTGCTAGTCCCATTATCCAGGAGGGTCCTGCTAGTCCCATTATCCAGAAGGGTCCTGCTAGTCCCATTATCCAGGAGGGTCCTGCTAGTCTCATTATCCAGGAGGGTCCTGCTAGTCCCATTATCCAGGAGGGTCCTGCTAGTCCCATTATCCAGGAGGGTCCTGCTAATCCCATTATCCAGGAGGGTCCTGCTATTCCAATTATCCAGGAGGGTCCTGCTAGTCTCATTATCCAGGAGGGTCCTGCTAATAAAATTTTCAACAAACTAATAATACCAACGAAATATTGTGAATGTTATCTTCATTATTTGGAAGTTCCTTCAAGGAGAAAAAAAAATAATAATAATAAATAAAATAAATATTCCAACAATCAAGTAATTGCTATTTTGATATATATTAGCCAACTTTCATATAATATTCCACAAGTCTTTATTGTAGGGTTTCCATTTCGCTCGCTGCAAACTAGGTTGAACATCTAGGTTCCTCGAATCCTCAATCTTGAAACAACTTGTGTCCCTGCTTCAACAAAGAAAATTTATGAGTTTGAAAAGGTGGTGGTTGGTTTGTGGTTCCATCTTTCGACAAGGGCGGCTCAAACACTTATGACGCTTTGATTGTTTCCAACGGTCAATACTTTTTATTGATTGATAGTACTTTCATCCGAATTTGCTTACTTTGGGACCTAAATCCAATGTCTTTATCTCACAACTCATTGTTTAGCCTTCGTAGGATCAGAGAATTTTCGAATTCAACACTTGAAGACAGATTAACTCGGTAGCCTGATGCTTTGCCTAGTACCGATTATCGACTTGGTAGCGAGTCTTGAAATTCCTTCTTAGTTTTTTTTTGACAAAGACTCGACTCAAATACATACCAAAAAGTGATGAAAAAAAGTATAAGAAAATTGCGAACTATATGAGAATAAAAGAAAAGATTCGATGAAGACTCTTTTTTTTAGTAATAAGAAGAAAGAAAAACTTATCTGAATGTAGGAGCCGAGTCTACTGATCATGCCATGCAATTTGAATTGATTTCCAGACTTGTCTATCCAATCTATTTATCAACCACTATTAATCATTCAATCTTGATATGGAATCCCGACACTTAATGAAGCCATAAATAATTTGGAACCCTTATACACTTTGTGATATTTGCGAAGGTCTTTGCCGCTAAAACTCTATCGTGTTAATTGCTCCAGCTCACGTCTGACTTATGGTGCATGTCAGAATTTTCACCAATAAGACTCTCTTATATTCAACTCCTTTTCGCCTTACGGTGCCCACTTAGGGTTTTCACCAATAAGACTCTCTAATTTTTATTTCTTTCTACTCACACTTGTCATATGGTGCCCATTCAGGATTTTTACCTACCCTTATCCAACTTACTTTCGACATATCAAGGGTTGATGCAAAGACTTCTCTTTTTTTTTAGATGATGGGGTTGATTTTGAGCTTTGAGATGAGACCAAATGAATAAACAAACGACTTTTGCCCCAGTATACTACAATATGAATTTTTGGATTTGTATTTGGTTGAACTGAACCCAATATTAGGGCTGCCTACGTGTCTTGCCGAAACAAGAATCAGGTCAAACATAGTTCAGGCAATTTGTTTTTGTTTTTGTTTTTGTTTTTTTGTTTTTTTTTTGTTTTTTTTTTGAAAAGTCAAGGACACTGCATAACCAAGAGATCCCGTTGAATCAACCCTTGAAATATCAAGCCCAAACATAAGGGTTTCTAATGTCGAAACTCAATCAAATGTAATATCTTTTCACAACATCAACATTGACGACCGTTTCTGTCACTTTGCCTTCTATATCTGCTAAGTAAAGAGCACCATTGGGTAATACCCTTTTAACAACGAATGGTCCTCTCCAATTTGGAGAAAATTTGCCTTTGGTTTCAGCATGATGTGGCAAAATGTGTCTCAACACTAATTGACCCTCTTCAAAATGTCTGGGACGCACCTTTTTGTTGTATGCCCGTGCCATTCTTTTCTGATATAATTGTCCATGACATACTGATGTCAGACGCTTCTCATTAATCAAACTTAATTGCTCTAACCGAGTTTTGATCCATTCATCATCATCTATTTCAGCCTCCACAACGATTCGTAAAGATGGGATCTCAATCTCTGCAGGTATAACTGCTTCAGTCCCGTATACCAGTGAATATGGGGTAGCGCCCACTGACGTACGGACTGTAGTGCGATAACCCAACAAAGCAAAAGGCAACTTTTCATGCCATTGTCGAGAACTTTGCACCATCTTACGAAGTATCTTTTTTATATTTTTGTTAGCAGCTTCTACAGCCCCGTTTGCCTTTGGGCGATATGGAGTCGAATTTTGATGCTCAATCTTAAATCGGTAGCATACCTCTTGCATTAAGTGGCTGTTGAGATTTGCGGCATTGTCAGTTATAATCACCTTTGGAATACCAAACCGACAGATAATGTTGAAATGGATGAAATCCACCTAGACCTTCTTGGTCACTGATTTGAAAGTAACTGCTTCCACCCACTTTGTAAAATAATCAATGGCCACCAAGATGAACCTGTGACCATTCGATGCTTTTGGTTCTATCGGTCCAATCACATCCATTCCCCATGCCACGAAAGGCCATGAAGCCGACATTGCATGCAACTCAGAAGGGGGAGAATGTATTAAATCACCATGTATTTGACATTCATGACATTTACGAACAAATCGTATGGAATCCCGCTCCATGGTTAGCCAATAATATCCTGCTCGAAGTATTTTCTTGGCTAGAACATATCCATTCATATGAGGTCCACAAACTCCTGAGTGTACTTCAATCATGATTGTGGAAGCCTCTTGAGCATTTACACACCTTAGAAGACCTAAATCGGGTGTCTTCTTTTACAATATGCCACCGCTTAAGAAAAAACCCCTTGCTAGTCGTCAAATAGTCCTTTTTTGATTACTAGTTACATCTGACGGATATTCTCCAAACTGAAGATAAGTTTTGATATCATGAAACCAAGGCTTACCATCAAATTCCTCCTCAATCATGTTGCAATAGGCATGTTGATCACGAATTTGTATGTGTAAAGGGTCGATATGGGCGTCATCAGGGTGTTGGAGCATCGAAGAAAAAGTGGCCAATGCATCTGCAATCTCATTGTGCATTCTGGGAATGTGTTTAAACTTTATCGACACGAATCATTGACAAAGACCTTGTAAACAATGTTGATATGGTATGAGCTTTGGGTCTCGAGTTTCCCATTCTCCTTGAATTTGATGAACTAGTAAGTCTGAGATAAGTAGTGTAAGATGAAAGATAATGTTTCAACTTCTGTGCTACCCAAGTTAGGGCACAACACGTTCTTTCAAGAAGGGTGTACTTCGCTTCGTAAACGGTAAACTTCTTGCTGAGGTAATAAATGGCCTGCTCTTTCTTCCCAGTGTCATCATGCTGAACCAGTACGCAACCAAAAGAATTATCCAGTACTGACATATACAATATCAAAGGTCTTCCCGGCTCGAGAGGAACCAACACAGGGGGATTCGACAGGTAATTCTTAATTCTTTCAAAAGCTTCTCGACATTCTTCTGTCCACTCGACTGTGGCATTCTTTTTCAACAACTTAAAGATAGGCTCACAAGCTGTTGTGAGTTGACCGATGAATCTGCTGATGTAGTTTAACCTTCCTAGAAGGCTCATAACCTCAGTTTTGTTCTTTGGAGGTGGCAATTCTTGAATTGCTTTTATTTTTGAAGGATCCAACTCGATACCTCTTCGACTGACTATAAACCCCAAAATCTTCCCTGATGGTACTCCAAAAACACATTTTGCAGGATTAAGCTTGAGATTATACCTGCAGAGCCTTTCAAAGAATCTCCTTAAGTCTTTCACATGATCTGACTGTTTTTTAGATTTAATGATAATATCATCTACATAAACTTCGATTTCTCTATGCATCATATCGTGAAACATGGTTGTCATTGCTCTCATATAAGTTTCCCCTGTGTTTTTTAATCCAAAAGGCATAACACGATAACAATATGTACTCCATGGAGTGATAAAAGATGTTTTTTCTGCATCTTCATCATCCATAATAATCTGATGGTAGCCCGCATAACAATCCACAAAAGATGCAACCTCATGTTTAGCACAATTATCCAATAAAATATGGATGTTAGGCAAAGGAAAATAATCTTTTCGACTTGCCTTATTCAAATCACGATAATCAACACACGTTCAAACTTTGCCGTCTTTCTTAGGGACGGGTACGATATTGGCTAACCAAGAAGGATATTGAGCGACTTGAATGACTTTGGCCTCAAGTTGTTTTGTGATCTCCTCTTTAATTATTACACTCATGTCGGTTTTGAGTTTTCTCAACTTCTGCTTTATAGGAGGAAAATTAGGATCAATTGGCAACTTGTGAACAACCATGTCAGTGCTTAATCCAGGCATGTCATCATAAGATGACGCAAAAACATCTTTGTAATCAAACAGGGCCTTGATTATATCGTCCTTTTGATGTCGAACATGTATACTTATCTTAGTCTCCTTAATAATTTCCTGATCCCCCAAATTTATCGTCTCAGTTTCACTCATGTTTGGATTTGACTTATTTTCAAAATGATTGAAATCCCTCCTTACTTCTTCAAATACTCCGTCTTCATCATATTCGATTTCTTGACTTATTATTTCAATATTAGGTCGAAGATTAGATTGGATATTAAGATCTGGCAAAAAATTCTGCATGTATGTCATATCACTAGAATCGGCATAGAAAGAACTGTAGAAAAGAAAACGAACAAATATATTAGACTGAAATAAAGATGCAATTACATCCTATTGAAAAGGGAAATAGAATGTTTGAAATAAAACGACAAGATAAAATCCGAATTACAATCCTTGAATGAATCGGATGACAAAAGAAAAAACAAGACAGAATACCAAGACTTGTCTTTAACGGGGAGAGGGGTGGCCTCCCAATTGTTTAGATTGACATCAGGACCAATGAATTGCACATCTTTGTCGCTAATGCCTTCTCCGAGTTCCACTATATCAACCTCGACAAATAAATCTTGAAAATAGTCGATCATTTCTTCGCTAACTTTCATCACTGGCTCTGGAAAAGATGATTGATAAGATACTGTTGCGCGGGCTTTGATGAAAGATTTGTAGATTGGTTGTATAGGCTTGGTAAGTGACCATACATCTCTCTTCTGCTTCTTTGCTTTCATTTTGTCCTCGACTCTAGGTTGGTAGCCTAAGCCAAAAGTACCGATGCTCTTTTTTAGACTCACAGGATAAGCTCTTCCTTGCAAGCAGATTCCTAAGCCTTTACCCGGCTCAAACCCATGTTTCAGCAATTCATTCACCACCATTACAGACGCGATGGGCATATTTGGTTTTGAAATGACACTCCCCTCGGGGACATGCTCAATAATCACTACCTCAGAAGCTTGATAAACTAGTGCCTCATTCTCATTATCCGCCTTGATAAAAGGGAAGGAAGAGTATTTGTAGATTGACAAATCCCCCTCACCATGGACAATTACCTCTTGTCGGTCGTATTCAAACTTAATCATTTGATGTAACGTTGAGGGGACTGCTCCAGCCCTATGCACCCATGGCCTCCCCAACAATAGATTGTAGGACGCGTTGATATCCAACACTTGAAAATTCACAGCGAAATCCACAGGACCTATGGTTAGTACGAGCTCTATCTCACCAATAACATTTGTTTTTGACCCATCAAAAGCTCTAACACATACATTGTTGGGTCGGACCCTTTCAGCACTACCATTCAATTTCTGTAGAGTTGATAGAGGACAAATATTTTCTCCAGATCCTCCATCAATTAGAACTCGAGTGACATATGAAAGCTCACACTTTACAGTGATATGTAGGCCTTGGTTATGTCCTGTACCTTCTTTGGGTAGTTCATCATCTGAAAAGGTGATGCAGTTTATCTCAAATATTCTCCCAGCAATCTTCTCTAACTGACTCACTGTAACTTTGCTAGGAACATGTGCTTCATTCAAAATTTTCATTACATCCTTACGATGTTCATCAGAATGTATTAGCAAAGACAACAAAGATATTTGGGCTGGAGTTTTTCTTAGTTGTTCCACCACGGAGTAGTCTGATAGTTTCATCTTCCTTAGAAATTCCTCTGCCTCTCCTTCAGTGACCGGACTCTTTATTTGTATTTGGTCATTTTTAGTTTTCCTTAACTCCATCGGGACATAACATCTTCCTGAACGGGTTATTCCTCCTACTTCATCTATTTCTTCATCAATTTCTTTTCCCTTGTATGTCACGACAGTAGGCTCATAGTTCCAAGGAACAAATTTGGGGTTAGTCATTGGGAGCTGGGATACTGGCCTGATAATCACAGGAGGAATATGGGCCCCTCGCACGATCAAGATAGGCTTGTTTGGCCCTTTTGGAACAAACGATTTTGCCTTACTCGGGCTTGCCCAAACATCTTCAAGGGCTCCTTTCACAGTTAAGATGGGTGTGTTTGATGGACTCAACTTTTCTAACACATTTTCCGCCCCTAAAGGCATCATTTTTGTTAGATCAACAACATTTGCTGACTTCTCAATGCCAGTTCCAACCCTCAGGATTGACTTATACGGAGATGCAAACTCTTCATGACCCTTCATCATTTCCAGCATGTTTGTTTCAGTATGCCTCGGCAATGGATTTTGATTGATGTTGGGTCTACTCAGACTTTCAACTATAATTCGATTAGAATCGATCAAATCCTGAATGGCCCTTTTCAAATACCAACATCTCTCTATGTTGTGCCCTGGGGCATTAGAACAATATGCGCAATGTTGAGAATAATCCAAATTTCTCGGGGGAGGATTCAACATCTTTCTCTCAATAGGACTCAAAACATTCAACGTCCTTAATTTTTGGAACAAGCCAGCATACGACTCCCCAATAGGAGTGAACTCATCTTTAACGTCATTTCCCTTTTTGTATTGTGGTCTAGGACGGGAAGGAATTCTAGTAGTATTTTGATGAACTAGTGGGGGTGGTGGATGATTTTGTGGAGTTGGTGCACGCCATTGTGGATAAGAAGGGGTGCAATTGGCTGTGCATTAAAAACATGATATGGAGTGTATGGGACAGAATATTGTGAAGCTTGGGAAGGAAAATAGTGTTGTAAGGAATTACCCTTGACATGAGTCCTAGGCGCTGATAAAATAGTGGCCACATCCTCCCTTCTCTTCTTCCCTCCAATATTTCCAGAACCATTTTGAAGCACTTGTGTTGTGGCTTTTAAGGCAGCTTGACTTACAATCTTTCCAGACTTGATGCCATTTTCCACCATTTCCCCTACCTTAATAACTTCAGTGAATGTCTTCCCTACGGCAGAAAGCAGATAGTCAAAGTAATCAGGTTCTTGCGCCTGGAGAAAAACGTCAATCATCTCTGACTCCTTCATCGGTGGTTTAACACTAGCAGCTTGTTCCCTCCATCTGATAGCATATTCACGAAAAATTTCTGTGGTCTTTTTTCTCATGTTGGCTAACGAGGAGCGATCTGGAACAATGTCAATATTATATTGGAATTATTGTACAAAACATCGAGCCAAATCATCCCATGTGTGCCAGTTGGTGATATCTTGATCTATGAACCACTCAGATGCAATCCCTATTAAGCTTTCCCCAAAATAGGCCATAAGTAACTCTTCTTTGCCCTCTGCACCCCTCAATTGGTTGCAAGATATCTTTAGATGAGCTATGGAGTCTCCGTGACCATCATATTTTTCAAACTTTGGAGTTTTAAAACATGCAGGTAAATAGACGTGAGGAAACATACACAAGTCACTGAACGAGATGCCTTTGTGGCCTCCTAGTCCTTGCATATCTCTTATACTCTGTTCCAAACTCTTCATTTTCTTAGTCATTTCTTCATGTTCCTCATTCTTGACCATCCTCTCAATTTCGACAGGGGAACTATACTGATGAATGTGGGGATGAGAGCTTGGAATTTTAATGGCCTCTTCAAGAGTGTAACTCTGATCACGCGGAACTTTGGGCGGAGGATCATTGTTGGATTTGGGCACCATCGTTGGCTACGGGATGCTGTTAGTCGGGTCAGTTGACACAAAGAGTGGATTACTTATCATAGGCGTATTCGAAGGGCGTACCATAGAAGTTCCAGCGACATTGAATGTGTTAGCATAGGGGCTGAATCCAGGGGGATATATCGGATCGCTTGTCGACACCTGGATAGGGTGAGACATATTTGTATTAAAATAGTCTCGTATTAAAGATGGTGGAGGTTGTCCACTCATCCAAGCCTCGTACATCTCTGCCATTTGTTGTTTTAATGCCCTTATCTCTTCTGTTGTCCCTATTTCTTGTGAAGTCATCTGGTTTTGGATCTCCTCATCATTGTCCGATTCATTTCCGTCTTTGGGGGCCATTTTCTGTTTCTCTTTCGATCTTGTGTTATAAGGATGTGATGCCAGTTTAACCTCAAACCAACTACCTTTAAGCTGGTATGTCTCTCTCTCTTTCTCTCTCTATCTCTCTCTCTGAATAGAGTAATAAACCGATTAGTGATAAGAATTTATGCACATTGTATCCACATACATACTTCTAATATGGAGGAGCTCATGTTTCATCCCGGCTTACCTAGGCATTCTTCTCTTCATTAGTTTTTTAATATTTTATTATTATTTATTTATTTACTTATTTATTTGTATGTTTATTTATTATCATTGTGATTATCATTTTTTAAGAGAAAGAAGAAATAAAAAAGAAAAGAACAATAATAATAATAATAATAATTTGGATCGAACCCCCTGGGTTGCCTACGTATCATGTTTGGCCCATGAATCAGATCTTGCGTAGTTCGAGAAAAATATTAATAATAATTTATTTATTTATTTATTTATTTGCATGACATATGCACATAAGGTGACCGAAAGCAAATCTTTTTCATTAATTTTCAAATATTTTAAACAATGATTTGAATAAAACAAACAAACAAACAAAATAAATAAAATAGAAGTACCTAGGACTTAGATAGACTCTAAATGTAATAAAATAACAAAACGAAAAGAAAGAGAAAAAACTAAAAATAATAATAAAATGAAATAATCACTACTAAGAGAATAGACTCTAAAAGAAATTGAATCCTCGAATCTCAATCATCTCCAAGGCCCTTATAAATCTTCGCCAACGCTTTCGGTAGATATGGAGCCAAAGCACGGCCTGTTGGCCCAACCTCTCATCGTTCTGGTGTATATATCTAGCATAAACATTGTTGAGTTCATCCCTGAGTTGTAGTATTTGGTCTCTGACTTCATCCATATTGTCATAACAATTCTGTAACCAGTGGTGAGCAGTATTGACTTCATGCGTCAAATTTTCCCTTTGTTCTTGGAGCTCTTCGATTTGAAGGTGGAGTGCATCTCGCTCGGCTATCCTTTGACCTCTCTCAATCTCACAGTCTGACTGATAAGCACTGAAACGCCTTGCTATTTCTATTTCCCGTTCCATAGAGGCTTTAACTTGAGTTTGGAGTCTAGACTGTGCGCAGATAAGTTGGGCCTTTTCTTTCTTATACTCCTCTTCCTGTTGCTCCATAGCGCCTGTGGTAATGCCCAAGTCTTCTTGTAAGGTTAGAATGGTAGAGCGGTGTTTTCTAACTCTAACTTCAAATATCGCATCACGTTGGGCCAACTCCTCTTTAGCGTTTTTCAGGTCATTACTTAGGATATCCAGAGTAGATTTGTAGCTTCTCTCGACTTTGAGGCGAGCTTGCTTAATCTTAACCTCAATTTCTGCTTCTCGATCTATAGGTCCTTTTATTGACCCTTCTGGCATAACCTTAGGAAGGGGCTGATCATGAACCCAATCTAAGTATGCTTGGTCCACCTCGCCTCTTGTGCGATCCTTCAGCATATCGTGGGGACTTGAGAGTATGCATCCCCCCCAAATCTTAAATATCTCTGATTGCCTTAAAGGTATCTTGGGATGAAACTCATACATGAATTCACGCATATCTTCATTGGGTGGTATAAACTGGCGTCGCCCAAGTTGTCGCATTACTCTAAGTGGCATGTAAGGTTGGACACCTCGAAGACCCATTAGGACAATGAACGATCGAAAAGTAGACATGTATATCACCTCGGCCGATGGAAATCAATGATAATTCCAGACAATCTTGTCAGCAGTGAGATTATTGAGGTGTTGCTTCCAAGCTTCAATACCCTTCGGAAAACTATGATCTTTGATTCTTTCTTTGTGACCTCCAATATAATCATTCCATTCTACTTTAAAGTCCACTGCATAAGGGTGATGACAAATGTGTTCAATGATCCATAGTTGTAATAATATATTGCATCCCTCAAAGTAGTCTTTTTCATCCTTGCAAATAGTTAAAGCACGATAGATGTCTGTCAGAATCATTGGTACGAGGGTGATATTAGGCTTTTTCTCAAAAGTTGTAATGACTGCAGCTAAGTTCATGCTAATCTTTCCTCCCTTTTTTGGAAATACCATGATCCCTAAAAAAGCCACCACGAAGGCATCATAATTGTGTGCTTCCCAGGTCAGACGACACCCATTATTATGGAGTTTCTTTCCATACACTTCGAATCCATCACTTTTTCCATATCTTTTGTACAAAAATTCTAACGGAACCAATCCATTATCGAGACAACCACCTATATCATTCTCATTTATATGCAGTAATTCTAGAAACCTCCTCCCATTAATATGTTTTGGTATCATAGGATCTTCTTTGTGAAGATGTTTACCCTTTCCAATGAATGCCCCTATCTCCTCAAGGGTGGGGGTGAGTTCACAACCAGAAAAACGGAATACATTCCTTAACGGGTCTCAAAAATGCACTAGTGCTTCTATCAAATCCCGTCGTGGCTCAACATACAAAAGGCTTCGTAGAAATCCCAAGCATTTGAACACCATTCCTAGTTCATGGTTTGTCATATTTTCATACCATGTCTTCAAGAGTGTTGCGGCCTTATCCACTATCATGAATCGAGGTGATTGGTCCTCTCTTTGTCTCTTATCTCCCTTTCCATATGGATTCATATTTTCCTATATTATGATAGTGACAAACTAGGCTTAATAAAATATATATTTTTAAACAAGAATAACGGAAAAATCAAACACATAAAAAAAGTAAATTTTTTTATAATAAAATATATTTTTTAAATAAGAATAAGTTAAAATCATACACACACAAAAAAAAACAAATTTTTTTTTTAAAATAATCATACATATACACACACACATAAAAAAAGTAATTTTTTTTTATTCTTATTTTTTTTTTTTAAAAATAGTTATTAAATAAAGAATGAGAATATATTTATATATATATATATATAAATAGCCCTTAAAATTTTTCCAAAACTAAAAATATTAATATATTTGATTGTATTTTTTATTTTTTGTTGATTAAATTTTCAATCCTTTTTTATATATATATAGAAAAGCTTTGATGGATTTTTTCTATTTGTAAAAGAAATATGAATTTTGATAGAAAAAACTGTGTTTAATAAAAGGATTACGTCAAAATTTTAATTTGGTATTTTTCGTTATAATTAATTTTTCATTATAATTCATTCATCTAAAGCCGATCAGCATTTGTATAGTCTTCCCTATAATGCAACAAATAACACAAAATAATGTACATGATAGTCTCAAGTAGGGATACTTCTCCTAGACAGGCTCGACCCTTGCGTCGAGCTCCCCATTAATTCAACATTATGCATGATGCAGATATATCGAATCCTATTAGGGATAGTCATTGTTGAGGCTTGTTTTACTAGGTAAACAATCTAATAGGGAAGGTGTCTAGACTGGCCATAACATGAGCGGACTGTTCGAGTCGAGAAGGGCCAGCTTACCAGTAGCAGGGCTTTCTGGCCTCACTGTTAGTCCTTCCCATCCTAAGACATGTGTTACTATAGAATCCTTCCCAGGAGCGTTGCCGCATCTCTGGTATCTCATGGCTCGGGAGCGTAATCGCATCTCCAAATAAAGTATCTCAGAAGACTCAGATGGATGCGCGAGGAAAGACAATTAAATGATAATTAACATATTATCAAAAGGGTAAATAAACAAACAAATAACATATTATGCAATTAAACACAATATTCACAAATCGATAAGTACGTAAATACATAATAAAGTCATGTAGAAGTCCATGTTTACAAGCTCGAATTCTAGTCCCCAACGGAGTCGCCAGAGATGTCACACCCCTTTTTCGCGCGGCGGCGTAAGGGTTTTTCCAATTTAAGTGACGTAATTAATTAGGGGATTATTTAGCTTTTCAGAGTCGCCACTTGGAATTGAGTTACGGTGTTCGAAGTCACCTTTTATTTAATCTCTAATCAAAAAGGAAATGACTCTTTGTTTGGTCTGCGAACCAGTTCGGGTAAGGAATTCTATTGACCAGGGGAAGGTATTAGGCATCCCTCGAGTCCCGTGGTTCTAGCACGGTCACTTTATGGACTTCTATGACTTAAACTTATTTTTGAATATTACATTATTAAGATAACTGTATTTACCCTCATTCTTTGATTTATATAAACATATTTAAAACTACACTATATTATAAACATGTGAAGTTTTTACACATTTTTATTAATTATTTATTTATTTTTCATGCTTTCAACATTTGTCTGCTTCTTAATTTCTCTCTCTTTTTTTTATTTTTTATTGTATTTTTGTTTTATTTTTTACATTGATTTTCTTCTTTTCCTTTTCTTACCCTTTTAATAGTTTTTTTATGATAATAATAAAATATTTCACATATTTTTAACACTATACTTTTTGTCTTTTCATTTTTTAAAGTATTTTTTTTTTACTTTTTCGTGTACATTTTTTACATTCTTTTTATTATATATATATTTTTTATTTTTTATTATTCTTTTTCTAATTCGAACATTCCTTCTTCACTACTTTTCTTTTCTTTTCTTATGTTTTCCATCTTTTTCTTTTTGGTCATCAATATATATATATATATATATATATATATATATATAGGTAGGTAGGTAATGTTTACATTGTTTTTGTTTTATTTTTCATTTCTTATTATTTGAAAGAAAAAATAGTAAGCATATTATAACAATTCAATAATTATTTTTCAATATAATATTCAATAATCTTCATTAGATGATTATTAACATTAGCATTAAATAATTTGCAAATCAACTCTATCCCACAAATTTTCTCATTCAATATTATCATAAACTATTTTACTAATCTGGTATATTTAGGCACAAACAAAGAGATTAGATTTTAAACAATTAAATTTATATTCACAATAAAGTATGCATACTAAAAATTATAAGGGGAAATAAATAAACATATAAATAAATATGAGGCGTGTTGTCAGGATTAACTTTACAGATTATATGGAACATACAATCATTTAAATAATTTTTCTCATGCTTCGATTTAACAAAAATATAAAAATAAGTTTTTTTTAAAAAAAAAATAAAAAAAAATATTATTAATTACTATGACTAAATAGGAGCAAGAACAATTTCACCAGATACTAGCCATAAAGATTAAAACACGATACTATACATAATTTATTCTAATTTTAACAATCTGCACATATTAACCGTATTTCAATATTATAACGAAAAGGTTAAACCAACCAAGAACTTGATTAAATTCATAACATGAGAAATAAATACCACATAATCATGAATATAATATTATAAATGAATATTGAATAATACCTTTTGCGAAAATCAAATTCAAAGAAATGATATAATCCTAACAAGAACCCACGAACTTGAAACCGTTAAAGTGAACCTCAAAACTCAACCTTTGTTTGTGATTTTCAAAAAAGTAAGAAGATGAGAATAATATTTTTTACGTATGTGTTGCCTCTTTTCTTGATTTTTCCTCCCTTTCGTTCTTTTTTTTTCTCCTGATGTCGTTCTTCTTCCTTTTTTTTTTTTTACCTTTTCTGATCTCTCTTTTATATGTTGTGTCCTTAGTGTAGTGTGTGCAATGTGTACGTGGGGGAATTGGGAGTGGGGAGTGGGTCATGGGATCGTGTGTGTGTGTGTTTTTTTTTTTAATATTAAATATATATATATATAAATGATAATTATATAATTATTAATTGTTTTGAGTAAATAAATAAATAAAGCTAAATGAGTAATTAAAACAAAAAAGATATAATTAAGAAATATTAGTTTATTTAAATAATATATGTAATATATATGCATATATATATATATATATGTATGTATGTATATATATATGTATATATATATATATATATATATATATATATATATATATATATATATATATAAACAATCAATATAAACTTATCGAATAAAACTTATGTTTATGTTGTTTATTCTTATATCTTTTAAATAAACTTAATGAAAATAATAAATAAATAAAAAAATCAAAATATATTTAATTTAGATTGATAAAATTATTTATGCTCTAAAAATTGGTGTTAAACTTAAATTCGGTCAAAATTACGTGTCTACAATCGGCCAAACACCTTAATTTTTTTCAAAAATAATAATAAAAAAATTCTCAAAACGAGTGTTATTATCCTCCTAATAGCAAGGTATGGAACTGCTATTAAATAGGAGGAGAAGTAGTTTTTCTGGTGTTGAGAAGAAATTAAAATTTTTTACTTCTTAAAAAAAAGCAAAAACAGAAAACTAACTTTTCTAGAACAACTATCCTTGTTATGTATACATATTTACCAATATATTTCATATATTTATTTGTTTTTGTGGTTAATTTTCGTCTATAGTGATTTAATTTGTGAAATGATTTTTATTTTCAGGCATATTTAAATATTATGTTCATACTTAATTTATTTTTTATTTATCTATATGAAATATTGAAAATTTTAATATGTACTTATTAATTAATGTACAAATTAATTTAATAAAAAAAATAAATAAAATTTTTAATAATAAATATTTAAAACAATTTCTTTAATAATAAATATTTAAAACAATTTCTTTCTCTAAAATAATCATTATATTAGAATTTGTGTTGATAATGGTCCTTTTTGATAATTAATAAGGAAGATTAGAAGTCAACATTTTAACTAATTGAATTATAGAAAAATTGAGAGGAAAATGGTGTCTGTAATTGTGGGGAGGGGGTGGGGTGACTGGAAATCGATAACATTCGATAAAATGTTATTAGTTACTTAATAAAGTGTAAAATAGTTCATCAACTTTAAATGAATATTTTTGGTAACACATACAATATATACATAGACCTTTAGCTCATTCGATATTCTTTTCCCAAATTGTGGAAGTTGCAAAGAATTTTGTTCACATAATTGGTTAAGAGCTAGGTACATTCTATTTTTTTTCAAATTAAAAAGATAATTAAATTTTGTGGAATCCCGATACGTCACAACGCGCCACAATACATCGTGTCTCGATTTTGATTACATCCCTCAATATCTCAATACATCACCTCTTGATTTTTGCTGCATCACTCAACGTCTTGATACATCAGGTAAAGTGATGTATCTGATCGATATATTCTGTAAAGGGATATATCCAGAAATAGGAGATAGTAGATATTTTTATAATCTTTTCAAATAATAAATTTTTTAAAAGAATATTGTAAAATAAGTTGTATGCTTATGTAATTTTTTTTAATTATTAAGAATGGAAAGGAGAAGTGAGAATTATTTACAAAGAGAATAAAGAAGATACAAATGATATACAAATAATATAAATGATATATAGCCACATGCCCATTGTAAATGAATCAAAATATACTATATTTTATCAGCACTAATTATTTCATTTAATGTAACCATTAAATATAACAGGTTCCTTTCATATTTTATTAGCATATTCTGAAATTCTAATTTCACACACAAAAAAAACTTTTGAAATCCTTAAAATTTCGTTGTTTCTTTGCCTGCTTTATAATGTAATAGAATATGCAAGAGAGACGAATGACTTCAATTGTGTAGATATACAAAAGTTCCTTTTAAATTTATAAACATCACAAACTTTTATTCTTAAATGTTCAATTGGTGTTTTTATTATTATTGTACATGAATTAAGCAGAAGTGAGGAATTTCGTTAAAGATGTTTAAACTTTAGAAGAGTGAACATTTTTAGCGAAGTGGGTGCACAATTTTTTTCTACTTATGAATAAGTGCATCCAAATTTAAAATTAAATTATATATCATCTAACTAAATTGTACGAAAACTTAAAATTATAAAACTACCAATGATATAAATCAAAATTAACAGAGAAAAAGGTCACGAAGAACAATTTTAACTACTTGTTGAATGCACTCCCTCTAGTTGAACTGTTGAATTCTTTTCATAATTTCAAATAGGAAAAATGCAAAAGTACCCCCTTAACCTATATCCGATATCCCAGAGATACTCTTATACTATACTAAGGTCCTATTACCCCCCTTGAACTTACTTTTGATGTAATTTTCTACCCCTTTTCGACCTACGTGACACTAATTTGAAAAAAAAGTCAACCAGTGTTGGGCCCATAAGATAGTTCCATGTAGGCTGAAAAGTGGTAGAAAATTATTAATAAAATAAGTTCAGAGGGATAATAGGACCTTAGTATAATATAAGTCTGTTTGAGATTTCGGGCATAGGTTGAGGGAGTACTTGTGCATTATCCCTTTAAAATAAGTGATTTTTTTATTGTTCAAGAGAATTGTTGAAACTTTTTTCCCATATGTGTCATTTTTAATCAGATTCGTACTTTTATGTTTCAAGAATAATTTAGAAATAATCAAAAGAATAATAGTGAGAATTGAAAAGTGATTTTTAAGTTTATCGTTAAATTTAATTCATAAGATGTGTTAATCTAACAATTTTCATGACTAAAAATATAAAGAAACAATAAAATCCTGGACACTTATTTCTATTTCTTTCCTTTTAAAAAAAGATTTTGCTAAAATGCGAGGAATTGAACTATGGACCGAGGCTCTTAATAGAACAAGCTTTCCGCTAGACTATGATCTTTGTTTATAATTAAAGAATGTTTATTTATCCATACATCCACATAATAATAAATATCTTACCCATATACACGAACTAATTTTTCGACGAAGGGTGTTCGACTGACCATCTTTCGTCGATAATAGCTTCGCCCCTAACCTGTACCATAATACTACCTCTGCCCCTATTTAGTTATCCACTTTAAAAATGACACACATATTAAGATAACAATAATTAACATAGTGAAGTTATAATTTTACCCATATTAATTATGATTTCAAAAATGATGAATTAAAACTTGGAAATTTTCAAGAAGTTTAAATGAGGGTATAATAGGAAATTTTTTTGTCCTTTCTTAATTTTTTCAAAATGGACAAGTAAATAGGGACAACTAAAAGATAAAATATGTACAATTGATTAGGGACAGAGGTAGTATTTAGCTAAAGGTAAAAAACACACTTAAACTATTCCACTTTATTGAGTTTCATACTCCCTCTGTTTCAAAAAGGATGACCTAGTTTGACTTGGAACGAAGTTTAAGAAAAGAAATAAGACTTTTTAATCTTGTGGTTCTAAATTAAACTTATGTCAAATGCACCAAGATTAACCTTTTATCTTGTGGTCTTAAACATGTCACGTGGAAAGTTAAAGCTAAAGTATTGCCAAAAAAGAAAAGGGGTCATTCATTTTGAAATAGACTAAAAAGGAAATACGGACATTCTTTTTGAAACGGAGGGAGTATATAAATTATTGATAATTTTCTACATGAACTATTCACCTAATGGTTAGCGAAATACATCTAAAAATCGACTAGACCAAATATTTATATAGAAATGTTTCGAGGCGTGTTTGTCCATTAAATCTCCGTCTACCTTTATATTAAAACCTTTAATTCTTGATACATTATTTTTTTCAAATATAGATTTAAGTGTTTTCTTTAAAAAAAACCTAAACTTCCCCTTTTCAAGTTGAAGATATTGTTGTCACGATAAAGATGAGACACAGTTAAGAAAATGAAGAAGAAGATTATGGATGGCAAGGTTGTAATAAATTAATTTATACGAAAATAGTTCTAACTTTTAACCTAATACTAATTTATTTAGATTTTTCATGATATAATTATTTTTCCACATGAATTATCACAAGACAAAATTTCTAAACAAAAGAGAGAGTGTAGACTAATCATCAGATATTAATCAATGTGTGTTTCACCTAAATATTTTTACAAATTAAGTTAATTTTTTAGTACATAAATTATAATGTAAGTTTATTTTTATTACATAAATTATATCGTAAGTTTATTTTTAGTACATAAATTATATCAAAATAGTTTTACATTAAAGAGTAAAATGATCTATCATTATTGGATAGACAAATCGGTCTTTCAACTTTTTAAACCTTGGGGCCCACGTTTTGGAAGTGAAACTTTGATTCTCAACCACTTCATTGACTATTAGGCCACACCCTTGGGTGCATTAAATCATTGTTGTTAGTTCACTTTTCGTGCAATCAACATTTAGTACCTAAAAATCATTTTATGTTACTACAATATCTCAATTTCTTACCTTGCATCTATGATATTAATCTTGATAATTCAAATTTTTTAAACTAATTTTCCTAGTTAAAACTTGATATTTTTTGTTGTCTTGATTGAATTATATAATGATAAATGCATGTTTACAGAGATTCCAAATTTAGAAGTGAATATTTAGATGTGTGAAATCAAAATAGAAAAAAAGAATCTAAAAGCTAAAAATGAAGTTATGAAAAAAAATTTCGAAGAATAATTCAAGAATCTTCAAGAACACGATGTTCTAAAGACTTGGCAAGATCCAAGTAATAATATAGATCACGAAAGATATCTAATGTCTTTATTTGAGAAAATAAATCAAAAAATAGATTAGATCTTGATCACTTAATGGTAATTTAAAACAACAATTAGTATGAAGCAAAGATATCACAGAAAGAATGACCTTATATGAAACTAATAAAAGTTAGACAACTAAATTCTCAATGTTATTATTAATAATCTCAATGTAATGTGTCCTTAAGAATTAAAAAACAGTATGATATTCATATACAGGAGAAAAAAGGAGATTGCCAACTTAATAAATTCTTAAAAGATAATCCAGAACTAATAAAACCATAATTGATGGCAAAACTAGAAACTAAAACCCCAATATTTGTGGTTGAATTAAGGCCTTTTTAGGTTGTTCTTTTAATGACTTTTGAGCCCCATTTTAAATTATTATACTTTTAGTTAATTAGGAATTTAATAATACATCAAATTAAATTTACTGTTAATTAATTTGAAATAACTTTTTTCTGAAACCAAAAAGTAACTAGCAAGCAATAATGGATAAACTTACAAGAATAAGAGGTTGTGACATAATTTTTGAAAAAAACAAAAACAAAGTATAAATAATACATGCATAAACAAATAATAAATAAGTAATTTTAGAGAGATGAAGATTGTTGTACAAACACACCTATAGAGCGATATTAAGTTATCACCATAATCTAAAAGGTCATTTTCAATATAACAAAATACAATCTCATATAACGAAATAACAATTTTCCATCCTTAAATCTATGTTTAGGTATGGCTAAATAACTCAATCTCTGTTATAGAGTAAACAATTCATTCCTCCATTTCCATGTTTAGAGTTGGAAACACTTTTCATTAAGATATCTTATAAGTAGTTAAGTTGGTTAACTATCTAAATTTTCACTTTTTGATAATGATTCAACTCCTTCCCTTGTAATCTCTTTCTGCCTTATAAAATAAAAATAAAAAATCTCGTCATTAGCAATGACTTTCTTCAGTTGATTCGTATTAGTATCACCTATTTCTCATTCCTAGGCTGATATTATGTACCTAATGTAGGTCAAATCCGTGAAGACTCCAACCCACTCCGTCCACCATAGAAAAATAATTTGTTTTACATTATATTTTTTATTCTGAATTTAATACTAGAAATGAAATTTATAAAATTCCTTTTTTAAATAGAAAATAATATTTACTTTAATAAATAATTACTTGACTTTCTTGGAGGTCAATTGTGGATTTTCCTACCATGTAGTATTGATCATCTATTTAATTTGGGTTGGTTGGGAAAATAATGAATTAATGATACTAATAATTTATTTTCCTATTTTATGATGTTTATATCATATAATAATTAAGATTATATTTTTGGTAGGTTTTAATATTTATAAGTTTGATTTTCTTATTTAGTCAAATCTAATGTAAATCTATATATATATATATATATATATATATATATATATATATAGAGAGAGAGAGAGAGAGAGAGAGAGAGAGAGAGAGAGAGAGAATGTTATTTAATAAATTTCCGAATATTATCTTGAGAAAAATCTCACACCAACTATAAAAATCCTTCTTTGGTTTCTTACTTTTCTGTTTGTTTTTCGGTGTCTCTCTTACAACATCTAGAATCCAGAGATCATAGAGTACATTTATCCTTTCTGCAATTTGCAAAACACATTGAAATAAATTATGTCATTTCTATCTACATTGAATAAAAACAGTGAAAATGCTATACAGTTATGCGGAAGAACTAATTTCACATGGTATTAGCGCAGAACCTGTAACATATGAGATTCTAGATAAACTAAGGTTAAGATAAGAAAAATAAGAAAGATCAAATCTGAGAATAAGTAGGGAAATCTGGAAGATCTTTCCAACCACGCCAAGTTTGCGAATTTCATAAGTCGTATGAGTGACATATGACCTTCGGAAGATGGGCTGTTGAGTAGTGAAAGTTCCAAAATCGGATTTAGTAAGGGTGTTTTGTCCTTTTCCTTAGGTTAATTAATTAATTCATTTGGGAGTAATATGTTGGGGTCTAAACTAATCTCATTCAGTTTATGCACTTAGAAAAGTATACTATGGTTTTGAAAGCAAGAAGAAAAGAGGAGAAGGAAGAAGAAGACGCAAGAACACCAAGTTTAGATTTGTGCATTTTCGTCGAGGGTGATCCCTAACAAGGTATGTGGGCTCTTTTGTGTTTGGTTACTTCACCCACACACCAGTTTCATTAAAATCAGTCAAGTTAATGAATTAAGTCATTTTAGAGGTTGAAATCTTGAAAGAAAGTTTGACGTTCTTGTTGATTGGATTGTTGTTGATCGTTGTTAGTTGTAATGCATGTTTTAGGACTATTTTCTGGGTCTAAATTATTGGTTAATAAGTTATTAGGGATCTTAAGTTTTTGGGGTGGTATCCATGGGATTTTGGGAAGGTTTGGAGATGAAAAACGAAGAAGAAAGTCGGAAAGCCCGTTAGGGGGACGCTGCGGCGCCGCGCCTCCAAAGCCTCTTAGGACAGAGTCTATTCGTTAGACTCTGGCGTTCCGCGCCTCTCAGTGCTCTTGAGGACAACCTCTGTCCGTCACGCTATGGCGCTCCGCGTCTCTCAATGCGTCAGGACCCCCTAGAGACCCGTTCTTTCCCTATCTTTTCGTACCAGTTCCTAGGTTATGTACCCTTCATTCTTAGTTGTTTCCAAAACTCTAGAGTACATATAAACATCATGAAATCATCCATAAACATGAGATTATGATTCTTGAATCCATAATTCAATTCAAGAAAAGTTAAAATCAATGTCAAGGAAGTTAAGAGCAAATCCTACGAGTTAAGAAGCAAGTCAAAGTAAAGTTATGAAGTTATCTGAAGTCGTTCACAAACGTTTCACTTTGTTTTAAAGGCATAAAGTTCAAGTCAAGAAAGAGTAAAGAGTTGAGTTCATTTCTAAAAAACTATAAGGAAACTAAGTATTCCCTAAGACTTAAAGTTCAAGTAAGCAAAGAGTATCAAGTTGAGTTCAATTATCAAGAGTACACGGGAACTAAGTAGTCCCTAAGGATTTAAACAAAAAGATTGATTTTTTAAAAAACGTTTTGAGAAGGAAGGATCTAGACTTCCACAGAGCCTATGGCTAGTTTTAATAGAAGAAAGAGGAAACTATGATTTCCTAAAGAGCTTTTTAAAAAGCTATGTTTTGAGTACTAATCTCAAACCATAGAATCAATATATTCTTAAACATAGAACCAGTATATTTTTGGGAGTAGTATTGAGCATCGATATGTCAGATAACTCATAGCAACCATAAACAATGTTAGTCACCATGAGTAGAAAATGGTCATACTTTTTAAATGATTTCTTTCACAGTTTACTAGTGGATCCATTAGGCAGTTCAGGTGCACTGGCAGCGTTCCATAGCCCGATGTATCATCATTATAGATCTTAAGTGATGGTTGTTGGTTAGAGAATCTCCTTAGGTAAATTGTACTTTTATACGCAGTAGTATTTTATCTTCATAAAACATCAGTATTGTATTTTAGATATATCTCAGACTTTATTGTGTACTTATATGTATATACTCAAAGGTTTAGGCATTATTCAGTCAGCATTCTGTTAAATTCCATTTATTTTAGCTACGTTTATTGAATAAGAGTTAGTAGATCATGAGTTGAATAGAGCAAGGTAAGTATTCATTCTTACTTCCTTTCAAGCCTAAGTTTTGTTTAGTTTTCCAACTCGCATACTCCTACATTCATTGTACTGATGCTAAGTTGCCTGCATCCTTTTATGATGCAGATGCATGTAAGCAGGATCAGCACGCGGCGTTTCGTTGATCCAGATCGAGCTCTAGAGTCAGTGGTGAGCCTCCTTGCATTCTGGAGGACATCCATTTCTTTTACTTGTAGTATTTTAGTTTTAGGATGTTGTGGGGTCTGCTGCAACATCCCTCTTCAGTCAGTTTAAAGGCTTCGTAGACTCTAGTATTCCAGTTTACAGTTTATTGTTACTTGTTGAGACTTAACTGCCGTCATAGCAAGATATTTTATGAAGTACTTTCTTTCAAACATGTTTATTTATTGTTTAAGATGAGTTTAGTCTTCCGCTAAGTTAAGTAAGCCATGACAAAGGTTCACTTGAGGGCCAGCAATGGTCTTCGAGTTCCAGTCTCGCCCATGGTGTAGGCTCGGAGCGTGATAAAATTGGTATCAGAGGACAGATTTCAAGTGTTCTAGGGAGTCCTGTGTATGTAGAGTCTTAGTTATCGGTGTGAAGTGCGCCAAATCTATGATTAAGAGCTAGAACATTTATGAATGTTTCCCTTCTTTCATGTTCTTTTCGTGCGAAGAGTTTATATCTAAAGTCTCTCTCTCTAATTTGAGCTTAGTGAACTTTCAGATTATCATATCTCCAAAAAGAGCATTCAGAGGTTGAACACGAAGGAATGTTGAAGAACAAGAGGTTCCAAATGCACCAGAGGCACAACCCCAAGGAGAGGTTACCAATATCAAATTCCCGCAAGCTATCCGGATGCTAAGTTAGGTTATGCATGTGGTGGATGTTGAGAGGGTTGAATTAGTTGCATATGAACTAAAGGGTGTGGCTAGAACCTTGTTTTATTAATAGAAGGATTGTAGAGTTGAGGATGCACCACATCCAAGTTGGGCTTGCTCCAAACAAGCCTTCTTGGAGAGGTTCTTTCCTCGAGAACTGAAGGAAGCCAAGGTGAGGGAGTTCCTTACTTTATAACATGAATCATGAGTGTGCATGAATATAAATTGAAGTTCACCCAGCTATCTTGCTATGATCTATTGATGGTGAAAGACATGAGGAGTAAAATGAGTCTGTTTGTTGCAGGGTTAGGTCGCGCTTCGAGTAAGGAAGGTAGGGCTGCCATGTTGATAGGTGACATCGACATATCTAGGCTGATGGTATATGTTTAACAAGTTGAAGAAGAAAAAGTGAAGGATAAAGAAGAGTACCTAAACAAGAGAGCCAAGACCGGAAATAAGTCTAGCCAATTGAAAATTGGTTCAAGCCGACCACAATTCCAGAAACCAAAGGGGCATGCACTATCATCTGCTAGTGTACTTGCATCCAGAAACCGAAGTGAGTATAGCGGCAAAAATTCGCAGCACTTCAAGGCTGGGCCAACTAAGTCTCAAGGTAGTGTGGCGCAAGGAGGTACTAAGCCTCCTGCCTGCACCAAGTATGGTAGGAAACACTCTAGGATCTGTCGCGAAGGCGTCACGGGTTGTTTCAAGTGTTGTCAAGAGGGTCACTTCATGAGAGAATGCCCCAAGTACAAGCAAGGTGGTAAAAATCTGTGCAATAAAGCTCAATATTCATCAGTTGCTCCACCAAACAGGGTTGCACCTAGGGAGGTGCTTCTGGTACAGACGAAGGAACAAATCGCTCGTATGCTCTTAATAATCGCCATGAACAAGAGAATTCGCCAGAGGTTGTCACTGGTATTATTCGAGTCTTTGACTTTACTAATTATGCATTATTAGACCCAAGAGCTAGTTTATCTTTTGTAACACCTTATGTTGCTACGAACTTTGAAATTTCTCCTGCGAAACTTAGCGAACCATTTTGTGTATCCACACCGGTTGGTAAATCCATTCTTGCTGAAAAAGTCTATCGTGGTTGTCCTTTTTTCATCAGTCAGAAAAGTATCATGACTGATTTAATAGAGTTAGACATGGTATATTTTACTGCCATTCTAGCTAGGACTGGCTTTATGCCTGTTATGCATCAATAGATTGTAGAACTCGAGTTTTCAAGTTCCAGTCCTAATGAGCCAGTCATAGAGTGGGCTAGTAGTTCAACAATACCTAACGGTCGCTTCATTTCGTACCTTAAGGCGAGTAAGTTAGTTTCCAAAGGATGTATCTATCACTAAGTCCAAGTTAATGACTCAAGTGTCGAGGTACCTTCCCTTCAGTCAGTTCCTATAGTCAGTGAGTTTCCAGATGATCTACCCGGAGTCCCTTCAAAAAGAGAAATAGTCTTCGGCAAAGACGTTATCCCAGATACTCCTCCTAACTCTATTCTGCCATTCAAAATGGCACCAACGTAGTTAAAAGAGCTAAAGGTGCAGTTTAAAAATCTGTAAAATAAAGGCTTTCTTTGACCGAGTGTCTCACCTTGGGGAGCTCCGGTCTTGTTTGTTAGGAATAAGGATGGGTCCCTTCGGATGTGTATAGAATACCGTCAGTTAAATAAGGTGACCATCAAGAATAAATATCCTCTTCCAAGGATAGATGATATCTTTGATCAACTTCAGGATGCTTCTTGTTTTTCCAAGATTGATCTCAGATCATGCTATCATAAGTTGAAGGTTAGGTAATGTGATATTCCCAAGATAGCTTTTAGAACAAGATATGGGCATTATGAATTTCTGGTTATGTCCTTTGGTTTAATTAATGCACCTGCATCGTTCATGGATCGTATGAAAGAGTCTTTAAAACTTATTTAGATTTGTTTGTAATTGTCTTCATCATGACATACTGATTTATTCAAGGAACGAAGAAGATCATGCTAGTCACTTAAGGGTCGTTCTTCAGACTTTCAGAGAGAAGAAGTTGTATGACAAGTTCTCTGATCATGATTTTTTGCTTAAGTCTGTGGCGTTCCTAGGCCACATTGTTTCTGGTGAAGGTATTAAAGTTGACACTTATAAGGTAGAACCAGTTCAGAGTTGGCCTAGACCAACATCTCCAAAAGATATAAGGAGTTTCTTGGGTTTTGCTGGGTATTATAGGAAATTTGTTGAAGTATTCTCATCTATCTTTTCTCCTTTGACTACGTTAACTCAGAAGACAGTGAAGTTTCAATGGTCTGAAACTTGTGAGAAAAGCTTTGAGGAGTTGAAAAAGAGATTGACTACCGCTACAGTTTTAACCTTACTATGGGATACTCAAGGCTTTGTGGTATATTGTGACACATCAAGAGTTGGCTTGGGCTGTGTATTAATGCAAAATGGAAAAGTCATAGCTTATGCTTCCAGACAAGTGAAACTTCATGAGAAGAATTATCCAACTTATGACTTAGAATTGGGTGCAATAGTGTTTGCATTGAAGTTATAGCGTGATTATTTATATGGTGTTCATTTTGATATATTCACGGATCAAAAGAGCCTCCAATATGTGTTCACTAAGAAAGAGCTTAACCTCAGACAGAGAAGGTGGTTTGAATTACTCAAGGATTATGACATAAGTATTCTTTACCACCCAGGTAAGGCTAATGTGGTTGTTGATGCCTTAAGCAGGTTGTCTATGGGAAGTATTTCCCATGTAAAGGAAGAAAATAGGGAGTTAGAAAAATATGTGCATAGACTTGCACATCTGGGAGTCAGACTTATGGACTCAACAAAAGAAGGCATAGTGGTAACTTATGGGGTTGAATTATCCTTGGTGTCAGAAGTGAAAGAGAAGCAAGACCAAGACCCTATTCTACTTAATTTGAAGGCAAATGTTCATAGCCAAAGAGTTTTGGCTTTCGAACAAGAGGGAGATAGTGTGCTGAAATACCAAGTCAGATTATGTGTACCTAATGTTTATGAATTTTAAGAGAGGATCTTGGAGGAGGCTCATATCTCTAGATATTCCATCATCCGGGTTCCACCAAAATGTACCGTGATTTTAGAGAGGTATATTGGTGGGAATGCATGAAGAGAGACATTGTTGAGTTTGTTGCCAAGTGTTCAAATTGTCAGCAATTAAAGTAGAACACCAAAGGCCTGGAGGTTTAGCTCAGAATATAGAGCTTCCAAAATGGAAGTGGGAGATGATTAATATGGACTTCATCATAGGCTTTCCAAGATCGTGAAGGAACCATGATTCCATTTGGGCGACAGAATGACAAATTCAGCCCATATGTTGCCGGTCAAGACTACCTATTTGGTTGAGGATTATACTAGGTTGTACCTTCAGGAAGTTGTAAGACTTCATGGAGTCCTGATCTCCGTAATTTCAGATAGAGGTGTAGTATTTGAGCACAATTCTGGAAATCTTTCCAGAAAGGTTTGGGTTCCAAGGTGAATTTGAACACTGCTTTTCATCCTCAGACAGATGGACAAGTAGAGCACACTATCCATACCTTATGTTGTGATTTTGTGTGATCGACTTCAAGGGAAATTGGGATGATCATCTACCTCTCATAGAGTTCGCTTACAACAATAGTTATCATTCGAGCATCCAAATGTACCCATATGAATCTTCTTATGGGAGAAGATACAGATCTCTTATTGGGTGGTTTAAAGTTGGCAAAGAAAGGTTGATATGACCAGATTTAGTCCACCAAGCTATGAAGAAGGTTAAAGTGATTAAAGAAAGGTTCAAGACTGCACAAAGTCGCCAAAAGTCCTACATAGATGTTAGAAGAAGGCCATTAGAGTTCGAGGCAGATGATTGGGTGTATCTTAAGGTTTCACATATGAAAGGAGTTGTGAGGTTTGTATAGGAGGGGAAACTTAGTCCCCGATATATTGGACTTTAAAGAATCTCCAAGAGAGTGGGTAATGTGGCTTATGAGTTGGTGCTACCCCATTAGTTTAGAAGCGGTTCATTTGGTATTTTATATTTCTATGTTTAAGAAGTGTTTGGGGGATTATTCATTGATAGTACCAACAGAGAATGTGGGGATTAAGGATAAATTATCCTATGAATTGGTTCCGGTTCAGATTTTGGATCGGCAGGTTCGCAAGTTGAGGACAAAGGAAGTTGCTTTGGTCAAGGTCCTTTGGAGGAACTAATTTGTTGAAGAAGATACTTGGGAAGTTAAGGAGGATATGAAGAAGAGGTATCCACATCTCTTTGAATCCGGAGAGAATGCATATCAAGATACTAAACTCTCTTCTTAGCGCTTTATAAGATTATGTGTAAGCATGTTATTACTTGCTTTTGTGGTTGAGTAATGAAATGATATTACTATCCTTAGCTTAGACAAAAAAATTCTCATTCGAGGACGAACGTTCTCAAGGGGGAGATATTGTAACATCTAGGATTCTACATAAACTAAGTTTAAACTAAGAAAAATAAGAAAAATCAAATTTGGGATTAAGTAGGGAAATCTGAAAATTTTCCAGATTACAAAAGTGAAGTTTGGCCATTTTCAAAAGGTCATATCTCCTAGCTCAGAAATAATTTGGGTGTTCTATCTATGTGGATGGAAATATCATTGGAAAATCGTTCCAATGACTCCAATTTTGTGATTTTCCGAGGTCGTATGAGTGAGATATGACCTTCGCAATATGGGTTATTGAGTAGTGAAAGTTCCAAAATCTGATTTAGCAAGGGTGTTCTGGTCTTTTTCCTTAAGTCAATTAATTAATTCGTTTCGGAGTAATATGTTGGGGTCTAGATTGATCTTATTAAGTTTAAGCACTTAAAAAAATAAACTATGGTTTTGAAAGCAAGAAGAAAAGAGAAGAAGGAAGAACAAGACGCAAGAACACCAAGTTAAGCTTCATGGATTTTCGACGAGGGTGATCCCTAACAAGGTATGAGGCCTATTTTGTGTTGGGTAACTTCACCTACACACTAAATTTATTAAAATCAGTCAAGTTCATGAGTTAACTCATGTTAGAGGTTGGAATCTTGAAAGAAAGTTTGACGTTCTTGCTGATTGTTTGTTGTTGATCGTTGTTACTTGTAATCCATGTTTTAGGACTTTTTTCGAGTCTAAATCATTGGGTAATAAGTTAATTAGGTATACTAGGTATTTGGGGTGGGATACATGGAATTTTGGGAAGGTATGGAGATGAAAAATGAAGAAGAAAGTCGGAAAACCCATTGGGAGATGCTGGGGTGCCGCGCCTCCAAATTTCCTCATGAAAGAGTCTGTCCCTTAGGATCGGGCGCGGCGCGCCTCTTAGAGGGCTTGAGGACAACCTCTGTCCGTCAGAATATGGCGCTCCACCTCTCAAAGCTCCAGGACTCCCTAGAGACCCCGTTCTTTCCCTATCTTTTTTGTACTAGTTCCTAGGTGATGTACCCTTCATTCCTAGTTGTTTCCAACACTCTAGAGTAATCATCCATAAACATGAGATTATGATCCTTCAACCCCTAATTCAATTCAAGGAAAGTTAAGATGAAAGTCAAGGAAGTTATGAGTCTAAGTCTAGGAATTAAGAAGCAAGTCAAAGTAAAGTTATCAAGTTTTCTAAAGTCTTTCACAAACGTTTTCACTATGTCTTAAAGACTTAAATTTCAAGTCAAGAAAGAGTAAAGAGTTGAGTTCATTTCTCAATAACTATAAGGGAACTAAGTATTCCCCTAGAGTTGAAATTCAAGTAAGCAAAGAGTATCAAGTTGAGTTCACTCTCAAGAGTATACGGGAACTAACTAGTCCCTAAGGATTTAAACAAATTTTTTTAAAAAAACGTTTGAGAAGAAAGGGAAGCTAGACTTCCACAGAGCCTATGTCTAGATTTAGTAGAAGAAAGAGGAAACTATGATTTCCAAGAGAGCTTTTTAAAAAGATAAGTTTTGAGCACTAATCTCAAACCACAAAATCAATATGTTTTTAAACATAAGAGCAAGTATATTTTTGGGAGTAGTATTGAGCACCGATATTGGGGAGAGTTCAGATAACTTACAACCCCCATACCATGTTAGCCACCATGGGTAGAAAAGGGTCATACTTTATAGATGATTGATACGCTCAAACTTACTTCTTAAATAAGAAGTAAAGCGGTCGTGTCAAGTAAATAACCCAACTAGTGAGGTTGGGATCGTTCCCACGAGGAAATTAGTCTAGACTTAACTTCAACCTATTATTACTACTGTTTGGTTAATGACTTCCTTGGAAAGTAAAAAAAACATTAAAGGGGGTTTCTATTTCTATAAATGAGTGAAAATAACTAACGAACTTGAAAGAGACACTTAACAGCTTTGAATGTTGGGTTTTAATCAATTAATCAATGTAACTAGGGTTTACGTGTTCCCCACAAGTTCATAACTTGATAATTCAAACTATATCAATTCTTTCCTAGTATCTTGCATGCAAAGTGATAAGTTATGTATTTCTAAATCCTTGGTCCGGCATCTAGAAAATCTCACTCCACACCTTGGTCCGGCTACGTGTGTTGCTATCGTAACCCTTATCCTTACCTCATATTAAGCATCGTATTCGATATTTGACTAAGTTATTACCTCGTACCAATCAATACTAGCCTATTAGATAGTATACACTACATCTATGTTAATAATTCTTTTCCTATTATCTACCTCCTTGGTCCGGCAAGTAGCATTAAGGTGAGCTCTAACGTTGTCCATCCGTTAAAAAGACTTTTAAGCGAAAGAATTATTAATACATGCAAGATACTAATCTAGAATTGTTATTTTAGTTAGGGTTTATCTCATTATTTGCCTATGGTTCCCACAACCCTAGTTATGTAGTTTAGTTACTCATAGCCATAAACACAATATTCAAATATATTAAAAATGAATTCATGTAATTACTCCGTCGTCCCATACTTGTGCAATTTATTCTGCTGCTCTCTTCATTCCCCTCGACGGCAAGTATGACGGACCGTCATAGGCACAATGGTCCGTCGAGTATCTTCGTTCTAAAACACTTCAATTCTTGGAATCTGGGTACAGGGATCACTTCTTTGAACTTCACGACGAACCTGCAGGACGGACCGTCAGAGCCACGACGGACCGTCACAAGCTTAGTAATCCCACACTTAGTCAGACTTCCCCATGTTCCTTCAGCAACTGCACTACGCTGCCACCTACAGACCGTCACAAGCACGACGGACCATCACAAGCTCCGTAGGTGGTCTCTTCTGCATTTCTTCGCTCAAAATCTCCGCATTCAGCTTTGGACAGATTTCCTGCAAAACAAAGAGAAACTCATATACAAATTAGCACAAAAAGGCTTTTGGACACACTAAACTTAAGGAAAAAGTAATAATAATACCGTGAAACCACTGTATATCAACACCCTCAACTTAAATTCGTTGTTTGTCCTCAAGCGACGCACTATGACTCACTACACAATCGTTGTACAATAGTATCCATGTTTTATCCTTTGCAATCATTTGGCTATCAATCCCGATTAATCTCATCAAATCTAAGCATGCTATCACTATTAGGCTTGAATTTTGTGGGATCAGAACATGATACAGACTCACCACGCACTAACACCTATCCTCTTTAATTTCTCACCGAGGTGCTAACAATTCTGGTATTGCAACTAGTGTCTTCACTTTAAAACAAAATCCTCCTTTTTCACACAATGATTTCAGTTTGAGTATAAGGATTACTTTTCAACACTAACTCTCAGAACAAAGTCACACTCATTTTGCCCTTATTTTCACTGCCTTAAGTTCGCTATACGACCCTTAGGATCACGATAGGAGTTTTTTAGCTAGTAACATAGGCTTGGGGTCAGGTAAGGTATATTTTGGTATACTTTAGTGACTTTTTGCCCTCCTTGACATATCGGCTAAACCTTCCACTGTCTCTCATTTTATCTCGCCCAGTTTCTCATATTCTTTCACCTTGCTATTTTCTCTTCTTTCTTCATTTATGTAAGTGACTCTCTTCTTTTCTTGCTTGTATTTCTTGTGGATGTTTCTTTTTCTTTACTTTTCTTTTCATCTGTCACGACCCAAAACGAGCCGCGAGTGGCACCCACACTTATCCTACTATGTGAGCGAACCAACAAATCTAAACCCCAACATTTACAAACATTTCAACCATAATGAACAAAACATAATGCGGAAGACTCAAAATCTTATTAATATAACCTGTAAATAAGCTTCTAGAATTCATCAACTATTATCCCCAAAATCTGGAAGACATCACACCAAGAACATCTATCCTCAAATTTCTAATTCTAAGAGTATTTAAGAAACTAAAATAAGTAACGAAATGGTCCATGTCCGAACTTCAAGACATCAAGACGTGAAGGAAAGAATCCAGTCCGAGCTAGGAACAGTAGCTCACCCTGAAATCTGGTATGCTGAAGACTGGCTAGAGTTGCGGACGAGTTGAAGTCGATGGCACGTTTGCTGCATTTCCATAAATAACAAAGAGGAAAAATACAAGTAGGGGTCAGTACAAGGAACACGTACTGAGTAGGTATCATCGGCCAACTCAAAATAGAAAGCAATATATATCGAATAATAATATAAAATCAACTACAATACTCAACAGGTGCCAACAACAAGTACAAGAACCATTGGCCACAACACCAAGCACACCTATGAGGACTCAAGCCTCCACACCATACTCATTTGGGAAAATAGGTTCATTAAATTGAGTATATTAATATAATTCAAGATTCATTCTCTTTATTCTTCTTGTGTCGGAACGTGACACTCCGATCCCCTAATACTACGTGTCGGTACGTGACACCCGATCCCTAATACTACGTGTCGGTTCGTGACACCCGATCCCCTAATACTACGTGTCGGTTCGTGACACCCGATCCCCTAACACTACGTGTCGGTTCGTGACACCCGATCCCCTAATACTACGTGTCGGTTCGTGACACCCGATCCATTAACCTCATTCTTTTAGTTCATCAAGCCTTCTTTTATGTCAAGGCATCATCATTAATAGAGTGGATTTAAGGTTTTTAAGATTCCACAGTATCATCATTATAATCCATCACCATTTACATAACCACAATCACGCAACAACACAATTAAGCATATAGAAGACTTTACAATACCACCCAATACATATCAATCGCTATTTAGAGTTTACTATGAAGTAGCATAAACCATAACCTACCTCCACCGAAGAATTCGTGATCAAGCAAGCTACTTCTCAATGCCTTTGCTTTCCTCTTCACTTCTCCCTCTCTCGTTCGTTCTCCCCTCTTCTCTCTGTTCTTTCTAGTTTTCCTTATTCAAACTCTTTTTCTTTTACCCTAATTATCATATAATTAAGTATAAAAGATGATAAAAGTAACCCACTATTTATTTCAAGGTTATCACCTTTAACCCCCAAGTAATTAAATTATTAAACTTACCCCACTAATTTTATAATTTTAAGCATGAATAGTCCAAAACGCCCCTTAAAAACTTTTAGCAGAAATCCGACCCAGTTGAGGTTACGCCACTCGTGACGGCCCGTCCGTCCTGCATGTCCGTCACAAAGTTCAGAGACTCAATTTCAGTAAAAAGGTTTGTGACGGTCCGTCGTGGCTACGAAGGTCCGTGCTGCATTTCCATCGTGAAGTTCAGAGAGTTGATCCCCGTACCCAACTTTCAGAGTTTAAGTGTTTTGGGACGGAGATCCTCGAAGATCCGTCGTGACCATGACGGTCCGTCGTGTGGTCCGTCGACACAGTCAGTTTTTATCAAAAGTAATTCTGCTATTCTAAACGACTAAATAGGTCGTTAGATCATCTAATTCTTGAGTCACTTTACTTTTGTTCTTTCTCTCTCTTTGTTCTTTCAACCCCACTTTCCAGAGCATTCCTCATAGTAGCCACCCTCAACTCATGGCTTTGCCATGAGTCAAGGTACACAATACCCAAAGTTGGGTCAGGGCCATAACGAAGGTTGTTTATGCATTAGCCACCCTCAACTTATGCTTTTGGCATAAGCTGAGGTGCACATGTCCAAGGACGGACCAGGGCCAACACATTGTTCCCAGAAAAGATTAGTTGGGGTGAAAAAGAAAGGTCTAATTTTAAGCTCAGATTATTTGGATCAAATAAGGATAAATTTCATTTGGTTTCTTTTATTTAGGCTAGAAGTGGGCTATATTGAATAAGGGCCTATGATCATTTCCTAATTGTCTATTACAGCTTACTTTTAGCAGGACTAATCAGGCAAGTTCTAGCTCAGTACCAATAGTGGACTATTCAAATTTCCTCACACTCACTTGACATCTCATCACTATACCAGATTATCAGACACCTAGTTCGAATTTAAGACTTAGGGTAATACAATGGTGTAACTCTATTTCATGCTTAGAGCCACACAATTATCAGTTACTATGCCTAGTCATGCATTATTTTCCAGTTTATCAGGATATCATTTTAGCCATCATGCTTCAGACTTAAACTATGTACAAAAGATATAAACATGCCTGTTCAACAGAAAAAGTAATCAGTCTTTTGGGGAAAAAGAACACTGGCAAGAAAACCCGAAAAGAGGATAGTGAATTGGGCTACTCAGACTTCACCCTAACACTCACTATCCATTTACCCCACCCCCAACAAAAAGGCATGCAATTGTCCCCAATGCATAGAAATCTAAATACAAGAGTGGTAGGTGAAGCAAACCTGTGGCGCAAAGCGCCGTATATCAGCAAGATGGTGGGTCCGATTCCCCGGAACCCACGTCCTCTGCAAGCTGGACACCCTCAGTGGTGTCCTCAGCAACATCCGCACCATCACTAGTGCCTCCTACTATCTCCACAGTGCAGGAACTAGACGCCCCAGCCGCTAACTCAGATTCTCTCATTCGGTGCACCTCCTCCTCAGCAAGGGAGGCTCTCCTCGCGGCCTCTATATATCGGCGCTCCTTCTTCTGTGCTCGCGCCTCGTCCTTTGCTCGACCCCTACGCCTCTTGGCACTCTCTCGAGGGGGAGGTGGTGGAATGTCAGAAGAAGCAAAAAGGGCCGCCAACACGGTGTCCTCAGCAGGCTCGACAGAAGGGGCCTCAGACTCCGGCACCCTAGCCTCTAAGATCATGTCGATGTCTGCATGAAGAAGACTGTCGACTGCAGCCATAAAAGTCGACACATCCACCTGAGGGGCTTGTCGGGCTAGCACTCTCAATTCAAAGGCGTCCAGTCGTTGGTTAACCTCAGCAATCTTCCGCTCTGTAAACTGCATCATTTTCCTCTCTAGATGCTCTTCGGACTCAGTGATCGACTTCTGCATCCACGGCTGGATATGATGCCGAAGAGTGGCCATTTATGCCTCTAGTTTTTGGACCCTTGCAAGCGGGACCAGTGCCGGTAGAGGGGCTATGCGAGAGGAGCTCGGGGCTGTGCTACTACCCGGGATAGACTCGACCGGGGTAGTGTTAGTGGATGCCTGAGTAGCTGTGCGGGAATGGGCTACCGTATCAGCAAGATCATCAGCAAGTAGGGGCAGCTCATGACGGGGCCCTCTGCGTGGAGGCAACTCATTGGCCTCGTCTCTAATGAGGCCGACGTCTACAGTGCCTTGCGGGGTCTTAAGCTGTTCTACGTGCCATATGGGCACACCTGCCGACCTGCAAAGGGCAAAAATCATGCACGGGAAAGGGTAGGTAGTAGTGATCTTGAATGCCCTCTCGTGCGTGACTGCCTAGAGAAGCCATGCGAAGTCCACCTCGAATCCGGCTATCATCGCCGCCATCAACACTGCTCGATCCCAGGTAACGATGTTATCAACAGCTGTGGGGAAAGGCAGTGACGGACAAGCAGCCACAAGAACTTTGCTGTGAACGTGAGGTTGGCCTTCTTGATGGCCCCCTTCGGCTCAGTCACCCAATTGGCACCCTCTCCATCTACTGACAGGTGCAGGGCCATCCACCTCTTGGTGGTCTCTCTCAGTGCTGGCTCGCGCAAGAACTAGCCATCCTTGACTATATGCCAGCGGTAATCAAACTCAGCAGTGAGGGGGGTCCGAGTAGCATCAATACTCTCGCCGTATAGAAACCGGCGGATGGCTGGTAGGGAAATGTCAACCTGCACACCCCGGACTCGGACCTGCTCCAGTGGGGCCTGTTTAGCGGGGGCAGCCCGCCTATCGATCTGTGATCGGAGAGTCGCTACGTAGGATACGTAAAACTCTCGGACCATTTCCTCGCTGTATCGTCCCAACGGACGTGTTGTCCACTCCAAGTGATGCCTAGTGAAGAGGTTGTGGATCTCCGACATCGTTGGGAGACTCCCTGTAAGTACCCGCCGCTCCAAAGTGAGTGTTCGAGTCATCACTCCTTTATCAGTCAGGAACTTGGCGTCGGAGTAGACTTGAAACTGCCCGTCGACACACCACCGGTTGGGCTGGTCAGTGGCTGGAGTGGGGACCTGAGCTGGTGAGCCGGATGTAGAGTCTGAACTGTCAGCCTCATCAGACGAGGCCGACGCTGCAGCAGTGGCGGGTGCGGGAACCTCCGCAGGGCCAGAGGCTTCCTCTGACCAGGATACTCCGAAGGAGCCTGACGCTCCTTCCTCATTTGTGGCTGACCCAGAGGGTGTGCCGGTCAGTGTGCTCTCCTAATCAGACTGGGAGGCAGTGACTATGCTGGACGCCACCTTTTTGGGTGTGGCTCTGGGAGCACGTGCAGCACGGGAAGGTGTGGAAGTGCCTGGGGGCACATACTCAGGGTCCCGCTCATCATCAGAGCCGATAATCATGCGTGCAGACGGGGCGACAGACATTGATCGCCCGCCTCCGTAGATTCGGTCTTGCTTGGGTGCCATAGTAGATAGTACCTGCAAAGGATCAATATTAGTACGAGTAGTGGCAAACAAGACAAGCGAAACCATACGAATTAAAACATTAAAAATAGTATGTCATTGCTGTAGAAGCAGTGACACATGACGGGCCTGGTGACGTCTCGTCGTGAGGTCCGTTGTGGTTTTCTTAGACTATGTATATATAGATAACCCTGAAGGAGAGTCTCTGACTAGCATGACGGTATGTGCAGGACGGACCGTCACAGGTACGACGGTCCGTCATAGATGGCCGTCGTAGGACACTTGAGAAAAAAATAGAGACCCTTAGGAGAGGGGTCTCTCACCGTCATGACGGTCATGCAGGACGGACCGTCGTGGGTACGATGGTCCGTCACATGTGTCCGTTGAAGGACACTTGGAAAAAAATGAGAGACCCTTAGAAACAGGGTCTCTGACAACCAGAACGGTTGTGCAGGACGGACCGTCGTGAGTACGATGATCCGTCACATGTGTCCATTGGGACAGGGGTGCTAGGCTTTTGCAACGGACCCTATGACGGTCCGTCGTGGGTACGACGGTCCGTCATCGGGGTCTCGTTCTAAATGACAGTGATAGAACTAAGGGTACCGTAAGCATCCCCGATGAACCCACATCAACCTTGTAGTGTTTTGGACCTACATGTGTCTAACCCAACTACCTAGGAAACTAGCAATGCAAAAGCACCTATGTCTAGGGTGGTAAACATGGCAATTTCGAACATTTGTAGCCTAGGTTAGAGAGAATCGTCTAACTTAAACAACATACGAAGAGGAACTAAGCATAATTTTTAACTAGTAAACAAAAAAACAAGATAAATGAGTATAAATTTAGAGACACATACCTTAGAAATGGAGAAAAACAAATGCACAAGTACTCGGTGTCAAGGTAGACACTCACAGCAACAGTTTCCACTAGTAGATAACACTTTAGAGCTTTGGAGAATTGTGAGAGGGCAATGATCGGTGGTTGATAGAGGAATAGATTGTGGAAGTTGAGAAGGGAAGAGTAATGGGAGAAATAATAAAGTAACGGGGGTGAAATGAGGGGTTGGGGAGTTTAAACGTACTGATTTTGAAAAAGGGTCCAGCCGGGTCGGGTCAGGTATACCTCATTAATCACGCGACGGTTCCCCGACGACAGTCCGTCGCAGTTGTGACGACCGATCATTTGTTCCGTCGCGTGTGCCCTAGTTTCAAAATAACAAAAAAACATACCTGGTACGACGGATGCATACGACGGTCCGTTACAGGCGCAACGGTCCGTCGATGTGTCCGTCAGTGACTGCTGCAGAGTAATTTTCTGCAGAATTTCCTAGTGATGTGCCTGCAAATTTAAAACTCATTACTAGAAAAATGCTACCATTACTAAAAGATGATAAGTATTGGGTTGCCTCCCAACAAGCTCCTGATTTAATGTCGCGGCACGACTGGGGACCCTTGATTACTCAGACTTCATCAAGATGGTATGCCTCTATCACTTCATTTGCCGATTCAGCATGCCCGAAATAGATTTTTATGCGCTTTCCATTCACCTTGAACCGCACACCCTCCTTAGTTTCCAACTCAACTGCTCCATGAGGGAATAGTTGGGTAACCAAGTAAGGACCAGTCCATTTGGACTTGAGCTTTCCCGGAAACAAGCGCAACCTGGAATTGAATAACAACACCAAATCCCCGACCATAAACTCTCGCTTTTCAATTTTGTTGTCATGGTACTTGTTCATCTTTTCTCTGTATAGTGCTGAGCTTTCATAGGCTTTTAGGCGAAATTCATCGAGTTTATTCAACCCATTTAACCGTTGCTCTGCATCTTCGCTCCAATCCATTTTTAACTTCTTCATAGCCCACATGACTTTATGCTCTAACTCAACCGGAAGATGACAAGCCTTCCCATATACAAGTTGGTACGGAGACATACCTATGGGAGTCTTATATGCTGTCCGGTAGGCCCAAAGAGCATCATCAAGCCTCCTTGACCAATCCGTTCTACTAGCATTAACTGTTTTTGACAATATCTGTTTTATTTCCCGATTAGACACTTCAACTTGCCCACTAGTTTGAGGGTGGTAAGGAGTGGCCACATTATGGCGAACCCCGTATTTCTCCAATAACCCCTTGAACAATCTGTTGCAGAAGTGGGAGCCCCCATCACTAATAATGGCCCTTGGGGTGCCAAAACGAGAGAATATATTCTTTTTCAAGAATGCAGTAACACTCTTCCCTTCATTGTTTGCGAGGGCTATGGCTTCGACCCATTTAGATACATAATCGACTGCTACTAAAATGTACTTCATGCCATGAGAACTCACAAAAGGGCCCATAAAGTCAATACCCCAAACATCAAATAACTCAATCACGAATGGGGTTTAGAGGGAGCTCTTGCTTTATTGAAATAACACCATCTCGTTGACATCTGTCACATGCTTTAGCAAACCCATGAGCATCTTGATGAAGAGTTGGCTAATAGTAACCACATTGTAATATCTTATGCGCGGTTCAGATACCACTGTGATGTCCACCAACGGGTGAGGAATGGCATGCCTCCAACACACTCAACATTTCACATTCTGGCACACAACGCCGAATAAGCCCGTCGGCACAACTCCTATACAAGTATGGTTCATCCCAAAAGAACTTCTTCACATCGTACATGAACTTTTTCCTTTGATGAAAGGACAAGTCTGATGGAACAATAGCACTAGCCAGATAGTTCGCAAAATCTGCAAACCATGGATTTAAGTCTTGTGAAGCAGCCAATACATGTTCATCGGGGAAAGTATCATCAATGTCAGTCTTATCCCCTAACTCTCTCATAGATTCATCCTCTAGACGAGACAAGTGATCAGCAACTTGATTTTCAGTTCCTTTTCTATCCAGCACTTCAAAGTCAAATTCTTGTAGCAATAATACCCAACGAATCATCCTAGGTTTCGCATCCTTCTTCGCCATCAAATATCTCAATGCTGAGTGGTCAGTATGCACTATAACTCAAGTACCTAGCAAATAGGAGCGAAATTTCTCAAAAGCAAAGACTACTGCAAGGAGTTCTTGCTCAGTCCTTGTGTAGTTCTTCTGAGCTTCATTTAGGGCTTTACTAGGATAGTAAATGGGGTGAAGGATTTTGTTTTTTCTCTGTCCCAATACTACACCAAGATCCACCCCACTAGCATCACACATTACCTCAAATGGACTGTTCCAATCCGGAGAAATTATGATAGGCGCAGACACTAACTTTTCTTTTAGCTCACTGAATGCTTTAAGACAGGATTTATCAAAACTAAATTTACAATCTTTCTCCAGCAGTTTGCACAATGGGTGTGCAATCTTTGAAAAGTCTTTGATGAATCTCCGGTAAAAACCTGCATGCCCAAGAAAGCTTCTCACACCTTTCAGAGAGATCGGTGGGGGAAGTCTCTCTATTGCCTTGACTTTAGCTCGATCAACCTCTATGCCCTTTTCTGAAATGCGATGACCCAACACAATACCCTCTTTCACCATGAAATGACACTTTTCCCAGTTTAGTACTAAATTGCAGTCTTCACATCTCTTAAGGACCTCAGATAAATTGGTCAAACACCGCTCGAAAGAATCACCAACCACAGAAAAATCATCCATAAAAACTTCTATAGTATCCTCCACTATGTCAGAAAATATTGACATCATACATCTCTGAAATGTTGCGGGTGCATTGCACAACCCAAACGGCATTCTTCTGAACGCAAAGGTCCCATATGGACAAGTGAAAGTGGTTTTCTCTTGATCTTCTGGTGCAATAGAAATCTGATTATACCCCGAATACCCATCAAGAAAACAATACAACCCTTTTCCGGCAAGTCTATCAAACATCAGATCCATGAAGGGCATAGGAAAATGGTTTTTTTCAGTCCATGAGTTCAGTTTACTGTAATCCATACACAACCCTCCATCCAGTAACCGGTCTCATTGGAACAAGTTCAATTTTTTCGTTGGGGACCATAGTCATTCCCCCTTTCTTAGGTACACACTAAATCGGGCATACCCAACTACTATCGGCGATTGGATAGATTACTCCGGCATCCAACCACTTAATGATTTCCTTCTTCACAACCTCTTGCATAGGAGGATTCAAGCGTCTCTGGTGCTCAATACTCGGCTTATGATCAGGCATGAGTTGGATTTTATGAGAGCAAATACCAGGAGGGATCCCAATAATGTCCGCAATAGTCCACCCAATAGCTCTTTTGAACCTTTTTAGTACCTTTACTAAACTCTGAACTTGTTGTTCATCCAGGTCTGATGCAATGATTACCGGCAAAGTGTCACCATTTCCTAAGAATTCATACCTGAGATAAGGTGGGAGAGCTTTTAGTTCTAATTTTGGAGCCTCCTCTATAGATGGTTTCGCGGGTGGGGACTCACAATTCTTCATATCAAGCTCAAATTTCTTCAATTTAAACCGAACATCACCTCGGACAAGAACCGCGACTAATGACTCATACTCTTCAATGCAATCGCTATAAAAGTTCATTATCATTGCCGCTAATGCTTCTACCATTTGTGTCTCAGATGTCTCACCCATGTTTTAGGATATAGCAGATGCCGATTGGAGCTCACCACTCTGCCTCATGGACCTACAAATATTAAAGGTCACTTCCTCATTGTTCAACCGAAATTTCATCTGCCCCTTTTCCATGTCTACTAAGGCTCTACCTGTAGCTAGGAATGGCCTCCCAAGGATAAAAGGCACTTCAAAATCAACCTCACAATCAAGAATAACAAAATCAGCCGGAAAGATGAATGACTCCACTTTTACTAGCACATCATGAAGTATCCCTATGGGCCGTTTTACTGTTCGATCAGCCATCAGTAGCCACATTGCAGTGGAATTTGGGTCACCCAAACCCAACTTCTTGTAAATCGAGAGGGGCATGAGATTTATGCTTGCCCCCAGATCACATAATGCTTTCGCAAAATGTAATAGCCCGATTGTACAAGGAATAGTGAACGCACCCGGATCTTCTTTCTTTTGGACCAGAGATCTTGTAGTAATAGCACTATAATGCTGCATTCTATCATCATTCTCAAAAGTAACCGATCTTTTCTTTGTGACCAGATCTTTAATAAACTTGGTGTAGCCGGGAATTTGTTCTAAAGCTTCTACCAAAGGGACATTGATAGAAAGTTGCTTCAATATTGTTATAAAACGCCGATATTTTCCATCCTCGGTCTTTTTCAATAATCTTTGAGGAAATGGGGGTGGTATCCTAGGCATAAAACTTACCTTTATAGGCACTTCAACATCTTTTGCAATGTTATCCTCTAAATCAGCATCAACATATACCACTTTATCAGTATCTTTTGTCACCTTTGTAGACACGTAATTTTTGGCCGAAATTAAGTTTAACACCTATATTTAGAGCATAAATAATTTTATCAATCTAAATTAAATATATTTTGACTTTTTATTATTTTCATTAAGTTTATTTAAAAGATATAAGAATAAACAACATAAATATAATTTTTATTAGATAAGTTTATTTTGATTGTTAAAAAAAGAAAAAGATATATATATATATATATATATATAAGAAAAAAAAAGAAAAGAAAAACCTCCAACACTCCCCACGATCCCATGACCCCACTCAACTCACACACAACACCTTTATACATACACAGAGACATTGAAAAAAAAGGGAGGAAAAAGGTTAAAAAAAAAAAAAACAAACGAGAGAAAAAAATAAGAAGAGAAAGAAAGAAAAAAAGAAAAAAAAATCTGCAAGTAAAAAAAAGAAGAGAAGAAACAATTCCGAAGAACACACGCACAAAGAAACCAAAAATTGAAGTTGAGGTTTACTTTCGCGGTTTCTTATTCAAATTTTTTTTTGGTGGAATTTTCGCAAGAGGTACCATTTAATTTATTTTATTTGAATAATTTAATATCATGTTATACAAGCATTGATTGCAATATATTGAAGTTGTCAAATTTCACATGTGGTTAAACCATTACGTTTTATATGAAGTTTGTTCAAATATTTCATATCAACTTTGTGTTTAGATCCTTTGTATAGTTATATTCAGTGTGAAATTATTATAACAAACCATGATTCATTTTATATTTAAATAACTCGTAGTTTATTTTATATTTAAGTGAAATTATTGTCTAAGTCATTTTAATTTTTAATATTTAGTTTATAATGATAACATGTGTAAGCTATTATGTAAATATGTTAATTTTAGTTAGTGGAATTTTCGTTTAATGTTAGTGACGTAAAAAAAAATCGAATAATAATGGAAAAATAAAATAAAATATCATAATAACAATAATAATAAAAATAAAAATGAAAAAGTTAAAAAATAAAATGTGAGAAAGAATATAATAAAAAGGGGGAAAAGAGGAAACAGAAATAATAAATAATAGAAAAAGAAGTTTAAAAAAAAAAACATGCAACTGAAGAGGAAAGAATTCTTTTATTTTTTTTATTTTTCTATTTTATTTTTTTTAGTTTCTTTGTCCAAAAAAAAAAATTAAGTTGAATAAAAAAAATATAAATAAAAACTTGAAAGTATACAAATGATAATAACAATAAAATAATAATAATAGTAAAAGATGAGAAGTAAAGAGAAAAAAAAGGAGCGTAAAAAAAATAAAATAATAACAAACGAAAAGTAAAAATAAAGAATATCTGATGTTTACTCTGTTTTGTTTGATTTAATTTATATGCGTATATATATTTTGATTAAAGGGCATATATTAATAAAATAAGGTAGTTTTTTAATATATTTAAATAAATTAAAGAATGAGGGTAAATACATTTGTTTTAACCATAGAGTGTTTAAATAAATAGTTTAAGTCATAAAAGTCCATAAAGCGACCGTGCTAGAACCACGGGACTCGAGGGATGCCTAACTGTTTTGTTTGATTTAATTTATATGCGTATATATATTTTGATTAAAGGGCATATATTAATAAAATAAGATAGTTTTTTAATATATTTAAATAAATTAAAGAATGAGGGTAAATACATTTGTTTTAACCATAGAGTTTTTAAATAATTAGTTTAAGTCATAAAAGTCCATAAAGAGACCGTGCTAGAACCACGGGACTCGAGGGATGCCTAATACCTTCCCCTCGGTCAACAGAATTCCTTACCCGAACTCGTTCGCAGACCAAACAAAGTGTCATTTCCTTTTGATTAGGGGTTAAACAAAAAAGGTGACTTGGAACACCATAACTCAATTCCAAGTGGCGACTCTGAAAAAATCAAAATAATCCCCTAATTAATAACGTCACTTAAATTGGAAAAACCCTTACGCCGCCGCGCGAAAAAGGGGTGTGACATCTCTGGCGACTCCGCTGGGGACTAGAATTCGAGCTTGTAAACATGGACTTCTACATGACTTTATTATGTATTTACGTACTTATCGATTTGTGAATATTGTGTTTAATTGCATAATATGTTATTTGTTTGCTTATTTACCCTTTTGATAATATGTTAATTATCATATAATTGTCTTTCCTCGCGCATCCATCTGAGTCTTCTGAGATACATTATTCGGAGATGCGATTACGCTCCCGAGCCATGAGATACCAGAGATGCGGCAACGCTCCTGGGAAGGATTCTATAGTAACACGTGTCTTAGGATGGGAAGGACTAACAGTGAGGCCAGAAGGATTCTATAGTAACCTTCCCTATTAGGTTGTTTCCTAGTAACACAAGCCTCAACAATGACTATCCCTAATAGGATTTGATTTATCTGTATCATGCATAATGTTGAATTAATGGGGAGCTCGACACAAGGGCCGAGCCTGTCTAGGAGAAATATCCCTACTTGAGACTATCATGTACATTATTTTGTGTTATTTGTTGCATTATGGGGAAGACTATACAAATGTTGATCGGCTTTAGATGAATGAATTATAATGAAAAATTAATTATAACGAAAAATACCAAATTAAAGTTTTGACGTAATTCTTTTATTAAACACAGTTTTTTCTATCAAAATTCATATTTCTTTTACAAATAGAAAAATCTATTATTACCATCAAAGCTTTTCTATATATTTAAAAATAAAAAAAAAGGATTGAAAATTTAATCAACAAAAAATAAAATACAATCGAATATATTAATATTTTAGTTTTGGAAAAATTTTAAGGGCTATTTATATATATATATATATATATATATATATATATATATATATATATATATATATATATATATATATATATATATATATATATATATATATATATATATATATATATATATATATATATATATATATATATATTCTCTCATTCTTCATTTAATAAGTATTTTTTAAAAAAAAAATTACTTTTTTGTATGTGTGTGTGTGTATGTGTATGATTATTTTATTAAAAAGAAAATAATAAAAAAATTGTTTTTTTTGTGTGTGTATGATTTTTACTTATTCTTATTAAAAAATATATTTTATTATAAAAAAAAATTACTTTTTTTGTGTGCTTGTTTTTTCCGTTATTCTTGTTAAAAAATATATATTTTATTAAGCCTAGTTTGTCACTATCATAATATAGGAAAATATGAATCCATATGGAAAGGGAGATAAGAGACAAAGAGAGGACCAATCACCTCGATTCATGATAGTGGATAAGGCCCCAACACTCTTGAAGACATGGTATGAAAATATGACAAACCATGGACGAGGAATGGTGTTCAAACGCTTAGGATTTCTACGAAGCCTTTTGTATGTTGAGCCACGACGGGATTTGATAGAAGCACTAGTGCATTTTTGGGACCCGTTAAGGAATGTATTCCGTTTTTCTGATTGTGAACTCACCCCCACCCTTGAGGAGATAGGGGCATTCATTGGAAAGGGTAAACATCTTCACAAAGAAGAGCCTATGATACCAAAACATATAAATGGGAGGAGGTTTCTATAATTACTGCATATAAATGAGAATGATATAGGTGGTTGTCTCAATAATGGATGGGTCCCGTTAGAATTTTTGTACAAAAGATATGGCAAAAGTGATGGATTCGAAGTGTATGGAAAGAAACTCCGTAATAATGGGTGTCGTATGACCTGGGAAGCACACAGTTATGATGCCTTCGTGGTGGCTTTTTTAGGGATCATGGTATTTCCAAAAAAGGGAGGAAAGATTAGCATGAACTTAGCTGCAGTCATTACAATTTTTGAGAAAAAGCCTAATATCACCCTCATACCAATGATTCTGGCAGACATCTATCGTGCTTTAACTATTTGCAAGGATGGAAAAGACTACTTTGAGGGATGCAATATGTTATTACAACTATGGATGATTGAACACATTCGTCATCACCCTTATGCAGTGGACTTTAAAGTAGAATGGAATGATTATATTGGAGGTCACAAAGAAAGAATCAAAGATCATAGTTTTCCGAAGGGTATTGAAGCTTGGAAGCAACACCTTAATAATCGGACTGCTGACAGGATTGTGTGGAATTATCATTGGTTTCCATCGGCCGAGGTGATATACATGTCTACTTTTCGATCGTTCATTGTCATAATGGGTCTTCGAGGTGTCCAAACTTACATGCCACTTAGAGTCATGCGACAACTTGGGCGACACCAATTTATACCACCCAATGAAGATATGCGTGAATTTATGTATGAGTTTCATCCCAAGATACCTTTAAGGCAATCAGAGATATTTAAGATTTGGGGTGGATGCATACTCTCAAGTCCCCACGATATGGTGAAGGATCGCACAAGAGGCGAGGTGGACCAAGCATACTTAGACTGGGTTCATGATCAGCCCCTTCCTAAGGTTATGCCAGAAGGGTCAATAAAAGGACCTATAGATCGAGAAGAAGAAATTGAGGTTAAGATTAAGCAAGCTCGCCTCAAAGTCGAAAGAAGCTACAAATCTACTATGGATATCCTAAGTAATGACCTGAAAAACGCTAAAGAAGAGTTGGCCCAACGTGATGCGATATTTGAAGTTAGAGTTAGAAAACACCGCTCTACCATTCTAACCTTACAAGAAGACTTGGGCATCGCCACAGGCGCTATGGAGCAACAGGAAGAGGAGTATAAGAAAGAAAAGGCCCAACTTATCTGCGCACAGTTCAGACTCCAAACTCAAGTTAAAGCCTCTATGGAACGGGAAAAAGAAATAGCAAGGCGTTTCAGTGCTTATCAGGCAGACTGTGAGATTGAGAGAGGTCAAAGGATAGCCGAGCGAGATGCACTCCACCTTTAAGTTGAAGAGCTCCAAGAACAAAGGGAAAATTTGACGCATGAAGTCAATACTGCTCACCACTGGTTACAGAATTGTTATGACAATATGGATGAAGCCAGAGACCGAATGCTGCAACTCAGGGATGAACTCAACAATGTTTATGCTAGATATTTACACCAGAACGATGAGAGGTTGGGCCGACATGCCCGTGCTTTGGCTCCATATCTACCGAAAGCGTTGGCGAAGATTTATAAGGGTCTTGGAGATGATTGAGATTCGAGGATTCAGTTTCTTTTCAAGTCTATTTTCTTAGTAGTGATTATTTCATTTTATTTTATTATTATTTTTAGTTTATTTTTTCTCTTTCTTTCCGTTTTAGTTATTTTATTTCATTTAGAGTCTATTGAAGTCCTAGGTACTGTTGCTTTTTTTTTTCTTTTATTCAAATCCTTGTTTTTAAAATATTTGAAAATGAATGAAAAAGATTTGATTTCGGTCACCTTATGTGCATATGTCATGCAAAAAAAATTATTAATATTTTTCTCGAACTACGCAAGATCTGATTCATGGGCCAAACATGATACGTAGGCAACCCAGGGAGTTCGATCCAAATTATTATTATTATTATTATTATTATTATTATTTTCTTTTCTTTTTTCTTTCTTTTTTTCTCTTAAAAAAATAATATTCATAAAGATAATAAATAAACAAATAAGTAAATAAATAAATAATAGTAATAAAATATCAAAAAAAACTAATGAAGAGAAGAATGCCTAGGTAAGCCGGGATGAAACATGAGGTCCTCCATATTAGAAGTATGTATGTGGATACAATGTGCATAATTTCTTAACACTTATCGGTTTATTACTCTATTCAGAGAGAGAGAGAGAGATAGAGAGAAAAAGAGAGAGAGAGACATACTAGCTTAAAGGTGGTTGGTTTGTGGTTAAACTGGCATCACATCCTTACAACACAAGATCGAAAGGGAAACAGCAAATGGCCCCCAGAGACGGAAATGAATCGGACAATGATGAGGAGATCCAAAACCAGATGACTTCACAAGAAACGGGGACAACAGAAGAGATAAGGGTGTTAAGACAACAAATGGCAGAGATGTACGAGGCTTGGATGAGTGGACAACCTCCACCGTCTTCAATCCGAGACTATTTTAATACAAATATGTCTCACCCTATCCAGGTGTCGACAAGCGATCCGATATATCCCCCTGGATTCGGCCCCTATGCTAACACATCCAATGTCGCTGGAACTTCTATGGTGCGCCCTTCGAATACGCCTGTGATAAGTAATCCACTCTTTGTGTCAAGTGCCCCGACTAACAGCATCCCGCAGCCAACGATGGTGCCCAAATCCAACAGTGATCCTCCGCCCAAAGTTCGGCGTGATCAGAGTTACACTCTTGAAGAGTCCATTAAAATTCCAAGCTCTCATCCCCACATTCATCAATATAGTTCCCCTGTCGAAATAGAGAAGATGGTAAAAAATGAGGAACATGAAGAAATGACTAAGAAAATGAAGAGCTTGGAACAGAGAATAAGAGATATGCAAGGACTAGGAGGCCACAAAGGCATCTCATTCAGTGACTTGTGTATGTTTCCTCACGTCCATTTACGTGCTGGTTTTAAAACTCCAAAGTTTGAAAAATATGATGGTCACGGAGACCCCATAGCTCATCTAAAGAGATATTGCAACCAATTGAGGGGTGCAGAGGGCAAAGAAGAGTTACTTATGACCTATTTTGGGGAAAGCTTAATAGGAATTGCATCTGAATGGTTCATAGATCAGGATATCACCAACTGGCACACATGGGATGATTTGGCTCGATGTTTTGTACAACAATTCCAATATAATATTGACATTGTTCCAGATCGCTCCTCGTTAGCCAACATGAGAAAAAAGACCGCGGAAAATTTTCGTGAATATGCTATCAGATGGAGGGAACAAGCTGCTAGGGTTAAACCACCGATGAAGGAGTCAGAGATGATTGACGTTTTTCTCCAGGCGCAAGAACCTGATTACTTTCACTATCTGCTTTCTGCCGTAGGGAAGACATTCGCTGAAGTTATTAAGGTAGGGGAAATGGTGGAAAATGGCATCAAGTCTTGAAAGATTGTAAGTCAAGCTGCCTTAAAAGCCACAACACAAGTGCTTCAAAGTGGTTCTGGAAATATTGGAGGGAAGAAGAGAAGGGAGGATGTGGCCACTGTTGTATCAGCGCCTAGGACTCATGTTCTAGGTAATTCCCCACAACACTATTTTCCTTCCCAAGCTCCACAATATTCTATGCCATACACTCCATATCATGTTTTTAATGCACAACCAATTGCACCCCCTTCTTATCCACAATGGCGTGCACCAACTCCACAAAATCATCCACCACCCCCACAAGTTCATCAAAATACTGCTAGAATTCCTTTCCGTCCTAGACCACAATACAAAAAGGGAAATGGCGTTAAAGGTGAGTTCACTCCTATTGGGGAGTCGTATGCTAGCTTGTTCCAAAAATTAAGGACATTGAATGTTTTGAGTCCTGTAGAGAGAAAGATGTCGAATCCTCCCCCAAGAAATTTGGATTATTCTCAACATGGCGCATATTGTTCTAATGCCCCAGGGCACAACATAGAGAGATGTTGGTATTTGAAAAGGGCCATTCAGGATTTGATCGATTCTAATCGAATTATAGTTGAAAGTCCGAGTGGACCCAACATCAATCAAAATCCATTGCCGAGGCATACTGAAACAAACATGCTAGAAATGATGAAGGGTCATGAAGATTTTGCATCTCCGTATAAGCCAATCCTTAGGGTTGGAACTGGCATTGAGAAGTCAGCAAATGTTGTTAATTTAACAAAAATGATGCCTTTAGGGGCGGAAAGTGTGTTAGAAAAGTTGAGTCCATCAAACACACCCATCTTAACTGTGAAAGAAGCCCTTGAAGATGTTTGGGCAAGCCCGAGTAAGGCAAAATCGTTTGTTTCAAAAGGGCCAAACAAGCCTATCTTGATCGTGCGAGGGGCCCATATTCCTCTTGTGATTATCAGGCCAGTACCCCAGCTCCCAATGACTAACCCCAAAGTTGTTCCTTGGAATTATGAGCCTACTGTCGTGACATACAAGGGAAAAGAAATAGATGAAGAAATAGATGAAGTGGGAGGAATAACCCGTTCAGGAAGATGTTATGTCCTGATGGAATTAAGGAAAACAAAAAATGATTAAATACAAATAAAGAGTTCGGTCACTGAAGGAGAGGCAGAGGAATTCCTAAGGAAGATGAAATTATCAGACTACTCCGTGGTGGAACAATTAAGTAAGACTCCAGCCCAAATCTCTATGTTGTCTTTGCTAATACATTCTGATGAACATCGTAAGGCTGTAATGAAAATTTTGAATGAAGCACATGTTCCTAGTAAAGTTACAGTGAGTCAGTTAGAGAAGATTGCTGGGAGAATATTTGAGGTAAACCGCATCACCTTTTCAGATGATGAACTACCCAAAGAAGGTACAGGACATAACCAAGGCCTACATATCACTGTAAAGTGTGAGATTTCATATGTCACTCGAGTTCTAATTGATGGAGGATCTGGAGCAAATATTTGTCCTTTATCAACTCTACAGAAGTTGAATGTTAGTGCTGAAAGGGTCCGACCCAACAATGTATGTGTTAGAGCTTTTGATGGGTCAAAAACAGATGTTATTGGTGAGATAGAGCTCGTACTAACCATAGGGCCTGTGGATTTCGCTGTGAATTTTCAAGTGTTGGATATCAACGCGTCCTACAATCTATTGTTGGGGAGGCCATGGGTGCATAGGGCTGGAGCAGTCCCCTCAACGTTGCATCAAATGATTAAGTTTGAACACGACCGACAAGAGGTAATTGTTCATGGTGAGGGGGATTTGTCAATCTACAAAGACTATTCCTTCCCTTTTATCAATGCGGATAATGAGAATGAGGCACTAGTTTATCAGGCTTCTGAGGTAGTGGTTATTGAGCATGTCCCCGAGGGGAGTGTCATTCCAAAACCAAATATGTCCATCGCGTCTGTAATGGTGGTGAATGAATTGCTGAAACATGGGTTTGAGCCGGGTAAAGGCTTAGGAATCTGCTTGCAAGGAAGAGCTTATCCTGTGAGTCTACGAAAGAGCATCGGTACTTTTGGCTTAGGCTACCAACCTAGAGTCGAGGACAAAATGAAGGCAAAGAAGCAAAAGAGAGATGTATGGTCACTTACCAAGCCTATACAACCAATCTACAAATCCTTCATCAAAGCCCGCGCAACAGAATCTTATCAATCATCTTTTCCAGAGCCAGTGATGAAAGTTAGCGAAGAAATAATCAACTATTTTCAAGACTTATTTGTCGAGGTTGATATGGTGGAACTCGAAGAAGGCACTAACGACAAAGATGTGCAATTCATTGGTCCTGATGTCAGTCTAAGCAATTGGGAGGCCACCCCTCTCCCCGTTAAAGACGAGTCTTGGTAGTCTGTCTTGTTTTTTCTTTTGTCGTCCGATTCATTCAAGGATTGTAATTCGGATTTTATCTTGTCGTTTTATTTCAAACATTCTATTTCCCTTTTCAATAGGATGTAATTGCATCTTTATTTCAGTCTAATGTATTTGTTTGTTTTCTTTTATACAGTTCTTTCTATGCCTATTCTAGTGATATGACATGCATGCAGAATTTTTCGCCAGATCTTAGTATCTAATCTAATCTTCGACCTAATATTGAAATAATAAGTCAAGAAATCGAACATGATGATGACAGAGTATTTGAAGAAGTAAGGAGGGATTTCAATCATTTTGAAAATAAGTCAAATCCAAACATGAGTGAAACTGAGACGATAAATTTGGGGGGTCAGGAAATTATTAAGGAGACTAAGATAAGTGTACATGTTCGACATCAAAAGGATGATATAATCCAGGCCCTGTTTGATTACAAAGATGTTTTTGCGTCATCTTATGACGGCATGCCTGGATTAATCGCTGACATGGTTGTTCACAAGTTGTCAATTGATCCTAATTTTCCTCCGATAAAGCAGAAGTTGAGAAAACTCAAAACCGACATGAGTGTAATAATTAAAGAGGAGATCACAAAGCAACTTGAGGCCATAGTCATTGAAGTCTCTCAATATCCTTCTTCGTTAGCCAATATCATACCCGTCCCTCAGAAAGACGACAAAGTTCGAATGTGTGTTGATTATCGTGATTTGAATAAGGCAAGTCCAAAAGATGACTTTCCTTTGCCTAACATCGATATTTTATTGGGTAGTTGTGCTAAACATGAGGACGCATTTTGCCACATCATGCCGAAACTAAAGGCAAATTTTCTCCAAATTGGAGAGGACCATTCGTTGTTAAAAAGGTATTACCCAATGGTGCTCTTTATTTAGAAGATATAAAAGACAAAGTGACAGAAATGATCGTCAATGCTGATGCTGTGAAAAGATATTACATATGATTGAGGTTCGACATTAGAAACCCTTATGTTTGGGCTTGATATTTCAAGGGTTGATTCAATGGGATCTCTTGGTTATGCTGTGTCCTTGACTTTTCAAAAAAAAAAAAACAAAACAAAAACAAAAACAAAAACAAAAACAAAACAAAAACAAAAAACAAAAAATAAAACAAAAACAAAAACAAAACAAATTGCCTGAACTACGTTTGACCTGATTCTTGTTTCGGCAAGATACGTAGGCAGCCCTAATATTGGGTTCGGTTCAACCAAATACAAATCCAAAAATTCATATTGTAGTATACTGGGGCAAAAGTCGTTTGTTTATTCATTCGATCTCTCATCTCACAGCTCAAAATCAACCCCATCATCTAAAAAAAAAATAAGTCTTTGCATCAGCCCTTGATATGTCGAGAATAAGTTGGTTAAAGGTAGGTAAAAATCCTGAATGGGCACCATAAGACAAATGTGAGTAAAAAGAAATAACAATGAGAGAGTCTTATTGGTGAAAACCCTAAGTGGGCACCGTAAGGCGAAAAGGAGTTGAATATAAGAGAGTCTTATTGGTGAAAATACTGACATGCACCATAAGGCAGACGTGAGCTGGGGCAATTAACATGATTGAGTTTTAGCAGCAAAGACCTTCGTGAATACCACAAAGTCTATAAGGGTTCAGATTATTTATGGCTTCATTAAGTGTTGGGATTCCACATCAAGATTGAATAATCAATAATGGTTGATGAATAGATTGGATAGCCAAGTCTGGAAATCAATTCAAAGTGCATGACATGATCAATAGACTCGGCTCCCACACTCAGATAAGTTTTTCTTTCTTCTTCTTACAAAAAAAAGAGTCTTCATCGAATCTTTTCTTTTATTCTCATATAGTTCGTAATTTTCTTATACTTTTTTCGTCACTTTTTTTGGTATGTATTTGAGTCGAGTCTTTCACTAAAAAAAAAATATGAAGGAATTTCAAGACTCGCTACCAAGTCTCTAATCGGTACTAGACAAAGCATCAGGCTACTGAGTTAATCTGTCTTCAAGTGTTGAATTCGAAAATTCTCTGATCCTATGAAGGCTAAACAATGAGTGTTGTGAGATAAAGACATTGGATTTAGGTCCCAAAGTAAGCAAATTTGGTTGAAAGTACTATCAATCAATAAGAAGTATTGACCGTTGGAAACAATCAAAGCGTCATAAGTGTTTGAGCCGCCCTTATCGAAAGATGGAACCACAAACCAACCACCACCTTTTCAAACTCACAAATTTTCTTTGTTGAAGCAGGGACACAAGTTGTTTCAAGATTGAGGATTCGAGGAACCTAGATGTTCAACCTAGTTTGCAGCGAGCGAAATGAAAACCCTATAATAAAGACTTGTGGAATATTATATGAAAGTTGGCTAATATATATCAAAATAACAATTACTTGAATGTTGGAATATTTTTTTTTTATTAGTATTTTTTTTTCTCCTTGAAGGAACTTCCAAATAATGAAGATAACATTCACAATGTTTCGTTGGTATTATTAGTTTGTTGAAATTTTATTAGCAGGACCCTCCTGGATAATGGGAATAGCAGGACCCTCCTGGATAATGGGATTAGCAGGACCCTCCTGGATAATGGGACTAGCAGGACCCTCCTGGATAATGGGACTAGCAGGACCCTCCTGGATAGTGGGACTAGCAGAACCCTCCTGGATAATGGGACTAGCAGGACCCTCCTGGATAGTGGGACTAGCAGGACCCTCCTGGATAGTGGGACTAGCAGAACCCTCCTGGATAATGGGACTAGCAGGACCCTCCTGGATAATGGGACTAGCAGGACTCTCCTGGATAATGGGAGTAGCAGGACCCTCCTGGATAATGGGACTAGCAGGACTCTCCTGAATAATGGGACTAGCAGAACCCTCCTGGACAATGGGACTAGCAGGACACTCCTGGACAATGGGACTAGCAGGACACTCCTGGATAATGGGATTAGCAGGACCCTCCTGGATAATGGGACTAGCAGGACCCTCCTGGATAATGGAATTAGCAGGACCCTCCTGGATAATGGGAGTAGCAGGACCCTCCTGGATAATGGGACTAGCAGGACCCTCCTGAATAATGGGATTAGATTACTTTCTCAAAGGATTAACACTTCCTAGTCTAGATTTTTAGTTCTATTTTCTCCTGAAATAAACACTTCCTAGCCAAAGTTTATGTTTTATATTTATATTTGCTAATAATCCACAAAATTTTCCCAGTGAAAACTGGGGCAAAAATTTTATTTATTTTTTGTTTGTGGTGGTTCTCAGGTTTTCTCAAGCGAGACCTGGATTTGAAATTCAAGAACAAAGTTTCAAATTTTTTAGAATAATCAATTCCATGATGGTTAGAATTAGCTTCTTCAATGCATGTAGCAGCCTGACTTCCACACATCTTTTACTAGTCAACTTTTGATCAAGAAAACACGCATTCATTCCAGAGCATTTTTCAAGTTATCAGTTTGAAGAATGTCAAAAGTTCCGTCTAAGTGGCAAATTCAGCCTCCATTCCAATTCTAAGTTAAGATATTCACTCAAAAATCAAGGTGATATCTTATAGTCAAAATTCAAGTGAAGATTCAAGAAAATCTGCGTGGATGGAAGTTTGTACATTTGTTTTTCTTTTGACTAATAGTTTTCAATTTTTATGTAAAGATAAGAGCCGCGATCTGGAGCCTCGATGGAACCTCACTTAACTTCCAACTCCTCACTTTATCTCCTCGAACTACAAGTGGCCTGATTCTCTTATCACCCGGGATATGTAGGATGTCCAAACAAGGACTCGGTCACACAAATTTTAGTCTTTCAAATAAGAGTTCGGTCAAAACTTGTCACTTTGTCTACTTCTTTGTCTGAAAAACTCTTCGTGTTTCCAGTCAAAGAGGGGCAAACTGTAGACACGTAATTTTTGACCGAATTTAGTTTTAACACTAATATTTAAAGCATAAATAATTTTATCAATCTAAATTAAATATATTTTGACTTTTTATTATTTTCATTAAGTTTATTTAAAAGATATAAAAATAAACAACATAAATATAATTTTTATTAGAAAAGTTTATTTTTATTGTTAAAAAATAATAAAATAACAATAATAATAATAATATATATATATATATATATATATATATTATCCCTTAAGCTTTTTTATTTATTTATTTAAAGAAATTAATAATTGTATAATTATCATTTTATATATATTATATATATATACATATACATATATATATATATATATATATATAAAAATGATAATTATACAATTATTAATTTCTTTAAATAAATAAATAAAAAAGCTTAAGGGATAATATATATATATATATATATATAATTAAAAAAAATAAATAAAGAAAACACACACACACAAACCCATGATCCCCATTACCCCCACTTTATCCCACTCCCACCCACGACATGCACACACATGCACACCTATACTACAAAAACACACACGAGAAAAAAAAACCAGGAAGGAGAGCAAAAAGAACATCAGGAGGTGAAAAAAAAAAGAAAAAGACACGAGAAAGGAGAAAAACACACGAAAGAAATCAGAACAAAAAAAAAAGAGAAATCAACGAAAAAAAAAGGAAGGAACATCAGAAAGGTAAAAAAAAAAAGAACGAAAGGGAGGAAAAATCAAGGAAAAGAAGGCAACACATACGTAAAAAATATTATTCTCATCTTATTACTTTTTTAAAAATCACAAACAAAGGTTGAGTTTTGAGGTTCACTTCGTGGTTTCAAGTTCGCGGTTCCTTATTCGAATTGTTTTCTTTTGGTGAAATTTTCGCAAGAGGTACCATCTTTTTTTTTTTTTTATAATTTAATATCATGTTTATACAAGCACTAATAACAATATATTAAAGTTGTCAAATTTCACATGTGGTTAAACCGTTATGTTTTATATGAAGTTTGTTCAAATATTTAATATCAACTTTATGTTTAGATCCTTTATATAGTTTTATTTTGTGTGAAATTGCTATAAAAAACCGTAGTTTATTTCATATTAAATAATTCATAGTTTATTTCATGCCTAAGTAAAATTATTGTCTAAGTCTATTCTTATTTTTCATGATTAGTTTTTAATGATAATATGTGTAGTTATTATAATTCTAATGATAATATGTATAGTTATCCAAATTTTTATATTCATGTCATACTAATTTGAATGAATTTTTTGTTTGGTTGTGTTTAGAAATGTATTTAATTATATTTTATATTATATTATGTGTGTTGTCTTACATTATTATTTTTAGATTCTATAAATAATAATAATAATAATAAACTTGTTAGGAGAGGATAATAAATTGAAAGAAAAAAGATAAAAAAGATAAAAAAAAAAAATAAAAAAAAAATAATAACAATAAAAATGGAGTAAGGAAAAGAGGTAGAATACGTGAATAAGAAAAGAAAAGAAAAGTAGTGAAGAAGGAATGTTCGAATTAGAAAAAGAATAATAAAAAATAAAAATAAATATATAATAAAAAGAATGTAAAAAATGTAAACGAAAAAGTAAAAAAAAAATACTTTAAAAATGAAAAGATACAAAAAGTATAGTGTTAAAAATATGTGAAATATTTTATTATTATCATGAAAAAAGAAGAAGAAAAATCAATGTAAAAATAAAACAAAAATACAATTAAAAAAAAAGAGAAATTAAGAAATAAGCAAAATGTTGAAAGAATAATAAAAAATAATAATGTATAAAAACTTGACATGCTTCTAAAATTGGATGGTTTTAAATATGTTAATAAATCAAAGAATGAGGGTAAATACATTGTCTTAATAATACAATATTCATAAATTAGTTTAAGTCATAAACGTCCATAAAGCGACCGTGCTAGAACCACGGGACTCGAGGGATGCCTAATACCTTCCCCTCGGTCAACAGAATTCCTTACCCGAACTCGTTCGCAGACCAAACAAAGAGTCATTTCCTTTTGATTAGGGATTAAACAAAAAAGGTGACTTGGAACACCGTAACTCAATTCCAAGTGGCGACTCTGAAAAAATCAAAATAATCCCTTAATTAATAACGTCACTTAAATTGGAAAAACCCTTACGCCGCCGCGCGAAAAAGGGGTGTGACAACCTTATTCCCATTAGATGGCATAAGTGGGTCAATGGTTTGCTTGCCACCGCGAGTAGTAATTGTCATACAATGTCCATCATTTTTCGGATTTTGGACAGTGTTGCTAGGAAGAGTGCCCGGTTGCCGTGTGTTCACAGTTGCAGATAATTGGGCCAATTGTAACTCAAGTTGCTTAATCGATATTGCATGTGTATCAACTTTTTGCCCAATACGCGCTAAATCATTCCTCAACTCTTTTTTGTGCTCATTACTAGCATCAAACCTCCTCACATTTTATGCAACATATCCTCAACTCGCGACATACTACTTCCACCATCCCTAGGAGTAACTTCACGATTCTGAGGAGGAATATAGGCTCCAATCCTGTCGTTTCTATTACCATAGTTACCCCTGTTGAAGTTGTTGTCGCGATTGTAGTTTCCATCTCGGATATAATAACCCTCACGATTGTAGTTACCATAGTTCCGACCTTGGTTCCCTTGACCTTGGCGCCAATTCTCCTGATTAGAGCCTTGGGCACTTGGTCGGAAACCCCCCATCTGTTCATTTACTACATAGGAATCCTCCTCATAATAACACTCATCGTTTGGAAGTGGTGGTTTAGCCAAGTAGTTGACTGCATTAATCTTTTCTGCACCCCAGTGACATGTTTTAGTACCAACCCAAGCTCAGTTCTCATCTGAGCCATTTCTTCACGAATCTCATATGTGGCTGGGTTGTGAGTGGACTGCACTCCGAAGGTGTTTCTTCCTGTATCGGACTTCCTAGTACTCCAAGCTTTGTTATTTTGGGAGTTTTTGTCTAATTTTTCAGCAATCTCAGCATAAGGGCATTCTCCATAAGATCCATCTGCTATAGTTCCCAACAACGCTTTGTTGTTATCATCATGTCCCCGATAGAAGTATTCCTTCAGCGACTCACCATCTATACGGTGATTTGGAACACTTCTCAAGAATGAGGTGAATCTATCCCAAGAACTACTAACTGACTCTCCTGGTAGTGCCAGAAAGTTGTTCACTCTGTCTTTGTGGTTTAGTTTCTTGGAGACCGGATAGTAGCGTGCTAAGAAAACATCTCTTAATTGGTTCCAAGTGAAGATTGAGTTGTATGGGAGCTTAGTGAACCATATAGCAGCCTCTCCCGTCAGTGAGAGAGGAAACACTCTGAGACCTATTACATCTAGATCCAAATCAGGCCTCTCCACACAACTTTTACACACTGCCCTTACCTTAGCTATATGGGCATGTTGATCCGCAAAAGGTGGCCTGTGGGTAGAGGGGGCAAGACAAGTGGCCCATCCGAGTCTGCTATGTTATCATACCCTCTATAGTATGCTTGGGGCCGTGGAGCAGGGTGTTGTCCCCTCTGTTGATGTTCACCCGGAGCATCAGGTAACATCTGACCATGAACATCAACCGGAGCTGGGATGTTCTGGTTCAGATCCTCATCATTTATTCCCAAATTTCGATTCATATTGCACAGTGTACGCTCTAGCTCTTGATCATAGGGAAACAAGGGTTCTCTTCCTCTCCGTGTATTTGGCATACAAAGAGGATAGTTCTGAAAAGAAATCAAAAACAATAAAACAAAGTAAAATCAAGAAAATATCAACTAAACTATAGTAATAATTTTAAGTTAATCTAAAAGCTAAAATCTCCGGCAGCGGCGCCAAAATTTGATACGCTCAAACTTACTTCTTAAATAAGAAGTAAAGCGGTCGTGTCAAGTAAATAACCCAACTAGTGAGGTTGGGATCGTTCCCACGAGGAAATTAGTCTAGACTTAACTTCAACCTATTATTACTATTGTTTGGTTAATGACTTCCTTGGAAAGTAAAAAAAAACAATAAAGGGGGGTTTCTATTTCTAAATGAGTGAAAATAACTAACGAACTTGAAAGAGACACTTAACAGCTTTGAATGTTGGGTTTTAATCAATTAATCAAAGTAACTAGGGTTTACGTGTTCCCCACAGGTTCATAACTTGATAATTCTAACTATATCAATTCTTTCCTAGTATCTTGCATGCAAAGTGATAAGTTATGTATTTCTAAATCCTTGGTCCGGCATCTAGAAAATCTCACTACGCACCTTGGTCCGGCTACGTGTGTTACTATCGTAACCCTTATCCTTACCTCACATTAAGCATCGTATTCGATATTTGACTAAGTTATTACCTCGTACCAATCTATACTAGCCTATTAGATAGTATACACTAAATCTATGTTAATAATTCTTTTCCTATTATCCAAAGTTTGCTTGATTAATCTCCAAAAATCAATTGCAAGAATCTCAAAATCTAACACTAATACACAAAGTCTAATAATACGGAGTCTAACTATCTGGTGTCTAACCTCAAAAACGAGGTTTTTCGAACTTTTTATAAAAAAAACAAAAACCTAATTAAACAAGGATTCTAATTGCTGGAAATCTGCCAAAACGCGGCTGGGTCAATGGACCTCGTGACGGACCGTCGTGGACTCCGTCGTCCCATACTTGTGCAATTTATACTGCTTCTCTCTTCATTCCCCTCGACGGCAAGTATGACGGACCGTCATAGGCACAACGGTCCGTCGAGGGTCTTCGTTCTCAAACACTTCAACTCTTGGAATCTGGGTACTGGGATCACTTCTCTGAACTTCACGACGAACCTGCAGGACGGACCGTCAGAGCCACGACGGACCGTCACAAGCTTCGTAATCCCACACTTAGTCAGACTTCCCCATCTTCCTTCACAGCTGCACTACGCTGCCACCTACGGACCATCACAAGCACGACGGACCGTCACAAGCTCCGTAGGTGGTCTCTTATGCATTTCTTCGCTCAAAATCTCTACATTCAGATTTGGACAGATTTCCTGCAAAACAAAGAGAAACTTATATAAAAATTAGCACAAAAAGGCTTTTGGACACACTAAACTTAAGGAAAAAGTATTAATAATACCGTGAAACCACGGTATATCAATGATTCCTTTTCAAAGTTGACTAGTCGATCCATTAGGCACTTAAGGTCTTATACGTTTTGCTGGGTATAAGATGCTTTGGCACGTGCGGTAAACCGATGTATCATCACTGTATCTCTTAAGTGATGGTTGTCGGTTAAAAAATCTCCCTCTAGTAAATTTTATTTTTATGCACAACCGTATTTTATTTTCATAATACATCAGTATTGTACTTTATATACATCTTAGACACTATTATGTAATTGTATATATATACTCAGAGGTTTAAGCATTTTTTCAGTCGACATTTCTTTAAATTGCATTTTAACTACGTATATTTAATAAGAGTTAGTACATTATGATTTGAATAGAGCCATAAGTTTTGTTTAGTTTTCCAACTTGTATGCTCGTACATTCAATGTATAGATGCTAGTTGGCCTGCATCATTTTATTATGCAGACACAGGTAACTAGGATCAGCACGCTGCGTCTCGCTGATCCAGATCGAGCTTTAGAGATAGTGGTGAGCCTCCTTGCATTCTGGGGGACATCTATTTATTTTACTTGTAGTAGTTTTGTTTTAGGATGTTGTGGGGTCTTCCCCAGCATCCCTCTTTAGTTAGTTTAGAGGCTTTGTAGACGCTAGTATTCTAGTTTAGAGTTTATTATTACTTGTTGAGACTTAAGTGTCATTATGGCCATATATTTTATGCAGTACTTTCTTTTAAAACATGTTTATTTCTTGTTTAAGATGAATTTAGTCTCCGCTGAGTTAAGTAAGCAAGGCCAAGGGTTCACTTGAGGGCCACCAATGGTCTTCGAGTCCCAGTCCCGCCCAAGGTGTAGGCTCGGGGCAATGACAGAACGCGTCTCACTCGATATTGGGACCCCCAAAATCAAAATTGCCCACACACTAGATGTTAAGCACTTGGAGTGGGGTGGATGTTAAAGAATGACAAAAGTCCCACATCAGTGGTTAATGAGATGGGTGAACTCCTTATATGGCTTGGTCAATCCTCCTCAGTTTGAGCTTGCTTTTCGGATGTGAGTTAGTCCTAAGACCTAAAATTTCTTAATACATAGCTCAACTTATGTTGAGAGATTTATCAATCATACTCGAGGAGAACATAATAAGGCCAAGGAGGAAATTGAAACAATAAAAATGATGATGGAAAATTTAAAGAAGAAAACTATAACGACCTGTTTAGTCGTTTTGAGCAGCAGAGTTAATTCTGGAAAAACTATCTTGGTCGACGGACCCCACGACGGACCGTCATGGGCACGACGGACCGTCGAGGGGGTCTCGTTTCAAAACACTTAGAAATTATGAAATTTGGGTACTGAAATCGACTCTCTGAACTTCGTGACGACATGGCAGGACGGACCGTTGTGGGCACGACGGACCGTCACAGACTCTTCAAGGAAATTGAGTCTCTGAACTCTACGACGGAAGCAGCAGGACGGACCGTCGCAGGCATGAAGGGCCGTCACAGACTGCATAATCCCAGGCTGGGTCGAATTTCTTTAAATGTTTTAAGGGACGTTTTTGACTATTCCTGCTTTAATTATAAAGAAAGTGGGTTAATATTAATAACTCAATTACTTGGGGGTTAAAAGAGGTAACCTTGAGTTAATTAGTGGGTTATTATTGTCATCTTTTATACTTAATTATATGCTAATTAGGGTAAAAGAAAGAGGGTTTGAATAAGAAAAATAGAAAGAACAAAGAGAGGGAAAGAGAAACGATCGAGAGAGGAGAAACGAAGAGGAAAAACACAAAGCTTTGGGAAAATTGCTTGCTTGAATAAAATTCTTCGGTGGAGGTAGGTTATGGTTTCCATGCTATTCGTAGTAAACTCTTAATAGCGAATGATATGTATTGGTAGTGTTGTAAACCCTTCTATATGCTTAATTGTATGCTTGCATGAATGTGATTATATAATTGTGATAAAATAAGCATGATGAAGCTATTGAATCCCAAATCTTGAAAAACCCTAATCTATTTTGTTAATGATGATGCCTTGGTATAAAAGAAGGCTTGATGAACGAAAGTAGTGGATTAGGGGATCGGGTGCCACGTTCCGGTACCAGGATAGTAATAGAGGATCGGGTGCCACATTCCGGTACCAGGATAGAATGAGGATCGGAGTGCCACGTTCCGGCACAAGGATAGTATATGAGGATCGGAGTGTCACGTTCCGACACCAGGATAGTATATGGATCGGGTGCCACATTCCGGTACCAGGATAGTACTAGAGGATCGGGTGCCACGTTCCGGTACCAGGATAGTATGTGAGGATCGGAGTGTCACGTTCCAACACCAGGATAGTATATGGATCGGGTGCCACGTTCTGGTACCAGGATAGTATATGAGGATCGGAGTGTCATGTTCCGACACCAGGATAGTATATGGAGCAGAGTGTCACGTACCGACACGAGAGGAATAAAGATAATGAATCTTGAAAGATGTTAATATACTCAATCTAATGAACCTTATTCCCAAATGAGTATGATGGGGAGGCGTGAGTCCTCATTGATGTGCTTGGTGTTGTGACCAAGAGTTATGATAATTGTAAATGCCGCATGTTGAGTATTGTAGTTGGTTTTATAATATTACTTGATATATATTGTCTTCTATTTTGAGTTGGCCGATGATATCTACTCAGTACTCGTGTTTTGTACTGACCCCCCTACTTTTATGTTTTCTTCTTTGTTATTTGTGGAGTGCAGCAAACGGACCGTCGTCTTCAACTCAACCGCAACTCTAGCCAGTCTTCATTACACCGGATTTCAGGGTGAGCTAATGTTTCTAGCTTGGACTGGATCTTCTTCCTCATGTCTCGATGCCTTGAAGTTCCAGCATGGACTAGCTTTTACTTGTTTTAGCTTCATAGAATACTCTTAGTTTAGTAATTTAATCATAGATGTTCTTGTGGTGATGACTTCCAGATTTTGGGGAGTAATAATTGTTGAGTTTTGAGAAATTTATTGAATTGGTTTTTATTAATGAGTTCAAGTCTTCCGCATTACTATTACTTGATATTATATTGAAATGTTAGAATTTAGCTTGGTTGGTTCGCTCACATAGGAGGGTAAGTGTGGGTGTCAGTCGTGGCTCGGTTTTGGGTCGTGACAAACTTTGTATCAGAGCATTAGGTTCGTTGGTCTCATCACACAAGAACGAGTCTAGTAGAGTCTTAAAGAACGGTAGGGGGACGCCTTTACTTTTCTTTGAGAGGCTATAAGACTTTAGGAAAAATTCCATTCTTTCATTCTTTCTTTCGTGCTATTACTTGGGTCCAATTGGTATCTAGGTGATACAAATTGGTATCTGACCATCTTCACTCTATTTCGCAGATGGTTAGAACTAGAGCAACGACTGCACCAACACCAACACCAGCAAGACAAGAAACGTCTGAGCCAGCCACTGGGGCTGTAGCTCGAAGAGGAGTAGTGGCGAGAGGCCGTGGTAGAGGTAGTGGGAGGACGTCCTCTAGAGGGAGAGTACAAGTACCTAGCGCATCAGGTACTAGGGCGGTGACTCCTCCACTGACTGAGGAAGTGATAAGAGAGGGTGAGGAAGGGGAGAATGAAAAAGTGCAGAATGAGGAATTGCCACCCCAACCTACCCAAGAGATGATCAATCAGGTTCTTGCTTATCTTAGCGGGTTATCTGATCAGGGCCAGGCACCTCCAGTGTTTTTTGCACCAACACCTCCGGTTTCGGAGGTACAACATGCAGCTACTATGGCTACCCGCATGGATGCCTCATTGGAAATAGGCACGTTTCCTCGTCTGACTACAGGGCCTATAATGACAAATGATCAGCATGAACTTTTCAGTAAGTTCTTGAAATTGAAACCTCCAGTCTTCAAGGGTGCTGAATCTGAGGATGCCTACGATTTTCTGGTTGACTGTCATGAGCTACTACACAAGATGGGTATAGTAGAACGGTTTGGTGTTGAGTTTGTGACTTATCAGTTTCAAGGGAACGCCAAAATGTGGTGGCGGTCACATGTTGAGTGTCAACCAATAGAGGCACCACCTATGACTTGGGCCTCATTCTCTAGCTTGTTTATGGAGAAGTATATCCCCCGGACCTTGAGGGATAGGAAAAGAGATGAGTTCTTGAGCCTAGAGCAAGGTAGGATGTCGGTTACTACTTATGAGGCTAGGTTTCGTGCACTATCCAGATATGCCACCCAGCTTTGTTTCAGTCCACAAGAGCGGATTCGCCGTTTTGTGAAGGGGTTGAGGTCAGAATTGCGGATTTCAGCCTTACAGGTAGCGGCTACGGCAAAATCCTTTCAAGAAGTGGTAGACTTCGTGATAGAGGTGGAAGGAGTAAAGCCATATGACTTAACCATGGCGTCGACATCAAAAAGGTTTTGAAAGGGAGGTGAGTTTAATGGTTCTTACTCTAGAGGACAGGGTTCCGGAGGTTACTCAGTCCGACCAATTCAGTCTTCACTACAAACTGTAGTTGGGGGTCCACCTCAGACCGGTCAACACTTCTCTGAGAGACCTATGCTTGAGTCCAGAGAGTGTTATGGATGTGGGTAGACTGGACACATTAAGAGGTATTGTCAAAAACAGAGTTACAGACCTCCAATAATTAGAGGTAGGGGTGGTTATGGAAGAGGCCGTCATTCTGGAGGACGCAGTGGTCGAGGTAATGGTGGTCACCAAAACGGCCGGGGTGATGGGCAAACTGGAGCCACTACATCACAACATGGTAGGGGCAACGGACAGACAGGTGAGAGGGCCCATTGTTATGCTTTCCCTGGGAGATCTGAAGCGGAGACATCTGATGCTGTCATCACAGGTAATCTTTTGGTTTGTGATTGCATGGCTTCTGTATTGTTTGATCCTGGATCCACATTTTCTTATGTATCTTCCTCATTTGCTAATGGTCTTAACTTACATTGTGAATTGCTTGACATGCCTATTCGTGTTTCTACTCCGGTGGGTGAGTCTGTGATAGTTGAAAAGGTATATAGGTCTTGTTTGGTGAATTTTGTGGGGACAAATACTCATGTAGACTTGGTTATCTTAGAAATGGTTGATTTTGATGTAATTCTGGGTATGACTTGGCTTTCTCCGAATTTTGCGATCTTGGATTGTAATGCTAAAACTGTGACGTTAGCCAAGCCTGGGACAGATCCCTTAGTGTGGGAAGGCGACTACACTTCCAACCCGGTTCGTATCGTCTCCCTTCTTCGTGCTAAGAGAATGGTTAGTAAGGGTTGTTTAGCTTTCTTGACACACCTCAGGGATGATACTACCCAAGTACCTTCAATAGAGTTGGTTTCGATAGTCCGTGAGTTTTTGGATGTGTTCCCTGCAGATCTTCCTGGTATGCCACCGGATAGGGATATTGACTTCTGTATTGATCTTGAACCGGGTACTCGCCCCATTTCTATACCCCCTTATAGAATGGCTCCCGCGGAGTTAAGAGAGTTAAAGGCCCAACTTCAAGAGTTGTTGAGCAAAGGCTTCATTAGACCAAGTGCATCCCCTTGGGGTGCTCCTATTTTGTTTGTAAAGAAGAAGGATGGGAGTTTCCGGATGTGCATAGACTACAGACAACTGAATAAGGTAACAGTTAAGAACAAGTACCCTCTTCCTCGCATTGATGACTTGTTCGATCAGTTACAAGGTGCTTGTGTCTTCTCTAAGATTGATTTGAGATCCGGTTATCATCAATTGAAAATACGGGCAACGGATGTGCCAAAGACTGCTTTCGAACCGGGTATGGGCACTACGAATTTGAAGTGATGTCTTTTGGTCTTACGAATGCCCCTGCTGCGTTCATGAGCTTGATGAACGGGATTTTTAAGCCATATTTGGATCTCTTTGTGATCGTGTTTATTCATGATATACTGATATACTCAAAGAGCAAGAAAGAACATGAGGAACATTTGAGAATTGTATTGGAAATGTTGAGGGAGAAAAAGCTTTATGCCAAATTCTCCAAGTGTGAGTTTTGGCTAGATTCAGTGTCCTTCTTGGGGCACGTGGTTTCTAAGGATGGAGTGATGGTGGATCCTTCTAAGATTAAGACAGTGAAGAATTGGGTAAGACCCACTAATGTGTCAGAAATAAGGAGTTTTGTTGGTTTAGCTAGCTATTACCGTCGATTTGTCAAGGGATTCTCTTCCATTGCTTCCCAATTGACGAACTTGACCAAGCAGAATGTTCCATTTATATGGTCGGACGAATGTGAGGAATGCTTTCAGAAACTCAAGACCTTATTGACTACTGCACCAATTCTCACCTAACCAGTGGAAGGTAAGAATTTCATTGTTTATTGTGATGCATCCTATTCGGGTTTGGGTACAGTGCTAATGCAAGAGAAGAATGTGACTGCTTATGCTTCAAGACAATTAAAAGTGCATAAACGTAACTATCCAACTCATGATTTGGAATTGGCCGCGGTAGTGTTTGCATTAAAGCAATGGAGGCACTATTTATATGGGTTTAAGTGTGAGGTCTATACGGATCATCGTAGCCTACAATATGTTTTTACTCAGAAGGATTTGAACTTGAGACAGAGGAGATGGATGGAACTACTGAAGGACTATGACATCACTATATTGTATCATCCGGGAAAGGCTAATGTTGTGGCAGATGCTTTAAGTAGAAAGGCAGGAAGCATGGGAAGTCTAGATCACTTGCAAGTTTCTAGACGTCCATTGGCTAGAGAAGTTCAGATTCTGGCTAATGACCTTATGAGGTTAGAAGTAAATGAGAAGGGAGGATTTTTGGCTTGTGTGGAGGCAAGATCTTCCTTCCTTGACAAGATTAAGGGAGAGCAGTTTAATGATGAGAAATTGATCCGGATCCAAGATAAAGTGTTGCGAGGAGAGGCTAAAGAAGCAACAATCGATGAGGACGGTGTTTTGAGAATTAAGGGAAGGGTATTCGTACCCCGCGTCGATGATTTGATCAACACTATTCTGACAGAGGCTCATAGTTCAAGGTATTCTATACATCCGGGTGCAACCAAGATGTACCGTGACCTAAAGCAACATTTTTGGTGGAGTAGAATGAAGCGTGACATTGTGGAGTTTGTCGCTAAATGTCCAAATTGTCAACAAGTAAAGTATGAACACCAGAGGCCAGGAGGAACACTTCAGAGAATGCCCATTCCGGAATGGAAGTGGGAGAGAATTGCAATGGACTTCGTGGTTGGTCTTCCCAAGACAATGGGTAAGTATGACTCCATTTGGGTGATTGTTGATAGGTTAACTAAGTCTGCTCACTTCATTCCGGTCAAGGTGACTTACAATGCAGAAAAGTTAGCCAAACTTTACATCTCAGAAATTGTTCGATTGCATGGAGTTCCACTCTCCATTATATCAGATAGAGGTACGCAGTTTACTTCTATGTTTTGGAAAACATTGCATGCTGAATTAGGTACTAGGTTGGACCTTAGTACCGCATTTCACCCTCAGACCGATGGTCAGTCTGAGCGAACGATTCAAGTGTTGGAGGATATGCTTCGTGCATGTGTGATAGAATTTGGTGGTCATTGGGATAACTTCTTACCCTTAGCAGAATTTTCGTACAACAATAGCTATCACTCAAGCATTGATATGGCCCCATTTGAAGCATTGTATGGTAGGAGTTGTAGGTCTCCCATTGGTTGGTTTGATGCATTTGAGGTTAGACCTTGGGGTACTGACCTTTTGAGGGATTCATTAGAGAAAGTGAAATCTATTCAAGAAAAGCTTTTAGCGGCGCAAAGTAGGCAAAAAGAATATGCAGATCGAAAGGTTAGAGACTTAGAGTTCATGGAGGGTGAACAAGTCTTGTTGAAGGTTTCGCCCATGAAAGGGGTGATGCGGTTTGGTAAAAGAGGTAAACTAAGCCCAAGGTATATTGGTCCCTTTGAAGTACTAAAACGAGTAGGGGAGGTGGCTTATGATTTATCCTTGCCTCCTGGGCTGTCCGGAGTGCATCCGGTATTTCATGTGTCTATGTTGAAAAGATACCATGGGGATGGAAACTACATCATCCGTTGGGATTCAGTTCTGCTTGATGAGAATTTGTCTTATGAGGAGGAGCCTGTTGCTATTTTAGATAGAGAAGTTCGCAAGTTGAGGTCAAGGGAGATTGCATCCATCAAAGTTCAATAATAAAATCGACCCGTTGAAGAAGCCACTTGGGAGAAAGAGGCTGACATGCAAGAAAGATACCCACACCTGTTTACAGATTCAGGTACTCTTTTTCGCCCTTGTTTTTCTTCTTATGATCGTTCGAGGACGAACGATTGGTAAATTGGTATCTATTGTAACGACCTGTTTAGTCGTTTTGAGCAGCAGAGTTAATTCTGGAAAAACTGTCTTGGTCGACGGACCCCACGACGGACCGTCATGGGCACGACGGACCGTCGAGGAGGTCTCGTTTCAAAACACTTAGAAATTCTGAAATTTGGGTACTAAAATCGACTCTCTGAACTTCGTGACGACATGGCAGGACGGACCGTCGTGGGCACGACGGACCGTCACAGACTCTTCAAGGAAATTGAGTCTCTGAACTCTACGACGGAAGCAGCAGGACGGACCGTCGCAGGCACGACGGCCGTCACAGGCACGACGGGCCGTCACAGACTGCGTAATCCCAGGCTGGGTCGGATTTCTTTAAATGTTTTAAGGGACGTTTTTTACTATTCCTGCTTTAATTATAAAGAAAGTGGGTTAATATTAATAACTCAATTACTTGAGGGTTAAAAGAGGTAACCTTGAGTTAATTAGTGGGTTATTATTGTCATATTTTATACTTAATTATATGCTAATTAGGGTAAAAGAAAGAGGGTTTGAATAAGAAAAATAGAAAGAACAAAGAGAGGGAAAGAGAAACGATCGAGAGAGGAGAAACGAAGAGGAAAAACACAAAGCTTTGGGAAAATTGCTTGCTTGATAAAAATTCTTCGGTGGAGGTAGGTTATGGTTTCCATGCTATTCGTAGTAAACTCTTAATAGCGAATGATATGTATTGGTTGTGTTGTAAACCCTTCTATATGCTTAATTGTATGCTTGCATGAATGTGATTATATAATTGTGATAAAATAAGCATGATGAAGCTATTGAATCCCAAATCTTGAAAAAACCTAATCTACTTTGTTAATGGTGATGTCTTGGTATAAAAGAAGGCTTGATGAACGAAAGTAGTGAGATTAGGGGATCAGGTGCCACGTTCCAGTACCAGGATAGTAATAGAGGATCGGGTGCCACGTTCCGGTACCAGGATAGAATGAGGATCGGAGTGCCACGTTTCGGCACCAGGATAGTATATGAGGATCGGAGTGTCACGTTCCGACACCAGGATAGTATATGGATCGGGTGCTACGTTCCGGTACCAGGATAGTAATAGAGGATCGGGTGCCACGTTCCGGTACCACGATAGTATATGAGGATCGGAGTGTCACGTTCCGACACCAGGATAGTATATGGATCGGGTGCCACTTTCCGGTACCAGGATAGTATATGAGGATCGGAGTGTCACGTTCCGACACCAGGATAGTATATGGAGCGGAGTGTCACGTACCGACACGAGAGGAATAAAGATAATGAATCTTGAAAGATGTTAATATACTCAATCTAATGAACCTAATTCCCAAATGAGTATGATGGGGAGGCGTGAGTCCTCATTGATGTGCTTGGTGTTGTGACCAAGAGTTATGATAATTGTAAATGCCGCATGTTGAGTATTGTAGTTGGTTTTATAATATTACTTGATATATATTGTCTTCTATTTTGTGTAGGCCGATGATATCTACTCAGTACTCGTGTTTTGTACTGACCCCCCCTACTTTTATGTTTTCTTCTTTGTTATTTGTGGAGTGCAGCAAACGGACCGTCGTCTTCAACTCAACCGCAACTCTAGCCAGTCTTCATTACACCGGATTTCAGGGTGAGCTAATGTTTCTAGCTTGGACTGGATCTTCTTCTTCATGTCTCGATGCCTTGAAGTTCCGGCATGGACTAGCTTTTACTTGTTTTAGCTTCTTAAAATACTCTTAGTTTAGTAATTTAATCATAGATGTTCTTGTGGTGATGACTTCCAGATTTTGGGGAATAATAGTTGTTGAGTTTTGAGAAATTTATTGAATTGGTTTTCATTAATGAGTTCAAGTCTTCCGCATTACTATTACTTGATATTATATTGAAATGTTAGGGTTTAGCTTGGTTGTTTCGCTCACGTAAGAGAGTAAGTGTGGGTGCCAGTTGCGGCTCGGTTTTGGGTCGTGACAAAAACTGAATATTTGAAGAAGAAAATTGAAGATAGAAAGGTAGCACATCTAGAAGAAGAACAAGCACATGAAGTTAACAAGGCCAAGGTGCAGAAACTTGAGACCCAATTGGAGAATGCTCAAGCAACGCAAAGGGAGATTGAGCATCTAAAAATCCATCTCCCCTAGGGATTAAATTCAATACTTAACCTCTACCCCCTCTAGCATATGCAGAATTTTTTATAAGTGGTGGTCGAAATTTAAAGAACAGAAAAAATTTGAGGGAAAATATATTTTCCTAGTTGGGATTTTATTTTTTTCCTAGTAGAGAAATTTTTATTTTCGTTTAGTTATCAAATTGTCATATATTCTCGTTCATGTTTAAGAAAAATTACTTATTGAAAAAATAAAACTAATAATAAAAGAGTGGGAAAATAAACTTTAGTATGTAATAGATTCTACTTAAATGCTTTTAGTTTTAACTTAATTTATTGAACTTTTATTCTAAAAAGGAAAAATCTTCCTTCTATACATGCTCATATATGCAACTTCTTTTTATATCCTCCAAAAAATTATCCCAAATGTATGAACTACTATTAGATGGGAATTTTAATCAATCTTATTAAATCTATATTTTCATTGTCTATATTTATGTGACGCATCGAAAGACCAATTACTACTCTAGGTTTTTGAAGATTAAAAAAAATATTTTAAGATTATACAGAGATGTTTCATTTTCGTTATTTTAATTTCGATAGAGATTTGATTTTTTTTATCCTCAAATAATATATGTGTGAGTTTGTTTATTTATTTGAAAGATTGTAAAGTATGATAAATTGGGAGTTTCCTGATGTAAGCTCCCTAGGTACGGTTTCGGAGTTTATGTAAATGCCCTATCTTCAAAGGGAGCTGCTGACTTAAGGTATCCCCTAATCCGAGGGTGAGCTAGAATTGCGTATGGTGAAGAGGAAAGGAAGAAGTCATTGTAAAGGAAGACGACATTTACCATTTCCGCTGCCTGCCTAAAGGCTTATTGGTAGCTCTTAGGTTCTCTGTCAGTAGAGTGATTGCCAAAACCTATATATGTTTTCGGAGAATAATAAGAAGAGACGGTTGTATGTTTTAGAGACTATCCTCTGCAGCTGTAGCTACGTGGAAGCCAGCTGCTTAAAGACAAGCCCCTCAACCATTTCGCTATTCCTGCCCTAAAGCTGAAGTACTAGTTATTCCTTAGCTTGGAACTGCTACTAATTAATTCATAAATAACCCTCCTATCCTAATGGAAGGAAACTCAATTCCAAGCTCGCTAATTCAAAATATTGTGCTTCATTAAATCTGTAATTTTTAAGTCCTAGAATTAGATATTCTTCCTCGAAACGTATATTCATCACCTCAGGAATCATACCATCCATATCCTCAAGTCAAAAATCACAATATAAAGTTGCAAGAAGGGTTTTACAAGGGAAAGATGTTCACAATTTTAAAGTACCGTATGGGTCATTACTTTTTTATTAAGAAGGCGCACATTAATATGTTATAGCTAATTTAAAGATTATGATGTCTAGAAATTTTTGAATTATATGTTTATTGTACAAGTTACATGAAATTATCTAGTGATAGATTTTTCAATGGTGAAATGCTACTCAGATACATAATCACCTAAAGCTGTGGAATTGTATTTAAGACATGGAAAGGACTATTTGGTTTATGACCGCAATCATTAATTTATATTAAAAAATATTGTTACAACCTCTTGTTGTTATAAGTTTATGTATGGCTTGATAGTAAATTATTTGCCTAAAAAATTAAAAACTTATTACAAATTAATTAGCTCTAAATTTAATTTGATGCACTATCATTATGTTTAAAAAATATATCACATTATGTTTACTTACAATTATATAGAAGAACAATTACATACAATGTTTTTCCTAAAAAGTTAGATATTATGTAATTCAATCAATACAAACCAATGTAATAGTCCTATTACTATTAAAATGAAGTCAAAATAATTTAAACTATCAAGATTAATATTATAGACTTCAAAGTAAGGATTTGGATCGTTACCATATTAATGTTTATAAAGATAACAAAATAACTTTATGGTACTTAAAGATTTACCGAGCAAAATTTGAATTAATAATGCGCCTGAATTAATACAGGTAAGGGTGTTCGTGGTTCGGTTTGGATCGATTATTTATTAAAACCAAAACCAAATCATGAATCTAGTCAGTTTTTTAATTTTCTAAAACCAAAAAATAAACAAATGAAAAAAATAATCATCTGTGTGGTTAATTTTTTGTGGTATATTCGATTTGAAAGTAATAATTGTTTTTAGGACGTATGTATCTCGATTGACACAAACACCGAGTACATGAACAATCTACAAAAAAAAGATAATATCGATTCAGTCAAGCAATTAAGTAATACTAGAGTTATCATTACACGAACAAAGTGATTAATTTAAGAGAAAGTGTGACTATTATATATGAATTACAGTAGGTAATGACTAAAATGGATTTTGATGGACTTGGATTTGAGATTGTTATACTTGGGTTAAAGTGTTGGGCTTGAGAAAATGGTAAAGTTAAAGACTAAAGTTAATTAAAATTTAATAAAATATTTTTAATTTAATTATGAGTAATATATAAATAATTATAAAATTTATATATGTAATTTACCGGTTCTGTTTGATTATTTTTGCGGTTATTTTTTAGTAAAACCAAATCAAACCAAATAGTATTGATTTTCAAAATTTCAAAATCAAACGTAACCAAACTAAACTAAATATCAGTTTTTTATCGATTTGGTTCGGATTGCAGTTTGGTTTGGTTGTTAACCATAACCATGAACAACCCTAGTGACAAGTATTGACACACCCTTTAAGAAAAATATTTAATGATATACATTAAATACTATTTTTCTCTATTATCCTTTTTATTGTTTTCAAGTTATTGTCCTAAAAAATGATAAGTAGCTAAGAACCTCATTAGAAGGAAGGTAACTATGCAAAAAGGTCTCAAAAATTCTCTTAAACTTTGATATAATCACTTATTTTAGACTATAAAAAAAAAACTCAACAAAGTAATGAACTTGAACTAGAGCAACTAATAATCTATTTACATATTTTATGATACTGATTTTCCTAGCAATTAAGAATATGATTCTAATAGATTATTAATGTGATAAGACTTGAAATCTAAACAATTTACTGAATGTTGACTAGAGAGACTAATCATCTATTTACATATTTTACGATACCGATTTTCTTGCTAATTAAGAATATGATTCTAATAGATTTTAAAGAGTGATAGATTTGAAATTGCAACAATTTACTGAATTTAACTAGAGGAATAATCTACTGACATCTTTTAAGATACTGATATTTTTGCTAATTAAGATATGATACTAATAGATTTTTAAGTGATAGATTCAAAATCTCAAAAATTTACTGAATGTGGACTAAAGGGAGTATCAATCTATTTACATATTTTTAATGATATTGATTTTCTTGCTAATTAAGAATATGATTCTAATAAATTTTTAAGAGTGATAGATTTGAAATCTCAACAATTTATTGAATGTTCTAGAGGGACTAATAATCAATTTACATATTTTATGATACTGATATTCATGTTAATTAAGAATATGATTCAAATGAATTTTTAAGAGTGATAAGTTTGAAATTTCAACAATTTACTGAATTTTTACTAGAGGGGCAAATCATTTACTTATATATTTTATGATACTGATTTTGTTGTTAATTAGGAATGTGATTTTAATAAATTTATTAGAGTGAGAGATATGAAATCTCAACAATTTACTGAATGTGGGCTAAGGGGAGTAACTATTTATTTACATATTTTTAATGATAATTATTTTCTGCTAACATTAGGATTTAGTAGTTTTTTTAAAATTGATAGATTTGGATTTTAACAATTCAATGATTGTGGAATATAACAATTAATTATTTACATATTTAATGACAATGATTTTCTTGCTAAAATTTATTTTTTGGTAGGTTCTTTTAAGTTTGATAGATTTGATTTGCTTTTAACTTATAATCAAATCTTTGTAAATCAATATATATGGAATGTTATTCGTTATATTTCCAAGTTTTACCTTGTAAAAACTCCTCATATCAACTATAAAAGCGCCTCTCTTTGTTCCTTATTTTTTCATCCCTCAGTTGCATTTTCTATTTTTTCTATACATGGCCTCCACTTTAGAGATCATATTTTAGCTTTCTTTTATGTTGTGCCAAAAAGTTTCAAAATTTGTAGACTTAATCTAGAATATAATAGTGAGAAGCAATCCACCAAAGTCAACACTCTCTTGTAAGTACTGCTTGAGGGCCCATCAGTGAGTACCTTTGAGCTTTCACACACTGATATATATACTAATACTATCTAGTAAAGGTATATGTCGGCTTGTGTTGCTTGTTTATTCTCCTCCCTAATGCTTATTCTTTTTTTATTGTGGGATCAATTTATATTTTATACTTAACATTATTTATTTTGGTCTGTCCACCTTAAATATTATAGTTTCTTAAATTAATAATAATATAGGTATTTTATCACAATTTTTATATCAGTCAATATATTATTTGAGATTTTTGAAAAATGATTTATGGATTAAGTAATTAACGTTCAGGATAAGACATGAAAAAATCTCCTGATATGCTGAAAGTAAAATTTTCTTTTAATATAATAGACAAATTAAAGTAAATGAACAGAATTTTTTAAAAGCGTTCAACTAATTTTCAATGGTAGGATATACTCAAAAATTACAAGGAGATTTTTTCTTGTTGTAGCTTCTATATGTTGTTTTTTGTTGACATGAAGTGTGGTGCTCATTTATTCAATTCTAAGAAATCATGTTATAGCTTATTTTCTATCTCACTTTTAAAATAATAATACATCCAAATATGGATATTATAAAAAAAATATATAATCAATTTCTATAAAAATTAATGTTATTGGGTCATATATATATATGTGCGTGCGTGCGTGCGTGCGTGCGTGCGTGCGTGCGTGCGTGCGTGCATGCGTGCGTGCGTGCGTGTGTGTGTGTGTGTGTGAAAACTTGTGCACCCATGTCTCATTTTTCATTACCCTTTCTATAAATTTACATGTTTGAGATTCACACTCATTCAATTAAAAAAAAAATTACCCTTTCTATAAATTTACATGTTTGAGATTTACATTCATTCAATAAAAAAAAATTACATATTGTATATCTTATAATGATAATCTTGGTAAGAAGTAGCTCTCAAATGCAAAAAGAAGTGAAAAAAGACATAAAAGATGAGCATTTTGAGGAGATCACATTCTCTAATATGCGAGAAGCTCTGCGTAGGGATGCAACATAATTTTTTTCTAAATAAGAAAGCAGCAGATATGTTACTTTTGTTGATTCCTTACACAGAATTTTCAACATATTAGAGAACATGACTTACTCACAAGCTTTTCTTTTGCGGACTTCATTTCACTTTTTTTTAAAATATATATATTTAAGAGTTCTTCCTTTCTATGCTTATCATAATAAAAAATAATGATGTATAAATTTCTTATTGAATGAGAACAAACATGTATAATATCTAAGTTGTTGCTACCTTCACTAATTTGATCTCTAAATCATTGATAATATCTAAGTTGTTCTTTCACCTAAAACCTGATTATTATTTAGATGAGTAAGTCTATATTATTTACTCCAAAATATCAAATATATATTAGTTATTGAAAATTTTTTACTGAACACATATCTCGTAAGCAAACATAAATTAAATTGAACATGTCTACATGAGCTTCAAATAACTTTTTTTTCTCTTCGTGAACCTAGGTATTAATTTGATTCCCAAAATTTGAATGCATCCATATAAATTGAGAGCACATCTTGCATTCGGAGATTATAGAGTACATTTCTCATTTCTGCATTTGCAAAATACATAGAAAGAAATCATGTCATTTTTGTCTACATTGAAGAAAAACAATTAAAATATTATACTGAGTGTAACATATGTTGAGGGATTTATTAATCATACTTGAGGAGAATATAAGAAGGCCAAGGAGAAACAATAGATATGATAATGGAAACTTTGAATAAGAAAAGTGAAGATATAAAGATAGCAAATCTCAAACAAGAACAAGCACATGAAGTTGAAAAGGCCAAGGTGTACAAACTTGACTCCTTGTTGGAGCACACTCAAGCAACGCAAAGGGAGATTGAGCAACTCAAGAAAACAGCTACTCGAGGGATTAAATCCAGCACTCAATCTCTACCTCCTCTGGCGTATGCAGAATTTTTTATAAGTGGTGGTTGACATTTAAAGAAGAGAACAAATTAGAGCGAAAATATATTTTTATTGTTGGGATTTCATTTATTTTTCTAGTAGAGAAGTTGTTTTTCCGTTTAGTTATCAACATGTAATATATTTTTGTTATGTGTAATAAAGTTACTTATTGAAAAAATAAATCTAATAATTAAAGTGGCAAGATAAACTTTAGTATGTAATAGATTCTCCTTAAATATTTCTAATTTTTACCTTAAGTTATTCTCAACTTCTATTCTAAAACAAATTGCTCCTTACATGCCCTCCATTTTGGAGATCATATTTACAACTTTTTGTATGTCCTCCTAATAATTATCCCAAATGTATGAACTATATTAAGACGGTTATTTTAACCAATATTATTAAATCTATATTCTCATTGTCTCTATTTATGTGACGGTTTGAATGATCAATTACCACTCTAGGTTTTTGAAGATTAAAAAGAATTAGTTTTAACTTATGTAAAGATGCTTGATTTTCTTTATGTTAAGTTCGATAGAATGGTTTGATTATATTTTCCATCCTCAAATAATGCATATGTGAGTTTGTTTATTTATTTGAAAGATCCTAAAGTAAGATAAATAAAGATCTAATAGTTATTTCTAGGATGAAATTAGCTAAAGAGAGTAGCTAATTGGAGACTAACTATTAATAAAGATCTAATGGTTGTTCCTTAGCTTGTGATTGCTACTAATTGATTCATAAATAACCCTCATGTTCTAATGAAAGTGTAAATACTAAAATTTCAAGTTTGCTAATCCAAAATATTGACGTCCATAAAATTTGAAAATTTTAAGTCCTATAATTAGATATTCTTCCTCGGAACATATATCCATAACCTCAGGAATCATGTCATCCAATCCCTCAAGTCAAAAATCACAATATAAAGTAGCGAGAAGGAATCTATAGTGGATACATGGCCACATACTATAAATGACGGCATTGGTCATTACATTTCTATAAAGAAGGCATGCATTATTATGTTATAGCTAATTTAAAGACTATGGTGTCAAGAAATTTTAGAATGACTTGTTTATTGTACAAGTTACATAAATTTACTTAGTGACAGCTAAATATAGATCTCCACGTGCCAAACTTTTAATCAAACTCGAGTGGGTGTCTACTTGCTTAAGTAAGTCTGCTCTACATTAAGAGATCCAATGGAAATAAGTGAAATTTCAAATTACATAATTTTAGCTTTAGATGTTAATTTCTGGTATAGAAAAACTCAAATTCACGGTCCATACCTCATTAGAACTTGTTAATACCTATAACTATACATTCAACTAACAAACATGATTTATCAAAACATCACAAACACCCACAAAAAATTATGGTCAAAGCTATACGTAATCAATGTGTCTCTCTCTAGAAGGCAAACAATGTACATATGACATCTTTTAGTACGTAATGATTTAGCCATGATATATAAAAATTGTAGGTCAATGGGTTTTATTTAAAATGCCACCAATTTGGTATCATTTAATGTTTAAATAAAATCAAAATCAATATAATACTAGAGACTATTGTAATTGTAAATAAGTGGAATTTCGAACGTTCTCAATTGTTGCTTTTGATGTTAATTTCAGGTATAAAAAAATTCTATTTCACGCTCCATACCTCATTTGAATATATTAATACCTATAATTATCCATTCGAACTAACACACATAATTTATTTAATCATCACAAACACCCTAAAAAAAATTGGTAAAAAAACTATGTGAAATCAATGTGTGTCTCTCTAGAAGTCAAACAATGCATACTACCATATTTTTAGTACCTACTAGTGTAATTGTAAATAAGTGAAATTTCAAACATTCATAATTTTGGCTTTAGGTGTTAATTTCGGGAATAAAAAACCTCTATTTCACGGTTCATACTTTATTTGAACTTACTATTACCTATAATTATCCATTCGAACGAATACAGTTTATTTAGTAAATCATCACCAACACCCTCAAAAAATTTTGGTCAAAAAATTATATCAATCAATGTGTGCCTCACAAGAAGGCATACAACGTATACTACAATATTATCATATAAAAATTGTATGTCAAGGAGTTTTCTTTCAAATGCCACCAATTTTGTATCATATAACGTTTATAGTAAATTATTATTGACCATTTTACTAGATACTAATGTAATTGTAAATAAGTGAAATTTCAAACTTTCATTATTTTGGCTTTAAATGATAATTTCTGGTATAGAAAAATTTTATTTCATGGTTCATACCTCATTTGAACTTATTAATACCAGTAATTATTAATTCGAACTAACACACCTAATTTATTAAATCATCACTAACATCCACAAAATATTTTGGTAAGAAGTTGCATGTAATCTATGTGCGCCTCTCTAGAAGACAAACAATGTATACTACCATATCTTTTAATATGTAATGGATTAGGTGAGCCATGATATATGAAAAATATAAGTCAATGTGTTTTCTTTCAAATGCCACCAATTTTTTTTTATCATTTATTGTTTAAAGTAAATCATTCTGACCATTTTACTAGAGACTAGTGTAATTGTAAATAAGTGAAATTTGAACTTATCAAAACCTATAATTATTCATTCGAACTAACACACATAATTTATTAAATCATCACCGACACCCAAAAAAAAATTGGTCAAAAAATTACATGCAAGTGCCACTCTAGAAGACAAACAATGTATATTACCATATCTTTTAGTACGTAAATAATTAGGTAAGCCATGATATATGAAAATTGAAGGTCATGAGATTTCTTTCAAATGCCACCAATTTAATGTCATTTAATGTTTAAAGAAAATTATTATGACAATTTTACTATAGACTAGTGTAATTGTAAATAAGTTAGATTCCAAACGTTCTTAATTTTAGCTTTAGATGTTAATTTCGAGTATAGAAAAACTCTATTTCACGGTCCATATCTCATTAGAACTTATTATTACCTATAACTATCCATTCGAACCAACACACGTGATTTATTAGATCATCACGAACACTGACGAAATTTTTTGTCAAAAAACTATACAATCAATTTGTGCCACTCCAGAAAGCAAACAATGTACACTATGATATCTTTTAATATGTAATGATTTAGGTTAGCCATGAGATATGATTATTGTAGGTCAATGAATTTTTTAAAAATTCCACCAATTTTGTATTATTTAATGCTTAAAGAAAATCACTATGACGATTTTACTAGAGACTGATGTAATCATAAATAAGTGAAATTTCGAACATTCATAATTTTGGGTTTTGATGTTAATTTCGGGTTCAGAAAAACTCTATTTTACGGTCGATACCTCATTTGAACTTATTAATATATATAATTATTCATTCGAGCTAACACACACAATTTATTAAATCATTACTAACACCCACAAAAATTTTGGTCAAAAAACTATATGCAATTAATGTGTCCCTATTTAGAAGTCAAACAATGTCTATTACCATATCTTTAATAAGTAATGAATTAGGTGAGCCATGACATATATAAATTGTAAGTTATTGAGTTTTCATTCAAATGCCATGAATTTTGTATCATTTAATATTTAAAGTAAATTATTATGACAATTTAACTAGAGACTAATGCAATTGTAACATAATTTTGGCTTTATATGTAAATTTGAGTATAGAAAAACATAATTTCACGGTCCAAACAACATTTAAACTTATTATTATCTATAATTATTCATGCGACCTAACACACATAATTTATTAAATCATCACAAATCTCCGCAAAAAATTTGGTAAAAAAATTAAATGGAATCAATGTGTGCCTCTCTAGAATGAAAACAATGTATACTACCATATCTTTTAGTACGTAATGATTTAGATGGAGCCATGACATATGAAAATTGCAGGTCAGTGAGTTTTCTTTCAATTACAACCAATTTTGTATCATTTAATTTTAAAGTAAATCATTATGATCATTTTACTAGAGACTAGTGTAATTGTAAATAAGTGAAATTTTAAACGTTCATAATTTTTGTTTTAAATGATAATTTCTGCTATAGAAAAATATTATTTTATGGTCCATACCTCATTTGAACTTAGTAATACCCATAATTGTTCATTAGAACTAGAAAACATGATTTATTAAATTATCACAAACACTCACAAAAAAATTTGGTAAGAAAACTATATGCAATCAATGTGTGTCTCTCTAAAAGGTAAACAATGTATACTATCATATCTTTTAGTACGTAATAAATTAGGTGAGCCATGACATATGAAAATTGTAGGTCAATGAGTTTTCTTTTAAATACCACAAAATTTGTATCATTCAATATTTAAAGTAATTCATTGTGACCATTTTACTAGATAATAGTGTAATTGTAAATAAGTGAATTTCGAACGTTAAAATTTTTGGCTCTAGATGTTAATTTCGGATAAAAAAAAATTCTATTTCTTGATCCATGCCTCATTTAAATTTATAATACCTATATTTAATCATTCAAACTAATACACATAATTAATTAAATCATCACAAACACCCACAAAAAATTTTGGTCAAAAAAATACATTCAATCAATGTATGCCTCTCTAAAAGGCAAACAATGTATGCAACCATATCATTTAATACATAATTAATTAGGTGAGTTTGACATAGGAAAGGTGTAGTTCAATGATTTTTCTTTAAAATGCCACAAATTTTGTATCTTTAATGTCTAAAGAAAATCATTATGCTAATTTTACTAAAGACTAGTGTAATTGTAAATAAGTGGAATTCTGAACTTTCATAATTTTAGCTTTAGATGTTAATTTCGAGTATAGAAAAACTCTATTTCACGGTTTTACCTCATTATAACATATTAATATCTATAATTATTCATTCGAACTAACACAAATTTTGTTGAGAAAATTATATGTAATCAGTTATGAGTCTCTCTATGAGGCAAACAATGTACACTACAATATCTTTTGGTACGTAATAATTTTGATTTGCCATGAAATATGAAAATTGTATATCAATGAGTTTTCTTTAAACTGCCAGCAATTTGGTATCATTTAATGGTTAGAGTAAATCATTATGACCATTTTACTAGAGACTATTACAATTGTAAATAAGTGAAATTTCGAACGTTCATAATTTTAACTTTTGATGTTAATTTCGGGTATAGAAAAACTTTATTTCACAGTCCATACCTCATTTGAACTTATTAATACCTATAATTATCCATTCGAACTAAGACACATAATTTATTAATTCAGCACAAACATTCACAAAAAAATTTGGTCAAAAAACTACATGCAATCAATGTGTGCCTCTCTAGAAGGCAAGTCAAACAATGTATACTGCCATATTTTTAATGTTTAAAGAAAATCATTATCAAAATTTTACTAGAATCTAGCGTAATTGTAAATTAAGTGGAATTTCGAACTTTCATAATTTTAGCTTTAGATGTTAATTTCGAGTATAGAAAAATTCTAGTTCATGGTCCATACCTCATTAGAACTTATTAATACCCATTATTATCCATTCGAACAAAGATACATAATTTTTTAAATTATCACAAACACCTACAAAAAATTTTGGTGAAAAAAACTATATGTAATCAATGTGAGTCTCTCTAGAAGGCAAACAATGTACACTACAATATCTTTTAGAACGTAATGATTTAGGTTAGCCGTGAAATATGAAAATTGTAGGTCAATGAGTTTTCTTTAAAATGTCAACTATTTCGTATGATTTATTGTTTAAAGTAAATCATTATGACCATTTTACTAGAGGCTAATGTAATTGTAAACAAGTGAAATTTCAAAAGTTCATAATTTTGACTTTTGATGCTAATTTCGGGTATAGAAAAACGTTATTTCACGGTGCATACCTTTTATGAACTTAATAATACCTATAATAATACATTCAAACTAAGACACATAATGATTAATTCAGCACAAACATCCACAAAATATTTTGGTCAAAAAACTACATGCAATCAATGTGTGCCTCTATAGAAGGCAAACAATGTATACCACCATATCTTTTAGGACGTAATGAATTAGTTGAGCTATGACATATAAAATTCTACTTTAATGAGTTTTCTTTCAAATGCCACCAAATTTGTATCATTTAATGTTTTAAGTAAATCATCATGACAATTTTACTAGAGACTAGTACAATTGTAAATAAGTGAAATTTAGAACGTTCATAGTTTTGGGTTTATATGTTAATTGCGGGTATAGAAAAACTCTATTTCTCGATTCATGCCTCATTTGAACTTAAGAATACCTATATTTATTCATTCGAACTAATACGCATAATTTATTAATTCAGCACAAACATGCACAAAAAAATATTTGGTAAAAATACTACATGCAATAAATATGTGCCTCTTAAGAAGGCAAACAATGTATACTACTATATCTTTAAGTACATATAATTGATTAGGTGAGCATGACATATGAAAATTGTAGGTCAATGATTTTTTTTCAAATGCCACATATTTTGTATCATTTAATGCTTTAAGTAAATCATATGACCATTTTATTAGAGACAACTCTAATGGTAAATAAGTGAAATTTCAAACGTTCATAATTTTGAATAGGAAAATATTAGGCCAATGAATTTTCTTTCAAATGCCACCAATTTTGTATCATTTAATGTTTAAAGTAAATAATTATGACAATAATACTAGATATTAGCGAAACTGTAAATAAGTGAAATTTTGAACGTTCATAATTTTGACTTTAGAGGTTAATTTCGGGTATAGAAAAACTTTATTTTACGGTTCATACCTCATTTGAAATATTAATAATTATAATTATTAATTAGAACTAACACACATAATTTAATAATATTCATCACAAACACCCACAAAGCTTTTCGTAAAAAAACTACAAGCAATCAATGAGTCCCTTTGTAGAAGGCAAACAATGTATACTACCATATTTTTTAGTACGTAATTAATTAGGTGAGACATGACACAGAAAAATCGTAGGTCAATGAGTTTTCTTTCGAATGCCACTAATTTTGTAATATTAAATGTTTAGGTTAAGTCATTATGACCCTTTTTCTAGTGACAACTGTAATTGTAAATAAGCAAAATTTCGAACATTAATAATTTTGGCTTTAGATGTTAATTTCGGGTAAAGAAAAACACTATTTCACGGTCCATACCTTATTTGAACTTATTATTACCTACGAGTATCTATTCGCACTAACACACATTATTTACTAAACCATCACCAACACTCTCACAAAAATTTCGTAAAAAAACTATATCAATCATGTGTGCCTCACAAGAAGGCAAACAATGTATACTACCATATTTTTTAGTACGTAATGAATTATATGAGCCATGACATATAAAAAACTTTAGGTCAAAGAGTTTTCTTTCAAATGACAACAATTTTGTATCATTTAATGTTTAATGTAAATTATTATGACCATTTTACTAGTGACTGGTGTAATCGTAAATAGGTGAAATTTAAAACGTTCATAATTTTTGCTTTAGATGTTAATTTTAAGTATAAAAAAACTCTATTTTACGGTCCTTATCTCATTTGAACTTATTAATACCGACAATTATCCATTTGAACTAACACAAATAATTCATTAAACCATCACAAACACCCACAAAAAAGTTTTATAAAAAAACTACATGGAATCAATGTGTGCCATTCTAGAAGGCAAACAATGTAAATTATCATATCTTTTAGTACGTAATGAATTAGGTGATCCGTGACATATAAAAATTCTAGGTCAATGATTTTTCTTTCAAATTTCACCAATTTTTTATCATTTAATGTTTAAAGTTAATCATTATGACTATTTTACTTGAAACTAGTGTAATTGTAAATAAATAAAATTTTGAACATTCTTAATTTTGGGTTAGGTGTTAATTTTGAGTATAGAAAAATTACATTTCACGGTTCATATCTCATACGAACTTATTAATACCTATAATTATCCATTCAAACTAACACACATTATTTATTAAATCATCAAAACACCCACAAAAAAATTTGATCAAAAAACTATATGTAATGAACGTGTGCCTCACAGGAAGACAAACAATGTATACTACCATATTTTTTAGTACGTAATGATTTATATGAGGCATGACATATAAAAATTGTTGGTCAAGGAGTTTTCTTTCAAGTGCCACCAATTTTGTATCATTTAATTTTTAGAGTAAATTATTATGATCATTTTACTAGAGTTTAGTGTATTTTTAAATAAGTGAAATTTTATACATTCATAATTTTTGCTTTAGATGTTAATTTCGGGTATAGAAAAACTCTATTTTATGGTCCAACCTCATTTTACTTATTAATACATAGAATTATCCATTTGAACTAACACCCATAATTTATTAAATCATCACAAACACCCACAAAAAAATTTGGTAAATGAACTATATGCAATTAATGTTTGCCTCTTTAGAAGGCAAATAATGTATACTACTATATCTTTAGTACATAATGAATTAGTTGATCAATGACATATGAAAATTGTAGGTCAATGAGTTTTTTTTTCAAATTCCACAAATTTTGTATCATTTAATGTTCATAGTTAATCATTATGAACATTTCACTAGATACTAGTGTAATTGTAAATAAGTGAGCATTCGAACGTTCTTAATTTTGGCTTTAGATGTTAATTTCGGATATAGAAAAACTCTATTTCACGGTCTATACCTCATTTGAACTTACTAATACCTATAATTATCCATCGAACTAATACACATAATTTAAGTAATCATCACAAACACCCACAAAATAAACCAAGATGTCGTCAATGAAGACAATGATAAATGAATCTAGCTAACTTTGAAACACCCTATTCATGAGGTCCATAAACACCTACGGGGCATTAGTGAGACCAAAGGGCATTACTAAGAACTCATAGTGACCATATCTAGTCCGGAATGCCATTTTCGGTATATCCTCACCTCTCACCCTAAGTTGGTGATACCCCTATCTCAAATCAATCTAAGAAAAGTAGCTTGCCCCTTGGAGTTGATCAAACAAGTTGTCAATCTGAGGAAGAGGATACTTGTTCTTAATAGTGACTTTATTATGTTGGATATAAACAATGCACATTCTAAGGGACACATCCTCTTCTTCACAAACAATATTGTAGTACCCCATGGAGAAATACTAGGTCTAATAAAGTGTTTTTCTAGTAAGTCCTTGAGTTGAGCCTTCAACTCTTTAAATTCGGTCGGAGCCATCCGTTAAGGAAGAATTGAGATGGTGTTGGTATCCGATAGAAATTCAATACACAAATCAATTTTCCGTTCGGGAGGGACTCCGAGAAGATCATTAGGAAAATCTCCGGAAATTCCCTCACTACGGGGACTAACTCAATGGTAGGATTTTCAGAGTTTAAATCTTTGATTCTTATAATATGGTATAACACCCTTTTGAGATCATGACAAGAGATAATACGACCTCTTGGAATAGAATTTCGCCCCTTCCACTCTAAAATGGGTTCATTTGAAAAATTGAACTTGACAAATCTTGTTCTACAATCTATTGAAGCAAAACAGTCATGCAACCAAGCCATCCCCAAAATTACATCAAAATCGACCACATCAAGTTCAACTTATTCAACATGTGTAACTCAATTGGGCAACATTATAGGACAATTTCTATATACCCTCTTTGCAACCACAGGCTCACCTACCGGGGTAATTACCATGAAAGGTTCATTTAAAATTTCGGCTTTAATTATTTTCATTTGATTATCATATTAGGATTCAAGTTTTGATATATTGAGATATGTGTTAAATAGTGGGTGCATTATGATATATAAAAATCATTATAATTATGTTATTCAGAGAATTAAGATTTAACCCTAAACTTGAAATTCAGAAAATATGAGATTTGATCATTTGGTTGGAATAAAGATTTAGAAATTTTATTATAAATTTGGATGAGTTTTGGGTCTAAGCTAGAGATATAGCAATATTAATGTTGTTAGTTTCGAAATCATATCATGGTTATTTATTTGAATAGATTTTATTGGTTTGGAAGTCAACAAAAAGAGGAAGGCTCAAGTTTTGGAGTCATTGTTCGACTATTTGAGGCAAGTGGATTTCTAAACTCTTGTTAAGTGTATGAAATGCGTGTATTTCCTTGTGGTATATGTTTGGGAGTAACGGGATTGGTGATGGGTTGACTTGTCCACATTGATTAATTCTAATGATGAAAAAAAAAGGGATAACAAAAGGCAATGTGATCAATTGTTTATGTGTGATGTGTTGAGTAAGGGTTGAAGGCTTGTTGAATCATTGTTGATGTGACTTCATGTTTGTGTGGTTGTGAAGTGTGCGATGTTATGAAAGTGGTCATCTCCTCATTATTTGTGTGAACTTGTCATCTGAATTATTCTGACGCATTGGTTGTCACAAGTGTTATGTGCATTGAAAAAGAATGAGTACTTAAGAGGATGTACCATTTCGAGGGACGTATCGCGCGCCACGATGGATACTATATTTCGAGGGATGTTTCGCGCGCCGCGATGGTTACTATATCGAGGGTCGTGTCGTGCGCCGCGACAGATGCATGGACAGATATGTCCCCCATGGGTCCCGGACTGAGAGACAGCGGGTGTGTAAGACATGCATCATTATACTTGACATTGCATTCCATTGCATTGCACATACTTATCATTAGTGAATTTGATATCGTGTTTTGCTGATCTTCAGATTGCCTTTCTGCGGAACTTGTGATTGATCAATATTGAGCTTCTTATTGCGGTTATGTAGTTTGTTGAAGTATTGTTATTGAAGATATGTAATTTGTTAAAGTGTTGTTGTTGAGGATATGTAATTTGTCTAACTGTTGTTATTGAGCTACGTGCTATGTAAATTGTGAGCTGTTAGGTTGGGTTGATTTTAATGCAGGTTGTATTGTGGAGGTTCGGTTGGGGGTGGTAGGAGTACCCGTATTTCATCCCCTTAGCTTGTGTTTAGCCGTTTACTTGCTGAGTACCGTGTGGTTTGGTACTCACCCCTTGCTTCTACAAATTTTTGTAGGTTATGAGCCTGGATTTTTGTTGTACTTGTCATCCTCTTCTTTTCCGAGGCTTCTTGGAGATTGGTCAGGTAGCTGTTTCCATCGCAGCAGACTTTCTTCTCCTTAATTATGATCTTGTTCTATTCTAGAAACAAGTTCATTAGAGACTTGAGTTTTCCTTTTGAATCAATTGTAATACTTTAGAGGCTTGTACACGTGACTACCAGGTTTTGGGGGTTTTATTAAGTTACTTATATTTTATTTCCGCACTTTATTGTAATGGTTGAGTTTTAGGCTGACTTGTCTTGGTGGGATAAGACGAGTGCCATCACGCCCATTTTTGGGTCGTGACAAAATGGTATCAGAGCCCCAGGTTCATAGGTCTCACGTGTGTACAAGTCGAGTCTAAATAGAGTCTCGATGATCGGTACGGAGACGTCTGTACCTATTTTCGAGAGGCTGTAGTGACTTTTAGGAAATATCTTCACTTCTTGGATCTCTATTGTGCGTACTTGGTCCCATTTTGATTCTTATCGCTTCACTCCATTCGCTCTCATTTATGTGATGACTCGTGCGTAGTTCCTTTTGTGAATCATTGGCATGTCGTGTATTGGTATGACGTTAGATCTGGTATTAAGGTGAAAATGATATACTTATGAAACGAATGCGTGATCATATTTGAAAGAGTTGAGTAAGGTTAGTTATCATTGTAAAATAATAATAATAAATATAGTACTTATCTGGTATAAGCAAAATATGGAGTGGTTCGACAATTAAAAGTTAAATGTTTGAAGAATTGACTAGATAATAAATAGTGTAATACAATCGATATAGTTGTCATACCATTAATGGGTTGCTTAGCAAATGATGTTGCACCAATTCAGGTCAGAATCCCTTCTGTCGTTTCACAGATTGAGTGTATACCAAAGTTGGTCATGATACGACTATTACAATGGTACTGATGGGTACTTGGTTAGAATTATAGAGTGTGTTACTTTTGATATTGACCTTGCTTACGAAAGAATACATATAGCATGGGTTAAATACAAAACTAATCTGGTAATATTTTACAGCTATTTGATGGATAAAGTGTGTGACCTATTTGGAAATGATCTTCTCAATAGATATGATATGTTCTTGTGGTGGATGAAATGAATTTTCACGATGTATTACTAGTGGTACATGAAAACGGGCATGTTGATTGTTAAGTGCAAATATTAACTACTTAAGGAGTTATCTATGGTATACATGCTCATATGATAAGATTTGGTGTTGAACTCATATTTGAGAACCCAACTAGCTTGTTGGTACGGGTGGATGTGTTAAACATTATTTATAAGGAAGCTTTTAGTAGTGGATCTTTGGTATGATATTGATATGTTCAGATTGTGAAATGTATTTTATGAATTTTTAAATGAGTGGTGATTTCATCGTAATGTCTAAGAAATTGGATCAATATTGAATGACAAGCATATGGGTAAAGGAAGTCCTAAAGAGTATACTTATGTGAAGACAATTAAGAGTTTTAGTAAGGAAGTGCAGATAAAAGTGGGTTAGTTCTTTGGATTGGATTGGTATAACTGGGTTTAAGGATTCATATTGATGAAATAGTTGACTTCGTGGTGATAACAAGAGCTAACTAAGCATGATGGTAATAGGAGTTTGTGATGGATTGCAATTGAGACTAAATCATAAAATAAGAATTGAGGGTTAAACGAGTTTTTATGGTAATAACGATTTGCGAGCATCTAAGGTTGTGGTTTTTCACTATTTGATGAACAATGTAGTTGTATGAAAAGTTGTATGATGTGTTGAAAATTTCGCTTGAATAGAATTGAAAGAAGCTAGAGTCATAAATGGAAAAGAATTAGTGGGAAGTATTTTAGTCATTGGAAAGAGACAATCGAGAAAAAGGATATTTACTATGATTATAAAGGACAAAGATATATCTTTCGAGAGTTGAGAATTTAGTTCAAGGATACGCGATTTCATCTGTTTCATTTTGATTATGGTAATAATGTCATACGTTCATTAGATTGATAAAAAAAAATTAATATAGATATTGGGTAAGAATTGAGAAAGAATCCTACACAGTTTGACTCGAGTGTGGTGATAAGTTCTTTTATAGTTTCGAATTTGGTAACGGGTACCATTGAATTTTTAAGCAAAGGATATTATAAGGTCGCTAGAGAGGCGATATATGGTAAGCTATGATACATAAATTTATAAAAAAAATTCAGATGTGAGCTAATATTGATAGACAATGGAATTGTATTACATGGTTGGGATCAAAACTTCAAATTTACGTGGTGAGTTTAGATTTTTGATAGTGTATCTTGTCAAGGAATGAATTGGTAAGGTAAGAAATGGTTTATCACATTGAGTATGAAGCATATAGAAGTACTTAAAATTTGAGTAGTTCATTTGGTTACTTTTGATTGTTGTACCTAAGGTTTCCCATATTGCTGGTCAAAAATATAAGGCTAGTAAATGAGTTAGCAAAAAGGAAAAAAAATTATGGTGTATTGAAGAGTTAAAGTTATTTGAAATTTTCGTCATGGAAAGATTTTGAGAAAGGCAAAGGAACAATAAGACCTCTCGTACAAACACTGTATTCGGAGGTGATTGTTGTAGTGATTTCGCCTTTGAGTTTAGATATGACTATGAGATGTGACTATGGGCTTATTATTAACTTTTCTAAATATTAAGTTTTGGTTGGGTTACAATAAATGACGTGTGGAAGATTATATATGGTTATGTCGAGGTAGATTGTTCAGAATGTGATAGGTAACAAATGGATGTTAAATAGTGTGGACCTACAATTTTACATGGTTAATGAGGATCGGGGAGGATTAAAAGTACTTTGTTGATGAGACAAAATAGATTGTTATAATATGTTACATAGGCATATGATGATGAGTAGAGGTTATGAGATTATAGTATACATAAATATTGGAGTGATCAAGGGTTTCTTGGAGTTATTGCATGAGGTAAATGATGGTGGTTGAAAATGGTATGTGAAAGTTTAGGTGAAGTTGACATTAAGTGTGACTTATATCTATTATGGGACGCTTAAATGGAAAGATAAGAAACCATGGTTCAAAGTCTTGGAGACTACAATGTGCTTGCTAAGGAGAATGTGATACTAATGACTGTGTGAAAGTAAAGTAAATGGTTGGTGTGGTTATGATATTTGTTAATATTAATAGTGTTGGCTTTGATGGAGTACTGTGAGAAGTATGCAGGGTTTGGCAAATCCAACATGTGTAAAATTGTAATGGAGATCAGACTGGTTGATTTTGGGTGGAAAAAAAAAATTAAATAAAAAATAAATAAATAAATTGAGGGATTTAGTCAGATGAATGAAAATATTGATATGCGAATTATGGAGAAAGTATCTAGTGTTATTCGACCTTGATTCCGTATATTCTTAAGTTGACCACCTACTTCGTTTCGGACATGATTTGGAGTATGATTCATTGCATATGCCCACGTTTTTTTTTACATCTATGGGTGAATTCGTAGTGGTGGATCGGATGTACCGATCCTCTTATGTCTTCTTGATAAGGTAGGATCCTTGGTTATACTTGTTCACTTCAGTTATGACATAGTTGATGTTGTTTGAAAAAAATTAGAAATATATCACTATTTTTATATGCACAACCTTGCTTATGGGAACTTACAAAAGAGCTTTCATGAATAGTTATGGTTATCCGACAGTGTTGTAAAAGGTTCTGCATCCTAGGGTGTACCATTTGTAGGGTGCTTATTTGATCTTGTTCTTCATTGGATTAGATATGTTTGATTATCCCTTGATGTGTATTCGATGTCTAAAGATCAGATTTTCATAGTTTAAGCTCATGAAAAGATTAGGTTGTGACAAGGGAATCTTGATAAGGTCTATGATGGTTTGTGTAATAGGTGTATGTGATCGTTGATCTAGGTTCACTTCAGATTGTAGTGGGTATGAATTCAGAACGTTATCCTTGTTATGTAAGAAAAGATTTGTTGTGATGATTGTGTTATGTTCCAGTGGGTTTCAGTTGAGATTGGGTTCATTGGTTGGTTTATGGCGTGATATGTAAATCTTCCGAAGTTTCATTCAAAACTTCAGTTCTTGGTAGTTTATATTTAATGGAATGTGCTAAAGATGAATTGATCACTTGGAGAGATGAACACGACTTTGAAAATCATACCTCAAGTTTTTGGTCGTGTTAGTTATTCAACCTTCTCCTACTTTATGTTCGAGGACGAACATGATTTTTAGTGGTGGATAATGTAATGATCCTCTTAGTCGTTTTAGAAATTTTAATCAGCATTATTATATTAACCTTTTTAGTAGATTTTGTAAATAATTTATATGACTTATAAGAATGAGTGACATAATTTTTAGATTTAATAAAGAATTATTTTGTTGCTAAGAATAATGAAAAAAAAGAAAAAAAAAAGAAAAGAAAATCAAATAAATAAATAATAAATAAAATAATAATAAAAAAAGGGCAAAGTGCCCTAAATGGTTGGTTGAAGCCGCACACGGCTGATGAGAAAAAAAAAACGATCTTGGAAAAAAAAAACGCAGTGAAGAAAAGAAAAGAAAGGGAGAAAAGAAAAGGGAAAAGGAGGAGAAAAATCAATATTTTCATCTCAAAGCGTCAATGTAATTATTCTTATCCTTTCTATTAAATTTTTGTGTAACTAGGAATAAATTTTTAGGTTAAAACGTGTATAATTTATACTAATATGTGAACTTGTGAACTTGAGATTATAAATGTGTATAAGTATTATGGTTCAATCATTGGACAATGATTAGTCCTAATCATTGGACAATGATTACTCCAAGATTAGGATTATTAATAGTGAAACGATAAATATGAATTGGAACATTGAAAATAAGTGGTTTCAACAGATAGTTTTGTAGTCCGCCATTGATGTGTTGGGCAGTTAGTTTCGGCTTTAATTATTTTTCATTTGATTATCATATTAGGATTCAAGTTTTGATATATTGAGATATGTGTTAAATAGTGGGTGCATTATGATATATAAAAATCATTATAATTATGTTATTCGGAGAATTAAGATTTAACCCTAAACTTGAAATTCAGAAAATATGAGATTTGATCAATTGGTTGGAATAAAGATTTAGAAATTTTATTATAAATTTGGATCAGTTTTGGGTCTAAGCTAGAGATATAGCAATATTAATGTTGTTAGTTTCGAAATCATATCATGGTTATTTATTTGAATAGATTTTATTGGTTTGGAAGTCAACAAAAAGAGGAAGGCTCAAGTTTTGGAGTCATTGTTCGACTATTTGAGGCAAGTGGATTTCTAAACTCTTGTTAAGTGTATGAAATGCGTGTATTTCCTTGTGGTATATGTTTGGGAGTAACGGGATTGGTGATGGGTTGACTTGTCCACATTGATTAATTCTAATGATGAAAAAAAAAGGGATAACAAAAGGCAATGTGATCAATTGTTTATGTGTGATGTGTTGAGTAAGGGTTGAAGGCTTGTTGAATCATTGTTGATGTGACTTCATGTTTGTGTGGTTGTGAAGTGTGCGATGTTATGAAAGTGGTCATCTCCTCATTATTTGTGTGAACTTGTCATCTGAATTATTCTGACGCATTGGTTGTCACAAGTGTTATGTGCATTGAAAAAGAATGAGTACTTCAGAGGATGTACCATTTCGAGGGACGTATCGCGCGCCGCGATGGTTACTATATCGAGGGTCGTGTCGTGCGCCGCGACAGATGCATGGACAGATATGTCCCCCATGGGTCCCGGACTGAGAGACAGCGGGTGTGTAAGACATGCATCATTATACTTGACATTGCATTCCATTGCATTGCACATACTTATCATTAGTGAATTTGATATCGTGTTTTGCTGATCTTCAGATTGCCTTTCTGCGGAACTTGTGATTGATCAATATTGAGCTTCTTATTGCGGTTATGTAGTTTGTTGAAGTATTGTTATTGAAGATATGTAATTTGTTAAAGTGTTGTTGTTGAGGATATGTAATTTGTCTAACTGTTGTTATTGAGCTACGTGCTATGTAAATTGTGATCTGTTAGGTTGGGTTGATTTTAATGCAGGTTGTATTGTGGAGGTTCGGTTGGGGGTGGTAGGAGTACCCGTATTTCATCCCCTTAGCTTGTGTTTAGCCGTTTACTTGCTGAGTACCGTGTGGTTTGGTACTCACCCCTTGCTTCTACAAATTTTTGTAGGTTATGAGCCTGGATTTTTGTTGTACTTGTCATTCTCTTCTTTTCCGAGGCTTCTTGGAGATTGGTCAGGTAGCTGTTTCCATCGCAGCAGAATTTCTTCTCCTTAATTATGATCTTGTTCTATTCTAGAAACAAGTTCATTAGAGACTTGAGTTTTTCCTTTTGAATCAATTGTAATACTTTAGAGGCTTGTACACGTGACTACCACGTTTTGGGGGTTTTATTAAGTTACTTATATTTTATTTCCGCACTTTATTGTAATGGTTGAGTTTTAGGCTGACTTGTCTTGGTGGGATAAGACGAGTGCCATCACGCCCATTTTTGGGTCGTGACAATATGGCAAATATATTATGGTCTTAAAAAAATCTATTTATGTATTTGTTTTTTTTTTAAGAAACAAAATTTTTTACAGATTGGCCAAACACCTTAATTTTTCAAAAGAAAACTAAATTTTTCTCAAAACAAGTGTTTTGTCCTCCTAATAGCAAGTTATGGAATTTCTATAAAATAGGATGAGAAGTAGTTTTTCTGGTATTGAGAAAAAATTAAAAAAATTTACTTCTTAAAAAAAAACGCAAAAACAGAAAGTTATCTTTTCTAGACCAACTATCCTTGTTATAGATACATATTTACCAATATATTTCTCATATTTATTTGTTTTTGCGGTTAATTTTCTTCTATAGTGATTTAATTTGTGAAATGATTTTTTTCAGGCATATTTAAATTATTATGTTCATACTTTGTTTATTTTTTATTTATCTATATAAAATATTGAAAATTTTAATATGTACTTATTAATGAATGTACAAATTAATTTAATAAAACCAAAAAATAAATGAAAAATTTTGACAATAAATATTTAAAATAATTTCTTTCTTTAAAATAATCTTTACATTAAAATTTGTATTGATATTTGTCCTTTTTCGTAATTTGACTCTTAAAAATAATTTTGTAAAGATGATGGTCAAGGACAATCTACTTATCAAAAACACTTTTTGAATAACTAGGCAAACACAAATTGCTATTTGTCAAAATCACTTTTCTAAAAGTCTATTTTAAATCTATTCCTTAAAAGTTATTTTTAACAATGATGTCAAACACATTCTAATTATGTGAAAATAATAAGCTATTTAGATGAAATAAATAAGGAAGATTAGAAGTCAATATTTTAACTAATTGAATTATAGAAAAATTGAGGAGAAATGGTGTCTGTGATTGTGGAGGGGGGGGGGGCTGAAAACCGATAACATTTGATAAAATATTATTTGAAGAAACCTTACCCCAGAACACGAACTAGGTTCGTGTAAGTTGCTTTTAAGTAAAGACAGAGTAAAGACACAAACGCTTATTGAATTAAAAACCTTCCTCACTCAAGGAAGGAAAAACCTCGTTTTATTAATTCAACTATAAGATTTTGTGATTACAACTCAATAATCAAAAGTCTTATCTCTACTACTCCCTCGATTGACTCCAATCGATCTCTCCAAAAGGCCAAACCCACCTTTTGTTACAACTCTTACTAACACTCAACCCTACAAAGAGCCAAACCCACCCTTTGTACAATAAACTGTAAACTACAATTAAGAACAAAAACAAGACCAATAGTTCTACACGATAAAACCTTCTTACTCAAGAATGTTTTAAACGTAGTAATCCTATCAACCTTGAAGACTTCAATTTGATGAATAATTCTCCCTTGTTCTCTGCGTGAAGTCGCTGTATTCTTCATCAGCGTCTTCTTCTTCTTATAGAGTTCCTTTTGCCTTCAGTCCTTATCAGATAAGGTAAGGAAGTTATTATTAAATAAGGATTCCCTTTTAAAGTACAATCCTTATTATATACAACTTCCTTCCTTAATAATATATTTAAGGTTTTTCTTATTTGTATCAACTTATACCTTTAATATATTATTTTTGGCTTTGACAAATAACTCTATTTTCTTGATTACTTGGCTGACCCATTTTACTCGATCTTGGCTTCTTTTGCTGTGTACATTTGCTATTGATTATTTGTGCTTCTTGTCTATCATCAAAACATGAATTATCGATTCTATCATATTCTATCATATTCCCCCTTTTTGATGAAGACAAACAAATCTTTCTGTGTGATGCATGCGCAAATACTCTTCCCCCTTTTGACAAATCAAAAAGAATCCAACAGCGGCTAAACAAACCCAATCAACATCCATAGCAACAATATAAGCCCAGCCAGTTGAGCATACTAAGTTTAAACAACTAAGAGAACCAGGTTCAAACAAGATGCTTTTTCAATGTGAAGGTTGACCAGGCTTAGTTGAAGCAGAAGCCAGCATATCCAGAACTCTGTCAACTCTTGCATTGTTAGCAAGTTGCTGCTGCACTAACTGATCCTTCAACCTGTGAATTTCAGCATTTGAAGTGTCAAGTTCAGCACGTAACTTCTGCTTTTCTGACTCAAGAGTGGCATACTTTTCTTCAGCTACTTTAAGTTCCCTGAGTAACTGAGCAACATGACCAGATGTACGTGGAGACGCAGTTGCAACCTGCTCCGACTCCATGGGAATGCCACAATCAGCAAGAATGGTTTGTGTGAACATATCTGCACAAGTTAAAATCCTGCCTTCTCCCAATGGTACTTCAAATGCATCAAACACTCTAATTAACAGATTTTCAAAAAAACTTCAATTCTTTGTCATCCATCAAAACTACAAACTTCATATTTTCTCATTCCCCAAGAATTTCCCCCTTTTTGATGATGACAAACTATGCATATGTCTATCCACATTATATAATGACAAACTATGCATATGTCTATCCACATTATATAATTTCCCCCTTTTGGCATCATTGAAAATCAATAACCAAAGAACTCGAATAACATTCAATGAGTGCAATATCATTTTTAACTCATAGCCACTTGGGCAACACTTTCAAGTACACTTCTGCTAACAAAATGGTTAGTTAATCTGAGGATATTAGCCATCTTACACTCATACACAATTAAGATCTTCAATGAGAAACGAAATAAATAAATATGTACCAGTTTATGCCCTTAATCAAAAACATATAATATCATGAGTATGAGACAGACATAATCACATCAAGGAGTCAAAAGAGTATAAAATTTGAGGATAAGGATTGTGACACGGATTACTAAAGTGAGGAAGAAAGGGATGTTTAGTGTCATTGATAATTTTTTTTCAGTATGCCCATTGTGCACCAGCTTCTTTATTCTGATCAGTTTTCTTAGAATGTGAAATTTCATCAAGAGAAGCATGAGATATATCATCACCCTTTTTTTTTTAACTCTACTCCGTAACATTTTCATTCCTCCATGATTTTCTTCTTTATTTTTTTTTGATAGCCTTTTTCTTGATGACAACTTTGAAGGAGTACCAACTACCAGTAAGAGATTCATCATATTTTGGTGCACAAAGAGATGTGTTTATCAATAATGATAGCAAGCAACAATTTATTTCTGTGAGAATTGTTTCCCCTGAGAGATAGACAAGTTATACACTTGGAATGGATGAAATATCAATTTTGGAGTTTATGAACCTGGTTCAGATGTGGGTGGTAAAGCAAGGTTCCCCCTAAATTAAAGCATGAGTGACTTCAATACTCAGATTTTAGTCATTAGAGCAGTTTGGGATTGAACGATGCTTATTGTCAAAGAGGGTTCTTGGTGATCTTTAAGAAAGTTGAATTTTTGATGATCGACCAGGTTCATTAGTGCTTATGTTTGACCCAAACTCAAGAAATTAATGCATTGAAAAAGGATGATACATACCTGAGTATTACAGAGAAACCAGGTTCCCCCTTTTTTTGTGTGTTTCTTCATGATTTACTTAATGGTGTTAGCAAAGAGTAGAGATAACATCCGCAAACTTTCTAAGCATTGTTTGAGATGTGACTTGAGTGTGTACATGTTACAGTACGAGGTTGAGTTAGCATATATTCATTGTATAATTACTCAAGCGGAAGATTATTCTTTTACTAGCCAATTATTAAAGGAAATCATGATAATGCATCAACTTGTTTCGATAACACCATGCATTGACTGATTTTTCTCAAGTTCTTCATATTCAAGGCCTTCACAAGAATGTCGCATCATCATATTCTCCCAGATCAAATGAATCTCAAGCTGATTCACAGAGAACCAACCCTTGTCAATTTTTAATACCTTCCAATGAACAACAAGGACCATGTTCACACAACAAAGTTCCCCCAAAGGTGTGCCATACTCTTACTGTCTCGATTGCTCTAATATTCCCCCAATCTCCAGAACCATAGCTAAGTAGTAATTCATGTTGCAGGTGCATCAATGATTGTTAGCTGTGAACCAGGTTCATATGCAGTGTTCCCTAAATTTGCATCATCAAAGATGTTTGATATCATGTCACTTTCTTCAACCTTTTTTTTTTCTTTCATTTTTCTCATTCTTTTCAAGGAATAAACTGCCTCCTTGAAAATCAAAGAGCGAGAGGAATTTTTCTACCATTTTTAGCACCATTTTGGAGCATGCACTATTCATGTACCAAGTTGGTCTTTTCCCTCTCACCTTCACCTGAAACACTAGTCAAAGATTAGTCTTGGGAACCCAGATTAGCTTGGGCCCCTTTATGTGAGTAAAAGGATGAATAAGATTTCTTCTAGCCCATAAAGGCAAATAAGAAAACCTTTTATTTGGAGCATTTTTATTTCGAACCAGGTTCTTAGCTGTATCAGTCTTTTCCTTTTTGGTGAACTTAACATTTTTCTGAAAGACCTCAAATAAAGCTTTACATTGATTCTTTAAATGACCTGAGTTTCCACAATGAGTGCATAAACTTTTATACATGTGAATAGCGTGTGACACAGGATTTTTCTGTTTTTCAAAACCTATCGCACTTCGACTAGTGGTTTGCCTTTCTTGAATCTGAGTTAAAATTTCAGAGGACCTGGTCTATCTAAGATTTCTTTCCAGATCCAGTTTGGTATGATCAAGATTTTCTTGTAGCAACCTATTCCTTTCTGTTAAGGCTTGACATTTTATGGTTAACAATTTTATTTTTTCTTCTAGAGCTAATTGAAGTTCACTAGCAGAGTTTTTGCCCTTGTGACTTAACTCTGAGATTTTAATCTGTTCTTTTAATTTATTTTGAAGAAAGTGATTGTGTTTCTCAAGATTGTCATTGACTTCTCTTAAAGATGCATAGTTTTCCATCACTTGTTCTCTTTCAGAATTGACAGACTGATATGCATCTATAAGAGTACTCAATAAAGACTCTAGTTCCTTTTTAGAGTATGATTCAATATTTACTTTGATGTGATGAAAACTTACCTTGCTTTGATTGTCATCTTCTTCATCATCTTCAGAATCTGTTTCAGCAATGAGTGCAAGAAAATCATATTTATTTGATTGTTCTATTGCAAGTAGTGACTGATTTTCGAACCCTCCATCCTCAAATTCTTCTTCAGATAAGTCCCCCATAGCGGCAAAGGCTCTTCTCGTTGAAAGATTTGCTTCTTGATTGGTCATTCTTCTGTTTTTGGGAATGTACTTATCATTCTTGATGTCTTTGCCCTTCTCAAAGTTTTCCTTTTTCTGTTCTAAGGCCCAAAGTGGACAGAATTTGATGAAGTGATCTGGGCTCCCACACTTATGACAAACCTGGTCTTTAGTGTTTTCAGATGGTTTTTGAAAAGCTTTCTTTTGAAAGGTCTGCCCTCTCTTTAGCATTCTAGTGAACCTTTTGGTTATAAGGGCAATATTTTCATCTTCAAAATCATCTGATGCAGTAGCCTTTAGATCCAGGTTCCTTTCCTTTCTTTTTCCTCCAATTTCCTTTTCTAGGTTTTTCTTGAGTTCGTATGTGATGAGATTACCAATTAACTCATCCATTGCCAGTGAGTCTAGGTCGCGGGCTTCAGTGATAGCCTCGACTTTGCTTTCCCTAGTTTCAGGAAGGACACTCAAGAGTTTCCTTACTGCCTTTTCGTTAGGCACTATCTCTCCTAAAGAGTACATCTCATTAATGATGGAGGTGAACCTGGTGCGTATGTCATGAATAGTCTCCCCTTTTGCCATCCTGAACAGCTCATATTGCCTGTTCAAGTTATCAATTTTAGACTTCTTGACTAGCGTTGTTCCCTCATGAGCTGTTTGCAGTGTTTCCCATATGGCTTTGGCATCTTGACATGACGAGATTCGATTGTATTCGTCTGGTCCTATGCCACATATAAGAATTTTCTTGGCTTTGGCATTGTTTTGAATTGCAAGCTTGTCTTCAACATTCCATTCTTTTCTTTCCTTTGGGATTTTGGTGATTCCATCAGTTGCGGTTTTCATAGGTATGGTTGGACCATCTAGAATTACTCCCCATAGATCAGGGTTTTCACCAATAAGATGGTCCATCATACGATTTTTCCACCATCCATAATATTTGCCATTGAACAGTGGTGGTCGTGTTTGTGAAGCTCCCTCTTGTGGGGTAGGTGGTGCTGCCATTGAGTCTTTTCAAGGTGTGAATCTTTTAACGAAAAGACCTGCTCTGATACCAATTGAAGAAACCTTACCCCAGAACACGAACCAGGTTCGTGTAAGTTGCTTTTAAGTAAAGACAGAGTAAAGACACAAACGCTTATTGAATTAAAAACCTTCCTCACTCAAGGAAGGAAAAACCTCGTTTTATTAATTCAACTATAAGATTTTGTGATTACAACTCAATAATCAAAAGTCTTATCTCTACTACTCCCTCGATTGACTCCAATCGATCTCTCCAAAAGGTCAAACCCACCTTTTGTTACAACTCTTACTAACACTCAACCCTACAAAGAGCCAAACCCACCCTTTGTACAATAAACTGTAAACTACAATTAAGAACAAAAACAAGACCAATAGTTCTACACGATAAAACCTTCTTACTCAAGAATGTTTTAAACGTAGTAATCCTATCAACCTTGAAGACTTCAATTTGATGAATAATTCTCCCTTGTTCTCTGCGTGAAGTCGTTGTATTCTTCATCAGCGTCTTCTTCTTCTTATAGAGTTCCTTTTGCCTTTAGTCCTTATCAGATAAGGTAAGGAAGTTATTATTAAACAAGGATTCCCTTTTAAAGTACAATCCTTATTATATACAACTTCCTTCCTTAATAATATATTTAAGGTTTTTCTTATTTGTATCAACTTATACCTTTAATATATTATTTTTGGCTTTGACAAATAACTCTATTTTCTTGATTACTTGGCTGACCCATTTTACTCGATCTTGGCTTCTTTTGTTGTGTACATTTGCTATTGATTATTTGTGCTTCTTGTCTATCATCAAAACATGAATTATCTATTCTATCATATTCTATCATTATTAATTACTTAATAAAGGACAAAGTAGTTCATCAACTTTTAATGAATATTTGGTAACACATACAATATATACATAAACCTATAGCTCATTCAATATTCTTTTCCCAAATTGTGGAAGATGCAAAGAATTCTATTGACATAACAAGCTAATTACATTCTTTTTTTTTTTACTTTTTCAAATTAAACAAATAATTAAATTTGGTGGAATCCCGATACGTCCCAAAGAGCCCCAATACATCATGTCTCGATTTTGATTACATCCCTCAATATCTCAATATATCACCTCTTGATTTTGGCTGCATCACTCAACGTCTCAATACATCACATAAAGTGATGTATCCGGCCGATATATTGTGTAAAGTGATATATCTTGAACAGGAGATAGTAGAGATTTTTATAATCTTTTCAAATGATAATCTTTATAAAAGAATACGGCAAAATAAGTTGTATACTTATGTAATTTTTTTTAATTATTAAGAATGGAAAGGGAAAGTGAGAATTATTTACAAATAGGAGAAGGAAGATACAAATGATATACAAATAATAATGATATGTAGCCACATTATATGCTAAATGAATCCAAAAAACTATATTTTATCAACACTAATTATTCCATTTAATGTAATCATTAAATATAACAGGTTCCTTTCATATTTTATCGGCGTAACTTTTTAAATTCTATTTTTACAAACAAAAAAAGAACTTTTGAAATCCTTAAAATTTCGTTGTTTTTTGCTTGTTTTATAATATAATAGAAGATGTTGGAGAGACGAATGACTTTAATTGTGAAGATATACAAAAGTTCCTTTTAAATTTATAAACATCACAAACTTTTATTCTTAATATGTTCAATTGGTATTTTTATTCTTATTGTATCTAAAGTAATGGCGAAGTTAGAAATTTCGTCAAAAATGTTTAAACTTTAAAAGAGTGATTTTTTTTTAACGAAGTGGATGCACAATTAGTTTTTTCTAATTATGAATGAGTGCATCCAAATTTAATATTAAATTACATATTATCTAACTAAGTCGTACGAAAACTTAAAATTATAGAACTATCAATGATATAAATCAAAATTAAAAGAGAAAAGTCAAGAAAACAATTTAACTACTTGTTGAATATACTCCCTCTAGTTGAATTGTTGAGACTCTTTTCACAATTTGAAATAAGTGAATTTTTTATAGTTCAAGAGAATTGTTCAAACTTTTTCGCATATGTATCATTTTTAATGAGATTCGTAAGTATTTTATGTTTCTAAAGAATAATTTAGAAATAAAAAAAATTAAAAGTGAAAATTGACAAGTGATTTAAGTTTATCGTTAAATTTAATTCAAAAGATGGTGTTAATCTAACAATTTTCTTGATAAAAATGTAAAGAAACAATAAAATCCTGGACAACTATTTCTATTTCTTTCCTTTTAAATTTTTTTCTTCTAAATGCAAGGAATTGAACTAGGGACCTGAGGCTCTTTATTGAACAAGTTTACTGCTAGACCATGATCTTTGGTTATAATTAAAGAATGTTAATTTATTCATACATCCACATAATAATTAATATCTTATCCATATACACGAACTAATTTTTCGACGAAGGATGTTCAAATTGTTATCCTTCGTCGGTTATAGCTTCGCCTCTTACTTGTACCATAATATTTAGTTAAGGGTAAAAAACACAGTTAAACTACTCTACTTTATTGAGTTCCATATATGAATTATTAATAGTGTGAATCTTCTACATGAACTATTTACTAAATGGTTAGTGAAATACATTTAAACATCGACTAGACCAAATATTTGTATAAAAATGTTTCTAGGAGTGTTTGTCCATTAAATCTCCGTCCACCTTTATACATAACAACTCTATTTACTGATACATTAATTTTTCAAATATAGATTTAGGTGTTTTATCTAAAAAACTTAACTTCCCCTTTTCAAGTTGAAGATATCGTTGTCACGACAAAGATGAGACACAGTTAAGAAAATGGAGAACAAGATTATGGATGTCAAGGTTATGACAAATTAATTTATACGGGAATAGTTCTAACTGTTAACCTAATACTAATTTATTTAGATTTTTCATGATGGAAATATTTTTCCACATGGAGTATCACAAGACAAAATTACTAAACAAAAGAGAGAGTGTACACCCATCATCAGAAATAAACAAAAGAGAGAGTGTACACCCATCATCAGAAATAAACCAATGTGTGTTTCACCTAAATTTTTTTACAAAGTAAATTTATTTTTAGTACATAAATTATATCTTAAGTTTATTTTTTGGTACATAAATTATATCGAAATAGTTTTACATTAAAAAGTAAAATGATCTATCATTATTGGATAGGCAAAGTGGTCTTTCAACTTTTTAAACCTTGGGTCCCACGTTCTGGAAGTGAGACTTTGATTCTCAATAACTTTATAGACTATTAGGTCACACCCTTGGGTGCTTTAAATTATTGTTGTTAGTTCACTTTTCGTGCAATCAATGTTAATACCTTAAAATTGTTTCATGTTTCTACAGTATCTCAATTTCTTACCTTGTATCTATGATATTAGTCTTGATAATTTAAATTTCTTAAACTAATTTTTCTAGTTATAACCTGATATCTTTTATTGTCTTGATTGAATTATATAATGATAAATTTGTGGTTACATAGATTCCAAATTTAGAAGTGAATGTTTTGATGTGTGGAATCAAAATAGAAAAAAAAATCTAAAAACTAAAAGTGAAGTTATGAAAAAAACTTCGAAGAATAATTTAAGAATCTTCAAGAACATGATGTTCTAAAGACTTGTAAAGATCCAAGTAATATTATATATTACGAAAGAAATCTAATGTCGTTACTCGAGAAAATGAATTAAAACAAAAGATTTAAATCTTGATCACTTAGTGAGTAATTTAAAACAACAATTTGTATGAAGCAAAGATATCACAAAAAGAATAACCTTATATGAAACTAATAAAAGTTAGAAAACAAAATTCTCAATGTTGTTATTAATAATATCAATGTAATGTGTCCTTGAGAATGAAAAACAGAATGTGATTTTTATATATAGGAGAAAAAAAGGAGATTGCCAACTTAATAAATTCTTAAAAGATAATCTAGAACTAATAAATCTATAATTGATGGCAAAGCTAGAAACTAAAACCCCAATATATTTATGGTTGAATTAGGGCTTTTTTAGGATGTTCTGATAATGTCTTTGAGCCCCATTTTAAATAACTTTACTGTTAATTAATTAGGAATTTAATAGTACATCAAATTAAATTTACTGTTAATTAATTTGAATAACTTTTTCCTGAAACCAAAATATAACTAGCAAGCAATAATGGATAAACTTACAAAAATAAGAGGTTGTGACATAATTTTTGAAAAAAACAAAAATAAAGTATCAATAATACATACATAAACAAATAATAAATAAGTAATTTTAGAGAGATGAAGATTGCTGTTCAAACACACCAATAGAGCGATATTAAATTATCACCATAATCTAAAAGGTCATTTTCAATGTAATAAATACAATCTCATACAACTAAATAACAATTTTCCATCCGCAAATCTATGTTTAGAAATGGCTAAATAACTTAATATCTGTTATAGAGTAAACAATTCATTCCTCCATTTCCATGTTTAGAGTTGGAAACACTCATTAAGAGATCTTGTAAGTAGTTAAGTTGGTTAACTATATAAATTTTCACTTTATTGATAATGATTCAACTCCTCAACTTGTAATCTGTTTCGACCTTATAAAATAAAAATAAAAAATCTCTTCATTAGCAATGACTTGCTTCAATTGACTTATATTAGTACCACATATTTCTCATTCTTAGGCCGATATTATGTACCTAATGTAGGTCAAATCCGTGAAGACTCCAACCCACTCCGTTCAACATTGGTTTTACATTATATCTTTTAATCTGAATTTAATACTAGAAATTAAATTTATAAAATTCCTTTCTTTAAATAGCAAATAGTTTTTAATTTAATAGATAATTACTTTACTTTCTTGGAGGTCAATTATGGATTTTCCTTCCATGTAGTATTGATCATCTATTCAATTAGGGTTGGTTGGGAAAATAATGAATTAATGATCCTAAGAATTTATTTTCCTATTTTATGCTGTTTATTTTCGTATAAATAATTAAGATTATATTTTTGGTAGGTTTAAATATTGATAAGTTCGATTTTTTTTATTTAGTCAAATCTAATGTAAATCAATATATATAGAGAATGTTATTTACTAAATTTCCAAATATTATCTTGAGAAAAATCTCACACCAATTATAAAATCCTTTCTTTGGTTTCTTACTTTTCTGTTTGTTTTTCGCTGTCTCTCTTACAACATCTTTTATTCAGAGGTCATAGAGTACATTTCTCATTTCTGCAATTTGCAAAACACATTGAAATAAATCATGTCATTTTTGTCTACATTGAAGAAAAATAGTAAAAATGTTATACAATTATGCCTAAGACCTAATTTTACATGGTGTCAGTGAAGAACTCATCTCACTCGATATTGGGACCCCCAAAATCAAAATTGCCCAAGCACCAGATATTAAGCACATGGCGTGAGGTGGGGTGTTAAAGAATGACAAAAGTCTCACATCGGTGGCTAATGATATGGATGGACTCCTTATAAGGCTTGGGCAATCCTCCCTTTGAGCTAGCTTTTGGGGTGTGAATTAGGCCTAACAACTAATTTCACATTATTTAGCTCAACTGATGTTGAGGGATTTATCAGTCATACTCGAGGAGAATTTAAGAAGGCCAAGGAGAAAACTGAAACAATAAAAATGATAATGGAAATTTTGAAAAAGAAAACAGAATCTTTTGAAGAAGAAAATTGAAGATAGAAAGATGGCACATCCCGAAGAAGAACAAGCACATGATGTTAAAAAGGCCAAGGTGCAGAAACTTGAGACCCAGTTGAAGCATGCTCAAGCAACGTAAAGGGAGATTGAGAAGCCAAAAAATCCAGATTCTCGAGGGATTAAATCCCTCACTCAACCTCTACCTCCTCTAGCGTATGCAAAAAAATTTATAAGCGGTGGTTGACATTTAAAGAAGAGAACAAATTAGAGGGAAAATACGTTTTTATAGTTGGGATTTCATTTTTTCTTTTCTAGTAGAGAATTTATTTTTTTGTTTAGTTATGAACATGTCATAGATTCTCGTTAATGTTTAACAAAAATTACTTATTGAAAAATAAAATTAATAATTAAAGAGTGGCAAGATAAACTTAAGTATGTAATAGATTCTCCTTAAATGATTTTAATTTTAACTTAAATTATTGAACTTTTATTCTAAAAAAAATTTCTCCTTATATACATGCTCATATTTACAACTTCTTTTTATGTCCTTCAAAAAATTATCTCAAATGTATGGACTACTAAATGTATGAAATTTTAAGGTGAGTATTTTAATCAATCTTATTAAATCTATATTTTTCGTTGTCCCTATTTATGTGACGGTTTGAAAGAAGAATTATTACTCAAGGTTTTTGAAGATTAAAAAATATATATATTAAGCTTATGTAGAGATGCTTCATTTTCGTTATGTTAATTTCTTTAGAGCTATGATTTTTTTTCATCCTGAAATAATGCATCTGTGAGTTTGTTTATTTATTTGAAAGATTGTAAAGTAAGATAAATAAAGATGTATTAGTTGTTCCTTAGCTTGGGACTACTACTAATTAATTCATAAATAACCCTCCAGTCGTAATGGAAGGGTAAAAACCTCAATTCAAAGTTTTCTAATTCAATATATTGACCTTCATCAAATTTGTTATTTTTAAGTCCTATAATTAGATATTCTTTATTGAAACGTATATCCATCACATCAGGAATCATACCATCCATATCCGCAAGTCAAAAATCACAATATAAAGTTGCAAGAAGGGTTTTATAGGGGATACATGTCCACATATTTTAAATTATGATATGTGTCATTTGATTTCTATTAAGAAGGCGGTCATTAATATGTTATAGCTAATTTAAAGACTATGATGTATAGAAATTTTAGAATGATCAGTTCATTGTACAAGTTACTTGAAATTATTTAGTGATAGCTAAATATAGATTTTTCAATGGTGAAATGTTACTCATATGCATAAGCCCTTATAGCTGTGGATTTGTATTTATGACATGGAAAGGACTATTTGGTTTATGACGGCAGTCATTATTTTACATTAAAAATCAGTGTTACAAGCTCTTGTTCTTATAAGTTTGTCTATGGCTTGCTAGTAAATTATTTGGCTAAAAAAGTAAAAACTTATTACAAATTAATTAGCTCAAAATTTAATTTGATGCACTATTATTATGTTTAAAAAATATATCACATTATGTTTACTTACAATTACATAGAAGAACAATTACATACAATTTTTTTCCTAAAAAGTTAGATATTATGCAATTCAATCAACAAAAACCAATAAAACATTCATATTACTATTAAAAAGTAAGTCAAAATAATTTAAACTATCAAGATTAATATTATAGACTATAAAGTACGGAATTGGATCGTTAACATATTAATATACATAGACATAAGAAAATCACTTTAAGGTATTTAAAGGTTTACCGGGCAAAATTTGAAATAATAATGCACCTGAATTGTTATAGATAAAGGTGTTCGTGGTTCGGCTTGGATTGATTATTGATTAATATCAAATTAAATCAATCTAGTCGGTGTTTTAATTTTCTAAAACCAAACCAAACCAAAATTAAAAAAAATCATCGGTTTGGTTGATTTTTTCTAGTTTATTTGGTTTGAAAGTAATACTTTTTTTGATAACGTATGTATCTCGATAGACACAAACACCAAGTACATGAACAATCTACAAAAAACTAATGTCGATTCAGTCAAGCAATTAAGCAATATTAGAGTTATCATTACACAAACAAAGTGATTCATTTAAGAGAAAGTGCGACTATTTTTATGTGAAGTACAATAGGTAGGACTAAATGGATTCTAATGTACTTAGATTGGAGATTGTTATAATTGGGCTAAAGTGTTTGGCTTGAGAAAAGTAAAGTTAAAGACTTAAGTTGAATAAAATTTAACAAAATATTTATAATTATAAATATAAATAATATATAAATAATTATAAAATTTATATATCTAATTTACCGGTTCGGTTTGATTATTTTTGCAGTTATTTTTTAGTAAAACAAAAATCAAACCAAATAGTATCGGTTTTCAAAATTTAAAAACCAAACCTAACCAAACTAAAACAAATAAATCAGTTTATTTTATCGATTTGGTTTGGGTTACAATTTTGTTTGGTTGTTAACCATAACCATGAACAACCCTAGTTACAAGTAACGACACACCCTTTAAGAAAATCTTTTAATGATATACATTAAATACTACTTTTCACCATTATCCTTTTAATTATTTTCAAGTTATTGTCTTAGAAAATGATAAGTAGCTAAGAACCTCACAAGAAGGAAGGTAACTAGCAAAAAGGTCACAAAAATTCTCTTAAACTTTGAGATAATCACTTATTTTAGACTATGAAAAAATCTCAACAATTTACTGTATGTTAAACGGAGGGACTAATAATCTATTTACGTATTTTATGATACTGATTTCTTGGTAATTAAGAATATGATTCTAATAGATTTTTAAGAGTAATACATTTGAAATCTTAACAATTTACTGAATGTTGACAAGAGGGACTAATAATCTATTTACATATTTAATGATACTGATTTTCTTTCTAATTAAGAATATGCTTCAAATAGATTTTTAAGAGTGATGGATTTTAAATCTCAACAATTTACTGAATGTTGACTAGAGGAATAATCTATTTACATCTTTTAAGATAGTGATTTCTTGCTAATTAAGAATATGATTCGAATAGTTTTTAAGAGTGATAGATTTGAAATCTCAACAATTTATTGAATGTGGACTAAACGGAGAAAAAATATATTTACACATTTTTAGTGATACTTGCTAATTAATAATATAATTCTAATAGATTTTTAAGAGTGATAGATTTGAAATCTCAACAATTTACTGAATGTAGACTAGAGAGATTAATAATATATTTACATATTTTCTGACACTGATTTTCTTGCTAATTAATAATATGATTCTAATGATTTTTTAAGAGTGATAGATTTGAAATTTCAACAATTTACTGAATGTTGACTAGGGACTAATAATTTATTTCTACATTTTTATTATACTAATTTGATTATAATTAAGAATGTGATTTTGATAAATTTTAAGAGTGAGATTTGAAATCTCAATAATTTACTGAATGTGGACTGAGGGGTGTAACAATTTATTTACATATTTTTTATGATAATGGTTTTCTTGCTAAAATTAGTATTTGGTAGGTGTTTAAAAATTGATAGATTTGAAGTTTTAACAATTCAATGAATGTGGACTATAAAACTTAATTATTCACATATTTAGTGACAATGATTTTATTGCTAAAATTATATTTTGTAGGTTCTTTTAAGTTTGATAGATTTGATTTAGTTTTGACTTCTAATCAAATATATGTAAATCAATATATATGGAATGTTATTTATTATATTTCCAAGTTTTACCTTGTAAAAAATCCTCATATCAACTATAAAAGACTCTTTTTGTTCCTTAATTTTTCATGTTGCAGTTGCATTTTCTATTCTTTCTATAAATGGCCTCCCCTTTGGAGATCATATTTTAGCTTTCTTTTATATTGTGCCAATTTTTTTTTTAAAATAATTTGTAGACTTAAATCAAGAATATAATAGTGAGAAGCAATCCACCAAAGCCAGCAACACTCTTGTCTGTACTGCCAGAGGTCTGTGAGTACCTCTGAGCTTTCATACATTGATATATATACTGATACTATCTAGTAAAGGTGTATGTAGTCTTGTGTTGCTTGTTCTCCTCTCTAATTTTGTGAGCTCGATTTATATTTTAAACTTTTATTATTTATTTTATCACAATTTTTAGATCAGTCACTATATTATTTGAGATTTTTGATTTATGGATTAAGTAATTAACTTTCATGATTAGACATGAAAATATCTCTTGATATGCTGGAAGTGAAATATTCTTTTAATATAATAGACAAATTAAAGTGAATAAATAGAATTTTTGAAAGCGTCCTCCTAATTTTCAATGGTAGAATATACTCAAAAATTCAAGGACATTTTTTCTTTTTGTAGCTACTATGTGTTCTTTTATATTGATATGAAAAAACAAAAATTTACTACTGTGGTGCTCATTTTTTTCACTTCTAAGAATATATATATATATATATATATATATATATATATATATATATATATATATATATATATATTGTTTACCCTTTCTAAAAATTTACATGTTTGAGATTCACACACATTCAATAAAAAAAATTTAAATATCATATATCTTATTATGATAATCTTGCTAAGAAATAGCTCTCAAATGAAAAAAGAAGTGAAAAAAAGACATAAAAGATGAGCATTTTGAGGAGATCAGATTCGCTAATATGTGAGAAGCTCTGCGTAGGGAAGCAACATATTTTTTTTTCTGTGAATAAGAGCACAACAAATATGTTTCTTTTGTTGATTCCTTACACAGAGATATCAACATATTAGAGAACATGATCTATTCACATGCTTTTCTTTTGTGGACTTCCTTTCACTTTTTTTTTATTTAAGAGTTCTTTCTTTCTATGCTTATCACATTAAAAAAAATACGATGTATAAATTTCTTATTGGATGAGAATAAGCCTGTATAACATCTTAGTTGTTGCTACCGTCAAGAATTTGATCTCTAAATCATTGACAATATCCAAGTTGTTCTTTCACCTAAAACCTAATGATTATTAGATGAGTCAGTATATATTCTTTAATCCTAAATATCTAATATGCATCAGTAATTGAACAAATTTTACCAAACACATATCTCATATGCAAACATAAATTAAATTGAACATGTTGACATGAGCTTCAAATAAGTTTTCTTTTCTCTTCGCGAACCTAATGTATTAATTTGATTCCCAAAATTTAAATACATCCACATAAATTGAGAGCACATCAAGGATTCAGAAATTATAGAGTACATTTCTCATTTCTGCATTTGCAAAACACATAGAAAGAAATCATGTCATTTTTGTCAACATTGAAGAAAAACAATGAAAATGATATACTCAACGTAACTAATATTGAGGGATTCATCAATCATACTCGAGGAGAACATAAGAAGGCCAAGGATAAAATTTAAATAATGAAAATGATAATGGAAACTTTGAAGAAGAAAATTGAAGATATAAAGATAACACATCTCGAAGAAGAACAAGCACATGAAGTTAAAAAGGCCAAGGTGCACAAACTTGACTCCCAGTTGGAGCATGCTCAAGCGAAGCAAAGGGAGATTGTGCAACTAAAGAAACCAGCTACTCGAGAGATTAAATCCAACACTCAACCTCTACCTCCTCTGGCGTATGTAGAATTTTTTATAAGCAGTGGTTGATATTTAAAGATGAGAACAAATTAGATGGAAAATATGTTTCGTTGGGATTTCAGTTTTTTTCTATAGGAGAGGTTGTTTTTCTTTTAGTTATCAACATGTAATATATTTTCGTTATGTTTAAATAAATTACTTCTTGAAAAAAAATTAATAATTAAAGAGTGACAAGATAAACTTTAGTATGTAATAGATTCTCCTTAAATACTTCTAGTTTTTACCTTAAGTTATTGTCAACTTTTATTCTAAAACACATTGCTCCTTCTATACATGCCCTCCATTTTGGAAATCATATTTATAACTTTTTTCTTATGACCTCCAAAATATTATCCCAAATGTATGAACTATCTTAAGATGAATATTTTAATCAGTATTATTAAATCTATATTCTCATTGTCGCTATTTGTGTGACGGTTCAAATGATTAATTATCACTCTAGGTTTTTAAAGATTAAAAAGAATTAGTTTAAACTTATGTGTAGATACTTCATTTTCTTTATGTTAAGTTTGATAGATTCGTATTGATTATTTTTTTCATCCACAAATAATGGTTATGTGAGTTTATTTATTTATTTGAAAGATGTTACATAAGATAAATAAAGATCTAATAGTAGTTTTTAGGATGAAATTAGCTAAAGAGAGTAGCTAAATGGAGACTGACTATTAACAAAGATCTAATGGTGTTCTTTAGCATGGGATTGCTACTAAATTAATTCTTAAATAACCCTCATGTCCTAATGAAAGTGTAAAAACTCAATTTCAAGTTTGCTAGTCCAAAATACAGACCTCCATCAAATTTGAAAATTTTAAGTCCTATAATTAGATATTCTTCCTCGAAACGTATAGCCATAACCTCAGGGATCATGCCATCCATGCCCACAAGTCAAAAATCACAATATAAAGTTGCGAGAAGGAATATATAGTGGATACATGTCCACATACTATAAATGACGGCATAGGTCATTACATTTCTATTAAGAAGGCCTAAATTATTATATTATAGCTAATTTAAAGACTACGGTGTCAAAATGTTTTAGAATGATTTGTTTATTGTACAAGTTACATGAATTTATTTAGTGATAGCTAAATATAGAACTCCACGTGCCCAACTTATAATCATACTCGAATGGGTGTCCACTGATATACCGTGGTTTCACGGTATTATTAATACTTTTTCCTTAAGTTTAGTGTGTCCAAAAGCCTTTTTGTGCTAATTTTTATATAAGTTTCTGTTAATTTTGCAGGAAATTTGTTCAAAGCTGAATGCAGAGATTTTGAGCGAAGAAATGCAGAAGAAACCAACTACGGAGCTTATGACGGTCCGTCGTGCTTGTGACGGTCCGTAGGTGGCAGCATAGTGCAGCTGCTGAAGAAAGATGGGGAAGTCTGACCAAGTGTGGGGTTACGAAGCTTGTGACGGTCCGTCGTGTCTATGACATTCCGTCCTGCAGGTTCGTCATGAAGTTCAGAGAAGTAATCCCAGTACCCATATTCCAAGAGTTGAAGTGTTTTGGAACGAAGACCCTCGACGGACCGTTGTGCCTATGACGGTCCGTCATACTTGCCGTCGAGGGTAATGAAGAAGAGCAGCAGAAGAAATTGCATAAGTATGGGACGACGGAGTCCATGACGGTCCGTCGTGACCATGACGATCCGTCGTGAGATCCGTCGACCCAGCCGTGTTTTGGCAGATTTCCAGCAAATAGAGTCCTTGTTTAATTAGGTTTTTATTTTCTATAAATAGTTCAAAAAACCTCATTTTTGAGGTTAGACTCCGTATAGTTAGACTCCGTATAGTTAGACTCGGTATTGTTAGACTCTGAATCATTGTTATACTCTTAGATTGTTAGACACCGTATTAGTAAACATTGTATTGTGAGACTTTTGAGAATCATTAGACTTTTTGTGAGATTGTTGATTACTTTGAGATTCTTGCAAGTGATTTTTGGTGATTAATCAAGCAAACTTTTGGATTTTACTCTTTCTCATTGAAGTAAGTCCATGAATTCTTATTTAATATATTTGAATATTGTGATGATGCCTATGAGTAACTAAACTCCATAACTAGGGTTGTGGGAACCATAGGCAAATATAATGATATAAAACCTAACTAAAATAACAATTCTAGAATGGTGTCTTGCATGTATTAATAATTTTTTCACTTAGAAGTCTTTTTAATGGATGACCAACGTTAGAACTCGCCTTAATGCTACTTGCCGGACCAAGGAGGTAGATAAAAAATTATCGACATAGATTTAGTGTATACTATCTAATAGGCTAGTATTGATTGGTACGAGGTAATAACTTAGTCAAATATCAAATACGATGCTTAATATGAGGTAAAGATAAGGGTTAGGATAGCAACACACGTTGCCGGACCAAGGTTCGGAGTGAGATTTTCTAGATGCCGGACCAAGGATTTAGAAATACAAAACTTATCACTTTACATGCAAGATACTCGGAAAGAATTGTTATAGTTAGAATTATCAAGTTATGAACCTGTGGGAAACACGCAAACCCTAGTTACTTTGATTAATTGATTAAAATCCAACATTCAAAGCTGTTAAGTGTCTCTTTCAATTGCGTTAGTTATTTTCATTCATTTAGAATTAGAAACCCCCCTTTTATTATTTTTTACTTTCCAAGGAAATCATTGACCAAATAATAGTAATAACAGGTTGAAGTTAAGTCTAGACTATTTTCCTCATGGGAACGATCCCAACCTCACTAGTTGGGTTATTTACTTGACACGACCGCTTTACTTCTTATTTGAGAAGTGAGTTTGAGCGTATCAAATTTTGGCGCCGCTGCCAGGGATTATAGCTTTTAGATTAACTTGAACTTATTAATATAGTTTAGTTGATATTTTCTTCATTTTACTTTGTTTTATTGTTTTTGATTTTTTTAGGACTATCGTCCTTGTATGCCAAATACACGAGAGGAAAAGAACCCTTGTTTCCCTACGATCACGAATTAGAGCGTACACTGCGCAATATGAATCGAAACATGGGAATAAATGATGATGATCCAAATCAGAACATCCCAGCTCCGGTTGATGTTCATGGTCAGATGTTACCCGATGCTCCGGGTGAACACCAACAGAGGGGACAAAATCCCGTCCCACGACCCCAGGCATACTACAGAGGCTATGATAACATAGCAGACTCGGATGGGCCACTTGTCTTGCCTCCTCTACCCACAGGCCACACCTTTGTGGTAACTAGTAGCCTGATGCAAATGCTCACTGCCAGAGGTTTGTTTTCAGGGCTACCTTCTGAGGATCCAGATGCCCATATAGCTAAGGTAAGGGCAGTGTGTAAAAGCTGTGTAGGGAGGCCTAATTTGGATTTTGATGTAATAGGTCTCAGAGTGTTTCCTCTCTCACTGACGGGAGAGGCTGCTATGTGGTTCACTGAGCTCCCATACAACTCAATCTTCACTTGAAACCAACAAAGGGATGTCTTCTTAGCACGCTACTATCCGGTCTACAAGAAACTAAACCACAAAGACAGAGTGAATAACTTTGTGGCACTACCACGGGAGTCAGTTTGTAGTTCTTGGGATAGATTCACCTCATTCTTGAGAAGTGTTCCAAATCACCGTATAGATGATGAGTCACTGTAGGAATACTTCTATCGGGGACAAGATGAGAATAATAAAGCGATGTTGGACACTATAGCAGGTGGATCTTATGGGGAATGTCATTATGCTAAGATTGCTGAAAAATTAGAAAAAATCTCCCGGAATAACAAAGCTTGGAGTACTAGGAAGTCTGATACAGGGAGAAACACCTTCGCAGTGCAGTCCACTCACAACCCAGCCACAGATGAGATTGGTGAAGAAATGGCTCAGATGAGAACTGAGCTTGGGTTGGTACTAAAACATGTCACTAGGGGTGCAGAAAAGATTAATACAGTCAACTACTTGGCTAAACCACCACCTCCTAATGATGAATGCTATTATGCGGAGGACACTTATGCAGTAAATGAGCAGACGAGGGGTTTCCGACCAAGCGCCCAAGGCTCAAATCAGGATAATTGACGCCAAGGTCAAGGGAACCAAGGTCGGAACTATGGTAACTATAACCGTGAGGGTCATTATGTCCGAGATGGAAACTACAACCGCGACAACAACTTCAACAGGGGTAACTAGGGTAATAGAAATGATAGGAATGGGCCCTATGTCCCTCCTCAAAATCGTGAAGTTACTCCTAGGGATGGTGGAGATAGTATGGCGCGAGTTGAGGATATGTTGCACAAAATGTGAGGAGGTCCGATGCTAGTGATGAGCACATTAAAGAGTTAAGGTGTGATTTAGCTAGTATTGGGCAAAAAGTTGATACACATGCAATATCGATTAAACAGATCGAGTTGCAAATGTCCCAATTATCTGCGACAGTGAACACACGGCAACTGGGCACTCTTCCTAGCAACACTGTCCAAAATCCAAAAAATGATGCGCACTGTATGGCGATCACTACTCGGGGTGGGAAGCAAACATTAACCCACCTATGTCGTCTGATGAGGAAACTGTGAGAAAGGATGATGATAAGGTGGTAAAGGGTAGTGTTGAGGAAGAAGAGAGCAATGAAAAAGATGCAGAAGTCCCTATGAAGGTAATTCACATGCCTAGAGCACCACCACCCTTCCCTCAAAGATTAGTGAAAAAGACCGAGGATGGTAAATATCGGCGTTTTATAACAATGCTAAAGCAGCTCTCTATCAATGTCCCTTTTGTAGAAGCTCTAGAACAAATGCCCGGTTATGCCATGTTTATGAAAGATCTGGTCACAAAGAAAAGATCGGTCACTTTTGATGATGATGATAGACTGCAACATTGTAGTGCTATTGTTACAAGATCCCTCGTACAAAAGAAAGAAGATCAGGGTGCGTTCACTATTCCTTGTACAGTTGGGTCATTACATTTTGTGAAAGCATTATGTGATCTAGGGGCAAGCATAAATTTCATGCCCCTCTCGATCTACAAGAAGTTGGGTTTGGGTGACCCAAAACCCACTGCGATGCCGATACTGATGGCTGATCGGACAGTGAAACGGCATATAGGGATACTCCATGATGTGCTAGTAAAAGTGGGAGTCATTCATATTTTCGGCTGATTTTGTTATTCTTGATTGTGAAGTCGATTTTGAAGTGCTTATTATTCTTGGGAGGCCATTCCTTGCTACAGGTAGAGCCTTAGTTGATATGGAAAAGGGGAAGATGAAATTTCGGTTGAACAATGAAGAAGCGACCTTCAACGTGTGTAGGACTATGAGGCAGAGTGGTGAGCTCCAATCAGTATCCGTCATATCCCACAAAGAAAAGATGAAGAAGGAGAATGAACGAAAAAGTGCAACATAAGAGTTTAGGGTTGGGGATTTGGTGCTTGTAGACAGTTTTAGGTCGCCTTGTCTTCCAGGCAAGCTCAAGTCCAAATGGACTGGCCCTTACTTGATTACCCAAGTATTCCCTCATGGAGCAGTTGAGTTAAAAGCCAAGGAGGGAGTGCGGTTTAAGATGAATAGAGATCGAATAAAACTCTATTTTGGGCGTAAAGCATCGGGGAATGAAGTGATAGAGGCATACCATCTTGATGAAGTCTGAGTAATCAAGTGTCCCCAGTCGTGTCGCGACATTAAATCAGGCGCTTGTTGGGAGGCAACCCAATACTTATAATCTTTTTAGTAATGGTAGCATTTTTTCTACTAATGGGGTTTTAAATTTGCAGGCACATCACCAGGAAATTCTGCAGAAAATTACTCTGCAGCAGTCACTGACGGATACATCTATGGACCGTTGCGCTTGCGACGGACCGTCGTATGCCTCCGTCATACCAGGTACGTCTTTATGATATTTTCAAACTACGGCACACATGACGGAACCAACGACGGGTCGTCACAGCTGCGACGGACCGTCATCGGGGAACCGTCGCGTGATTAATGAGGCGTACCCGACTCGACCCGGTTGGAGTTTATTATAAAATTTCACTATTTAAACTTCCCAACCCCTCATTTTACCCCATTCCTTCATTATTCCTCCTATTTCTCTCTCTTTTCAACTTCCACCATCTCCCCCTCTATCAACCGATCATTGCCCCCCCCCCCACAATTCTCCAAAGCCTAAAAGTGATAATCTACTAGTCGGAGTTGCTGTTGTGGGTGTCATCCCGATCATCGAGTACTTGTCCTTTTTGTTTTCCCCAATTCTAAGGTATGTGTCTCTAATTTCTACGCATTTATCTTGCATTTTTGTTTATTAATTAGTATTAGCTTATTTGTTCGTGATATGTTCGTTTCTTTTATATTAGAGTCCGTCTAACCTAGGTTAAAAATGTTTGAAATTGCCATGTTTACCACCCTAGACATAGGTGCTTTCGCATTACTAGTTTCCTAGGTAGTTGGGTTAGACAAATGTAGGTCCATAACACTACAAGTTTGATTTGGGTTCATCGGGGATGAATGGGGTACACCAGTTCTGTCACTGATCTACAGAACAAGACCCCGATGACGGAACGTCGTGCCCACGACGGACCGTCGTAGGGTCTGTTCCAAAAGCCCTAACACCCCACTACCCATGTTTTTCCAAGTGTCCCCCAACGGACACATGTGACAGACCGTCAAACCCACGACGTTCCGTCCTGCACAACCGTTCTGGTTGTTAGAGACCCTTTTTCTAAGGGTCTCTCACTTTTTCTAAGTGTCCTTAAACGGACACATATGACGGACCGTCGTACCCACGATGGCCCGTACTGCACGACCGTTCTGACGGTCAGAGACCCCTCTTCTAAGGGTCTCTCATTTTTTTCTCTAAGTGTCCTCTGACGGACACCTACGAAGGACCGTCGTACCTGTGACGGTCCGTCCTGCACATACCATCATACTAGTCAGAGACTCTCCTTCAGGGTTCTCCAGATATACATAGTCTAAGTAAGACACGACGGACCCCATGACGGTTCGTCATAGTCACGACGAGCCGTCACCAGGCCCATCGTGTGTCACTGTGACCATAGAAATGACATACTTTTAATTTTTTTATTTGGTTTTGCTTGTCTTTGCCACTTCTCATACTAATATTGATCCTTTACAGTAACTATCTACTATGGCACCCAAGCAAGCTCGAATCTACGCATGCGGGCGATCGAAGTCTGTCGCCCCGTCTGCCTGCATGGTCATTGGCTCTGATGATGAGCGTGACCCCGAGTACGTGCCCCCAGTCACTTCCACCCTTTCCCGTGCTGCACGTGCTCCCAGATCCACACCCAAAAAGGTGGCGTCCGGCGTAGTCACTGCCTCCCAGTCTGATGAGGAGCGCACACTGACCGTCACACCCTCTGGGTCAGCCACAAATGAAGACGGAGCGTCTGGCTCCTTAGGAGTATCGTGGTCAGAGGAAGCCTCCGGCTCTGCTGAGGTTCCCGCACCCGCTACCGCTGCAAAGTCGGCTTCGTCTGATGAGGCTGACAGTTCGGAATCCACATCAGGTTCACCAGCTTAGGCCCCCACACCAGCCACTGACCAGCCCAACTGGTGGTGTGTCGACGGGCAATTTCAAGTCTACTCCGACGCCAAGTTCCAGACTGATAAAGGAGTGATGACTCGAACACTCACCTTGGAGCAGCGGGTCCTTACAGGGAGTCTCCCGACGATGCCTGAGATCCACAACCTCTTCACCAGGCATCGCCTGGAGTGGACAGCACGTCCGTTGGGCCGTTACAGTGAAGAAATGGTCTGAGAGTTCTACGCATCCTACATAGCGACTCTCTGATCATAGATAGATAGGCAGGCTGCCCCTGCCAAACAGGCCCCACTAGAGCAGGTCAGAGTACGGGGCGTGCAAGTTGACATTTCCCTGCCTGCCATCCGCCAGTTTTTATACGGCGAGGGTGTTGATGCTACTCGGACCCCTCTCACTGCGGAGTTTGTCTGCCGTTGGCAGATTGTTAAATATGGCCAATTCCTGCGCGAGCCATCGCTGAGAGAGACCACCAAGAGGTGGATAGCCCTGCACCTGTCAGTTGATGGAGAGGGTGCCGACTGGGTGACTGAGATAGAGGGGGCCATCAAGAAGGCCAACCTCACTTTCACGGCGAAGTTCTTGTGGCTGCTTGTCCGCCACTGCCTTTCCCCCACAGCCGCTGATAATATCGTTACATGGGATCGAGCAGTGTTGATGGCGGCGATGATAGCCGGGTTCGAGGTGGATTTCGCGTGGCTTCTATAGGCAGTCATGCACGAGAGGGATTTCAAAGTCACTACTACTTACCCTTTCCCGTGCATGATCTTTTCTCTCTAAAGGTCCGCAGGTGTGCCTATATGGCACGTAGATCAGCTCAAGACTCCGCAGGGCACTGTTGACGTCGGCCTCATCAGAGATGAGGCCAATGAGTTGGCTCCACGCAGAGGGCCCCGTCCAGAGCTGCCCCCACTTGCTGATACGGTAAACAAGGCCCGCACAGCTACACAGGCGGCGTCCACTGACACTACCCCGGTCGAGTCTATCCCGGGTAGTAGCACTGCCCCGAGTTCCTCTCGCACAGCCCCTCTACCGGCGCTTGTCCCGCTTGCTAGGGTTCAAAAATTAGAGGCGCAAATGGCTACACTTCTGCATCATATCCAGCTGTGGATGCAGAAGTCTATTACTGAGTCAGATGAGCGCCTAGAGCGGAAAATGGTCCAGTTTACAGAGCGGAAAATCGCTGAGGTTCACCAGCGCTTGGATGCCTTTGAGTTGAGAGTACTAGCCCGGCCAGCTCCTCCAGTGGATGTGTCGACTCTTCTGGATTCGGTCGACAGCCTTCGCGCGGATATTGACACGATCTTAGAGGCTAGGGTGCTGGAGTCTGAGGCCCCTTCTGTCGAGCATGCTGAAGACACAGTGTTGGCGGCCCTATTTGCCAATTGAGAGATTCCACCACCTCCCCCTCGAGAGCATGCCAAGAGGCGTAGGGGTCGACCAGAGGACGAGGAGCGAGCACAGAAGAAGGAGCGCCGAGAGATGGAGGCTGCGAGGAGAGCCTCACTTGCTGAGGAGGAGGCGCACCAAATGAGAGCATCAGAGTTAGCGACTGGGTCGTCTAGCTCCCGAACTGTGGAGATAGCAGGAGGCACTACTGATGGTGCGGTTGTTGCTGAGGACACCACTGAGGGTGTCCAGATTGCAGAGGAAGTGGGTTCCGGGGAACCGGACCCACCAGCTTGCTGATCGACGGCGCTTTGGGCCACAGGTTTGCTTCACCTACCACTCTAGTATTTAAATTTTTATGCATTGGGGACAATTGCATGTTTTTTTGTTGCGGGTGGGGTAAATGGAAAGTGAGTGTTAGGGTGAAGTCTGAGTAGCTCAATTCACTATCCTCTTTTGGGGATTACTTGCCTGTGTTGTTTTTCCCCAAAAGACTGATTACTTTTTCTATTGAACCGGCATGTCTATATCTTTTGTACTTAGTTTAATTCTGGAGCATGATGGCCAAATGATATCCTGATAAATTAAAAAAAATGATGCATGACTAGGCATAGTAACTGATAAATGTGTAACTCTAAGCATGACATAGAGGTACACCATTGCATTAGCCTAAGTCTAAAATTCGAACTAGGTGTCTGATAATCTGGTATAGTGAAGAGATGTCAAGTGAGTGTGAGGAAGATTTGAATAGTCCACTATTGATACTAAGCTAGAACTTGCCTGGTTAGTCCTGCTAAAAGTAAGCTGTAATAGACAATTAGGAAAGGATCATAGGCCCTTATTCAATATAGCCCATTTCTAGCCTAAATAAAAGAAACCAAATGAAATTTATCCTTCTTTGATCCAAATGATGTGAGCTTAAATTAGACCTCTCTTTTTCACCCCAACTGATCTTTTCTGGGAACAATGTGTTGGCCCTGGTCCCTCCTTGGACATGTGCACCTCAGCTTATGCCAAAAGCATAAGTTGAGGGTGGCTAATGCAGTAAAAAACCTTCGTTATGGCCCTGATCCAACTTTGGGTATTGTGTACCTTGACTCATGGCAAAGCCATGAGTTGAGGGTGGCTATTATGAGGAATGCTCTGGAAAGTGGGGTTGAAAGAACAAAGAGAGAGAAAGAACAAAAGTAAAGTGACTCAAGAATTAGTCGAAAGAAAAGTAAGGAAAAAGAAAATTATACAAGAATACAAGCAAGAAAAGAAGAGAGTCACTTACACAAATGAAGAAAGAAGAGAAAACAGCAAGGTGAAACAATATGAGAAACTGGGTGAGATAAAATGATAGAAAGTGGAAGGTTTAGCCGATATGTCAAGGAGGGCAAAAAGTCACTAAAGTATACCTAAATATACCCTACTTGACCCTGAGCCTATGTTACTAGCTAAAAAAGTCCTATCGTGATCCTAAAGGTTGTATAGCGAACTTAAGGCAGTGAAAATAAGGTCAAACTTATGGCAATAGGTATGAATGAGTCTGTGTCATGTTCTGATCCCACATAATTCAAGCCTGATAGTGATAGCATGCATAGAGTTGATGAGATTAATCGGGATTTATAGCCAAATGATTGCAAAGGATAAAACATGGATACAATTGTACAAAGATTTTGTATTGAGTCATAGTGCGTCGCTTGAGGACAAACAACGAATTTAAGTTGAGGGTGTTGATATACCGTGGTTTCACGATATTATAAATACTTTTTCCTTACGTTTAGTGTGTCCAAAAGCCTTTTTTGTTCTAACTTTTATATAAGTTTCTTTTTATTTTGCAGGAAATCTGTCCAAAGCTGAATGCAGAGATTTTGAGCGAAGAAATGCAGAAGAGACCACCTACGGAGCTTATGACGGTCCGTCGTGCTTGTGACGGTCCGTAGGTGGCAGCATAGTGCAGCTGCTGAAGGAAGATGGGGAAGTCTGACCAAGTGTGGGGTTACGAAGCTTGTGACGGTCCGTTGTGTCGATGATGGTCCGTCCTGCAGGTTTGTCATGAAGTTCAGAGAAGTAATCCAGTACCCATATTCCAAGAGTTGAAGTGTTTTGGAACGAGGACCCTCGACGGACCGTTGTGCCTATGACAATCCATCATACTTGCCGTCGAGGGTAATAAAGAAGAGCAGCAGAAGAAATTGCATAAGTATCGGACGATGGAGTCCATGACGGTCCGTCGTGACCATGACGATCCGTCGCGAGGTCCGTCGACCCAGCCGCGTTTTGGCAGATTTTCAGCAAATAGAGTCCTTGTTTAATTAGGTTTTTATTTTCTATAAATAGTTCGAAAAACCTCGTTTTTGAGGTTAGACTCCGTATAGTTAGACTCGATATTGTTAGACTCGATATTGTTAGACTATAAATCATTGTTAGAATCTTAGATTGTTAGACACCGTATTAGTAAACATTGTATTGTGAGACTTTTGAGAATCATTAGACTTTTTGTGAGATTGTTGATTACTTTGAGATTCTTGCAAGTGATTTTTGGTGATTGATCAAGAAAACTTTCGGATTTTACTCTTTCCCATTGAAGTAAGTACATGAATTCTTATTTAATATATTTGAATATTATGATTATGACTATGAGTAACTAAACTCCATAACTAGGGTTGTGGGAACCATAGGCAAATAATGAGATAAAACCTATATAAAATAACAATTCTAGAATGATGTCTTGCATGTATTAGTAATTCTTTCGCTTAGAAGTCTTCTTAACGGATGGTCAACGTTAGAACTCGCCTTAATGCTACTTGTCGGACAAAGGAGGTAGATAATAGGAAAAGAATTGTCGACATAGATTTAGTGTATACTATCTAATTGGCTAGTATTGATTGGTGCGAGGTAATAACTTAGTCAAATATCAAATATGATGCTTAATATGAGGTAAAGATAAGGGTTAGGATAGCAACACACGTAGCCAGACCAAGGTGCGGAGTGAGATTTTCTAGATGCCGGACCAAGGATTTAGAAATATATAACTTATCACTTTGCATGCAAGATACTAGGAAAGAATTGTTATAGTTAGAATTATCAAGTTATGAACCTGTGGGGCACGTAAACCCTAGTTACTTTGATTAATTGATTAAAATCCAACATTCAAAGCTGTTAAGTGTCTCTTTAAATTGCGTTAGTTATTTTCATTCATTTAGAATAAGAAACCCCCCTTTTATTGTTATTTACTTTCCAAGGAAGTCATTGACCAAACAATAGTAATAACAGGTTGAAGTTAAGTCTAGACTATTTTCCTCGTGGGACGATCCCAACCTCACTAGTTGGGATTTTTACTTGACACGACCGCTTTACTTCTTATTTCAGAAGTAAGTTTGAGCGTATCATCCACGTGCTAATGTAATTACGCTCTACATAAAGAGTACTAACGTAAATAAGTGAAATTTTAAACTCTCATAATATTAGCTTTAGATGTTAGTTTTGGGTATAAAAAAACCCTAATTCCACGGTTTAGACCTTGCATTAGAACTTATTAATACCTACAGTGATTCATTCAACTAACACACATAATTTGTTAAATCATCATAACCACCCACAAAAAATTTTGGTCAAAAAACTATATGCAATCAATGTGTTACTCTCTAGAAGGCAAATAATATACACTATTATATCTTTTAGTACGTAATTATTTAGCCATGAAATATGAAAATTGTAGGTCAGTAAGTTTTATTAAAATGCCACCAAATTGGTATCATTTAATGTTTACAGAAAATCATTATGAATATAATACTAGAGACTAGTGTAATTGTAAATAAGTGAAATTTCGAACATTCATAATTATTAATTTTTATGTAAATTTCGGGTATAGAAAAACTCTATTTCACATTTCATACGCCATTTGAACTTATTAATACCTATAATTATCCATTCGAAATAACATACATAATTATTAAATCATCACAAACACCCACAAAAAGATTTGGTATAAAAACTATATGCAATTGATGTGTGCCTCTCTAAAAGTCAAACGATGTATACTATCATATTTTCCAGTACATAATCAATTCAGTGAGCCATGACATATGATTATTGTACGTCAATGAGTTTTCTTTCAAATTCCACCAGATTTATATCATTCGATGTTCAAAGCAAATCATTATGACCATTTTACTAGATACAAGTGTAATTGTAAATAAGTGAAATTTTGAAGGTTCATAATTTTGGCTTTAGGTGTTAAATTCGGGTATAGAGAAACTCTATTTCACGGTTCATATCTTATTTGAACTTATTAATACCTATAATTATTAAGTTGAACTAACACACATAATTTATTAAATCATCACCAACACCGTCAAAAAGCTTTGGTCAAAAAATTATATCAATCAATGTGTGCCTCGCAAGAAGATAAACAATGTATACTACCATATTTTTTAGTACGTAATGAATTCGATGAGCCATTACATATAAAAATTGTAGGTCAAAGAGTTCTCTTTTCAAATTCCACCAATTTTGTGTCATTTAAGTGGTCGTTTGGTAGAGTGTATTAGAGAAAATAATGCATGCATTAGCTTGATGTATTAGAAGTACCTTGTTTGGTACACTTTTCTAACCTATGCATCACCAATTCTTGTATTAGTATACACTTTATTACGTATTAAAGAGTGTATTAGTAATATCATCTATTTGTATGCATTAGTAATGCAATGGGTTCTAATGCATGCATTAACATTATAAAAGACACAATTATCCTTAAAAACTTTTTTTATATCCTTTTCACCATATTTCTGGAGGATATTTTTTTTAAATAATTTTTTTTAAAAAAATAATAACAATGCATTATATTTAAAACTTGCATTAGATTAAATAATTCCAAAACTACCCTCAAAGCCCTTTGAAACATTTCCTAACATATTCTTTTCTTTTAATTTTCTTTGTTGTCATGTGTTTTTATTTTCATTTATTTTTCTATGTCTTTTAATTTGTTGGTATTTGAATTTATGGATTCTTAAACATATTTTTTGTAAAAAAATAATAATCTAATTTCAACATAATTTAATAAGAAAAATTACTATTGTGGCGATAAATTTGATTTACAAAATTATTTTCCAACTTTTCACAAAAATATTTTGACTCAAATAGCACAAATATTTAAAATTATTTTTGATAAAAAAAAAGAAGACGAAGATGAGTTAATGATGTTTCAGCAAATGACTTTGTCGCAACTTGCAAAAAAATGTACAAATAAATACAGTGTGGAGGGTGTTTTTGTAAACATATATTTTCAAATAGAAATTATGCAAGATTTGTTATTTCTAATACATCAAACCAAACAATGTATAAGAAATAATGTTTGCATAACTAATGCAAGTATTAATAATGCAAGCATTACTAATGCAAACATTACTAATGCACCCTATTTTGCATTGTTCTTATACACTCTACCAAACGACCCCTTAATGTTTAAAGTAAATTGTTATGACCATTTTACTAAAGAGTAGTGTAATTGTAGAAAAGTGAAATTTCAAACGTTCATAATTTTGGCTTTAGATGATAATTTCTGGTATTGAAAAACTCTATGTCACGGTTCATACCTCATTTGAACTTATATGTTTCTTTAGTTAGTTACCCAATTAGTGTCACCCGGTTAGGTTTTAGGATTTTGGACACACTGGTTAGTTAATTTCGGTTCGTCCTAGGTTATTTAGTTAGTTAGTTAAGTTAGTTAGAGCCTTGAGTTGGTTAGGAAGCTAGTCCCCACATGGCTTTACCCGTGTGCACGCCTGCCCCTTAACCCCCCTAACCGAATTCGGTCGGGCTTGTCCCTTGGCCGGTTAGCACATGTGCTTGCACATGTGCTAACACCCTTAAGCCAAGATTCTCTTATATGCCTAATATTACTTAATATTGGGAATTGGAATGCCTATGTACCCCCAAAACCTATTCTTAAAACTTAATAGACTCTTCACCAGACGAGTATATTTTCTGGATTGTTACATTATCCCCCCATAAGGAACATTCATCACCTAATGACACTACATATCATTTTGAAACCAAAAGGGTATTTCCGAAAAACACATCACATACTTGAAACTTTATTCTTTGTGAATATCTTATTCACAACTTACTCTGGATGATGCACATCACTCAAAGCTTATCTCAAGCTTCATATCTGAGATTGAGGAACTTCCTTCTCAATCTTACATTAACTTAATGCACATCACAACTCATGCAACACAAAATTCATGTCAACACTATACAAAAACAACAACATGAATGCAAGCATGAACTCATATTAACTCATATAGTGCAAGTATAAGACACAAAGTTATGGACTTAAAACACTAAAACCGACTAATACACTAAAATTTAGAGTTTCATAACAAAATCAGACTTAGGAAGGGTATATCTAACCTCAAGAACTGAACAAGTGAGGGTAACGGGATCTCATATCGGCCTCGGCCTCCCATGTTCTTCCCTAAACAAGGTGGTTTCTCCATAACATTTTTACGGTGGCAACCTCCTTGTTCCTCAACCTCTTCACTTGGCGATCTAGAATTTCAACTGGAACCTCTTCATAAGAGTGGTTCTCATCGACTCCTAACCCCTCAATAGGTGTAATGGATGCGGGATCGCCTAGACACTTCTTAAGCATCGAAACATGAAAAACTGGATGAACAGAAGCTAAGTCATTTGGTAAATTCAGTTCATAGGCAACATTACCTACTCGTTGTAAGATCTCATAAGGACCTGTATACCTAGGACTCAACTTCCCTTTCTTACCAAAGCTCATTACCCCTTTGATAGGTGATATCTTCTGGTACACTTTATCACCTACCTCAAATTCAAGAGCTCTATTCCTATTATCAACATAGGATTTTTGATGATTGTAAGAAACATCCAATCTATCCCTGATCATTCTCACCTTTTCACAGTCTCATGTATGTTCTCAAGGTCAAGAATGGAAGACTCTCCAACCTCAAACCACCCAACTGGAGACCTACATCTCCTGCCATATAGTTCTTCAAAAGGTGCTATCCCAATACTGGAGTGGTAGCTATTATTATAAGAGAACTCAATCAATGGCAAGTGATTATCCCAACTGCCCTTGAAGTTAATAACACATGCTCGAACATGATTTTAAGGCTGAATTCACAGATGAATGATTGAAAACTGAAAAGGAACTATTACCTCAAGATGGAATGGAATCGAAAAGAAAGAGGTGAGGATACTTGGCCTTCATGGCTGCTTTTACTTCCCAAGTAGCTCCCTCTACGGAATGACTCCTCACAAAACCTTAACTAAAACAACTTTTTTGTTCCTTAACCTTCTAACCTCACGGTCAACAATCTCAACTGGTACATCCTCATGAGAAAGACTATCTTTCATTTTCACACTCTCTAATGGCACTACAAAGGCTGGGTCACCCACACACTTATTCAAGAGCGAGATGTGAAAGACTGGATGCAATGTTGCTAGATCTGCTGGAAACTCTAACTCATATGTCACCTTGTCAATTCTTTTCAAGATATTGTAAGGGCCTTCATATCTAGGGTTGAATTTCCCTTTCTTGCCAAATCTCATCACCCTTTTCATAGGTGACACTTTCAAGAAAACCCAATCATCAACTTGGAACTCTAGTTCCCTTCTCCTTACGTCTGCAAAAGATTTATGAAGACTCTAGGATGTCTTAAGTCTATATTTAATGAGTTGCACTTTCTCCATAGCATAAAGGATTTAATCTGGTCCTATCAAAGTTGTTTCACCTACTTCAAACCAACCAACAGGAGATCTACATCTACGCCCACATAGTGCCTCCTAAGGGGACATCTGAATGCTGAAATGGTAGCTATTGTTGTAGGCCTACTCAATAAGAGGAAGATGATCATCCCAACTCCCCTTGAAATCGATAACAAAAGCTCTTAACATATCCTCTAGGGTATGAATGGTACGCTCTACCTGTCCATCTGTCTGCTGATTAAATATTGTGCTAAGGTTAACTTGAGTACCAAGACCCTACTGAAATGACTTCCAGAAATGAGAGGTAAAGTGAGGACCTCTATCTGAGATGATAGACAAAGGAACACCATGTAACCTCACAATTTCATTAATGTAAAGCTTGGCATAGTCCTTTGCAGAAATTTTTAGTCTTGACCACCAGAAAGTGAGAAGACTTAGTCATCCTATCAACTATCACCCAAATGGAGTCATATTGCTCGCGAGTACGAGGTAATCCTGTGATGAAGTACATATTCATCACTTCCCACTTCTAAGTAGGAATGTCGATCTATTGAGTCATACCCCCTGGTTTCTTATGTTAGTCGTTGACTTTCTGGCAATTGGGGCACTTACTCACAAAATTTGCTATATTCCTCTTTATGCCATTCAACCAATAAACTTCCAGCAGATCGTAATACATCTTAATGGCACCTTGATAAATAGAATATCTAGAGTTATGGGCTTCTGAAAGAATATGTTGTCTCAACTCGCCCACATCAGGAACACAAAATCTACCCTGGTAGAGAAGTACACCATCTCCCACTTGGGAGAAAACCTCCACTCTGTGATTATGGACTGCACCCTTGAGTTCAAGCAAGATCGGATCACTGTCTTGATTTTCCTTAACCTCCACTACCAAAGAAGATGTTGCCCCATTCTGAACTCCCAAGCAAGTAAGTGTATGAATATCCGTAACTAGTTCCTTCCTTTCTTCCTCAACATGGGCTACACTACCCATAGATAATCTGCTAAAAGCATCTGCTACGACATTCGCCTTACCAGGGTGGTAATGCACACTCATATCATAATCCTTAAGGAACTCAATATCATACCCGGAATCTAGACCCCAGATAAGACCAGCATCGTTAGCCTCTCAGATGTCGCAGACAAGCCTCTTCTTAGCTTTCATCACAATCGTACAATTAAATTTGCAGAAAATTTAAAACTTTTTAAAACTTAATGAAATATACTTAGACTTCAAATAATTACTGCATAAGAGTGATATGCTACACGTCAAACTAAACAAGCATCTATAATAGATTAAACAATTGAAATAAAGAATTCATAATATAATAATAGTTTTCTAAATGGCCTTATTACAAAGCTTTGAACAGCTGTTTGAAAGGAAACGCTAATGACAACATCCACTAGCTATGTCTAATGTAATAAAGCTAGAAGAAAACGTAGCATTCTCGAACTCAAGAGGACCTACCCAAGGTCTAGAGATACTAGTTCGAACGGCTTCAACGAATCTTCAATCCTTTTCAAGAACCTGCACCTATAAAAATACACGCTTGTACTGAGTATGGGTGTATACACATAAACACATAAGGAATATGCATGATCAAGGAAAGATCTTCCTATAGCAACATGTCGTTTCTAGAAAGTGAAGTCACTTGACTTTCCTAATTCGTTATTCATCAATCATTCTATGAATATCACATATTTTCATGAATTTAAAGCACACATATCATTTTCTATATGAACATAATACCTCGGGATCATGAAAATAATTTTAGAACAACTCGAATGAAAATTTATAAATCTGTTTCCCCTTAGGCTGAGAGCTCCTCCCTATGCCTTAGTTTATTTTTTAGTCTTTTCTTCTTTTTGTTATTTAGTTCAATGATCTCCTTTGATCCTATGGTTTTACTTGAGAGTACAATGATTCATTAGAGTCCCATACCTACAATGAATCAAGTAAGTAATTCAAAGGACTAAGGAAATGATTTGACTACTCTACTCACAAGTTATTTCTTCCATTCTTGTTAAATTGACATGAAGTCTTTATAAGCCAATCTTTCTTGACTAAGCCCATTATTTTGTTATTTGCATAATATAAAGATGTTGGGACATTGATTTGTCAATATTTGGTTATGGAAACTTGCTTCTAATATGAGGTATGCTTAACTCAATGGATGACTTATCATACCTTTCTTTACTTGATGAATGTGAACTTTAAACCTTACATTATCATCATGGTGTTAATGATATTTGTCTCACTATTTCTAACACCCTCTTATGTGAGTATATTTAACATTATTGTTTAGGTGCAAGTGAGACCTGTCTCACTTCCTTTTAACACCTCATTCTGGTCAATTTCATAACTCATAAGATTTTAGTTATGTCATTACTCACCTTATCTTGCTCAATGTCATTTGGTATCCTTATACCATTCTTTATGGGAGTTATAAACTTATTCAATGTAAAACTATATTCATAGTTCATTTGGATAGGGTATGTTGGGACTTTGCATACCCTTTGTTATGAATTCATTGAGTTAAATTAGTCATGCTTAATTTGGTATAACTTAGTCATTAGCCAATTTTATATCATATTTTAGAAATAACATTATAAGCCAATTTATTGGCATAAACAAAACTTTTACTAAACACTGGTCATGAGAATATCATTATCCAATTCACTTAGCTTCATGTATATACTATAATCTCATCATTTTAAACAAGTCAACTTTTAACAGTATACTAAACTTTATGAACAACTCATAACAATTTCATCTTCTTGAACACAATCAGGCATTAAAACATTCTTTATCTTATGTAAATAATACTCCAATCATACGTATCTAACCTATAGGTCTTATTTGACATAATCAAATCAACAAACCTACGCATAATGATCAGTTAGCACCACACACCAACAACATACTCGATATTTGCATTATATATACCATTAAAATTGAAAATAGGAAGAACTAGGGAGATGAACATTCATTTGATTGGGGACAACCCTAGTTTCATTTTCTTGTATTTAAAACGTTTGAAAAGCCTCTTGGGTAAAGGAATCCAAGAAATAAAACCCATACCACGGTCTGTGGACCAGGTTCGTCGATCAGTCCGATAGCAGTCCATGTAAGGGTCTTTTGGTCTTATCCTATTTCGTTTAACCCCTAAGCTACGTCGTTTAGATGCTAAATTTTGAGGTTTACTCAATTTAAGCCTTGAAACATAACAACAATTTACCTAAGTCAAAATTATAAACCAAAACATAGAAAATTAGAAGCAAGAATGGAGTAAAAGGTCAAGAATCCTAGTTCAAGAATGCAGCAAGGTTCCATCAATTCTAGCCTCCAAATCCAAAGATTTCTTCGTGGATTTCATCACCATGTATGTGGGATTTCACTAGTAGGTTCTTTTCACCCATTGGGTCCCTAGTTTTCAGTCATAATCTTGATTCCCATATAATGATTAGACTTAGGGTTTCTAGAACATCTACAAAACATCATGAATTATCTAGTTATATATTTCAAATCACAGTACCATGTTATTACTAAGATTATCATATTAATTTCAGAAGCCTAGATATGTATTTCTTTAGTTCTTGAATTACATATGCTAGGTCAGATATTTGAGTTTTTTCATATATACATGCCTGAACTATTAATGAATCATTCTCAGATTAATGGTTGCATTTTCAATTTGTTTGTTCAGTTCTTAGTTATCCAATATTTACAGAAACTTAGTCATAATCAGTTAATTACCAAATTCATTGGGAGTAGCATAATACCGAGTTGGACTAGGGTTCAGCGTACCCAATAGTCCCAGAAATACTAGCCAAGTAGGTTCTAAGTCCCTCTATGAGAATCAGTTTAGTGATCTCCGTAGCATGTATTTATGCCTCTGGCAGAGTATATTGGGTCCTCTCGATGGGGCTATACATCGGACTCCACATTTATCTCACGTGATTTTATTATCGGTTATTAATTGCTCCCATAATTCAGTCAAACTCTATTGCATTAACCATATTTATAGTTTTTGTTAGTATTCAGCGTCAACATGTTATAAATTTGGTCACTACATCCAGTTAGCTCGGAATTCAGCATATCATGTTTAGATTATTATGCTTGCTTTTCTGCTTGTTCAGTTATGTTTTATTTGAGTTTTACTCTATCCTACATACTAATTACCTTTCATGTACTGACGCATATGTGCGCTACATCTTCTCAGGATGTAGGTTCAGGTTCTTTATATTGCACTTGTTTTAAACTGCTTTATATTGAAATGAGTTCAGTTGAGTATCAGGAGTTGAGTATCTTAAGTTGAGTATCTTGAGTTAATCTGTGCTTCATTGAGTTGAGTTGTGTATCTCTGAATTTTAGTATTTAATCTTCGAGTTGAGTATCTTATTCTTAAGTTGAGTTGAGTGAGTTTGAAAAGAGGTAAGTATGTTTCGTTTTTATTCAAGTTTCAAGCTTATGTTATACTTTGGGATTCCCTTTAGATACTCGTACATTCCACGTACTGAGCCATTTGGCTTGCATTTTTTGATATGCAGACACATGTATTCAGGATCATACATCTTAAAGTTCAAGTTAGATATGGTGAACTTCTTTGCTTTCGGAGGATTTCATTTACTTTTGAGTTTAGTCCCGACTTCCATCATTATCAGTTAGAGGCTTCATAGAGAGTCAGTTTAGTTAAGAAGTTTGTAACATTCATTTATATAATTTAATGTTTTAAAGACAAAAAATTTTCTATTTTATGGAAAGTTGAATGTATTACTTTATTCAAATTTGTTCATTTGAGTTTATTGAATCTTATTTCAGTTTTTAGCTTTTGCATGCTTAAATTAATCTTCCGCTTGTAGTCAGTCAGGATGAGGGTTCGCTTAGGACCAGTAACGGTCTTCGAATGCCAGACATGTTCAGGGTGTAAACTCGGGTCGTGACACATATATTTGGATTTATATTCGTGCTCTTAGATTTTTAATTGCAATAAATTAATAAATATTTTACTATTGAATTATCATTTAGTTAATAATATTTTAAATATATTGTCAATCAATTACGAACATAACGTTGAACTTGAATGATATATTACCATCAAACTAATAATAAATTAGTAAATATACTAGAAAAATAAATAATCATATCAACGTATTTAAAATTGATTACCAATAGGGGTCGTGGTGGAGTGGTAAGCACTTTCATCCTTAATCAAGACGTTTTTGGTTCGATTCCCCCTGGGTACAGAGTTGTTTATTTTAGGGAGCGCTTTGTTTTACCCCCCCCCCCCCTTCCCCCCAACCCAATATGGGGTAACCCGGCGTGAAATCCTCCCCCCCAACCTAATATGGGGTAAACCCAGCGTGAAATCGAATTTAGTTGGGCTCCAATGTGGGTGTCGGACACCGGATGGAAAACCAAAAAATAAGTATTTAAAATTTATTGATAAATTACCAACATCAATGTGGGAAAAACCGGTGTGAAACTGAATTTAGTCGGGCTTCAATGTAGGTGTCGGACACCGAATGGAAAACTAAACAATAAGTATTTAAAATTTATTGGTAAATTACAAACATTAATTTTCTGTTACTACAATTGCCCAACCAACGAAATCGAATAATGATGAAAAAAATTTACTAACTTCTTTTCAATTCATCAGTAAAGGTACTAACTATATACTAACTAAAAGTTAGTTGGTGAATTTACCATCGAAAATTTTAGGGTCATGTTTCAAAAAATTTGGTGTTTATCAACTTATTTTTGGTTGGTAAGTTTACCAACAAAAAAAAATTGGTTGATAATATTTACCAACAAAATTTTAGTTTTGAATTAATATAAGTTGACTTTTGCTTGGTAACTCAATTTGTCAACTGATTTGATCAATTTACCAACAATTTTTTTTGTTAGTAATAAGGGTTCCTTTTGTAGTACTTAGTGGTAAGGTGAATTGCAATATTAAGTATTGACAAATAGTTCTTTTCAGAAATGTCAAGTGCCACAAATTCAAGCTTTGACAAATTTAACATGATGAAAATATTATAAAATAATTGAATTAATATTATTATGTTGATTTATATATATAATGAATGATTAACTAATGTTCAAAAAATATAATATAATATGATGATAAATTAATATGCATGCATATGGAATATTTTATAAACATGTAAATACTTTTTTGTTGAAACAATAGATTTAATATGTAATTTCAATTGTTTTACAATATTTATTATTAATTTAAATAGATATTAACGTCATTTTTTTTAGTTTCAAGTCATATTTTAACACAATAATATTTTTATGACACATCAATGTTTATCATAAATTTATGACAAGAAAATACTTACAATTATTATAACTAGCATATTATCATATGCCCTAGTATTTAATTTAGAGTTATAAGTTACTAGCATATAAAGAAAATAAAAATATAAGCTTAAAACATATTGATTATTGTGCCTAGTAAAATATCGTATAAATACCTAAAGCAAGTAATATATGCAGTAATTTAATAGTTGATCAAAGATTTATACAAGTCCTATTAGATATGTTATTAACAAATAAATATATATATTTGAATAGGAAAGAAAATTGATTAACTTTTTGGAAATAAGATAATTCTGAATCAAGTAGGTCTCAGTTGATTAGAGACTCCTACAAATAACATGATGTAAAACGAGAGTAAAATATAAGATTACTTCAACAAGTGTTTCTTTCACTGAAACATACCCTTTTATAGGATAGAGAAATCACCCGTTTACAATATTAAACAAATACGTTAATAGATATTTTAAGTGATACATTAAATGAGATATTACATTAAGTGTAGATTGAAAAGAAAAATTGTAACGACCTGTTTAGTCGTTTTGAGCAACAGATTTTATTTCTGAAAAACTGGCTGAAACGACGGACCCCACGACGGACCGTCATGGGCACGACGGACCGTCGCAGGGTCTCGTTTCAAAACACTTAGAAATTCTGAAATTGGATACTGAAAATCGACTCTCTGAACTTCGTGACGGAGTGGAAGGACGGACCGTCGCAGGCTCAACGGCATGTCACAGGACATTCACTTAAAATCGAGTTTCTGTAGCATGTGACGGACAGCAGGACGGACCGTCGCAGGCACGACGGCCCGTCACAGACTACGTAATCCCAGTCGGAGTCGGATTTCTGGTTAAGTTTTAAAGGGGCGTTTTGGACTATTCCTGCTATAATTATATATTTCGTGGGTTTATATTAATAACTCAAATTCTTGGGGGTTAAAAGAGGTAAACTTAAGTTAATTGGTGGGTTATTATTACCATCTTTTATTATTAATTATATACTAATTAGGGTAAAAGAAAGAGGGTTTGAATAAAGAAAATAGAAAGAACAAGAAAGGGAGAGAAAGTCGAACGAGAGAGAAGAGAAAGAAGAGAATAAAGCTTGGGAATTTCTTGCTTGATCACTAGTCTTCGGTGGAGGTAGGTTATGGTTTCTCTTACGATATTCGTAGTAAACTCTTAATAGTGAATGATATGTATTGATAGTATTGTAAACCCCTCTATATGCTTAATTGTATGTTTGCATGAATATGATTATATAATTGTGATAAAATAAGCATGATGAAGCTATTGAATCCCAAATCTTGATAAAAACCTAATCTCTTGTTAATGATGAGGCCTTGGTGTAAAAGAAGGCGTGATGAACTAAAGTAATGAGATTGATGATACCTTGGTGAGAAAGAAGGCTTGATGAATTGATAGAAAGAGATTAGGGGATCGGAGTGTCACGTTCCGACACATAGAATTAAGGGATCGGGTGTCACGAACCGACACGTAGATTTAGGGGATCGGGTGTCACGAACCGACACGTAGATTTAGGGGATCGGGTGTCACGAACCGACACGTAGATTTAGGGGATCGGGTTTCACGAACCGACACGTAGATTTAGGGGATCGGAGTGTCACGTTCCGACACATAGTATTAGGGGATCGGAGTGTCACGTACCGACACAAGAGGATTAATGAATATGAGGGAGCGGAGTGTCACGTACCGACACAAGAGAAACAAAGATAATGAATCTTGAAAGACGATAATATACTCAATCTAATGAATCTAATTTCCAAATGAGTATGATATTGAGGCTTGAGTCCTCATGTGTGAACTTGACGGTAATTGTTAATGATATAGCACTTGTTGTTGCTACATGTTGAGTATCATAGTTGAGTTTATGATATTACTTGGTATATACTGTTTTCTATTTTGAGTTGGCCGATGATATCTACTCAGTACCCGTGTTTTGTACTGACCCCTACTTTTATGTTTTCTTCTTCGTTATTTGTGGAGTGCAGCAAACGTGCCGTCGTCTTCAACTCATCAGTAATTCTAGCCAGTCTTCGTCACATCGGATCTTCAGGGTGAGCTTATGCTTCTAGCTTGGACTGGATCTTCTTCCTCATGTCTTGATGCCTTGAAGTTTCGGCATGGACTAGCTTTTACTTGTTTTAGCTTTTAGAATACTCTTAGTTTAGTCATTTGATCATAGATGTTCTTGTGGTGATGACTTCCAGATTTTGGGGATAATGATAAGTTTTTGAGTTGTAGAAGTTGATTATTGATTTTACTTATGAGTTTAAGTCTTCCGCATTACTTTCTGTTGATATTATATTGAAATGTTAAGGTTTAGATTGGTTGGTTCGCTCACATAGGAGGGTAAATGTGGGTGCCAGTCGCGACCCGTTTTGGGTCGTGACAAACTTAGTATCAGAGCGTTAGGTTCGTTGGTCTCATCACACAAGAACAGGTCTAGTAGAGTCTTAAGGAACGGTAGGGGGACGCCTTTACTTTTCCTTGGGAGGCTATAAGAGTTTAGGAAAATTCCATTCTTTCTTTCTTTCTTTCGTGCTACTACTTGAATCCAATTGGTATCTAGGTGATACAAATTGGTATCTGACCATCTTCACTCTATTTCGCAGATGGTTAGAACCAGAGCAACGACCGCGCCAACACCAACACCGGCTAGACAAGAAACATCTGAGCCAGCCACTGGGGCTGTGGCTCGAGGAAGAACAACGGCAAGAGGCCGTGGTAGAGGTCGTGGGAGGACGTCCTCTAGAGGAAGAGGACGCGCACCTAGTCCATCTGATGCTAGGGCGGTGACTCCTCCACCGACTGAGGAAGTGGTAAGAGAGGGGAGGATGGGGTGAATGAGCAAGTACAGAATGAGGAAATGCCACCCCAACCTACCCCAGAGATGATCAATCAGGTTCTGGCTTATCTTAGCGGGTTATCTGATCAGGGCTAGACACCCCCAGTGTTTTCTGCACCAGCACCTCAGGTTTCGGAGGTACAACATGCGGCTACTATGGCTCCCCGCATGGATGCCTCATTGGACATAGACACGTTTCCACGTCTGACTATTGGGCCTATAATGACAAATGATCAGCATGAACTTTTCAGTAAGTTCTTGAAATTGAAACCTCCAGTCTTCAAAGGTGCGGAATCTGAGGATGCTTACGATTTTCTGGTTGACTGTCATGAGCTACTACACAAGATGGGTATAGTAGAATGGTTTGGTGTTGAGTTCGTGAGTTATCAGTTTCAAGGGAACGCCAAAATGTGGTGGCGGTCTCATGTTGAGTGTCAACAAACAGAGGCACCACCTATGACTTGGGCCTCATTCTCTAGCTTGTTTATGGAGAAGTATATCCTCCGAACTTTGAGGGATAGGAAAAGGGATGAGTTCTTGAGCCTAGAGCAAGGTAGGATGTCGGTTAATGCTTATGACGCTAGGTTTCGCGCACTATCCAGATATGCCACTCAACTTTGTTTCAGTCCACAAGAGCGGATTCGCCGGTTTGTGAAGGGGTTGAGATCAGAGTTGCGGATTTCGGCCTTACAGGTAGCGGCTATAGCAAAATCCTTCCAAGAAGTGGTAGACTTTGTGATAGAGGTGGAAGGAGTGAAGCCCGATGACTTCACCTCAACATCGACATCAAAAAGGTTTCGAAAGGGGGGTGAGTTTAATGGTTCCCACTCTAGAGGACAAAGTTTCGGAGGTTACTCAGTTCGACCCATTCAGTCTTCACTACAGACTGTAGTTGGGGGTCCACCTCAGACCGGTCAACACTTCTCTGAGAGACCTATGCTTGACTCTAGAGAGTGTTATGGATGTGGGGAGACTGAACATATTAGGAGGAATTGTCCCAAACAAAGTTTTAGACCCCTAATAGCTAGAGGTAGAGGTGGTCATGGTAGAGGCCGTTATTCTGGAGGACGTGGTGGTCGAGGTAATGGTGGTCACCAAAACGGCAGAGGTGATGGGCAAACTGGAGCCACTACATCACAACATGGTAGGGGCAACGGACAGACGAACGATAGGGCCCATTGTTACGCTTTCCCTGGGCGGTCTGAAGCGGAGGCATCTGATGCTGTCATCACAGGTAATCTTTTGGTTTGTGATTGCATGGCTTCTATATTGTTTGATCCTGGATCTATATTTTCTTATGTATCTTCCTCATTTGCTAATGGTCTAAATTTACATTGTGAATTACTTGATATGCCTATTCGTGTTTCTACTCCGGTGGGTGAGTCTGTGATAGTTGAAAAAGTGTATAGGTCTTGTTTGGTGACTTTTGTGGGGAGCAACACTTATGTAGATTTGGTTATTCTAGAAATGGTTGACTTTGATGTAATTCTGGGTATGACTTGGCTTTTTTCGAATTTTGCGATCTTGGATTGTAATGCTAAAACTGTGACGTTAGCCAAGCCTGGGACAGATCCGTTAGTGTGGGAGGGTGACTACACTTCCAATCCGGTGCGTATCATCTCCTTTCTTCGTGCTAAGAAAATGGTTAGTAAAGGGTGTTTAGCTTTCTTGGCACATCTTAAGGATGACACTATTCAAGTACCTTCGATTGAGTCGGTTTCGGTGGTCCGTGAGTTTCTGGATGTGTTCCCTGCAGATCTTCCTGGTATGCCCCCAGATAGGGATATCGACTTCTGTATTGATCTTGAACCGGGTACTCGCCCCATTTATATACCCCCTTATAGAATGGGCTCCCGCGGAGTTAAGAGAGTTAAAAGCCCAACTTCAAGAGTTGTTGAGCAAGGGCTTCATTAGACCAAGTGCATCTCCTTGGGTGCTCTGGTTTTGTTTGTAAAGAAGAAGGATGGGAGTTTTCGGATGTGCATAGACTACCGGCAGTTGAACAAGGTAACCATAAAGAACAAGTATCCTCTTCCTCGCATTGATGACTTGTTCGATCAGTTACAAGGTGCTTGTGTCTTCTCTAAGATTGACTTGAGATCCGGTTACCATCAATTGAAAATACGGGCAACGGATGTGCCAAAGACTGCTTTTCGAACGAGGTATGGGCATTACGAATTTGTAGTGATGTCTTTTGGTCTTACGAATGCCCCTGCTGCGTTCATGAGCTTGATGAACGGGATTTTTAAGCCATATTTGGATCTCTTTGTGATCGTATTTATTGATGATATACTGATATACTCTAAAAGTAAGAAGGAACATGAGGAGCATTTGAGAATGGTATTGGAAATGTTGAGGGAGAAAAAGCTTTATGCCAAGTTCTCTAAGTGTGAGTTTTGGCTAGATGCAGTGTCCTTCTTGGGGCATGTAGTTTCTAAGGATGGAGTGATGGTGGATCCTTCTAAGATTGAGACAGTGAAGAATTGGGTAAGACCCACTAATGTGTCAGAAATAAGGAGCTTTGTTGGGTTAGCTAGCTACTACCGTCGATTTGTCAAGGGATTCTCTTCTATTGCTTCCCAATTGACGAACTTGACTAAGCAGAATGTTCCATTTGTATGGTCGGATGAGTGTGAAGAAAGCTTTCAGAAGCTCAAGACTTTGTTGACTACCGCACCTATCCTTACCTTGCCCGTAGAGGGTAAGAACTTCATCATTTATTGTGATGCATCCTATTCTGGGTTGGGTGCAGTACTAATGCAAGAGAAGAATGTGATTGCTTATGCTTCAAGGCAATTAAAGGTGCATGAACGTAACTATCCGACCCACGATTTGGAATTGGCTGCGGTAGTGTTTGCATTAAAGCAATGGAGACACTATTTATATGGGGTTAAGTGTGAGGTCTACACGGATCATCGTAGCCTTCAGTATGTCTTTACTCAGAAAGATTTGAACTTAAGACAGAGGAGATGGATGGAGTTACTAAAGGACTACGATATCACTATCTTGTATCATCCGGGAAAAGCGAATGTTGTGGCAGATGCTTTAAGTAGAAAAGCGGGAAGCATGGGAAGTCTAGCTCATTTGCAAGTTTCTAGACGTCCATTGGCTAGAGAGGTTCAGACTCTGGCTAACGACTTGATGAGGTTAGAAGTAAATGAGAAGGGAGGATTGTTGGCTAGTGTGGAGTCAAGATCTTCTTTTCTTGACAAGATTAAGGGAAAACAGTTTAATGATGAAAAATTGATCCGAATCCGAGATAAAGTGTTGAAAGGAGAGGCTAAGGAAGCACAAATCGATGAGGAAGGTGTTTTGAGAATCAAGGGAAGGGTATGTGTACCCCGAGTTGATGATTTGATCAACACTATTCTGACAGAGGCTCATAGTTCAAAGTATTCGATACATCCGGGTGCAACCAAGATGTACCGTGACCTAAAGCAACACTTTTGGTGGAGTAGAATGAAGCGTGATATTGTTGATTTTATTGCCAAATGTCCAAACTGTCAACAAGTAAAGTATGAACACCAGAGGCCCGGAGGAACACTTCAGAGAATGCCCATTCCTGAATGGAAGTGGGAGAGAATTGCAATGGACTTTGTGGTTGGTCTTCCCAAGACATTGGGAAGTTTGATTCTATTTGGGTAATTGTTGATAGGTTAACTAAGTCTGCTCACTTCATTCCGGTCAAGGTGACTTACAATGCAGAGAAGTTAGCCAAACTTTACCTCTCGGAAGGGTGCGATTGCATGGGGTTCCACTATCCATCATATCAGATAGAGGTACGCAGCTTACTTCTAAGTTTTGGAAAACATTGCATGCGGAATAGGGTACTAGGTTGGACCTTAGTACTGCGTTCCATCCTCAGACCGATGGTCAGTCTGAGAGAACGATTCAAGTGTTGGAAGATATGCTTCGTGCACGTGTGATAGAATTTGGTGGCCATTGGGATAGCTTCTTACCCTTAGCGGAGTTTTCATACAATAATAGCTATCACTCAAGCATTGATATGGCTCCATTTGAAGCATTGTATGGTAGGAGATGTAGGTCTCCCATTGGTTGGTTTGATGCATTTGAGGTTAGGCCTTGGGGTACTGACCTTTTGAGGGATTCGATAGAGAAAGTGAAGTCTATTCAAGAAAAGCTTCTAGCGGCGCAAAGTAGACAAAAAGAATATGCAGATCGAAAGTGAAAATCGACTCTCTGAACTTCGTGACGGAGTGGCAGGACGGCCCGTCGCAGGCTCGACGGCCCGTCACAGGCCATTCACTTAAAATCGAGTTTCTGTAGCATGTGACGGACAGCAGGACGGACCGTCGCAGGCACGACGGCCCGTCACAGACTGCGTAATCCCAGTCAGAGTCGGATTTCTGGTTAAGTTTTAAAGGGGCGTTTTGGACTATTCCTGCTATAATTATATATTTTGTGGGTTTATATTAATAACTCAAATTCTTGGGGGTTAAAAGAGGTAACCTTAAGTTAATTGGTGGGTTATTATTACCATCTTTTATTCTTAATTATATACTAATTAGGTTAAAAGAAAGAGGGTTTGAATAAAGAAAATAGAAAGAACAAGAGAAAGGGAGAGAAAGTCGAACGAGAGAGAAGAGAAAGAAGAGAACAAAGCTTGGGAATTTCTTGCTTGATCACTAGTCTTCGGTGGAGGTAGGTTATGGTTTCTCTTACGATATTCGTAGTAAACTCTTAATAGTGAATGATATGTATTGATAGTATTGTAAACCCCTCTATATGCTTAATTGTATGTTTGCATGAATATGATTATATAATTGTGATAAAATAAGCATGATGAAGCTATTGAATCCCAAATCTTGATAAAAACCTAATCTCTTGTTAATGATGAGGCCTTGGTGTAAAAGAAGGCGTGATGAACTAAAGTAATGAGATTGATGATGCCTTGGTGAGAAAGAAGGCTTGATGAATTGATAGAAAGAGATTAGGGGATCGGAGTGTTACGTTCCGACACATAGAATTAAGGGATCGGGTGTCACGAACCGACACGTAGATTTAGGGGATCGGGTGTCACGAACCGACACGTAGATTTAGGGGATCGGGTGTCACGAATCGACACGTAGATTTAGGGGATCGGGTGTCACGAACCGACACGTAGATTTAGGGGATCGGAGTGTCACGTTCCGACACATAGTATTAGGGGATCGGAGTGTCACGTACCGACACAAGAGGATTAATGAATATGAGGGAGCGGAGTGTCACGTACCGACACAAGAGAAACAAAGATAATGAATCTTGAAAGACGATAATATACTCAATCTAATGAATCTAATTTCCAAATAAGTATGATATTGAGGCTTGAGTCCTCATGTGTGAACTTGACGGTAATTGTTAATGATATAGCACTTGTTGTTGCTACATGTTGAGTATCATAGTTGAGTTTATGATATTACTTGGTATATACTGTTTTCTATTTTGAGTTGGCCGATGATATCTACTCAGTACCCGTGTTTTGTACTGACCCCTACTTTTATGTTTTCTTCTTCGTTATTTGTGGAGTGCAGCAAACGTGCCGTCGTCTTCAACTCATCAGTAATTCTAGCCAGTCTTCGTCACATCGGATCTTCAGGGTGAGCTAATGCTTCTAGCTTGGACTGGATCTTCTTCCTCATGTCTTGATGCCTTGAAGTTTCGGCATGGACTAGCTTTTACTTGTTTTAGCTTTTAGAATACTCTTAGTTTAGTCATTTGATCATAGATGTTCTTGTGGTGATGACTTCCAGATTTTGGGGATAATGATAAGTTTTTGAGTTGTAGAAGTTGATTATTGATTTTACTTATGAGTTTAAGTCTTCCGCATTACTTTCTGTTGATATTATATTGAAATGTTAAGGTTTAGATTGGTTGGTTCGCTCACATAGGAGGGTAAATGTGGGTGCCAGTCGCGACCCGTTTTGGGTCGTGACAAACTTGGTATCAGAGCGTTAGGTTCGCTGGTCTCATCACACAAGAACAGGTCTAGTAGAGTCTTAAGGAACGGTAGGGGGACGCCTTTACTTTTCCTTGGGAGGCTATAAGAGTTTAGGAAAATTCCATTCTTTCTTTCTTTCTTTCGTGCTACTACTTGAATCCAATTGGTATCTAGGTGATACAAATTGGTATCTGACCATCTTCACTCTATTTCGCAGATGGTTAGAACCAGAGCAACGACCGCGCCAACACCAACACCGGCTAGACAAGAAACATCTGAGCCAGCCACTGGGGCTGTGGCTCGAGGAAGAACAACGGCAAGAGGCCGTGGTAGAGGTCGTGGGAGGACGTCCTCTAGAGGAAGAGGACGCGCACCTAGTCCATCTGATGCTAGGGCGGTGACTCCTCCACCGACTGAGGAAGTGGTAAGAGAGGGGGAGGATGGGGTGAATGAGCAAGTACAGAATGAGGAAATGCCACCCCAACCTACCCCAGAGATGATCAATCAGGTTCTGGCTTATCTTAGCGGGTTATCTGATCAGGGCCAGACACCCCCAGTGTTTTCTGCACCAGCACCTCAGGTTTCGGAGGTACAACATGCGGCTACTATGGCTCCCCGCATGGATGCCTCATTGGACATAGGCACGTTTCCACGTCTGACTATTGGGCCGATAATGACAAATGATCAGCATGAACTTTTCAGTAAGTTCTTGAAATTGAAACCTCCAGTCTTCAAAGGTGCGGAATCTGAGGATGCTTACGATTTTCTGGTTGACTGTCATGAGCTACTACACAAGATGGGTATAGTAGAACGGTTTGGTGTTGAGTTCGTGAGTTATCAGTTTCAAGGGAACGCCAAAATGAGGTGGCGGTCTCATGTTGAGTGTCAACCAACAAAGGCACCACCTCATTCTCTAGCTTGTTTATGGAGAAGTATATCCTCCGAACTTTGAGGGATAGGAAAAGGGATGAGTTCTTGAGCCTAGAGCAAGGTAGGATGTCGGTTAATGCTTATGACGCTAGGTTTCGCGCACTATCCAGATATGCCACTCAACTTTGTTTCAGTCCACAAGAGCGGATTCGCCGGTTTGTGAAGGGGTTGAGATCAGAGTTGCGGATTTCGGCCTTACAGGTAGCGGCTATAGCAAAATCCTTCCAAGAAGTGGTAGACTTCGTGATAGAGGTGGAAGGAGTGAAGCCCGATGACTTCACCTCAACATCGACATCAAAAAGGTTTCGAAAGGGGGGTGAGTTTAATGGTTCCCACTCTAGAGGACAAAGTTTCGGAGGTTACTCAGTTCGACCCATTCAGTCTTCACTACAGACTGTAGTTGGGGGTCCACCTCAGACCGGTCAACACTTCTCTGAGATACCTATGCTTGACTCTAGAGAGTGTTATGGATGTGGGGAGACTGGACATATTAGGAGGAATTGTCCCAAACAAAGTTTTAGACCCCTAATAGCTAGAGGTAGAGGTGGTCATGGTAGAGGCCGTTATTCTGGAGGACGTGGTGGTCGAGGTAATGGTGGTCACCAAAACGGCAGAGGTGATGGGCAAACTGGAGCCACTACATCACAACATGGTAGGGGCAACGGACAGACGAACGATAGGGCCCATTGTTACGCTTTCCCTGGGCGGTCTGAAGCGGAGGCATCTGATGCTGTCATCACAGGTAATCTTTTGGTTTGTGATTGCATGGCTTCTATATTGTTTGATCCTGGATCTATATTTTCTTATGTATCTTCCTCATTTGCTAATGGTCTAAATTTACATTGTGAATTACTTGATATGCCTATTCGTGTTTCTACTCCGGTGGGTGAGTCTGTGATAGTTGAAAAAGTGTATAGGTCTTGTTTGGTGAATTTTGTGGGGAGCAACACTTATGTAGATTTGGTTATTCTAGAAATGGTTGACTTTGATGTAATTCTGGGTATGACTTGGCTTTTTTCGAATTTTGCGATCTTGGATTGTAATGCTAAAACTGTGACGTTAGCCAAGCCTGGGACAGATCCGTTAGTGTGGGAGGGTGACTACACTTCCAATCCGGTGCGTATCATCTCCTTTCTTCGTGCTAAGAAAATGGTTAGTAAAGGGTGTTTAGCTTTCTTGGCACATCTTAAGGATGACACTATTCAAGTACCTTCGATTGAGTCGGTTTCGGTGGTCCGTGAGTTTCTGGATGTGTTCCCTGCAGATCTTCCTGGTATGCCCCCAGATAGGGATATCGACTTCTGTATTGATCTTGAACCGGGTACTCGCCCCATTTATATACCCCCTTATAGAATGGGCTCCCGCGGAGTTAAGAGAGTTAAAAGCCCAACTTCAAGAGTTGTTGAGCAAGGGCTTCATTAGACCAAGTGCATCTCCTTGGGGTGCTCTGGTTTTGTTTGTAAAGAAGAAGGATGGGAGTTTTCGGATGTGCATAAACTACCGGCAGTTGAACAAGGTAACCATAAAGAACAAGTATCCTCTTCCTCGCATTGATGACTTGTTCGATCAGTTACAAGGTGCTTGTGTCTTCTCTAAGATTGACTTGAGATCCGGTTACCATCAATTGAAAATACGGGCAACGGATGTGCCAAAGACTGCTTTTCGAACGAGGTATGGGCATTACGAATTTGTAGTGATGTCTTTTGGTCTTACGAATGCCCCTGCTGCGTTCATGAGCTTGATGAACGGGATTTTTAAGCCATATTTGGATCTCTTTGTGATCGTATTTATTGATGATATACTGATATACTCTAAAAGTAAGAAGGAACATGAGGAGCATTTGAGAATGGCATTGGAAATGTTGAGGGAGAAAAAGCTTTATGCCAAGTTCTCTAAGTGTGAGTTTTGGCTAGATGCAGTGTCCTTCTTGGGGCATGTAGTTTCTAAGGATGGAGTGATGGTGGATCCTTCTAAGATTGAGACAGTGAAGAATTGGGTAAGACCCACTAATGTGTCAGAAATAAGGAGCTTTGTTGGGTTAGCTAGCTACTACCGTCGATTTGTCAAGGGATTCTCTTCTATTGCTTCCCAATTGACGAACTTGACTAAGCAGAATGTTCCATTTGTATGGTCGGATGAGTGTGAAGAAAGCTTTCAGAAGCTCAAGACTTTGTTGACTACCGCACCTATCCTTACCTTGCCCGTAGAGGGTAAGAACTTCATCATTTATTGTGATGCATCCTATTCTGGGTTGGGTGCAGTACTAATGCAAGAGAAGAATGTGATTGCTTATGCTTCAAGGCAATTAAAGGTGCATGAACGTAACTATCCGACCCACGATTTGGAATTGGCTGCGGTAGTGTTTGCATTAAAGCAATGGAGACACTATTTATATGGGGTTAAGTGTGAGGTCTACACGGATCATCGTAGCCTTCAGTATGTCTTTACTCAGAAAGATTTGAACTTAAGACAGAGGAGATGGATGGAGTTACTAAAGGACTACGATATCACTATCTTGTATCATCCGGGAAAAGCGAATGTTGTGGCAGATGCTTTAAGTAGAAAAGCGGGAAGCATGGGAAGTCTAGCTCATTTGCAAGTTTCTAGACGTCCATTGGCTAGAGAGGTTCAGACTCTGGCTAACGACTTGATGAGGTTAGAAGTAAATGAGAAGGGAGGATTGTTGGCTAGTGTGGAGTCAAGATCTTCTTTTCTTGACAAGATTAAGGGAAAACAGTTTAATGATGAAAAATTGATCCGAATCCGAGATAAAGTGTTGAAAGGAGAGGCTAAGGAAGCACAAATCGATGAGGAAGGTGTTTTGAGAATCAAGGGAAGGGTATGTGTACCCCGAGTTGATGATTTGATCAACACTATTCTGACAGAGGCTCATAGTTCAAAGTATTCGATACATCCGGGTGCAACCAAGATGTACCGTGACCTAAAGCAACACTTTTGGTGGAGTAGAATGAAGCGTGATATTGTTGATTTTATTGCCAAATGTCCAAACTGTCAACAAGTAAAGTATGAACACCAGAGGCCCGGAGGAACACTTCAGAGAATGCCCATTCCTGAATGGAAGTGGGAGAGAATTGCAATGGACTTTGTGGTTGGTCTTCCCAAGACATTGGGAAAGTTTGATTCTATTTGGGTAATTGTTGATAGGTTAACTAAGTCTGCTCACTTCATTCCGGTCAAGGTGACTTACAATGCAGAGAAGTTAGCCAAACTTTACCTCTCGGAAGGGTGCGATTGCATGGGGTTCCACTATCCATCATATCAGATAGAGGTACGCAGCTTACTTCTAAGTTTTGGAAAACATTGCATGCGGAATAGGGTACTAGGTTGGACCTTAGTACTGCGTTCCATCCTCAGACCGATGGTCAGTCTGAGAGAACGATTCAAGTGTTGGAAGATATGCTTCGTGCACGTGTGATAGAATTTGGTGGCCATTGGGATAGCTTCTTACCCTTAGCGGAGTTTTCATACAATAATAGCTATCACTCAAGCATTGATATGGCTCCATTTGAAGCATTGTATGGTAGGAGATGTAGGTCTCCCATTGGTTGGTTTGATGCATTTGAGGTTAGGCCTTGGGTACTGACCTTTTGAGGGATTCGATAGAGAAAGTGAAGTCTATTCAAGAAAAGCTTCTAGCGGCGCAAAGTAGACAAAAAGAATATGCAGATCGAAAGTGAAAATCGACTCTCTGAACTTCGTGACGGAGTGGCAGGACGGCCCGTCGCAGGCTCGACGGCCCGTCACAGGCCATTCACTTAAAATCGAGTTTCTGTAGCATGTGACGGACAGCAGGACGGACCGTCGCAGGCACGACGGCCCGTCACAGACTGCGTAATCCCAGTCAGAGTCGGATTTCTGGTTAAGTTTTAAAGGGGCGTTTTGGACTATTCCTGCTATAATTATATATTTTGTGGGTTTATATTAATAACTCAAATTCTTGGGGGTTAAAAGAGGTAACCTTAAGTTAATTGGTGGGTTATTATTACCATCTTTTATTCTTAATTATATACTAATTAGGTTAAAAGAAAGAGGGTTTGAATAAAGAAAATAGAAAGAACAAGAGAAAGGGAGAGAAAGTCGAACGAGAGAGAAGAGAAAGAAGAGAACAAAGCTTGGGAATTTCTTGCTTGATCACTAGTCTTCGGTGGAGGTAGGTTATGGTTTCTCTTACGATATTCGTAGTAAACTCTTAATAGTGAATGATATGTATTGATAGTATTGTAAACCCCTCTATATGCTTAATTGTATGTTTGCATGAATATGATTATATAATTGTGATAAAATAAGCATGATGAAGCTATTGAATCCCAAATCTTGATAAAAACCTAATCTCTTGTTAATGATGAGGCCTTGGTGTAAAAGAAGGCGTGATGAACTAAAGTAATGAGATTGATGATGCCTTGGTGAGAAAGAAGGCTTGATGAATTGATAGAAAGAGATTAGGGGATCGGAGTGTTACGTTCCGACACATAGAATTAAGGGATCGGGTGTCACGAACCGACACGTAGATTTAGGGGATCGGGTGTCACGAACCGACACGTAGATTTAGGGGATCGGGTGTCACGAATCGACACGTAGATTTAGGGGATCGGGTGTCACGAACCGACACGTAGATTTAGGGGATCGGAGTGTCACGTTCCGACACATAGTATTAGGGGATCGGAGTGTCACGTACCGACACAAGAGGATTAATGAATATGAGGGAGCGGAGTGTCACGTACCGACACAAGAGAAACAAAGATAATGAATCTTGAAAGACGATAATATACTCAATCTAATGAATCTAATTTCCAAATAAGTATGATATTGAGGCTTGAGTCCTCATGTGTGAACTTGACGGTAATTGTTAATGATATAGCACTTGTTGTTGCTACATGTTGAGTATCATAGTTGAGTTTATGATATTACTTGGTATATACTGTTTTCTATTTTGAGTTGGCCGATGATATCTACTCAGTACCCGTGTTTTGTACTGACCCCTACTTTTATGTTTTCTTCTTCGTTATTTGTGGAGTGCAGCAAGCGTGCCGTCGTCTTCAACTCATCAGTAATTCTAGCCAGTCTTCGTCACATCGGATCTTCAGGGTGAGCTAATGCTTCTAGCTTGGACTGGATCTTCTTCCTCATGTCTTGATGCCTTGAAGTTTCGGCATGGACTAGCTTTTACTTGTTTTAGCTTTTAGAATACTCTTAGTTTAGTCATTTGATCATAGATGTTCTTGTGGTGATGACTTCCAGATTTTGGGGATAATGATAAGTTTTTGAGTTGTAGAAGTTGATTATTGATTTTACTTATGAGTTTAAGTCTTCCGCATTACTTTCTGTTGATATTATATTGAAATGTTAAGGTTTAGATTGGTTGGTTCGCTCACATAGGAGGGTAAATGTGGGTGCCAGTCGCGACCCGTTTTAGGTCGTGACAAAAATCCACACTATTAAATATCACAGAGAGTAATAAATAATCAAGTAATATTTTTTTATGCATAAGAAAAATTTTCAGTTAACTCAAGAAACTCAAAAGTTACTAGCTAACCCATCACATCACATATCTAAAATATTAAAACTTGAGAATTAAAAATCTTCATGAATGATTGTAACATAACTGAAATGTTAAAAAGAGGAAAGGATATAAATTTATGAAAAAGCATTACAAATTTGAGAAGTTGAATAGGCGGAGGGGTGAATATATATATGTGAATCAAAGTTTGATTCATTCTTCTTAAAGACACTATGAATTCCTATTTATTTTAATTTGTCAGCATGTGAACTACTCTTATTTTTATTAGTAAATTGAATCGCTTCACGCAGTGTATTAGTATTCCAAAAATTAGTTTAAAACAAATAATATTTTACTTAGACCCACAACTTTTTTTTACTTACAAATTATATCAAAAAAAAAATTCATCAAATAAGGTGAAATGCCAAAAGAATAATCAAAATAAAAGATAATTAATTTTTTGAATTGGATTTGCCTCGTCAGAAAAAAAACAAATAATATTATTTACTTTTTAAATCTATGTCTGAATAACAAAGATATAAAAGTCATTTTAGGGATAATGGTAAATGGACTATGCATATTTAAGATTACATCTCAAATGAAAAAATTGTAAGAATAATGTTTCACATCTACTTTACTCATTACGCTCTTTCTTTTTCTTATTTATTATCACGTCAATTGTTTATTAAATCTTATTTGTAGCACTATATAACCCATAAAAAAATACCAATAATGCTATTTAAAATCGATATTAAAAACAAAGAAAGTGAGTAATGAACTAATGAGAAACTCAAAAGGTAAAAGGAAATACTAGCAAAGAATTTACACCATAATAACCTTTAAAAATTATAGAATTTCAATATTATTTTCAAATGTTTTTTTTTCCACATAGTTTTGGCTTTTAAATATAAGGGGATGTTTGTATTGAATTGTTTAAGTAGGTTATAAGTTAAAGGATATATAAAAGTTACAAGTTGGGAACACTCAATTTTTGACTTTTAACTTTTTCTTTTTAGAAAATTAATTAAAGCATTTTTTGTATTTTCCAAACACGCTCAAATTTTATTTATTTTTTAAGAAAAACTTGAATCGAAATCACTTAATATACAGAGAGAGAGAGCAAGAGAATTGTACTTACGAGGAAAGAAACATCTGTGACATTAATTTTTGAAATTATGTTTTAGTTCTAACAAATAAATATGAATATTGAACTAAAAAAGAATGGAAAAAAACAAATGAAAGAAAGGAAAATAAGTGATTTAAGGTAATAATATAAATAAAACTAATGATGAGATTAAAGGAAGGAAGTAAAAGAAATTAAGAGCAACAATGATCATATGAATTATATATAGTTATTTTTGATATTTTAATAAATTTTTAGTGTAAATTTTCCAGTCTTTAAAAACTTTAAAAAATGTAATTAAAATAAAATAAATACTGATGTATTATTATAATTATTATTATTATTATTATTATTATTATTATTATTATTTATCATAGAATAATAATAGTGTACAATATTTTTTAGGCAAAGCAAATTTTCTAAAATTACTTTTTGCAATTCTTATTAAATTATAATAAAATATTTCTAGGAATAAAAAAAAGGAAAGGCAAAAAAGAAAAGAAAGAAAAATAAGTGATTTAAGAAAATAACATTAATGATGAGATTAATGGAAGGAAAGAAAAGATATTAATAGCACTAATGGTCAAAATTATTAGTATTATTTGTCCAATTGAATCAAAACTCATTCACATATTGACATATGAAATTATTGATATTCACTTTTAACTTCATCTATATGTAGTGTTTAATTACATAATTTATTCAGTTTCTACACAAAATTGATATTTTATCTTTCTTGTGTATTTATTATTTCTAATTTTTTATGTAATTTTTTTTTATGAATTATTAATTTTTATGCCTTTCATATGAAAGTCTCCGGCATATAAAAAACATACTTTCAAAGTAATTGGAATATCCCATGAGTTTTTAGATAATCGCGAAGAGATCATAAAAATATTATTTTCTAATGATCTCAAATATCTCATAAATTATTAGATATTTATAAATATTAAAACCTCAAATATTCTATAACTTTTGAATACTCATAGAGAAATCATAAAAATATCAATATCTTCTTTCTTGTAGAATCTCGAATATCTCATAAATTCTTAGAATATTCATAAATAAATCAACAAGATCTGAAATCAAAAAATAAATAACTTTGTAACTTTAATATTTATCATTAATTTTTTATTTGTTCATAAATAAAAAGGGGTCATAATTTGGCAAAGGAGCAATAACACTAAAAGTCATGGAAAAACTTATCTGCACCGAATGTTTACACCCATTAAATAAATAAATGACATGTGTCATTTTTTAACTACAAGTATCTATTGTTAACTAGAGTTGACTAATATTATATTTATACATATAATAATTAATAAAATAATAATAACTTAACTGTCTTTTTAACAGTAACGTGGAATATAATTGTTGTTGTCGTACCCAAAAAATTCTTTTAACATCAACTTGAATTGTATCTCTTTGATGGATGCTCAATACATTAATATGTCACCTTGTGCACCTGGTAAATCACATGTTTTTACAAATACGGAAGATATTTTATTTTCACTTTTTGTGTGGTCCTATTACATACTACTTAAGTTACACGTACTAAACTACTCAAGTTACACATACTAAGGCGAACTTAGTTACTAACTCTAAATTTCGAATTCACCTTTGTCTAGCATTATCTAGCACTATGATGAAAAGAGATATAAAGGGTGTTTGGATTGATTTAATTTTAGTATTTCTCTTTTTATATTTTTAAAGTCGCTTCTATTAAAAAATAATATTTTAAAAAAATATATCGCATGTACATGAACGTCAATCTAATGCACTTAATTTCTATGCATAAAGCTTCAAAAACTATGCATATTTCTGGACCTCAATATGCATGATAACAACACAAAATATACAGTTCCTTTCTACGCATGAAAACTACAATTATGTACATTTACCCAACTCAATATGCATAAAAAACTATACAAAATCTGTATCATTATGCACCTCAAGCTAATTTTGTATCTTTCTCAATAAAGTTACACATATTCTTGAAATTTTAAATAGAAAAATTGTGAATGAAAAAGAGTATACTCAACCATTGCATTTATGTAAATGCTACTAGCTAAAAAGCAAACGAAGTTAATTTGTTATGTTCGCCTCACAATTATCTCATAACATTTAATACCATATTATTCTCTACACAAAGAATTCAAAATTTTAAACTAAAGGATTGTAATGACCCTGAAGATTATTTTTGGAAATTTGGGTTATCCGTTTACTAGAGTTAATTAATTGATGAGTAATTGTAGATAATTGACTTAATTGATAATTATTGAGCTAAAGTGATAATTATTTAATACCCTATGTTATTTGACCTATATTATTAAAATAAGTTGGTCAAATTTATCACTTTTAATACATAATTAATTCTTTTAGAAAAATAAAACAAAACAAGAAATTACCTAAGCAGAGCTCTGCGTATCCATTGTAGGAACTGCCGACCTCGTCAATCATCAGGTAAGAGTTATCACTATGTTAATAAGTAAGTCTATGATTATGTATAAATATTATTATAAGATAAATTATTATTATTAATATATGGGAAAGAGAAAAACACAATTGAAAAAGTTAGGCTTAACTCATTAATGACAATCATTGGACGATGATTGCCAATTTTGCCAATTAAGATTTTTAATTATTTATTTTATATTATATATGAATTATAGGTATGTATATATGGAATAGAGAGATTAACGTACTGGTTCTTTTTTTTCTTTTCAAATAGGTCTTATATTCATCATATTATATAATTATCCTAGTTTGATAAATTATCATATGTAACTAAATATAAAGGTATAAAATTATATGAATATTATTATATCTAGTATATTGGAGAAACTGAAACTCAACTCTAGGTTTGAAATTTGAAAAATAAGAGAGTTATCATGTTAATTGACATCAAGATTAGAAACTTGAGAATAAATTTTGGTGAATTTTTGAGTCAAAGCTAAACACATAGTAATATGAGTGTTAGTTTTGAATCATATTGTAGTCATTTATTTGAATAGATTGCTTTGAGTTGGGAGTTCAACGAAAAGAGGAGGTTCAAGTCCCAATGATTGTTTGACTATTTTTGAGGCAAGTGGATTTATAAGCTCTTGCTAAGTGTATTAAATACGTGTATTTCCTTATGGTATATGTTTGGGAATAATGAGACTTGGTAATGGAATGACTTGTCCACATGATTAATCCTAATGATGAAAAAGGGGTAACGAAAAGGCAATGTGATTAATTTTTTTATGTGTGATGTGTAAGTGAATTGGATAATATTTTATAGTTATTCAATAGGTAAAAATGTGTGGGCTATTTGGATACAATCTTCTCGATAGGTATGATGTGTTCTAGTGGTGGATGTAAAAGACTTTCACAATGTGGTTCTAATGTCTTATAAAAATAGATATGTTGATTGTTAAGCATGAATACTAACTACTTAAGGAGTTTTAAGCATGAATACTAACTACTTAAGGAGTTTTAAGCATGAATACTAACTACTTAAGGAGTTATCAGTTGCATCACATACTCGTATAATAAGGTTCGATGTCACATTCATATTTGAGAAACCAACCAGCTTGTTACTAAATACGATTGACTTAAGCATTATTTATAAGGAAAATTTTAGTGATGGGTCTTTGGTATGACATTAATATATTTATGTTGTGAAGTGTATTATGAAATTCAAAATGAGGTCAAATAATTTAATCTTTAGCTCCAAATGAGTAGATTGTTATCGAAATAACAAACTTACGGGTAAAGAAAGCCTTAGTTTAGTGAGTATACTTGGGTGAATGAAATCAAAGATTTTTTTCTTGTAAGAAAGTGTGTATAAATTGACAAAGTCCCTTGGATGATTGACATATCTAGGTTTGGGATGTCATTTTGATGGCGAGGTTGAATTTATGGAGATGGAAAGGGTACTAAGCATGATGGTAATAAGGTTTTATGATGAATTATGGCTGGAATGCAACTATATGTTAAGGTTTGTTGGGTAAAAGGATTTTGTATTGTAATGGTGTCTTTTTAGTATCTAGAATATGGTTGCTACTATTTGGCAAGTAGTGTGGTTTTATGAGGAGTTCAAATCTCGCTCGAATAGAATTAAAAAAAGAAGAAGCTAAAGTCATAATAGCGGGATGTAGTTTAGCTTTTAGAAAGAAGTGAGAGCATGAATATTTTCTCTTATTACAAGGGCTAAAGAGGTATCTTAAAAGGAATTGAGAATTGGGTTCAGAGATGTGTGATTTAATTCGTTTTGCTTTGGTTATGGTAATAGTTTCAAGAGTTCATTAATTGATTAAAAATTATTGGATAACACTTGAGAAAGTAGTGTATATATGTTCAACTCGAGTGTGATTATAAATTCTTTTGTGATTTTGAGTTTGATAACGAGTATGGTTGAATTTTTAGTGGAGCATATCATAAGATCGATAGAGAAACAACCAATGATAAGCTAAGATACATGAATTCATAGGGGAAAAAATATTTCAAGGTATGAGTTAATGTTGATAGATAAAGGGTTTGAGTTACATAGTTGGGTTCAAATTTCAAATTTTTCATGGTGAGTTTAGGTTTTTTGTAGTGTGCTTTGTCGAAGTATGAATAAGTAAGGTAAGAATTGATCGATTGCATCAGTTATTGAGAACTTAAAAGAACATGTACAAGGTTTAGATTATAGAGTTTGCCACTTTTGATTGTTAAAGGCCTAAGAAAGTATTTCTCTTAAGGAGTTGGTTTATAGTATATCGGATGTTGATAAAATGATAAGATTGATAAGCAAGTCAGTGAAAGAACAAAAATCTGGTGTATTGAAAAGTTTAAGGTATAAATTTGCGTCATGGGAAGAACTTAAGAGATGTGAAGGAATAAGACCTGTAATATAGACTCTGGGTTTGAAGTTAAAGGATGTAAGGGTTTTCATATATAAGTTATAATATGACTATGGATGTGAACTGGTTCAGTATGGACTTATTAGGAATTTATCAACAATTTTTATGAATATTGGGTTTTTGATTTAGGTGAAAAATGTGAGGTTTGTAAGATTATGTGTTGTTATGTGGGGCTAAATTATTTAGTGGTAGAAGACTTTTTTATGGATATGCGACAGTATGGACCTATAATATTACAGGGTTATCGCGAATTTTGAGGAGATTGAAACTACTATTTTTTTTATAACATAAACTGTTATGATATGTCACACAGGTATTTGATGGTGAGTAGGGATTTTGAGCTTATACTATACAGAATTATTGGGGTGACCAAGAATTTCTTTAAGTTTTGGCATGAGAGAGGTACATGATGTATGAATGGTAGTTGCGAAGTCGTATTTGAAAGTTTGCGTGAAGCTGACATTTAGTGTGATTCAGTTATCGTACCTCGATGGAAAAGTACTTTAGATTTGAAATTAGTTCTATCAGTCTTGGGTGTGACTTGGAGTCATATTTTAAAATTTTTAGAGGTGACAATGGATTTACAAGAAAGACTTTGATAGTGTAGTTATGATGTTGTTGGTATTTAGAGTGTTAGCTTCAGTGAGATACTGTGAGAAGTATGTGGGAGTTGATGAATTAAGTATTTGTAATATTGTGATGGAGATCAAATTGATTGGTTGTGGGTGGCTAAAAAACAAAGAGATTGAGTCAGATGAAGGCAATTTTATTGATATGGACCCTGTGAAAATAGTATCTTGTGTTATTTGAGCTTTCTTCTATATATTCTTATGTGAAAACCTTCTTCGTTCTGGACATAGTTTTATTATAATTCACGTACGTGTTTCACTTATATGGTTGTATCTTTAGTGGTGGATCAGATGTACCGATCCTCTTATATCCTCTTGATAGGGTATGTTGTTTAGGCAGACTTGGTTATTTCAATTATGATAGATTTGATGTTGTTTGGGATAGTTAAAGTATACCACTATATCTACCTACACGATCCTTCTTATGAGAACTTATGGAAGAGCTTCCATGAAATGTTTACGGTTATATGAAAGTGTTGTTAGAGATTTTGCATTTTGAAGTGTATCGTTTGTTGGATGTTTACTTTATTTTGTTCTTCTTTGTGTTAGATAAGTTTGAATCTCCCTTGATGAATATATGATGCCTAAAGGTCAAATTCCTATAACTTAAGCTCGGGAAAAGATAATATTTTGAGCAAAGAGTTTTGACAAGATCTGTGATGATTTGTGCATTATGAGTGTTTGGAGGTTGGTTAAGGTCCACTTCTGATTGTAGCTAGTATTGATTCAGAAGTCTTTTTTGGTTATGTAAGAAAAGATTCGTCATGATGGTTGTGTTATGTCCAATGAGTTTCACATTACATTGGGTTCATGAGTTAGTTTGTGACTTGATAATCACTCTTGAGTGATAGACCTTTTGAAGTTTGATTGAAAGGTTCAATTCTTAGTAGTTGATCTTGATGACATGGTATTAAGGAGGAGATCACTTAGAGAGATGAACACCAACTTGTAATAACTTAGGCTTTGGTAACATCGGTTACTCTTCCTTCTTTCACATTATGTTCAAGGACGAACATGATTCTTAGTGGTGGATGATGTAACGACCCAGAAGGTTATTTTTTGAAGTTTTGATTATCCATTTAGCTTGAGCTAATTAATTGATGAGTAATTGTAGATAATTGACTTAATTGATAGTTATTGGACAAAAATAATATTTATTTAATATCCTATGTTATTTGACCTATATTTATTAAAATAAGTTGGTGAAATTTATGACTTTTAATACATAATTAATTTTTTTAGAAAAACAAAACAAAAAAAGAAATTACCTAAGCAGAGCTTTGCGCATCCATTGTAGGAACTGCCGACCTCGTCAATCGTCAAGTAAGAGTTATCACTACATTAATAAGTAAGTCTATGATTATGTATAACTATTATTATAAGATAAATTATTATTATTAATATGTGGGAAAGAGAAAAACACAATTGAAAAAGTTAGGTTTAAATAATTGATGACAATCATTGGCCGATGATTACCAATTTGACCAATTCAGATTTTTAATTATTTATGGATTATAGGTATGCATATATAGAATAGAGAGATTATTGTACTAATCTTATTTTTTTTCCTGTCAAATAGGTCTTATATTCGTCATATTATATAATTATCCTAGTTTGATAAATTATCATATGTAACTAAATATTAAGGTATAAAATTATATGAATATTATTATATCTAGTCTATTGGAGAAACTGAAACTCAACTCTAGGTTTGAAATTTGAAAAATATGAGAGTTATCATGTTAATTGACATCAAGATTAGAAACTTGGGTATAAATTTTGGTGAATTTTTGGGTCAAAGATAAACACATAGTAATATGAGTGTTGTTAGTTTTGCAATCTTATTGTAGTCATTTATTTGAATAGATTGCTTTGAGTTGGGAGTTCAGCGAAAAGGGGAGGCTCAAGTCTCAATGATTGTTTGACTATTTGAGGCAAGTGAATTTCTAAACTTTTGCTAAGTGTATGAAATGCATGTATTTCCTTATGGTATATGTTTGGGAGTAATGAGGCTTGGTAATGGAATGACTTGTCCACATGATTAATCCTAATGATGAAAAAGGGGTAACGAAAAGGCAATGTGATTAATTTTTTTATGTGTGATGTGTAAAGAAAGGTTTGAAAGACTTCTTGAATCATTGTTGATGTGATATCATGTTTGTGTTGTTGTGAATTGTGCGATGTTATGAAAATGGACATCTCCTCATTATTTGTGCGAACATGTCATTGGCATTAGTCTGAGACATAGTTGTGACAAGTGTTATATGCATTGATAAAGAATGAGAACTTAAAATAGGATTTACCATTTGAAGGGACGTATCACGCGCCGCGATGGATACTATATTTCGAGGGACGTATCGCGCGCCGCGATGGAGGTACGTATTACGCGTCGCGATGGTTACTATTATCAAGGATCGTGTCGTGTGCCGCGACAAATGCATGGACAGATATATCCCCCATGGGTCCTGAACTGAGAGACAGCGGGTGTGTATCACTAGGTCAGACATGCATCATTATACTTGACATTGCATTCCATTGCATTGCACATATTTATCATTAGCGAACTTGATATTGTATTTTGCTGACATTGTGAATGCCTTTTTGTGAAAACTTGTTATTTGTCTAAGTGTTGTTGTGGAGGATATGTAATTTATCTAAGTGTTGTTGTGAAGGATATGTAATTTGTCAAAGTGTTGTATGGAGCTATGTGCTATGTAAACTGTGAGTTGTTAGGTTGGGCTGATTTTAATGCATGTTGTAGTTGTGGAGGTTTGGTTGGGGTGGTAGGAATACCCGTAGTTCATCCCCTTAACTTGTGTTTAGAGGTTTACTTGATGAGTACCGTGTGGTTTGGTACTCACCCCTTGCTTCTACAATTTTTTTTGTAGGTTACAATTTTGTGTTCAGAAGAGAAATATTTTTCTTATTGAAGTATATTCTGCAAAAGGTGAATGATATCTCTATTTATAGAGTAGAAATATCACCCATAGGCTACCATGATAAATTCCCAATTAATAGGTACATAGTTATCTACAAAGGTTCATGTCACCTTGGAAATGTAGATACATGATAGGATAAGTTCACGAAGAAAGCAAATGGGCAATCCACTATTCAATTGATTTATAACACTCCCCCTTGGATGTCCATAAATTATGTGCCTCATTAAAACCTTACTAGAAAAAAAATCCTGTGGGAAAAAATTTTAGTGAAGGAAAAAGAGTACACATATCTTTTGATACGCATTATTTGTTGCCTTATTAAAAACCTTGCCTGGAAAACCCACTGGGACAAATCCTCAGTCAAGAAAGAAAGAGTGCAACACTTATTATACTCCCCCTGATTAAAATAACACTTAATTTCTTGCGATGATATCTCCAATCTTCGTACATTGTGGTTGATATATTTATTTTCAAAGAAAAACAACATATTATTGATCTCAACCAGACACACTCTTGACTTGCTTCATGGAAGACTTTTATTTCTGTATGGTTTTAAGAAGTGATCACCTACATTGGCTTCATTGATAGCCAAAATATTATTGTGCGTCCACATGCAAACAAATAGCGTGATTGAGATAGAACTTTATGCGGATCAGATAAATATTTTGCATCTGCATAACCAATCAATTTTGTCTTGGATTCCTCAAAATAGAATAAACTCATAACTATGGTCCTTCGAGGATATTCGGTCATGTGCTCAACACCATTTCAATGTCCTTTTATCGGAGAAAAACTAAATCTTACCAGTAAATTTACTGCAAAATAAATATCTGAGCAAATATTGTTAGCAAGATGCACTAGTGCCCTGATTGCACCAAGATATGGAGTTTCATCATCAAGAAGCTCATCATCCTTTTTTTTTAGATCAAACTGAATCATCATTTATGTGAAGCGATCTCATAATCATTGGGGTACCAAATGAATGTGATTTATCTATATAAAAATGCATCAACACATATTTGTGTATGTGTACTGATAGACACATATTTCATTTGTCAAGTTATCAGTCAGTAGGGCAAGACAAATTTTTGTCTTACTAAGAACTTTTCATAAAATACAGAGACAATTAGGGTTATTCTTTTGTCTCATTTTCGTCCTTGAATATTTCAATCCATATAAGGATTATTGAAACTTTATTTAAAAAGTTTCTTTTAAACTTTTATATGCTTCAGACACCTCGATTGGTTCAAGGATTTTCATATAACCTTCATTGTCTAGCTAGACATGACAATAATTCATAATATGCATTCAAGTTTTTCATAAGTTTCCAGATCAAAATAAACTTTATTGTATCTACCATAGGAGAATATATCTTCAATAATGTCAGGAATTATGCGACAAACCTTTATGCCCCAAGGCACAAGTTGTACTTGATATATTTTGATTATACCATCGCAGAATAATTTATTGTACCCCACTGACATTATACCTTGTTTATGGACTATCTGTCTAAAACGCCACTTTTCTAAGTGAAACAATATACTTGAATCATGCATTTTACTTGGCCAACCATTTATCTGTCCATACTATATGACATATTTGAATTCAAGATCCTCGTCACAATTTATATCATTGAGCGCTACCTCATATCAAAGATACCATCGACGGTTATTTGATATCAATTCCAATGACATAACTTATCGAGATCTCTTCAGTTTTCATTATTTTCAGGTACCTTATCCTTTTCCGGGGTTTATCAATTGTTATGTCAATATGCTCTTTTATTGAACTTGCCTCATTATCATGATCATATTGATCATTTGCCCCTTTCCTTCTTCAAGAAATTTTATATTTTAAACCGATTGGTCTATTAAGCTTCCAGTGTATCATAGACTCTGTCCTTCAAGGACTTCACATTGGAGTATTTGCAGCTGAATTATATCATAGGATCAGTGCATTCATCTAGCAAGTGATTTGCAACATTATGCAAATAAATTATCACTTGAAATTTAAGTTCACATATTTATAACGAGAATCTATACAATTCATAATTAACCTCACACGTAATTTTCATCTGTCAAAATCATCTTCCCCCTAATGTTAGAAAATCTAACATTCATCCCAACATCATTTGGGAATTCATTGTTGTAATTGGTGGAAAAATTAAAATCATAACCGCACATTCAACATTTTAGATGAAAATTATTTGGTTCTTGACCCTGAACCAATTTTAATGGGGAAACCTTGTTGGCTTGATTCATACATGTGTTGCTACATGTTAAATAAAATCATCTCATGCCAAATGTTATTTGGGAGTTTTGTTCTCATGATTTATGTATAATTGGAGGCATACAATTTCTGCTAAATCAACCAACATTATCAATATAATTTCATAGTTTGGAACTCTGCTCTTAATTTAACAATTCGAGCAAACAACCTTACAAACACCAATTTGTAAGTTGACAATAAAACACATGTGATCATCACATAGATACGTCTATCATATAGTTGCAAATGATCTACATGGCAGATGAATGAGCCCATACTCACCTTTTTATATGTTCCAAAAATTTTACGGAATTACAATCCCAGCCTTAGCTGGTATAATGATTATTTTATGAAGAGAACAAGCAACACAAGAGAATTCTTGAGGAATCTTTTATTTCTTCATCATATAATCTACATGAATTCTCAATTACATTTGCATCACATTTAAACCAGAATGGTCATTTGGTCATGACAACTGATCTTTATTTTAGTACACTTATAGTTTACTTTTTTGCATGTGAATTCATCAACATGCCTACATTTGTGTGCAACAAACAAGAGGAAAAAATAAATAATCTTTTACATAATTATTTATAACCCGTTTTGGTTGTAGTAATTTAAAGATATTAAATCTTTTCATAATTTATAGTCTCAATATTTCTTTTTAATTCATCCGAAACTTAAAAAATTTCTTTTGAGACTTACAACAACCCCATTATTGTTCCTCTGGTAATAACACAAATCGTTAGAGTTGCTATTAATTTTGTATAATATCACATATTGCATGACACCATCCTATGGTGAGCATCTCCTTCAAGGAGGATTATATTAAAATTGTCATGGTCAAAATCATTATGAGCAAGACATGTTTCTTGCTTTACTTTTGTTGTACAATAGGTACACAACCAATGACAAATTTGTATTTCAACACAATGACGACAACCCTTATAGGAAATAACTATTTCTTTCTTTTATCCTTTAGGTAGTTCACAATAAACATACTATAGTGACGTATAAACGTACAGTATCATTAACCATTTCTGACAAATAAAATTTGTTTCCTCTCAAAACTCCCGTAGAGGTGAGTTTTGTCATATATCTTTTTTTTTTCAAACCTCCCATAGAGGTGACTTGTGGCATATATTCAACCCATAATTTTTTATCACATCTTGACCCATTCTATTATAAAATGGCCGAGCATTCACGATACTCATCAGAAGTCACATTCTCTTCAAGGAATGGACTAATCATTTGTATGTATTATACGTGCATTGTCATGGTTTTAAAATTCATCGTATTTCCATGACACACTTCAACATCACTTTGAAAGATCAAGTGTACTATCACTTTATCTTCTTGTCTCTTGATGGAGGATTTATAAACTTGTCAAATTATTGGGTTGACAACATTCACAAGTCCAATGACATTTTATATCATTTTGATGATAAAAAATGCCTTCACATTTTGAAGGACTATTTGAAAAACCCATAGTGTTCTTCCTTTCAAAATTACCACAACGATGACTATTATAATTCTGTCATTTCCTGCCCTTTTTCATATCTTTAATCATTTGTCATCTTACAGACTAATTATTTACTGCTACCACATTCATACGATACAATGGAGCAAGTCAACATCGGATTTCAAAGTTATCATATGTTGCTACTTCATTCTTTTCAAGGAATTGAGCAAATTCAATAGGATGAATTTCAAGGCTTTTCATCAAAGCCTTAGTCATCATTATATCATTACTATGGTGCATTGACTCAAACTCAATGTCTTATCCATATAAGGCGTGTTAGGCCAAATTCTGTGGGACTTGAACCCAATCCTTATCATCATGGTGCATCAAAACTCAAATTGATGTTTTAACCCCTTGGTGCGATAAAACTCGAATCTATTGTCTTATTCTCAAATATTTTTCATTATGTGCATCCGGACATTAACGAGATGTCTTATTTTTTTTGGTGCGATGGGATTTGAATCCATCATCTTACCCCTTCAATCAATGTCATATAAGTCAATACCAATAGGATTCAACCATAAGCCTTTAAATGAAATCAAGAATTATAGAAGCAAATTTAGTCAAAATAAGATTGAGAGTTTCTCACCTCTAGCAATTATAAAATTAATAAGTTCCTCATAATTAACAAATAAAAAATCAACATGAAAATTTACTTCTCTATCCTTCAATTCTTTTCTGAAATGAAAAATTTGTAGTGTAATCATAAACCAATGTATAAAAATTGTTAAGGTAAAACAAATCAATACGTTTTACCTTTTCATACTTCACATATATACTAAAATAAATTATTAGTATAAGAGGAACTTTTTAAAATATAAATGTGTAACAATAAAATATAAATAAAACCTATTCCGGTTCACAAGTGTTTTAACTACAACACTTTTACGAAGTGCTACAACTTTTAGATCATATTCGTGCTGATAACGTGTTATAAAATCAAACTTATAAGAATATAATAATAAAGAGAAGAAGACAAGAGAAGTATATAGAAGAAGAGAAATTTTCTTCTTATTCAAGTGTATTCTACAAAAGGTGAATGATATCTCTATTTATAGAGTAGAAATATCACCCATAGGCCACCATGATAAATGCCCAATTAATAGGTACATAGTTATCTATAAAGGTTCATGTCACCTTGGAAATGTAGATACATGATAGGATAAGTTCATGAAGAAATCAAGTGGAAAATCCACTATTCGATGGATCTATAATTATTAATTCTACATAATTTCTATTTAAGAATATATTGATACATACAGTTTATGTGTTCTCAACACTTTGTAACAAAGATAAGAGTGAAACATTAAATTCATTCATATAAAAATCAAAAGTATCATCCTTGTAAACAAATAGAAAATAAAGACAAGTCAATAATATGAAATAATTATTTGACATAAGAGAATATAAATTGAAAATAAAAAAAAGGAACAAGAAGAAAACAAACATGTTGATTAACTTCTAGTAAAGGAGAAGTTGATTGACGATGATATACACATTCTCCTCAAAAAATCCATTTGTTAATGGAACAACAATTTCTACCGATTTCTCTATAAGTAAACAAAATTTAAGTAAATTATATATTACAAAAAAATTAAAAACTAAGTGAAGATAAAACTTGAATTGCACTTACTAGTTTTCTAACAAGTTGACTGAGTAGTTATTTTTTTTGGGTTTCTCCCTATAACTTTGGATACGATCTTTGTGAACACCTGGAGCTTTAACATGAAGAGGGTCCAATACCTCATCTTCTATGTTTTCCACACCACCTTTTGTTGAATGATGAAGAAAGGTAATAGGCAGTTTTCCTAGATAGTCATCCAACTTAAGCAAAGCATTTTCGAGATGTCTTTGAATAATTTCTCGACTCTTCTCATTAGCTTTGCTAAGATGAACAAGATTGTAACAAATTTGCATTACGTTGTTAGTATAAACTATCTTAGATTCAGAACTTTCATTGATGGTACAACTCTTACTTGATAGATTTTTTATTCTTTTCCTCACATCCTTGATCCATATTTTCAACATGTATTCATCATAGATTGCACATACTTTATTGAAAGTAAAAATTAGTAAAAAACGCGCAAAAACGATACCCATATATTCAAACTTCTTGCAACACAAGTAAGGTTGCGGGATTCAACTCAACAAATCAACTCTTGCTTGAACTATGCATTTTTACTTCATATTTGGAAACTTCATCATCACACATATTTGTGTTTTAATAAAACATGTCCAAGCTCCTTTGAGAAACTTTTTCTCAAATATGTTATAAATCTTGTAAGTGTAGATTGTAGATGCTTGAGATAAAATTGGACTATATTTGACGGCAACAGTTGGCTTACCTAGTTTATAGTTGAAATCTTCATGTTCTTTATTCATCCACCGCTTAGTCACTATATTTTTTTCATAATTAATCACAAAAATATATAAATAAGTGCTTAAATCTCCAACCCCATTTAGTACATTATTAGTACTTTCACTTTGAGATGTCGCTTTCAATTCAGCACTAAACATATCAGTATTAAAAGATATAGATCACATATGTCGAATATTATAGAGATTATTCAACCATCTATGTTCTTCTACATTGTCCCTTGCAAGCATCATCTTTCACGATTATTCAAATTCAACAATAATATTACATTCAGACATACACTTATTAAAAAGGTCTAAAAAAACCTTTATTATTCTTAAATGAACCCAATGTGATGGGGCATTCTGAGCTATGTGTCACTGACACAATCTATGTCTAGTGCCTGACATCGCTTTTCTAATGGCAACAACCATTGCTCGAGCTTGGTCAGTTATAAAATTTTTCTAAAACCTCCCATTGACTTTAAGAATGTTGAGAATAACCATTTGAATGATTCTGCCGACTCATCGGATAAAAAAGCACAATCAAAAATCATATTTTGCCAATGATGATTTATTCCAATAAATGGTGCACAAATCATACGATACTTGTTTGTTCGATATGTGGTATCAAAAGACACGATATCACCAAAAAACTCATAGTCAATTCTAGAGCGACCATCCTCAAGAAAAAGTTAGTCATACGCCCTTCAGAATCTAGTTGAACATCCCAATAAAAAAGTGTATCACTCACTTGTCTATTATTAAATTCGTTAAATACACTTTGTGCATCTCCGATTTCTACCTTTGATTTCATCAACTGATGTATAAAATTAAAATAATCTTTTTTCGAATAACCTAACACATCAGCCCCTCCTATTTCTTCTGTCAAGTAAGAATAAGTTGTTGTCGGTCGATAACCATATTTTCAATCACCAATCCTTTGGTTTTCGGTATCAAACGAGCGGATCTTAACAAATGTCTTTTCTTTGGTGAAGTCATTATATGGTCATGCTCAGTAACAAATCTGTCTATCATGAAAGGACCACTCCGCAGCTGTCACTTAAAACTTATCATTGCAGGACACTTTAATCGTGTGTCTATGTGAGTACATGATGTCTTACTAGATTTCCTTTGCCTTTCATCTTTTTGGCCGTGCTAGTAACACACAAAGCATTTTTCTCTAAGCACCAAACCACATGTAAAATAATATTGTTTATCTTTTCTTAAGCTGAAACCTTTGGAGTGTGTATATTGACAATATATTTTATAAGCTTCTTCCTCTTCCTTAGCAATCTAAGTTTTCATTTTCTCTTCCAATTCGGTTATGAAACTTTACGTACTTTTCTCCTCTTCATCAATTTTTAGTATCTCCTACTAAATCATCATTAGTTTCAACATTATTCGTCTTCTCAAAAGTTAGACATCCTGTTTTATTAAAAAACAAGAAGAATCAAGTATTTCTAATCCATTTGTGACATGCTTAACCACACACAAAAAGAGAAAATATATAAAACTATGATCAAATTCATTCAGGTTCATGTAATTAGATATTAAAAGATCACACTAATAATTAAGAAAATTTAGAGAACATAGACTCTATATAACCAAATACTATATGTTTTATTTAATATGCACAAGCAAAAAAATGAGTGTTTTGTTTTCAACTTGACAAGCATTGTTCTCAATTATTCTTCCATTATACATATATGCTTAGATAGATAGGAAATTGACTAACCTGATATATGTAGGCTCTTCTTTAATCTGGAGAATCAATGACACCAACAGGCAATAAGAACAAGGGTGAGTGGCAACAAGAAAAAGGGTAAGATGTGGAGGGAAAAAGAAAGAATAATTTGATAGTAAACCTAATTACAATGCGCAGCAAAAATACAAATCTATCTTTCAACGTTAGTTATTTTCAAGAAATATTTAATATTTTTTTTATTTAAATAAGACTTCTAATAAATTTTAACGTGTCTTCTGAAGTTAGTTTAACTATAGTGGGTGTATATACCTGGTGCGGATAATTTTTTCCCCTAAAAATCGGACATGACACCTCTCTTTGGTTTGATTATCATTTATCTATATTTTCAATTTTTCTCATTATTTTTTCTTTAAAAAAAATAAAAAAATATGTATATATAAATTTTCTCTTTCTTCATTGTTACTACACTATTTATATCTTTCTAAGATTGCTCCCTTTCTTTTTTTAATTTACATTATTTTTCTTATAAAAATAATTGTGCTTTAATTCCCTTCATTTCCTTCTTCATTTTACAAGTCTTTTCTTACCAATTTAAAATATTCAGAAAATACCTACACACTTAGATTTTCTCTTTCCTCATTATACCATTTAATATTTCCGAAAGTGTTTCTTTTAACTCCTTTATTTAATTTAAAAATATTTACAAATATAATTGTAATTAAAGTATAACAAACGTAATTGTTCTTTATATATGCACAAATATATTAAATCGGATATAGGCCAAGTTACATTTATCTATTTTTTCTCTTTTTTTATTCCTATTTTTTTCTAATTTTTCACAACCAATTATTTTAAAACTCTTAAACTTTAATAAACGTAATTGTTATTTATATATATAAAAATAAATAAAATAAGATATAGACAAAGTATTATATTTCTCTTCTTTCTCTTCTTTTTTGATTTAATCTAATTTTCACAATTAATTTATGTTTTATAAAGTGGTTTTATAACTGTCTCCAGTGATTCGGAGGCCTGTGTTGCTACGGTTTGTCATTGTATTCTTTGTACCTTGACATGTTGTGTATGTGTTCTTAAAAGACTCCATCTGTCACTCGTGATGTCATTTAACTCGGTCATTTCATGTCTAGTTTGTTGTTCCTCTGTATGTTTGAAGTCGCTTGCGCTATTTTGTTTCACGTATACTAGCTTTGATGTCGTTGGATCCACATCTTCTTGTTATTGTTGTCTCTTAGCATCTTGGATTTCACTCAATTTGACGCTGAAATGTCGTCTTTCTTTTCAAAATAAAGTATGTTCTCGAAGTGTTCATCTCCTCAGTTTTGTATTCAGCTTAGAGAGAGTAGCATTTTCTATCTTTTATTTAGTTGCTATCATATTTTTGTTGGAATGATGCCTTGGAAATTATCGAAGCATGTCTGCCCCTTTTCTTCATTCCTCTTGCTAAAACATTTCTTTAAAATTCTATTCCTTCGTGTAAAATTGTGCGAATTTTTGTCATACCTCACTAGTTATTTACTGATTTGTTCATGCTCAAAGCGCACCCTCTTGTTTCGGCGTCATATAGGTTTATTGCTGCTTTTGTAGTTGTACGAGGGTAAATGATTTTTCATCTCTTTGTTGCGTAATATCGTTAGGTCTGCGTTGTATTGCTTTTTACTATGTTTAAATTATAGGGTATGCTGTGTTTATCTTGACTATAGTTCGGTAGAACTTGGTTATTAAGATCGTTTAAAACATAATCTCTTTTGGGTGTTAACTTTTCACTGCGTGTATATGTTTAACATATTATTTAATTACATGTCAATATGATAATACTTGGAAACTTAGGTTTGGTAGAGGTCTAAAAAATGGAATTTATTCATGATTTATATGTTATATGTGCTTACAGTGCTAAGTTTAGCCGTTATTCTTAATTTTATTTTATTTTTTGGTTTGGATAAACATGTGAATGCATATTTGTCTCTTTAAAGAATTAATAGAATTCGTGAATATGGATCAAAACCATTTTTTGCCCATTCTTCTCATGGTTGCCAGTAACGAGTAATGGACCAAGTTATTTAGGTTTTTAGATTAGTCTTTAATCCTCTGTTAAGATTTGTCGTGCTAAAAGATTTTGGTCACTATAATGTCGTTCATTTTGTTTTTTATACAGAATTGTAAAATTGGTGTTCGTATTATTCTTAGCTGAAAGCTCCAAAATTTGCGGCATAATTTTTAATGAACAATCATTGCCAACTACTATATTGTGTTGCTTGAATTTTGCTTGCTTCACCAATTGGGAGTTTGCTTAAATATGTTCTATTTGGTGCATCCTTTCATATCGATTACTGTTTGGAGATGTTATTATTTGAATACTAATCCCTTTATTCTTATGGCATTTGAATTCTACTTCCGAGTCCTCATGACTTCATCCCTATTGCATTTCGAGAGAGTCATTAAGACTCAATTTCCTTTATTGAGTTTGTCCGCTAGAAAATTCAAAGAGTAAGTTTCGAAAAAAGGCGTACATGTCCCGAAGTGGAAAAGTTACTAAGTTGGGTCGATAGGGCTTTTATTTATACATAATTGAATTTTGTTATTTTGGGCTTAAGCCCTTGTCATTTTTTATTCAATATTATCTTGCTAGTTTAGGACATTTATAATTGAAGTGGGCCTAAGGGCTTCTCAAGAAGCCAGCCCGGGCCGGGGTCAACATAGAATGAAGCGGACGGCCCTAATCTTGTGTTGGCTTTGCCAACTTATTGGGTTGCGGGCGGAGAAAAGCCCAAAGCGAAATGGGTCCAAACACCGGTCCAGGCAGACAAAAGGCAGGTTTGGACCCAACTTTCTCTCTCTCTATCTCTCTCTCTCTCTCTCTCTCTCTCTCTCTCTCTCTCTCTCTCTCTCTCCCCTTTACTTTATCACCTGTTTATTTGCTTATTAATTGTCGTTAGTTCAGGATTAAAGGAATTCAAATACATAAAAAACTACGTCTTGTTTTAACAAATCGGGCTAAGTTAATTAAGTCGAAACGGCTTAATGATCGTAGATTTTATCAATAATAAAATTCACTTAGCTAATAAATTAATACTTCATTTTCAACAACTCCAAATAATTTTTAGCTCAAAACTTAAGTTAGACATTTTCGCCAAATAAGTTAGTTGCCGGACAATCATGAGTTAGTGAATATTTTAGGTGACATAAAAACCTTCCTAATATATAAATAAGAATTCCTGATTCCCCCATAAAGTTTTCACTACGTTTCCTTTTTAAATCTTTTTGTAACGACCTGTTTAGTCGTTTCGAACAGCAGAATTACTTTTGATAAAAACTGATTGTGTCGACGGACCACACGACGGACCTTATGGTCACGACGGATCGTCGAGGATCTCCGTCCCAAAACACTTAAACTCTGAAAGTTGGGTACGGGGATCAACTCTCTGAACTTCGCGACGGAACTGCAGCACGGACCGTTGTAGCCACGACGGACCGTCACATACCTTTTTACTGAAATTGAGTCTCTGAACTTTGTGACGGACATGCAGGACGGACCTTCGCAGGTACGACGGGCCGTCACGGGTGGCGTAACCTCGACTGGGTCGGATTTCAGCTAAAAGTTTTTAAAGGGCGTTTTGGACTATTCATGCTTATAATTATGAAATTAGTGGGGTAAGTTTAATAATTTAATCACTTGGGGGTTGAAGGAGATAACCTTGAAATAAATAGTGGGTTACTTTTATCATCTTTTATACTTAATTATATGATAATTAGGGTAAAAAGAAAAAGAGTTTGAATAAGAAAAAATAGAAAGAACAGAGAGAAGAGGGGAGAACGAACGAGAGAGGGAGAAGTGAAGAGGAAAGCAAAGGCATTGAGAAGTAGCTTTCTTGATCACGAATTCTTCGGTGGAGGTAGGTTATGGTTTATGCTATTTCATAGTAAACTCTAAATAGCGATTGATATGTATTGGGTGGTATTGTAAAGTCCTCTATATGCTTAATTGTGTTGTTGTATGTTGTGATTATGTAAATGGTGATGGATTATAATGATGATATTGTGGAATCTTAAAAACCTTAAATCCACCATGTTAATGATGGTACGTTGAGATAAAAGAAGGCTTGATGACTAAAAGAATGAGGTTAATGGATCGGGTGTCACGAACCGACACGTAGTATTAGGGGATCGGGTGTCACGAACCGACACGTAGTATTAGGGGATCGGGTATCACGAACCGACACGTAGTATTAGGGGATCGGAGTGTCACGTTCCGACACAAGAGGAATAAAGAGAATGAATCTTGAATTATGGTAATATACTCAAACTTAAAGAACCTAGTTGCCCAATGAGTATGGTGTGGAGGCTTGAGTCCTCATAGGTGTGCTTGGTGTTGTGGCCGATGGTTCTTGTACTTGTTGTTGTCACCTGTTGAGTATTGTAGTTGATTTTATGTTATTATTCGATATATATTACTTTCTATTTTGAGTTAGCCGATGATACCTACTCAGTACGTGTTTCTTGTACTGACCCCTACTTGTATTTTTCTTTTTGTTATTTGTGGAGTGCAGCAAACGTGCCATCGACTTCGACTCGTCCGCAACTCTAGCCAGTCTTCAGCATATCAGATTTCAGGGTGAGCTATTATTCCTAGCTCGGACTGGACTCTCTCTCCTTCACGTCTTGATGTCTTGAAGTTCGGACATGGACCATCTCTTTTACTGTTTTAGTTTCTTGAATACTCTTAGAATTAGAAATTTGAGGATAGATGTTCTTGGTGTGATGACTTCCAGATTTTGGGGATAATAGTTGATAAATTTAAGAAGTTATTTAATTGATCTCGTTAATGAGTTTTAAGTCTTCCGCATTATCTTTTGTTCTTTATGGTTGAAATGTTGGTCCATGTTGGGGTTTAGAATTGTTGGTTCGGTCACATAGTAGGATTAGTGTGGGTGCCACTCGCGGCTTGTTTTGGGTCGTGACAAACTTGGTATCAGAGCATTAGGTTCGTTGGTCTCATCACACAAGAACGAGACTAGTAGAGTCTTGAGTAACGGTAAGGGGATGCCTTTACTTTTCTTTGAAAGGCTATAGGACTTTAGGAAAATTCCATTATTTCTTTCTTTCGTGCTATTAATTGGATCCAATTGGTATCTGGGTGATACAAATTGGTATCTGACATCCTCACTCTATTTCGCAGATGGTTAGAACTAGAGCAACAACTGCGCCAACACCAACACCGGCAAGACAGGATGCGTCTGAGCCAGCCACTGGGGCTGTAGCTCGAAGAGAAGCAGTGGTAAGAGGCCGTGGTAGAGGTCGCGGGAGGACGTCCTCTAGAGGTAGAGGACAAACACCTGGTGTAGCTAGTACTAGGGCGGTGACTCCTCCACCGACTGATGAGGTAGTAAGAGAGGGTGAGGAAGGGGAAAATGAGCAAGTGCAAGATGAGGAATTACCACCCCAACCTACCCCAGAGATGATTAACTAGGTTCTTGCTTATCTTAGCGGTTTATCTGATCAGGGCCAGACACCTCCAGTGTTTTCTGCACCAACACCTCAGGTTCCGGGAGTACAACATGCAGCTGCTGTGGCTCCCTGCATGGATGCCTCATTGGAAGTAGGCACGTTTCCTCGATTGACTACAAGGCCTATAATGACGAGTGATCAGCATAAACTTTTCACTAAATTCTTGAAGTTGAAACCTCCAGTCTTCAAGGGTGCTGAATCTGAGGATGCCTACGATTTTCTGGTTGATTGTCATGAACTTCTACATAAGATGGCATGGGCATAGTAGAAAGATTTGGCGTTGAGTTTGTGACCTATCAATTTCAGGGGAACGCTAAAATGTGGTGGCAGTCATATGTTGAGTATCAACCAGCACAGGCACCACCTATGACTTGGGCATCATTCTCTAGCTTATTTATGGAGAAGTATATACCCCGGACTTGTTTCGTGCACTATCTAGGTATGCCACCCAGCTTTTCTTCAGCCTACAAGAGCGGATTCGTCGTTTTGTAAAGGGATTGAGGTCAGATTTGCAGATCCCAGCCTTACAGGTAGCTGCTGCAGCAAAATCCTTTCAGGAAATGGTAGATTTTGTGATAGAGGTGGAGGGGGTGAAGCCAGACGACTTCACCATGGCGTCGACATCTAAGAAGTTTCGTAAGGGAGGTGAGTTTAGTGGTTCTTACTCCAGAGGGCAGAGTTCAGGAGGTTACCCAGCCTGACCCATTCAGTCTTCCCTGCAGGCTATAGCTGGGGGTCCATCGCAGACCAGCCAACATTCCTCTGAGTTTGGAGGTTATCCCCAGACTTCGTCGTTCTCACAGAGACCTATGCTTGACCCCAGAGAGTGTTATGGATGTGGGGAGACTGGACATATTAGGAGATATTGTCCAAAACAGAGTTACAGACCCCCAATAGTCAGAGGTAGAGGTGGTCATGGAAGAGGCCGCCATTCTGGAGGACGTGGTGGTCAAGGTAATGGTGGTCACCAAACCAACCGGGGTGGCGGGCAAGCTGGAGCTACTGCAGCACAACATGATAGGGGCAACGGACAGACAGGTGATAGGGCCCATTGTTATGCTTTCCCCGGGAGGTCTGAGGTAGAGACATCTGATGTTGTTATCACAGGTAATCTTTTGGTTTGTGATTGCATGGCTTCTGTATTATTTGATCCTGGATCCACATTTTCATATGTATCTTCCTCATTTGCTACTGGTCTTGATTTACATTGTGATTTGCTTGACATGCCTATTCGTGTTTCTACTCCGGTGGGTGAGTCTGTGATAGTTGAGAAGGTGTATAGGTCTTGTCTTGTGACTTTTGTGGGGAACAATACTCATGTAGACTTGATTATTCTAGAGATGGTTGATTTCGAAGTAATTCTGGGTATGACTTGGCTGTTTCCAAATTTTGCAATCTTAGATTGTAATGCTAAAACGGTGACATTGGCCAAGCCCGGGACAGATCCGTTAGTGTGGGAGGGTGGCTATATTTCCACCCCAGTTCATATCATCTCATTTCTTCGTGCTAAGAGAATAGTTAGTAAGGGTTGTTTAGCTTTCTTGGCACATCTCAGGGATGATACTTCCCAAGTACTCCGATTGAATCTGTCTCGATAGTCCGTGAGGTTCTGGATGTGTTTCCCGCAGACCTTCCTGGTATGCCACCGGATAAGGATATTGATTTCTGTATTGATCTGGAGCCGGGTACTCGCCCCATTTCCATACCCCCTTATAAAATGGCTCCATCAGAGTTAAGGGAGTTAAAGGCCCAACTTCAGGAGTTGTTAGGTAAAGGCTTTATTAGACCAAGTGCATCCCCTTGGGGTGCTCCTGTTTTATTTGTGAAGAAGAAGGATGGAAGTTTTCGGATGTGCATAGACTACAGGCAACTGAATAAGGTAACTGTTAAGAACACGTATCCTCTTCCTTGCATTGATGATTTGTTCGATCAGTTACAAGGTGCTTGTACCTTCTCAAAAATCGATTTGAAATCTGGTTATCATCAATTGAAAATAAGGGCAACGGATGTGCCAAAGACTGCTTTTCGAACCAGGTATGGGCATTATGAATTCTTAGTAATGTCTTTTGGGCTTACGAACGCCCCTGCTGCTTTCATGAGTCTGATGAACGGGATTTTTAAGCCATATCTAGATCTTTTTGTAATTGTGTTCATTGATGATATACTGATATACTCAAAGAGCAGGAAAGAACATGAGGAGCACTTGAGAATTGTGTTGGAAGTGTTGAGGGAGAAAAGGCTTTATGCCGAATTCTCCAAGTGTGAGTTTTGACTATATTCAGTGTCCTTCTTGGGGAACGTAGTTTCTAAGGATGGAGTGATGGTGGATCCTTCTAAGATTGAAGCAGTGAAGAGTTGGGTAAGACCTACTAATGTTACAGGATTAAGGAGCTTTGTTGGTTTAGCTAGCTACTACCGTCGATTTGTCAACGGATTTTCTTCGGTTGCTTCCCAATTGACAAACTTGACTAAGCAGAATGTTCCATTTGCATGGTCGGACGAATGTGAAGAAAGCTTCCAGAAACTCAAGACCTTGTTAACTACTACACTAATTCTGACCTTGCCAGTAGAAGGTAAGAATTTCACTGTTTATTGTGATGCATCTTATTCTGGGTTGGGTGCAGTGCTAATGCAAGAGAGAAATGTGATTGCTTATGCTTTAAGGAAATTAAAAGTGCATGAACGTAACTATCCGACCCATGATTTGGAGTTGGCCGCGGTCGTGTTTGCATTAAAGCAATGGAGACATTATCTATATGGGGTTAAGTGTGAAGTCTATACAGATCATCGTAGTTTACAGTATGTCTTTACTCAGAAAGATTTGAATTTGAGACAGAGGAGATGGATGGAACTACTTAAGGACTATGATATTACTATCTTGTATCACCCAGGAAAGGCTAATGTTGTGGCAGATGCCTTAAGTAGAAAAACAGGGAGCATGGGAAGTCTAGCCCACTTACAGGTTTCTAGACGCCCATTGGCTAGAGAGGTTCAGACTCTGGCTAATGACTTTATGAGGCTGGAAGTACTAGAGAAAGGAGGATTTTTGGCCTGTGTGGAGGCAAGATCTTCTTTTCTTGACAAGATTAAGGGAAAGCAGTTTACTGATGAGAAGCTGAGCCAAATTCGAGATATGGTATTGCGAGGAGAGGTTAAAAAGGCAATAATTGATGAGGAAGGCGGTTTAAGAATTAATGGAAGGGTATGTGTGCCCCGTGTTGATGATTTGATCCACACTATTCTTACGGAGGCTCATAGTTCAGGATATTCTATACATCCTGGTGCAACCAAGATGTATCGTGACCTAAAGCAACATTTTCGGTGGAGTAGGATGAAGCGTGACATTGTTGATTTTGTCGCCCAATGCCCGAATTGTCACCAGGTAAAGAATGAACACCAGAGGCCCGGAGGAACACTTCAGAGAATGCCCATTCCTGAATGGAAGTGGGAAAGAATTGCAATGGATTTCGTAGTTGGTCTTCCAAAGACATTGGGTAAGTTTGATTCCATTTGGGTAATTGTTGACAGATTAACTAAGTCTGCTCACTTCATTCCGGTTAAGGTGACTTACAATGCAGAGAAGTTAGCCAAACTCTATATCTTAGAAATTGTTCGATTGCATGGAGTTCCACTTTCCATCATATCAGATAGAGGTACGCAATTTACTTCTAAGTTTTGGAGAACATTGCATGCGAAATTAGGTACTAGGTTGGACCTTAGTACTGTGTTTCACCCTCAGACCGATGGTCAGTCTGAGCGAACGATTCAGGTTTTGGAGGATATGCTTCGTGCATGTGTGATAGAATTTGGTGGTCATTGGGATAACTTCTTACCCTTAGCAGAATTCTCATACAATAATAGCTATCACTCAAGTATTGATATGGCCCCATTTGAGGCACTGTATGGGAGGAGATGTAGGTCTCCCATTGGTTGGTTTGATGCATTTGAGGTAAGACCATGGGGTACCGATCTCTTGAGGGAATCATTAGAGAAAGTGAAATTTATTCAAGAAAAGCTTTTAGCGGCTCAAAGTAGGCAGCAGGAATATGCAGATCGAAAGGTTAGAGACTTGGAGTTCATGGAGGGTGAAAAAGTCTTGCTGAAGGTTTCACCCATGAAAGGGGTGATGCGGTTTGGTAAGCGAGGTAAGCTTAGTCCGAGGTATATTGGTCCATTTGAAGTTCTGAAGCGCGTGGGGGAGGTAGCTTATGAATTAGCCTTGCCTCCAGTACTCTCAGGAGTACACGCGGTATTTCATGTGTCTATGCTGAAAAAATACCATGGGGATGGAAACTACATTATTCGTTGGGATTCGGTTCTTCTTGATGAGAATTTGTCTTATGAGGAGGAGCCTGTTGATATTCTAGATAGAGAAATCCGCAAGTTGAGATCAAGAGAGATTGCATTCATCAAAATTCAATGGAAGAATCGGCCAGTTGAAGAGTCCAACTTGGGAGAAGGAGACTGATATGCAAGAAAGATACCCACACCTTTTTACAGATTCAGGTACTCTTTCTCGCCCTTGTTTTTCTTCTTGTGATCGTTCGAGGATGAACGATGGGTAAATTGGTATCTATTGTAACGACCTGTTTAGTCGTTTCGAACAGCAGAATTACTTTTGATAAAAACTGACTGTGTCGACGGACCATACGACGAACCTTCATGGTCACGACGGATCGTCGAGGATCTCCGTCCCAAAACACTTAAACTCTGAAAGTTGGGTACGGGGATCAACTCTCTGAACTTCGCAACGGAACTGTAGCACGGACCGTTGTAGCCACGACGGACCGTCACAGACCTTTTTACTGAAATTGAGTCTCTGAACTTTGTGACGGACATGCAGGATGGACCGTCGCAGGTACGACGGGCCGTCACGAGTGGCGTAACCTCGACTGGGTCGGATTTCAGCTAAAAGTTTTTAAGGGGCGTTTTGGACTGTTCATGCTTATAATTATGAAATTAGTGGGGTAAGTTTAATAATTTAATCACTTGGGGGTTAAAGGATATAACCTTGAAATAAATAGTTTGTTACTTTTATCATCTTTTATACTTAATTATATGATAATTAGGGTAAAAAGAAAAAGAGTTTGAATAAGGAAAAATAGAAAGAACAGAGAGAAGAGGGAGAACGAACGAGAGAGGGAGAAGTGAAGAGGAAAGCAAAGGCATTGAGAAGTAGCTTGCTTGATCACGAATTCTTCGGTGGAGGTATGTTATGGTTTATGCTATTTCATAGTAAACTCTAAATAGCGATTGATATGTATTGGGTGGTATTGTAAAGTCCTCTATATGCTTAATTGTGTTGTTGTATGTTGTGATTATGTAAATGGTGATGGATTATAATGATGATATTGTGGAATCTTAAAAAACCTTAAATCCACCCTGTTAATGATGATGCCTTGACATAAAAGAAGGCTTTATGAACTAAAAGAATGAGGTTAATGGATCGGGTGTCACGAACCGACACGTAGTATTAGGGGATCGGGTGTCACGAACCGACACGTAGTATTAGGGGATCGGGTGTCACCAATCGACACGTAGTATTAGGGGATCGAAGTGTCACGTTCCGACACAAGAGGAATAAAGAGAATGAATCTTGAATTATGGTAATATACTCAAACATAAAGAACCTAGTTCCCAAATGAGTATGGTGTGGAGGCTTGAGTCCTCATAGGTGTGCTTGGTGTTGTGGCCGATGGTTCTTGTACTTGTTGTTGTCACCTGTTGAGTATTGTAGTTGATTTTATGTTATTATTCGTTATATATTACTTTCTATTTTGAGTTAGCCGATGATACCTACTCAGTACGTGTTCCTTGTACTGACCCCTACTTGTATTTTTCTTTTTGTTATTTGTGGAGTGCAGCAAACGTGCCATCGACTTCGACTCGTCCGCAACTCTAGCCAGTCTTCAGCATATCAGATTTCAGGGTGAGCTATTATTCCTAGCTCGGACTGGACTCTCTCTCCTTCACGTCTTGATGTCTTGAAGTTCGGACACGGACCATCTCTTTTACTGTTTTAGTTTCTTTAATACTCTTAGAATTAGAAATTTGAGGATAGATGTTCTTGGTGTGATGACTTCCAGATTTTGGGGATAATAGTTGATAAATTTAAGAAGTTATTTAATTGATCTCGTTAATGAGTTTTAAGTCTTCCGCATTATATTTTGTTCTTTATGGTTGAAATGTTGGTCAATGTTGGGGTTTAGAATTGTTGGTTCGCTCACATAGTAGGATAAGTGTGGGTGCCACTCGCGGCTCGTTTTGGGTCGTGACACTTTTGAAAGCTAAGTTTTCTTTATTTTTCTTTAAAAATTAAGTGATGACTCTAAAAAGTTGAAAACTTAAATCAAAATATTTTTTTGTAAATAAAACGTTGGGTTCGTTCACCCATACACCAAAATGTTTAATTCAGAGAGTTTTGAATAGATTGAATGATGAATAGTGAAGTTCTTGATGAACAATTGTTGAATTCTTGTTGGTTCTGTTGTAGTATGCCTTTAGTTGTTTTTTATTCGTGTTTCAGGCTGTTTTAAGAGTCTAAACTATTGGGTATTGAGAATTTTAGTGATACTAAGTGTTTGAGGAAAGATCCATGGGAGTTTAGAAAATTTAGAGATGAAAATCGGAGAAGAAAGACTGAAAAATCCCATTAGATATGCCTTGGGGCGCTGCGCTAACCAGAGCCCCTCTACACAACTTTGTTCGTCAGGCTCTGGCGCACTGCACCAGCCAGAGCGCTTGAGGACAATGTTTGTCCGTCAGGCTCTGGCGCGCTGCACCAGTCAGAGCGCTTGAGGACAATGTTTGTCCGTCAGGCTCTAGCGCGCTGCACCAGCCAGAGCGCTTGAGAACAATGTTTGTCCGTCAGGCTCTGGCGCTCCGCGCCTCTCAAAGCGTCAAGGTCACCTGAAGACCCCATTCTTTTCCTATATTTTCGTATTAGTTCCTAAGTAATGTACCCACATTTCTTGGTTGATTCGAACACACTAAAGGACATCTAAACATCACGAAATCATCCATAAACATGAGATCATAATCCTTGAATCCATAATCCAAGTCTAGGAAATTTAAGATCGAAGTCAAAGAAGTTAAATATCAAGCCTAAAGGTTTAGAAGCGAGTTAAAGTGAGTTTCGAAAGTTTCCAAGTATCTTTAACAAACCTTTTTAACTTTGTTTTAAGACTCAATTTACTATTTGAGAAAGAGAAAACAGTTGAGTTTGGTTTCAAAATGTTATAAGGGGACTAAGTAATCCCTAAGAGTTACAAATGTTTTTATACTTGAACAAGTAAAGAGCCTTACGGCTAGTTTTCAGACAGAAGTAATATCTTTCTAAATTGAAGCAAATAGTGAAACTATGATTTCAAAGAGAGCTTTTAAAGCTAAGTTTTGACCAGTAATCTCAAACCACAACATCAGTATGTTTTAAAAATATAAGAGCCAGTATATTTTGGGAGTATTGTTGAGCATCGATGTGGGGATGCGATTTCATATTAGCTCAAGTCTTCAAGAAAATCATGTAGCCATCATGGGTAGAAGAAGGTCATACATTTTAGATGAACCTTTTTCACAAAATACTAGTTGATCCATTAGGCAGTTCAGGTCCTATATTCTAACAAGGTTAGGTTGGCCGGGCAGCGTGGGCCGAGTAACGTTGTATCGTCACTATAGCTCTTAAGTGATGGTTGTTGGTTAGAGAAGCTCCCACAGAGGTTATTTATTTTCATATACATCAGTCATTTGTATTTTTACAACATCTCAGATATTTATTGTATCCATGGATACATTCGGTATTTACCGCATGTTTTCAGTCAGCTTTTCTTTATATTGCACTTATTTTTTAGTTGCATAAGTTGAAAAGAACCAAGACAATTATTCCTTCTTTTTCCTTTTCTACCTTAAGTATTGTTTTAGCATTCCAACTCCCATACTCGTACATTGAATGTACTGATGTCAATTGGTCTATATTGTATTATGATGCAGAAGCAGGTAACTAGGATCAGCATTCGACGCACCATTGATCCAGTGAGCATCTCAAAGTCAGTTGGTGAGCCTCACTTTATTCCGGAGGACGCCTTTATTTTTAGCTATTTGTTTAGTATGCAGTTGTTAGGATGATTGGGGGTCCTGTCCCAACATACATCCTTATATTAGAGGCTTCATAGATAAATGATATTAGTTTCTTAGTCCTTCATTTCATTTGTAATTGACTAAGACTTGGGTTGCCACTTTGGCTAATTACTTTCCTTAAAGTTATTTATTGAGATTATATCTTGTGTTAAGTCTTCCGCTGAGTTAAGTAAGCATGACCAATGGTATGCTCAAGGGCAAAAATGGTCACTGGGTGTCGGCCACGTTTAGGGTATACACTCGGGGCGTGACATCTTCAAAGATAGACAATAGAGTTTAAGAAATCTCCATTTATTTCGTTAACTATTTTAAAGACTAAGTTGGCTTTTATGGCAAGATGTATATATTTTATTATACAGAGTTTTTTTTAGACTTAAATTTTGTATTTAAGTTTTATGAATTTCATTCAGTTTTAAGCTTTTAAGTTAGGGCCCGTTTGGATGGGCTAAATAAAAGTAGCTTTAAAAAAGTACTTTTGAAAGTGCTGAAACTTATTTTTAAAATAAGCAGTTATGCGTTTGGATAAAAGTGATGAAGTTAACGCCAAACGTGAAAAGGGAAAAATTGAAGAAAGAGATGTTAGGGTTATATGGGTAATTTGAAGATTGTATAAAAATATTAAGAGAAAAAACATAAAAATGTGGTCAACTTAAAACAGCTTATAAGCTAAAAAAAAAAAAAAGCACCCCTACCCCAGCTTTTAACTTTTGGCTTAAAATAAGTTTTTTTTAACTTAAAATAAGCTATTTTGAGTATTGCCAAACAGTTAAATAAGTCAAAAACCAGCTTTTAAGTCAGTTTGACCAGCTTTTAAGCTGAGCCAAACAGGCTCTTAGTCTTCTGCTTGTACTCAGCCTGGATGAGGTCACTTGGGGACCAACAATGGTATTTGAGTGCCGGCCACGTCCAAGGCTACACTCGGGTCGTGACACACTTTTAATATTGAAATTATTTTATTGAAATTTTTTTTAATATAATATTATAAAATAATTATTTTTATTAGGTCAAAGTATACATATACAAAATTTAATTAACATTATACATTTATCAAAATAAAAATGAATTAAATATTGATATAATATTAACATGATGATTTAAATATAATATCAAGCAAAATAAATTTATAAAGTATTTCACAAATTGAATCACTACATATGAAAATTCACCACCAAAATAATTAAATATAAGGAATATATTAATAAATATGTATATATGACAGTGATAGTTTTGCCTTGAAATTTTTTTTTTTTATTTCTACGTTACATTTTTAAGAAGCTGAATTTTTTAGTATATTCCCATCAATAGAAACATTATATTTGTTTCCAATTAAAAGTTATTTTTTTTGATTGGCCAAACACCTTGAACCTTTTTTTTAAAAAAAACAAAATTTTCAAAACAAGTGTTTTGTCCTCCTTATAGCAACTCCAAATAAAATCTTATTTTATGTTTGCATTATATTTGGGAGGCCAAACTTATTGAGAAAAAATATTTCTTTTTGAAAAATCAAGGTATTTGTTTAATCAGTAAATTGCTTTTAAAAAAATTGAAGCAAATTTTCTATTGTTGGGAATAAACTAAAAAATTGTTCCTCAAAAAAGCAAAAGTAGATCACAAAATTATTTTTTTCTAGACCAAACTATCTTTTCTATACATACATATTTACCAACATTACCCTTTAATTTATTTATTTATTTTTGTGGTTAATATTCATATGCATTGACTTAATTTGTGGAATGATTTCTGAAAAATATTTCTTTTGGTATTTTCAAGTATATTTAAATTATTGTGTTCATATTTTTTTTCATCTATACATAATTGAAAATTTTAATGTCTACATATTAACTTAAGAAAAACAAAAAATTAACTAAAATTTTAATAATACATATTTAAAACAATTTTTCTCTATAAAATAATTTTAATATTAAAATTCAAATTGATACTTGTCTTTTCTCATAATTTGACTCTTAGAAATACTTAGCACAAGAAGATCTTCTTATCAATAATACTTTTTAAATTATTAGGCAAATACAAATTGCTATTTTTCAGAATAGTTTTTTTTATAAAAAAAAAGAAATTATAATTGTTTTAAGTAGTAATGGCAACACGCCCTAAATATATGAAAAACGATAATCTATTTAGATAAAATAAATAAGGAAGATTAGAAGTCAACATTTTAACTAATTGAATAATAGAAAACTTGAGAGGAAAATTTTTGTGTGTGTTGGACCGTGAGAAGTTTTCACGCACCTTCATTACTTCTACAAGATATAAGTTGCCTCACGCTAACAATAGGCACCAGATAACTCTGTCTAACAAAACTAGGACATATAGGAAGATTCACCTAGCAAGTTTTTTTTCTGAGATTTAAGATTAAGATTTCAGTTCTCAACCACTTCATTGATCACTAGGACATACCGTTGGGTGCACTAAATCGTTGTTGTTAATTCAGTTTCGTGCAATAAATGATAAAATACCTTAAATCATTTTCTTGTGTATATAACAATAATATGTTAATGTCTCAATTTCTTACCTTGCATATATAATATCAGTCTTGATTGTCAAAATTATTTAAACTATTTTTTTTTTTAGGTATCACCTAATCATTGTTGTCTTGATTGAACTATATGATGATAAATGTGTGGTTAACGAGATTTCAAATTTTGAATTGAATATTTAGAAGTGTGGAATTAAAATAGAAAAGAATATAAAATTGAGAAATAAAGTTATGGGAACAATTACGAAGAACAACTCAAGTATTTTCAAGAAGGCGATGTTCTAAAGGTTTAGCAAAATCCAAGTAATAAATAGATCATGAATAGATAGATATCTAAAGTCTTTACTCGAGGAAGTGAATATCGAAATGATATATTTAGATCTTGACTACTTACAAAGTAATTTAAACAAAAAAAAAATAGTTTGAATCAAATATATTACAAGAAGAATTATCTTATGCTATGAAACTGAGAAAGGTTGACAATTAAATTCTCAATATTATTATCAATAGTCTCAACGTAATGTGTCCTTAACAATGAAAATCACTCCAATTTTTATATATAGGAGAAAAAGGTGATTTCCAACCGAATAAAATCTTAAAAATAATCTATAATTGATAAAATCCTACTTGTTGGCAAAATAGAACTAAAATCCTAGTATTTGTTGTTGAATTAAGACCTTTTTAGGTTCTTTTTGTCATTGTTTCTAGTTTCAGCTCTACTAGAACTATATTTTATATTTACATGTTCCCATTTTGAGATCATATTTTTATCTTTTTTTAAGTGTCTAGTAAATGATTCTAATTATCTAAGAGCAGTAATTTATTAGAGTACTTATTAAGGAGTTTTTAATTTAATTTGAGGCACTAATCATTAGATTGAAAAAGCTAAATGTGAAAACTTATATTTACTTACAATAGATAAAAGGACAATAATGCTCAGTCATTTTCCAAAAAGTAAGAAATAATATAATTTAATTAAGTCGAACCAATGAAATAGTAAAATTACAATTAAATGTGAGTCTATTTAAATTATCAATATTAATATTATTGAATACATAGTATGAAATTGAGTAGTTGATATACTGATGTGTGTAGATACAAGAAAAGGTATTATTTGAATGTTGACTACACAATAGTTGACTTAATAATAAAAATATATTTGTCTATTTTATGAAAATAATTTCTTGCTAAGATTATTAATTGTTTTTTGCAGGTTATTAAGATTGGTAGATTTGGTTGATTTTGACTTCTTGTTAAATCTAATGTAATTAAAATAGTAAACACCAACTATAAAAGTCCTTCTTTTGTTCTATAATTTTTCATCCCTCGATTACATTCTCAATTTCTCTTTACATGTCTTTCATTGCAGAGACTATATTTAAGCATTCAATTCTATCGTCCAAAAAAAGTTTTTCAAGATTTATGGACCAAAATCTTGAATGCAATAGGGAGAAAAAATCAACCAACACCTACAAATCTCTAGTGGATACTACTTGAGGGCTCAAACTTGAGTCCCCTTGAGCTTTCCTATAGAATATTAATTTGTGCACTCATGTCTCAATTTTCTTTTTCTCTTATATAAATAAGCATATGTGTACTTCTCTGTATGTTTGCTAGTTTGAGATTCACAGAGGTCTTCTCAAATTTTTCAAAATGTCAATATTTTAGCATTTAAGAGGACTCATTAACAACAATTTCAATATTTAGTAAAAATGTCATTTTAGTTTGTTATGTATTTTATTTATGTTTTTATTATTTATTTTTATTTAAAGAATATAATTATTTAATAACAAAAAGGAGAAAATTAAGGGGGGAATATTTCAAAAAAAGGCAAGCATCCTTAATTTTCTCATCAGTTACATTTTCAAATAAAATTTAAATTTTGTTTTTTTTCTCTCCAGAATTTTTACCTTTTTAAAATTATATTCATTCCACAATATATTCTATTTATATTTATTAAAGTTTTTTATTAGTTTGTATTCATTCCAATAGGTATGCCGAATTTATCTATATAGTCATTTAAGAAATATATTTGTATTTTCATATATTTTTTCCCTATATAGTTATTTTTTCCTTCAAAAATCCTGTATGTATTCATTTCAATATGTATTTTATTTGTATTTCTATTTATTCTAGTTTTTATTTAGAATTTTTTTATAATAATATATAAAATACAAAAAATTAGTATGATGAAAAAGTGAATGAAATATAAAATTGAAAAGAAATAATTGAATATTTGGTGTACTCATTCTTAAATAAAATACATAACTAGTTGACATACCTTTAGAATAAATACAAATTAGAAAAAAATGTCAAATTCAGTTCACATACCTTTATTAGTCTGTATTCATTCCAATATGTATGTCAAATAAAATGTAGCTATTTAAGAAATACATTTGTTTTCGTATATATTTTTCACTGTGTGTTTATTTTTCTTTTCAAAATCTTGTTTCCTTTTCTAAGTCGTATTCATTCCAATATGTCTATTATTTGTATTTGTATTCAAATACAAATAAACTAATAGAAAGTTGTTCTTCTTATAAATAAAATACATAACTAGTTGACATACATTTGGATGAATACAAATTAGGGACAGATACAAGATTCGTAAACCATGCAACATGAAATTTTTAATAAATACAAATATTGATAGAATACATAGTGATTTGAATACAAATTAAGAAAGCATACCAAATTCTAAAAAAGAACTATAAATACAAATCAAACTAATAGAAAATTGTTCGACAACTATCCGATCTTCATCGTCTTTTTCAAGATCCTCACGAGTAGACAAAGATTCTACATTTGCGTTCTGAATTTGAGAAAGGTTTTGCACACCAATGAGTCTTGTAAATGTTCTTATCTTCTTTTCTTCCTCATTTTAGCAGCGGATCATACATCATACACTATTTGTTAAGTAATAAATAAATTAAAGGATGAAAAATCACCTGAAATTGGTTGATTAAGATGAATACCTCTAGAAAGCCTCTTGGATTCAGCCATTGGAGAGTAAATCATAACGGAAATTGAAAAATACAAACAACATTTTTTTAAGATTTAAACAAAAATAAAATTATAAAAGAAATCTGAAATAATAGGATAAAGATTAGAGATACCTTAATCAAAGGGATTCTTGTTGATTCAATTTTGGATTAAAAAAATAACCAAAATATATGACAAAAAAATATTTGCACCTTGAATGTTGGAGGAAAATCAGAAAAGATAACCATGAGAGAGAAAAAAAATTAAATGGGAGAGAGAATTAACAATTTGAAAAGATAAATATGAGAGAGAATGATTTTTTTTTTAAAAAAAAGGATATATAGAATTAATTGAAAAAGAGAGATAAAATAGGAAGAAAATTGTGACACATAAATTTTTTAAAATAATGACATTTTTGACATCATTGCTAATATTTATAAAGTATGGATATTTTTACTAAATATGTTATTTATTTTGACTAGTTTACTAATTTTTCCATTATAAAATCACTAAAGTCTGCAACAATTTTTTGGGCCCACAATATATATATATATATATATATATATTTATTTATTTATTTATTTCAAAATTGACAGTATTTACATGCTTACACCATAAGGTTCCGTACATCCTACCATCTCTGGTCCTCATTTATAGAATTTCATTGAATATTTTATAGTTATTTAATTTATTTATGTCAATATAAAAAAAAATTTCTATGAAGTTTGACTTTATGTCCCCAAAATTTTGAGACGACTCTGAATTTAAACACTCATTCAACAAGAATTTATGTAGTATATCTTTAACAGTTATAATAATGGGGGGAAAAAGAGCTCTTAAATGCAAAAAACGAAGTGAAAGAAAATTCAAAAAATAAAAGTGTTATGAGTAAATCACGTTCCCTGAGAATACTTTTTGTAAGTAAGCAACAAAATTTTTATTTTGAGTGGAATTGAAATTGTTGTTATTATTTCTTTCAATTATAGGTGAACCGTTTTTATTTGATAAATAAGAGGTTAGATTGATTGTCCATCAATTTTTGAAGCAATACAATCAATTGACTGTTCCTCAAGTTGTAGAATGTCAATTAAAAAAATTGTGATCACAAAAACATGAGAAGAAACTTTCTATTTGACAGCTCATGTTTTTGTGATCACATATTCTTTCAATCATCATCCTTTAAAGAACACCCATTTGATGATTTCGCCTCAACAAATCGTTGGATAATAGATTCAAAATCTGATTTACAAAATTTGAATAGTATACCCAATTCCATTGAAAGAAAATAGTAATAACTATGGCAATTCCTCACATAATAGAAAGATTTGTTGCTTTCTTAACAACTTTTTTTTGGCATTTTGGAGAACATAATCTCTTCAAAACACTTACATTATATTAATTTGCTTTCAAATTCGTCTCTCCATATGAAAACTCTTTCATGCCATGATTATCTCAATAAGAGTACAATATATAATTTTTTGTTACTGAATTAGTACTACACTTCTGTAAGTTAGGAGGAAGAGGAGGGTTCCATCTAAAAATTTAAAAGAGATTTAGGTTTTTACTATTGCAATTATGAAAGAATAAGAGGCCAAGCATGTAAAATGCAAAGGTTCAACATACTCAGGAACAAGCTCTCCAATTGATTGATAGTTTCATGTCCCTTCATCCTTTAGAAATTCACCAAAGTCTTTGATGGAATGACAAGTCTTTACTCAAAATGCACGTAAATGTAAAGGTCCCATATTATATGAGTTATAATACCATATAGTGGAAGTGTCTCCTCTAGGCTCCCACCATATGTGATGTCACAGTAACCCCCCCCCCCTCCCACCCCATTTACAAGCATGTGTTTCCAAATATGGGAACCTCCTTTCCCTTGAACAAGCATATATATATTTTCTTCCTAAAAAACTTTATTTATATAAAGTAAGACGATAATGTACCTTGAATTCTGAAATACCTTTTAAGTATTTTTATTTATATAAAGTTAGACGATAATGCACCTTGAATTCTGAAATACCTTTTAAGTATTTTTCTAGAGTTGGCTAAAATAAAGAAATATTTTAAAGCACTTATTCATAACTTGTAATTTTTTGGCTTATAAGAAAAGAGATAAAATCCTATAGAAATAGGCTCTTAGTCTTATCTTATGCACTATATAAGCACAAAATCTACCAAAAGAATAAAGCTTGTTTGGTTGTTTGGTATACTTAAGTTCTTAGGTCTTGTTTGACCATAGATTTTTCAAATAATATTTAAGAAAATAATTGACAAATAATATTTGTTCAGACAATTAGCCATTATTTGGAATATAATCCAAATTTCCAAATAATAGTTTTTTATAGTATTTAGGTCAAATCTCATTATTTGGAATGTTTTTTAAAAATTTAAATTTTATACCAAACTTTTATCTTTTACCAAAACACCCTCTATAGTAGTGTTTGTGTTGTATTACATAATTTTTTACATGAACACCAAAGTAGTGATGAGATATATTCCGTAAATATGAAAGTGATGATATGGTTGTTGATGAAAATAATGAACAATTAACTCGGGTTAACAAAGTTATGTGCTCTGTCTACTTCACTATGTATGTGATGATTCTTGTTACTCTCACTCCAAACGACCGCATTTCTCTAGTGCCTTGGACCTACTCGTTATTTGTTGCAACGAGGATTCGATTAAATTGTAATACAAACTTATGGTTAGTTTTGATAGTTTGAAAAACTTATTGATACAAATAATTGATAAAAGAAGTTGAAGAAGAGTTAGTTAGAAGAAGTTGAAGAAGAGCTAGTTAGTGGCAGCAACTAACTATTCAAAAGTTAGTTACAAGTTGAAGTTAGTTAGTAGTTAGTTAGGCCCATTATTGTAATTTCAAATTAGTAGTTTGTTACATCGATTAATGTGTAGAATTAGTTAGTTAGTTTGTATTTTGTTTTCAGCATCTGATTGCTATATAAGCAATACAGATACTCACGTGAAGGACATGAATTCAATACACAATATTTTCACATTCCAGTCTTCTTCTTCTTGCTAATGCTTCAAGCTTCTCCAATGGAGTAAAGGCTTGGAAGCTTACTGTTTTTTGTTCATGGTATCAGAGCAGTGTGATCTGTATAATTAGTGGAGTTCGAATCACTGTCAATTGGTGACAATCTGTAGCTTAAGATCTGCAGATATGGTGGGATTGAAGATAGATCAGAATGATCCATTGTTCATTGGAAATTCTGATAGTTCTAGTGCAGTGTTGATTCCAATCAAGCTTGTTGGATCTGAAAACTATGGAATCTGGAGTAGAGCAATGAGAATTGCGTTATTAGGGAAGAGGAAGTATAGGTTTGTAACTGGTGCTTGCACCAGAGCCCTGTACAAAGATGAATTGCATGAGCAATGGGAAACTTGCAATGCGATTGTACTTTCTTGGCTGATGAACACAGTCAGTGAAGAGCTACTCTGTGGTATTGTGTACGCCACAAACTCTTGCTCAGTATGGAATGATCTAAAGGAAAGATTCGACAAGGTGAATAGAGTAAGGATCTATCAATTACATAGAGATATCAATACACTCTCACAAGGAACAGACTCTGTATCTCATTACTTCTCAAAGTTGAAAACACTATGGAATGAGTATGATGCTGTAGTTCCAAATCCATGTAGAACTTGTTCTCAATCGAAGGAGTATAATGATCATTTGGAGCAGATGAGATTGATTCAATTCCTAAGTGGCCTAAATGAATCATATGATCAGGCTAGGAGACAGATTCTACTTAAAGGAACTACACCATCTATGAATCAAGCTTATGCTATGATTATAGAAGATGAGATTCAACACTCAAATTGTATGGATAATGCAGTTGAAAAACCAAGTTCTATGGTGATGAGTGTTAATAGGAATCAAGGAGCTGGAAAGGAACAGTACAAAGGAAAGAAATGTGATTACTGCCACTTCCTTGGTCACACAAAGGATAATTGCTACAAGTTGATTGGTTATCCAAGTGACTGGAAACAAAGGAAGAAACCTGGTTATGGGAATGGAAATGGAAACATGAGAAATGGTACAGGCACAAGTCAATTCAATGGATATGGAGGACAAAGTTTAGGAAATAATGGTGGATATGGAAAAGGATATCAAGCTGCAAATAATATCTCTAATGATCAATGTGATCATCCTAGTGCTGCATCAAGTAATCAGATGGAGAACAATAACATGCAGAAGGTGCCAAAGGGAAAAACATTCACAGAGAAGGAGTATAAACAGATAATGGAGATGTTAAACAGAGATGTGCAAGAAACAAAACAAGTCAATATGGCAGGTATTACAACTTGTTTAATGACAAACCCTGCTATTCAGAATTGGATTGTTGATTCAGGTGCAACTCATCATATCATTGCAAATAAGCAGTTACTAACTAGGAGACATGAACTAACAAAGTCACAAATGAATCAAGTTCATCTTCCAACAGGTGACAAGGTTACAATCAGTCATATTGGTGAAACACCTATATTTGATAATGAAGTGGCCAGAAGTGTTTTACATGTGCCAGATTTCAAGTTCAGTCTATTGTCAGTGTCAAAGATTACAAGAGAACTAAATTGTTTTGTATCTTTTTATCCTGACTTTTGTGTGTTTCAGGACCTCTGCAGTGGCAGGGTGAAGGGGATTGGTAGAGAAGAAGGAGGATTATACAGTTTTAAGGCTAATTTTTCATCTAAACAGAAGGAAGAAATAAAGTGTACTCAAGAAGTAGTAGCTGCAGGAGCTGTAAGACAAGACACAAAAATATGGCACAGATGGTTAGGAAATCCATCTCAACAGATATTGAAGCTTGTCAAGATTGATTCAAGCAGTAAAGGTGATGGAATACCAGCTCATTGTCCTGTTTGTCCTCTAGCTAAGCAAACTAGACTTACATTTCCTGTTAGTACTACTAGAGCTTCCATGATGTTTGATTTTGTTCATATGGATCTGTGGGGACCTTATAAGACTCCTACTCTAGATAGAAAGCATTACTTCTTGACTATAGTAGATGACTATAGTAGATTTGTATGGGTTCATTTGTTGCAGTTAAAATCAGAAACCATTGTAGCTATAAAGAACTTCTTTTCAATGATCAATACTCAGTTCAGTTCTCATGTCAAGGTAGTGAGATCAGATAATGGCACAAAATTCCTTAATTCACAGTGTAAAGATCTATTCAATCATCTGGGAATATTACACCAGAGTAGTTGTCCTCACACACCACAACAAAATGGTGTGGTTGAAAGAAAGCACGGACACATCCTTAATATTGCAAGAGCAATCAGATTTCAAGCTCATCTACCTATCAGATTTTGGGGTTATTGCATAAGGGCTGCAGTGTATTTGATGAATAGATTACCTTCATCAGCCAATTCCAACAAATGTGCCTATGAGTTACTTTATTGTAAACAACCTAGTTTGTCTCATCTAAAGGTTATAGGTTGTCTTTGCTATGCTACCACTGTACCTAAAGGGGATAAGTTTTCAGCCAGAGCTAGTGCAGCCATTCTCTTGGGGTACTCAGAATTGCAGAAAGGATATGTGCTATTGGATATCCACTCTACTAAGGTGCATGTGAACAGAGATGTGGTATTTCATGAAGAAATATTTCCTTTTGCTAAAGAAAAGTCTCAACTTGATCCATTAGGTGATGTACATGGTTCACCTTTAGAGAAAGAAGGGAGTCAAACTATTGAAGATGAGATTGATAACAGTGAACAAGCAGAGACTAGTATAGTTCATGAAGACAGTCAAGGTAATGAGACTGAGAGTTATTCAGAAGATCAGATGTCTAGACCAAGTATAGTAGAGAAAGTTTCTGAAAGCACAAATGTCATACCATCACATGTTGACTCTTATGTTAGAAGATCTTCAAGAAGCATCAAAGAGCCAATGTGGATGAAAGATTATACCATTACTAAAGGTCATAGCAGTACTAAACACCCTATGGCTAGCTATCTGAATTATGAAAAATTAAAGCCTGAATGTAGAAGTTTTCTGAGCAAACTTTCAGAGTATACAGAACCTAAGAGCTTCAAGCAGGCTTCACAAGATGAAAGGTGGATACAAGCCATGAAGCAGTAAATCCAAGCTCTTGAAGAAAATAATACTTGGCAAGTAGTTGAATTACCAGAAGGTATGCATGCAGTTGGTTCCAAGTGGATATATAAAGTAAAGTATAAGGCAAATGGTGAGATGGAAAGGTTTAAAGCAAGACTTGTAGCAAAGGGATACAGTCAACAAGAAGGATTGGATTATCATGACACTTTTTCTCCAGTAGCCAAGATGGTAACAGTTAGATGTGTCATTGCATTGGCAGTATCAAAAGGGTGGACATTGTATCCACAGGTATTACAAGCCACAGGTTTTAGTCAGAGTGCTCATGACTATTCATTGTTCACACTAAAAAAGGGGGAAGATATTGTTATTGTGCTAGTTTATGTAGATGATCTATTGATCACTGGAAGTAACATGCAACTGATTGCTGAAGTTAAAGCATGTCTATACAAGCAGTTTAAACTGAAGGATCTAGGTGAACTTAAATTTTTCTTAGGCATTGAAGTATTAAGATCTTCTGGAGGGATTATTTTGAATCAAAGGAAATATATATTGGAACTTATTGCTGAAGCTGGATTAACAGGAGCTAAACCTGCAACCACACCAATGGAGTCCAATTTGAGATTAACTTCTGTAGAACATGATCAAGCAAATGGCTATAATAAAGATGATGTGCTGCATGATATTACTTCATACCAAAGGTTGATTGGTAAATTGATATATGTTACTATCACCAGGCCAGACATAAGTTATGCAGTACAAACCTTAAGCCAGTTCATGCAATCTCCCAAGAAATCACATATGGAAGCAGCTACTAGAGTGATTAGATACTTGAAAGGATCAGTTGGTCAAGGAGTTTGGTTACACTCTAAACCTACTAACAAAATTACCTGTTGGTGTGATTCTGATTGGGCAGCCTGTCCTAACACAAGAAGATCCATCACAGGCTATGTCATTATGTTTGGAGAATCCTTAGTTTCTTGGAAGTCAAAGAAACAACAAACTGTTTCAAGAAGCTCAGCTGAAGCTGAGTACAGAAGTATGGCATCAGCAGTCTCAGAAATCACTTGGCTTCTAGGATTGTTTAAAGAATTAGGAGTAGATGTTCAACTGCCTATTACTATCTTCAGTGACAGCAAATCAGCTATACAACTAGCAGCTAATCCAGTGCTACATGAAAGGACAAAACACATTGAGATAGATTGCCATTTTATCCGGGATAAGATCAAAGCAGGGGAAGTTAACACTGCTTATGTTCATACACAGCAACAGCTCGCAGACATATTGACAAAAGGGCTAAGCCAAGTTCAACATGTGCATCTTCTAGGCAAGCTTGGAGTGATCAATGTTATGCACTCATCAGCTTGAGGGGGTGTGTTAAAAGAAGTTGAAGAAGAGTTAGTTAGAAGAAGTTGAAGAAGAGCTAGTTAGTGGCAGCAACTAGTTAGTGGCAGCAACTAACTATTCAAAAGTTAGTTACAAGTTGAAGTTAGTTAGTAGTTAGTTAGGCCCATTATTGTAATTTCAAATTAGTAGTTTGTTACATCGATTAATGTGTAGAATTAGTTAGTTAGTTTGTATTTTGTTTTCAGCATCTGATTGCTATATAAGCAATACAGATACTCACGTGAAGGACATGAATTCAATACACAATATTTTCACATTCCAGTCTTCTTCTTCTTGCTAATGCTTCAAGCTTCTCCAATGGAGTAAAGGCTTGGAAGCTTACTGTTTTTTGTTCAATAATATTTTTCTAAAAGAAGTGAATATATTTCACAAATACTATTGCCAAACACATGGTGAAATTTCACCTAAATTTTCATCCAAACAGTTTTTGGAAATCTATGGACAAACACTAGCATAAATTTCTTAATTCTTAATGACTTTTATTTGTATAATTATTCAAAATGTTTTGAGATATTCAAAATTATAAATAGTCATATGGTATTAAACTTGTGAATAAGAATATATTGTACACATAATTTCTGAAGTATACTATATTTAATGTTGAGAACTTTAAGATTGGACTCATTAAAGTAAAATCATGAATATACCTCGGGAAATAGTACGAGATTAATTATGGTTGAAAACACCTAAAATGAGAGTTTCACGTTTTGTACAAGATAGAGTAGAAAATAAAGGTTAATAAATTAAATTTATACCTCGGGAACTAGTACTAGATTAATTATGGTTGAAAACACCTAAAATGAGAGTTTCATGTTTTGTACAAGATAAAGTAGAAAATAAAAGTTAAAAATTTAATTTAGAGAAACAAGAAAAGAACAGGATGGTCTGAGCATAATCTATGAAGGTTTACAGAAATAGCAAATAACATGTAGTATCAGGTTATTTTGAGGATGTACTTTGTCAAGACTTCATATTTTTGGATGAAGGTTAGAAAGTCAATTAACTGTTAGGTTGTCGAGCCTGATTAATATTTGATATACTGTCATATATTAATGTTTACGCGGTTTAACCTCTACGGTGAGGTTATCAGGGGTTATGGGCGGGAGCCCCCCATCCGAAGGAGGGGTTCGGGGTAGAGCCCCGACCCAAATTTTAGGCTGTAATATTTATTCTCCATTTATTCTCTGTAACCTAAAATACTCTGATTTATTAATATATACCCACCGCGGTGAAAGTTTACTCACGGGGTGTTACCACGAAATATTGATTTCTCTCTTTTTCTCCCTAGATTTCTAATCTCTTTCTCTCTAAAGTTCTTGTGTTCTTCATTCATCTAGTGTGTCCGTCGATTCGATCCTAACATTAACAGTAATAGTAATTTTTCCCAATGTACGAAATTGTTGGTGCAATTTTCGATAGTTATAACATAAATTGCTTTTGATAGTCTACTTAGTTACTACGATCCAATTAAAACATGATTTTAAAAATATATAATATTTTTTTTGGTGTTTCAAGTTCTTATTTACCTGTCTTATTTATACTAATTTCACTTCTAATGTAGTAACTTCTAATATTGTATTCTTATTACGTTTATACTAATTTCTCTTCTGATGTAGTAACTTCTAATATTATATTCTTATTACGTTTGGATGAAATTATATTATTTGATTATTAATGTCTATAATAGTAGATTCCTTTTGGTGGAGACTAATGTGGTGATTCAAAGTAGGTGATGTAGAAGACTTATTTACTCTAGTTTTTCTTCTATTACAAAGCTTCATAAGAGTTATTTTCTATATAGTTTAGATTCTTATTTGTATCCCCATAAATTGTTCCAAGTGTACGATGATGAGAACAAGGATCGATTAAAGTTTTCCTATAAAATCAATTGCAATATAATAATGTATTTTCCCCGTATCTGCTTCGATGAAGTTGAGGTCTACAAGTTAAATCGGTGGTGGAGAAGGTGGTTATGTTGTTTCAATGATTTTCAATGGAAACAAAGTGTAATTCATTATTCCTGTTCACATGCCAACTAGCTAGAGGAACAAGGACGATGTTGTTGATGATAGGGATGCAATTGGTGTTCTTGCTCCGAACATGTTGAGTTCAATGAGTAAAACGGTGGTGATGAAAATGATGCGGTTACACTAGTTACTAGTTATAGATAGTAGTAAAACCACATCATTTGCATCCTCATAGATTTTAATTAAAGAACTTATCATCTTCTGAGCAGGAACACCAACTTCATTCCTATCTAAAAACGGAGAAACGACATCGTTGTTGTGGCTTCCGCTAGTGGTCCTCTTGACAAGAATAAAAATTTAGACTTTTTTTTCTATCGACTATCTATGAAACAAGATATGTTCCTCATCACAGTTGGAACACGAATCAGTAAATCACATCATTTTGTCTTTTGTTTTTGAAGGAAAGCTAGAACTGAACGGTGTTTTTTCATCATATACTAAGAGTTAAAACGTTTGGATTTGAATGAAACACCCCGAAAATCGTATGACTTAAGCTAGATCCATACATGAGGTCTAATAACTTAAAAAGGGTTAAAAATGAGGTTTTTAGACCTAATTTAATGCAATTAACTTAATTTCGTAATTTTATAAGTAAAGCATCAAGAAATGATCATGACTTTTGGAAACTAGTCTTTTGTGTGGTAGTATGTTCTAGTGTATTGTTTGGAGTATAAATGATTGGAGGTGACCCTAGTATCTAGATAGTCGTGTTTAGGATAGAAACGTCCGGGTACGACTCCCCAAGGACCACCCTAAGGGTCCTTGAGGAGGACCCAAACATTGGCCAAGAAGTTGCCAAAACAGCTTCACCAAAGACCTCAAGCGACGACCTGTTAATTTTGTGACGCCCGTTGATGGGGGGTGTGGTTCCACACTTAGTCTTGGGATCTTATCCCCCACTTTGAGGAGCCTCAGTCACGAACCACGAACCTACAAGACGGCCCGTGCCTCCACCCACGGTCTGTAGGTGGAGCTCGTGGATCAAGACTTGCAGTTCTTGTCTTTGTTCAGCCATTTAAGGGGTAAATCATAAATTCACCCCACGTTCTAATTAAATGGTGGAAGTTTATTTTACATATTTTAGGGTAGTTTAAGTTAGCTAAAACATAGAAACCCCAAAATTAGAATTCATTCTTCTAGTACCTCGAAAATGACTTAGGTGACGCTAGAGACTAACATAGTTGTAATGATGTTCTAAGGTCCTAAAATGTTCTATAATATGGTATTGAAGCAGTGTATAGAGTTTTAGGTGATTTGGAAGTGAAAAGTCAAGGGACAACCAAAACCTTTGACGACTAAGTGATCTATGTGTCTCATATGTGGTTATATGAATATATATGTGTTTTATGAGTTAATAAGGTATTAATATGAGTTATTATAATGTGTATAGGCAGTGTGTCAATTTTTGTAAAGTTTGGAGGTTAAACGTCCAAGAACGTCCATGACGTTCGAAAGGATTGCCTTGAAACGATAGGTCCTAAGTTGTATATGAGCATGTTTGGGCTAGAAACGTCTGGGAAAACATCCACAAGGACCATCCAAGGGCCCTTAAGTAAGGCCCCTTCATGAGTACCAAGACTTCCCAAACCACGGAGGCAATCGACACCCAGTGGGTCACTCGATGCCCCGTAAGTGAGGAGTCAGGGGTGGATACTTTGGCATGGAGAAGGAAAGTCCAAATACCAGACTCAGTCCCAAACCACGGATCAACATGACAGTCTGTTGGTTAAGGGATGTGCCGTCGATGGCAAACTATTGGTGGACTGCCTTCCTGCGCAGTTCAGTGTAAGTTTAAGGGTTGAATTGGTAAATTCACCCCACGTACAAATAAGAGAAAGGTTGGTTCCTAAAGGGTCTTTTTTGGGTACTTTAAATATGTTTATAAGTCTAAAACACTTAGAACATTTCATTCTTCAAAAAGCAAAACCCAAAAATGCTTAGAAATTCTTCAGAATTCCATTGGATCCAAAACTCGAAGGGCTTGGATTTGGAGAATAGAGTGGAGATTCTTCATCAAATTGGAGGATTAGTTTATTGAGGTATGATTTTTTTATCCTTGAAACTCTATTCATCAAGGAGCCCAACTTTAAAAAATGTTTCTAAAGTTTTCAAAGATGAATTGTCCAATTTCATGATCTATCCATGGGTTCTTGCATTGTAGGTTTTAAAGCATTTTACATTGATTGAATTATTATTAATTTGATGATTTTAACTCAATTAACCTACGAACCCATGTAATTGATGAACCCTAGCTTTTGACTACTTTATGGGTTAAGTAATATTGATCTAATGTTTTTAAATTCTAGTGTAATTTTCTATGGGCTATTGATTGGTGTAATAATTGTATTGAATTAATATCAAAGTTGTATTAGATTGATGAATCTATATTGAATTGACCTAGTTTCATTGAGTATCATAGTTTTTATATTGAATTGATGTTTATGGACATGGGTAAGGGTCTTATGGTATTGAATTGGATGGTTTAGCATTCGATTGAAGTATTGAGGATTGAGTGGTGGTACACTACCCTAATCCCCTTTATATTATGTTAATTAGACTTCAATTATGTTGTGATTAGTATAATCTACTGATATTCTCAAATTTACTTATTGAAAAGAAGTAAAAGTGGTCATATCAATTAAAGAACCCAACTACGAGGCTGGGGTCGATCCCACGAGAAAAATGATTTAGACTTAACTTTAACCTATTATTACTTCTTTTAAGTCAAGTCCTTTCCAAGAAACTATTAACAAAAAGGGGGTTTTTATGCAATAAATGTTATTAGCTATTTCTAAGTAAATAAGTAACAGGTTCAAATATTTGATTTTTATCAAGTAATGAGAGTAACTAGGGCTAAAGTGTTCCCCACAGGTTCATAACGCGGTAATTCTAGCTATAACAATTCTTCCCTAGTATCTGGCATGCAAAGTAGTAAGTTATGCATCTCTAATTCCTTGGTCCGAAACCTACGGAATTTCATTGCGAACCTTGGTCCGGCTACGTGTGTATGCTTTACTAAACCTTACCTTTACCTCATATTAAAAATCATAATCGGTGTTCGGCTTAGTTGTTACTTCGCATCAAACGACACTATCCTATTAGATAGTATATAGTAAATCGACGTTGATAATTCTTTTCTTATTATCTACCGCTTTCGTTTGGAAAGTAGCAATAAGGCAGGTTCTAATGCATGCACTCGTTAAAAATATTTCTTAATGAAAGAATTATCAATACATGCAAGACACTATTTGAGAATTGTTATTTTAGCTAGGTTTTACCTTGTTATTTACCCATGGTTCCTACAACCCTAGTTTTGGAGTTTAGTTACCCATATTAATAATCACACAATTCATATTAATTAGATAAGAATTCATGCACTTACTTTTATTAGATTGAAGAAAATTCAGAAGATTACTTGAATTAATCAAAAACATGCAACAAATGATTCTCAAAAATAAAGTAATTTTCACAAAATCCCAAAATTTAACACTTAAAACAGTAAAACTACAAAATATCCAAGAGTCTCACCCCAAAAACGAGATTTTTACCAGTATTTATAATAATAGAGTCCTAAAAAAAGAGGGAAATCTATTTAAGGAAAATCTGCCCAAAAATGCGTCTTAGTCGATGACTAGAGCAACGGACCGTCGAGGCTCTCCAACGTTCCATACTTAACTTCTTTTTCTGCTTCTTTCATCACCAAATTTCTGTTACCATCGACGGACATGAATGATGGTCCGTTGCATGCACGACGGTCCGTCAATGGCTTCTGTTCTTCCATACTCAGAATCATTTGAAGATGGGCACTTGGGCTACTTTCTATTAATATTGACGGATATGCAGGATGGTCAGTCGTGGCTATGACGTTCCATCGAGATCCTCCATAGACACACACTTAGTCAGAATTTCTCAACTTTCTTTAGCAGCCTTTTTCTTCGTACGACGGTGGCCACCTATTGACCGTCGAGATCACGACGAACCGTCGATGGCTTCGTAGGTCGTCACTTCTGCAATTTTCAGCACAATTCTCCCATGTTCTCCTTCTGGACAGATTTCCAGCAAACAAAGAGAAAACTACATTAAAACCAATACAAAAAGGCCTTAGACACACACTAAACTTAGTAAAAAGTATTGAAAGTACCGTGAAACAATGGTACGTCAACAACCTCAACTTAAATTCGTTGTTTGTCTTCAAGCGATCCACTATGACTCACCACAAAATCTTTGTACAAGAGTATCCTAATTTTAGCATTTTGCAATCATTTGGATATCAATCCCGATTATTTTCAAATTGATTTATGTGTGCTATCACTATTAGGCTTGATCATGTGGATTAGACCATGACACAAACTCACCACACACCGACAACTATCCTCTTTGATCTCTCACTAAGGTACAATTTTTCCGATATTGCAACTAGTGTCATCACTTCAAAACAACATCCTCATTTTTCACACAATGATTCTAGTTTGAGAATAAGGATTATTTTTCAACACTCACTCTCAGGACAACTTGTCACCTCATTTATACTTGTTGCCATAGGCTTGCCCTTATTTCACTGCTTTAAGTTTACCATAATGACATCTTAGGATCATAATATGACTTTCTTAGCTTGTAACTTAGGCTCAGGATCAAGTAGGGTACATTTGGACATGTTTTAGTGACTTTTTGCCCTCCTTTACATAATGACAAAGAGTCCTTCCTGTTTATCATTTTATTCCGCCCTTTTTCTCAATTTTCTTTCACCTTGCTATTCATTCTTCTTTTTCCTTTTGTAAGTGACTCTTCTCTTTTGTATTTTTAAATTTTCAATTTTATTTCACTTTGCTTTCAACTTTTCTTGAGTCACTTTTCTTTTGTCCTTTCTCTCTCTTTATTCTTTCAACCCCACTTTCTAGAGTATTCCTCATAATAGCCACCCTCAACTCGTGGCTTTTCCATGAGTCAAGGTACAATACCCAAAGTTGGGTCAGGTCCACGACATGGTTGTTTTCTACATTAGCCACCCTCAACATATGCTTTTGGCATAAGCTGAGGTGCAAATGTCCAAGGAGGGACCAGGGCCAACACATTGTTCCCAGAAAAGATCAGTTGGGGTGAAAAAAGGTCTATTTTATGCTCAAATGATTTAGATCAAGAAGGGATTGATTTCATTCGGTTTTCTGTTATTTGGGCTAAAGATTGGCTAAATTGAACAAGGGCCTATGATCCTTTCCTAATTGTCTATTACGACTTACTTTAGCAGGACTAGACTAACCGGGAAAGTTCTAGCTTAGTACAAATAGTGGACTGTTCAAATTTTCCTCACACTCACTAGACATCTCATTACTCTACCAGATTATCAGACACCTACTCCGAGCCTTAGCTTTAGGGTCATCCAGTGGTGTATCTCTATGTCATGCTTAGAGACACACATTTATCAGTTACTATGCCTAGTCATGCAATATTTTCTTTATATTAGGATATCATTTAGTTTAGCCATCATGCTTCAGATTCCATTTCTATACTATGTACAAAAGATATTAACATACAAGTTAAACAATAAAAATAACCAGTCTCTTGGGGAAAAAGTTTCACGACCGGAATCTAGACCCCAGACGAGATCGGCGTCATTGACCTCTCAGAGGTCGCACACAAGCCTACATACGTCACTTCATCTAGGTTAATTTTAGCGGAAAATTTGAAATTTTTGTTTTCTAATTTCATGCTAAACATTTTAAACTTAAAATCCTAGGCGTTCACAAATAAACCATCTAATATAGAGATAATCAAATGAAAGAAACAATTCATAATTTCATTAAACGTATTATTGCCAAAAGGACACCAATATAATGTTTGAAATGAAAGTGGAAAGAAACACTAGTGGAAGATGCTCCAATAGCTAAAGCCTACATCTAAGCTAGATAATAACGGTAGACATGCTAGAATGCACGAGAGCCTACCAAGTCTGGATGAAAGCTCCACGTCCGGATAGCTGCAACGTCAACCTGTAAGCTATAGAGTCCACCTGTGCCTGCACCTAAAAATACAGATTGTATGAGATTAATACACACTTTTAGTAAGTATGGGTATATGTAAGCACACACCAAGGACATACATGAGTAAGAATAGCTCTTTCCTAACAACATGATTTATGGAAAGTCAAGTTACTAGACTTGCCAAATTTGAATTAGGAAAGTTACTAAACCTGCCAAATTTGGATTCAGAAAGTCAGTGCTTGCCAAATTGGACTAGGAAAGTCATTCCATGAGAGTAACAAGCATAATCATACGTATCATATTGCACACAACACATAACATCTTTCACATAGCACATAACATATTGCATATAGCACATAGAATCTTTCATATAATTCATTCATATGCTATGAGACCTTGGAATAATGGACTTAACATTAAGACTTCCCAAAAATGAGGGCTCAACATATGGGACCTCAACTAGGGAAAATTCTTTAGCAAATAGAGAGTCTGCTTCATTCTTTTATACGTACTTCATTCGATTCATTCATAAACTAGTGAAAACACCAGCTATACCTAGAATGTAGTTTAAGACTTTCGTCGGGTTCGCTGTGCAATGATCAAGAATGACCAAGTGTCATTACTTAAGTCTAAATCACCTCTTGACTATCCTATCCTAACACTTTCGGTATCTTTCGTTTTATTATGTGCATCATTTGAGGCTAGCCTCATTCATTCATTAGGAACTTTAACTTGAACCGACATAGATCATGTGAGCATCATGAAATACAGTCTCCCCCACATTGAAAAGAGGTGGTAAAACGGCCATAGTGACCCAAAACATGCTAGCGTAAATAGGAATTGAGCCCGCCATATCCCTATATTGGCAGTATAGGTTCGAAGGCTAGGAGATATAAGTAGACCAATATCTGGCATGCCGGACAACCTCCTGTCATGAGAGTTACATGAATTCCGCGCTTTCCGAAAGAAGGCATCACCGCTCATAGCTATCCTATCGGTGCTCAATGTAAAGTTCCATTACAGTCAAATTATACGTCATGGAAGCTGGCTCCTAGTATGAGGACATCATAGCGCAATAGATGATTTCTCATCTCATCATTAGAATTAAGTATACATTATTCTAAATACTTTCATAAAAGTCTTCATAGAGACTAGTCTCTTCATTAACTTTACACTCTCATAGGTGATTACGTTTTGGTAACATTTATTTAGGCTCATTTGATATTGCTCTTATCTTTCACAATATATCATATTTTCACCACTTTCATTAACATTATTACATTTGCTCTTCATAATTACTCACCCCTTTTCAAGTGAATGTTCATTTCATCATATGCCAATAAACTTGGCCATTTGTGTGCTTCACACTCTTACTTAACCCTTCTAGGGTTTCATCATTTCATTACATAATATTCATTTGATCATATGCCAATTCACATGGCCAATTAGTGTGTTTTGCACTCGTACGTAGCCCTTCTAGGGTTACATCATTTCATTACATACATCTTAGGTTCACTTATTTTTAAACGTATGCTAGACTGATGGGTCTATTACATACAAACCATGAGGCTTCATTCATAGTTCAATTAAGTGATTCATATCTTCCTAAGATTATATGGTACAAGACTTATGCATCTTGTATGTGTGCCAAGATCTAGATTTTGTTCTAAGTAGGCAAAATTATTCTTAAACATTTAATTCACATATGACTTGTGTATCAATACGGAATTTGCGCAAGGCAACCCTATTTCAAATCCCTTGGACAGCACTTACAATTTTTTTCCATTTATTTTATTTTTGTCCACACGGCTTGGGGACCCGAGATCGAGCCCCAACGCCTTCATTTCCTTTTAATTTCTTTTCTTTAAATTCTCTCTTTCGAGGTTGAGGGGTTGTGGGATCGAACATCCACAATCCTTTTATTTTAATTTCTTTTTCCTTGACTCTTTTTGAGTTGACCATGAGGGTGTGGGATCGAATCCCCACAGCCTCACTTTATTTTTCTCTTTAATTCCCTAAATCAGCCTAGAGGTGATGGGTTCGATTCCCACACACCTCTACATTTTTTTTCTTTTAATTTCCTTATGTCTGATTGAGAGGTTGTAGGTTTGAACCTAACTCCTCAAATTTCTTATTCTCATAACTTCATTTTCTAGCCAAGCCACAGTTCGAATCCCCCTCAACACCTTATTTTAACTTACTTACTTTCATGATTTTTAACATAGTGAGGTCACGGGTTCGATCCTATGTGGCCTCACATATTTTAATTCATTTTTACATAGCATGATAATCCCTTTATTTTAGCCGAAACTCATCAAGAAGATGCTGGAAATTTTTATAGCCTAGTTCCTCACCTCTTTCACATTAAATATTTAGTCATTTTAAGTAGTTTTTAGTGAGTTCTTTAGGTGCATTTTCATGGATTCATTTGACTATTAATTTTCACTCAATACATCACTTATGAACATTACGATTTAAGCAAGTTTGTGCACATGAAATACAACCAAAAACATTACATTTTTTGAGCCTTAAACCCGAGAGTCATAGGCCACAGCCAACATTTCACACACATGCACATATATTCGGAAAACATATATTGTCAGTCATACGATTCCAAACACACATTCATGAACATATTCATCACGAAAACACATTACATGCCTAATATATACCATCAAACATACACAACCTACGAATCAACGGGAGCTAGTGACAGGGACATGCAACAGGGAACAATCCTAGTTTTCAAATTATAATATACTAAACCTTAAGGGGTCTCTTGAGAAAGGGACAAAGAGAGAAGAGAACCCATACCTTTTATGAAGTTCAAAACTTTAATTTGATGCCTAAACCTGCTCCAACACTCACGTCCAAATCAAAGTTTCAACACCAAACTTTCAACGGAAAATATCCTCCCCTTGCCTAACGTTTTTGATTAGTTGTTTGCTTAAAATTTTCGTTATGAGTTCTTCAAGTGTGAAGAACTTTGATTTATCGTATGTTTTTGTACATTATTTGGAAGAGAGAATCTGAATGAGAGTTGGTTTGATCGTGAGAGTGAGAGATAGACCTGAGAGGTGAGAGTTGTCTTAGGCTTAGGAGTCTAGTTTAGGACTTAGTTAAATAAGATTTTATTAAATGGTAAAAATCTGATTTCCCTTTTATTTTAAATCAGATAATAAATAATAAATTTATTAATTCCATTAATTTACCAACTTAAATAAAAACAATTTAAATCATCTCTTCCACCTAGGTTCGAACCTGGGTTGAGCAGAACTTCACTCTAAAAGTCAATTTTTGACCCTCTCTCCCCAAAAAGCCCCTCCACCTTATTCATTAAATAATTAATTATATATTTAGGATAATTACGATACTACACTTAGTCTAGAAAAGGACCATTTTACCCCTAGACCCTTCAAACCTAAGATTTCCTCTTTTTAAGTTCGGTAAAGACTCATTCGAGTAAATCTTCTTATTTGAGAACCCTATATGGATGGACCCAACCTTTCCTAGCTCAAATGAATCCCAAAGTTAGTTGGCTGTGCTGTAGCAAGGGTTTAGAGGTCTGGTTCTACGTGCATCAACCCTGTGAACCCTTTCTACTAGTAGGCATTCTTGACACATTAAGCATTATTTAGCATAGCCATTTTTAGGGTTGTTACATTATCCCCCCTTAGGAACATTCGTCCCCGAATGACACTAGCGTAATGGCAGTCAAAACATAACATAGATACTATTTACAACCAAGCAATAACAACAAAGAATAGAGATATAATGAAACTTAGACTTAAGAATAGGATGTCTAACCTCAAGGGCTGAAAAGAATAGGTTAGAGGGATCTTATATCGCCTCGGCCTCCCACGTAGCACCCTTAACAGTATTATTCCTCTACAATACCTTCACTATGGAAATCTCCTTGTTCCTCAGCCGCTTGACCTGCCTGTCTAAAATCTCAACAAGTACCTCCTAAAAGGAAAAATCGTTATCAACCCCCAAACCTGCAACAAGTAGAATCGATGTTGGATCACCTAGGCGCTTCTTCAACATAGAGACATGAAAGACTAGATGAACAGAAGCTAGCTCGCAGGCAATTCTAACTCATAGGCCACCTCTCCCACACGCTGTAGGATCTCATATGGCCCAACATACCTCGGATTAAACTTCTCTATCTTGCAAAACCTCATCACCCCCTTCATAAGTGATATCTTCAAATAGACTTGGTCACCAACATCAAACTCTAAGGGCCATTTTCTGTTGTCTGCATAAGATTTCTACCAACTGTAAGCAGTAGCCAACTTGTCCCTAATCACCCTGACCTTCTCTAAGGCCTCATGATGTGTGGACCCAAAATGGATGACTCTCCAACTTCGAACCACCAACTGGAGACCTAAACCTCCTACCATACAGTGCCTCAAATAGTTACATCCCAATGCTGGAGTGATAGCTATTATTATACGAGAACTCTATCAAAGGCAGTTGGTCGTCCCAATGACCCTTGAAGCCAATCACACACGCCCTCAACATGTCCCCAATGCATGAATGGTGAGCTCTGCCTTCCCATTAGTCTGAGGATGAAAGGCAGTACTAAGCTTCACCTGCGGACCTAAGATCTTCTTGTAGGATCTCCAGAAATTGAAGTGAACTGAGCTATTCTAACTGAAATGATAGACAAAGGAATCCCATGCCATCTCACAATCTCGCCAATGTAGAGTTTCGCATAATCCTTGGCTCTGTAAGTAGAATTCACAAGGACAAAGTGGGTAGACTTAGTCATCCCGTCCACAATAACCCATATGCAGTCATGTTGTCTCTTATTCTTCGGAAGACCAACCACGAAGTCCATATCAATGGCCTCCTATTTGCAAGTCAGATCTCAATGATATGAGTAAGATTGTCAGGCTTAAGATGTTATGCCTTAACCTATTGACAATTAGGACACTTGGCCACATAATCTGCAATGTCTTTCTTCATGCTATCCAACCAATAGATCTGTTTAAGATCATGAGACATCTTGGTGGAACCTGGATGTATGGAGTATTTGGAACCATGGCCTCTACAATGATCATGGTCTACAAATCATCCACATCTGGTAGACACAACCTGTCCTGGTACCTATGTATGCCGTCATCTCCCAAAGAAAAACCCATTCACCTTAACCAACACTCAGTCCTTCAGCTCCATTAACACAGGATCAAGATGCTGACCCTCCTTGACTTCAACTACTAAGGATGATTCAGAACTAGGATGAACTGAAACACCCCCACTAGTAGAGTCAACTAACTGCACACCCAGTCTGGCCAGTCTATGTATATCTTTCACCAACTCCTTCTTCCCATCCTCAATGTGGGCTGTACTTCCCATGCTCATCCTACTCAAAGCATCAGCTACAACATTAGCTTTACCTGGATGGTAGTGAACATTCATGTCATAGTCCTTCAACAGCTTTAACCATCTCCCGCTGACGTAGATTCAACTCTCTCTGTGTGAACACATACTGGAGACTCTTGTGGTCTGTGAACACATCAACATGCACTCCATACAAGTAGTGCCTCCAAAATTTCAGTGCAAACACCACAACTACCAACTCTAGGTCATGAGTGGGATAATTCTTTTCATGAACCTTTAGTTTTCTGAACGCATAAGCTCTCACCTTACCATCCTTCATAAGAAAACAACTCAAACCAACCCTAGATGCATCAAAATAAATAGTGTAATTCTCACCACACTTAGTCAAAGTAAGCTCTGGGGTTGATGTGAGTCTGTCCTTGAGTTCCTGGAAACTCTTCTCACAAGTCTCTGTCCACTCAAACTTGGTCTTCTTCTTAGTCAAAGATGTCAATGAGACAGCAATGGAATAAAAACCCTCCACGGACCTGCGATAATAACTAGCCAATCTGAAGAAGCTACGAATATCTGTGGGAGTAAGAGGTTTTGGCTAGTTCTTAACAACCTCAGTCTTCCTGGGATCTACCTCCTCACCTTTGTCGGACACAACATGACCCAGGAAGGTCACTGATCTAAGCCAGAATTCAAACTTGCTGAATTTGGCATACAACTGATGTTGTCTACGTACCTGCAAGGTTAGTCTCAAATGTTGTTCATGCTCTTCCTTGGTCTTAGAGTAGATGAGAATGTCATCAATGATTAGTATGATGAAACAGTCAAGGTATTCACAGAAGACTCTATACATGAGATCCATAAATGCAGAAGTTGCATTAGTGAGACCAAATGACATAACTACAAACTCATAATGACCATAACAGGTACGAAAGGCTGTCTTTGTAACATCTTCAACCCTAACCCTAGGCTGATGGTACCCTAAACGAAGATCAATCTTGGAGAAGAAACTAGACCCTTGGCTTTGGTCGAACAAGTCATCTATTCTGGGAAGTGGATACTTATTTTTGATAGTGACTTTGTTGATCTACCGATAATTAATACACATTTTAAGGGTTCCATCTTTCTTTTTCATAAACAACACTAGAGCTCCCCAAGGGGATATGCTTGGCTGAACGAAACCCTTATCAGTGAGATGTTTTAACTGCAACTTCAACTCCTTGAGTTCAGATGGAGCCATTATGTAATGAGAAATTGAAATTAGCTTAGTATCGGGTTCAAAGTTGATGCCAAAGTCAATCTTTCGAGGGGGAGGAACTCTAGGCATATCATCAAGAAATATATCTTGGAACTCATTCACTACAGGCACTGAGTCTATGGAAGGAATATCATGATATAAATCATTAACACTTACAAGATGGCACAATAACCCCTTGGACATCATTTTATTGGCTTTAAGGTTTGAAATCAAGGGATTAGGACGATTCGAGTGGTACCCCTCCTAGACTAGCTCTTCTTCATTAGGGAAACGAAATCTCACAACCCTACTACGACAATCCATACAAGCATAACATCTATGAAGACAGTCCATGCCAAGAATGATGTCACAATCGTTCATAGGTAACTCAACCAAGTTTGCACACATAGTCCTACCATATACAACTATTGGGCAATCCTTGTACACTCTATCAGCTCTTACATTTTCTCCCAAAGGTGTACTAACCACTATAGGATCGTGTAGAACTTTAGGAAATATCTTATAAGTGAGAGAAAGAAAAGGAGTTACAAAGGAAAGCGTAGACCCTGGATTAAGTAAAGCATAAACAGAATTTAAGAATACTTGCAGCATACCTGTGACCACATCAACAGATTTCTTCTGCTCTTCCCTGCCCTTCAGGGCATAGAACCTATTCCTCCTAGGAGGATTGACTGCTGTTGCATCTTGTGGATTAGGACTAGGCTGAGCATTACCTCCATCCTGTCCTCTTTTCTATGGGCAGTCCTTAACCCTGTGCCCACTCTGACCGCAACCGAAGCAGACATTAGTGTTCTATCTGCACTCTCGACTGTGAGCACGGCCACACTAAGCACATTCCTTTCTGGGATGCTGCATCTCACCTCCATTGCCTTTTTTGGGCTCGGGTTTGCCTTCTCTAGGTGTTGTACACCTCTGAAAGTTAGAGTTCCCTAAACTCTGTTGCCCCTTTTTAAATTAGGGCTGCTCACGGACGCAAAAGTTGTTCCTGTTTCCCCCATTGCTAGGACGTGCCTTATCATGAGGCTTAAACCTCCTAGAATCACGGACGCCTCTCTTCTTCCGGCTGTCCTCTACCTGCTGCACATGCACCATCAACCTTGAGAGGTCCATGTTATCGCGGAGCATCGCAGACTGACAGTCCTCCTCCAAATCTAGGTTTATTCCTTTGAGGATCCTGCTCATCTCATCCCTGCTGTTAGATATAAGGGAAGTAGCATACCCGGACAATTTAACAAACTTCAGGGAATACTCCCTGACTATCATGGATCCCTGCTTAAGGTTGATAAACTCTTCAACCTTGGCCTCCTACATCTCTATAGGAAATAATATCTCTAGAAACGCTGTCTTAAACAGCTCACAAGTGAACGGAACTCCGCCTAAAACTCGGCTATCTTGCCACATCTTGCACCAAGTCTATGCAACATCCTTCAATTAATACGAATCCAACTCTGCTTTCTCTGTATCAACGACCCCCATAGCCACCAAAATCTTATGCACCTCATGCATAAACTCTTGAGGATCCTCCGAAGTCTTAGACCCTGTGAAAATATGAGGATTCATCCTTGTAAAGTCTCTCAACCTGTCAGCCATACTGCGAACCAGTGGGTTCTCCGTCTGAACATTCTGCCGGTTGACCTGGTTAGTCATGGAGTGGTCCTGCATAATGATGGCTTGTGCCATCTAGGTCAGAGATTCCCTCACCTCAGCATCAGTCAAACCAACAGGGTTAACCGGCATAACCACTCCTTCATTTGGAGCCTGGGGTGGAATCTAATTGCCCCCATCAGCTGCCCCTCCGGTCCTTTGAACAATTATTCTCCTAGTACTCATTCTTTGAAAAACGACAAGGATTGATGTTAGACACTCTCATAACACCAAGAACATTAGACATTATGAAAGGCACGATAATATCAGAAGAACGGAAATTTTCCTACGCATCATGCAGTCTCTAATTTAGGATAGTGGAGTACTTCACTACCATGACTTAGAAACTACTCAATGTGGTTGATGTGAACTTATTAGTTTAAAAATTTAACCTAGTGCTATGATACAACCTTTGTCATGACCAGAATCTAGACCCGAGATGAGAACGACGTCTTTGACCTCTCAGAGGTCGCAGACAAGCCTACATACGTCATTCTTACTTCATCTAGGTTAATTTTAGCGAAAAATTTGAACTTTTTGTTTTCTTATTTCATGCTAAAATTTTTAATTTTAACATAATAGACATTCACAAATCAACCATCTAACATAGAGATAATCATATGAAAGAAATAGTTCATAATTGCATTAAACGTACTTTTGCAAAAAAAAGGTACCAATACAAAGTCTGAAATGAAATTGGAAAGATACACTAGTGGAACATGCTCACCTAGATAAAGCCTACATCTAAGATAGATAATAACGGTAGACATCCTCGAACGCATAAGGCCCTACCAAGTCCATATGAAAGCTCCACGTCTGGATAACTGAAACGTCAACCTGTAATCTCTAGAGTCCACCTGTGCCTGCACCTAGAAATATAGAGTTGTATGGGATTAGTACACACTTGTTGTAATTATGGGTATATGCAAGTACACACCAAGGACATGCATGAGTAAGAATAGCTCTTTCCTAACAACATGATTTATGGAAAGTCAAGTCAGTAGACTTGCCAAATTTTGATTAGGAAAGTTAGTGAACCTGCCAAATTTGGATTTGGAAAGTCAGTGGAATCGCCAAATTGGATAAGGAAAGTCATTCCATGAGAGTAACATGCATCATCATACGTATAATATTGAACACAACACATAACATCTTACACATAGCACATAACATATTGCATATAGCACACAAAATCTTTTATATAATTCATTCATATGCCATGAGACCTTGGAATAATGGACTTAACATTAAGAATTCCCAAAAATGAGGGCTCTACATATGGGACCTCAACTAGGGAGAATTCTTTAGCAAACACAGAGTGTTCTTCATTCATTCATATGTACTTCATTTCATTCATTCATAAACTAGTGTAAACACCATCTATACCTAGAATGTAGTTTAAGACATTCATCGGGTTCGCTGTGCAATGATCAAGAATGACTTAGTTTCATTACATAAGTCTAGCTTAACTCTTGATTATCCTATCCTAAAACCTTTGGTCTCTTTGATTTCATTATGTGCATTATTTGAGGCTGGCCTCATTTATTCATTGGGAACTTTAACTTTAACTGATATTGATCATGTTAGCATCATCAAAATCCAGTGTCTCCCCAACACCGAAAAGAGGTGGAATAACCGGCCAAAGTGACCCAAAACATGCTAGCGTACATGGGAATTGAACCTGCCCAGATCCCTATGTTGGCAGTATAGGTTCGAAGACTAGGAGATATAAGGAGAACCATACCCAGCATGCCGGACAGTCTCATCTTATGAGAGTTAAGTTATCCTCTGCCCTTCCCGAAAAAAGGCATCACCACTCATTGCTAGCCTATCAGTGTTCTGTAAAAAGTTATGTCACATTCAACTCATACGTCATGGAAGGTGGATTCTAGTATGAGGACATCATGGATCAATAGATGATTTCTCATCTCATCATTAGTATTAAGTATACCCTATTTTCAATACTTTCATTAGAGTGTTCATAGAGACTGGTCTCTTCATTAACGTTACACTCTCATAGGTGAGAATGTTTTGGTAACATTTACTTAAGCTCATTTGAGATTTATCTCATCTTTCATACTAGCCTCTTATCATGTTTTCACCACATTTATTAACATTAGCACATTTTCTCTTCATAATTACTCACCCCTTTTTACGTGAATGTTCATATTATCATATGCCAATGCACTTGGCCATTTGTGTGTTTCACACTCTTATTTAACCCTTCAAGATTTCATCATTTCATTACATAATATTCATTTCATCGTATGCCAATGCACTTGGCCATTTATTGTGTTTTACACTCGTACTTAACCCTTCTAGGGTTACATCATTTCATTACATACATCTTAGATTCACTTATTTTTAAGCGTATGCTAGTGGGTCTATACATACAATCCACGAGTCTTCATTCATAGTTCATATGAGTGATTCATATCTTCCTAAGATTATATGGTACAAGACTTATGCATCTTGTATGTGTGCCCAGATCTCGATTTCGATCTAAGTATGCAGCATTATTCTTGAACATTTAATTCACATATGACTTATGTATCAATACGGAATTTGGGCAAGGGAACCCGGTTACAAATCCCTATGACAAAAATTACATTTTTTTCATTTATTTTATTTTGGTCCACACGGCTTGGGGACCCGAGATCGAGCCCCAACGAATTCATTTCCTTTTAATTTCATTTCTTTTAATTCACTCTTTCTTGGCCGAGGGGTTGTGGAATCGAACCCCACAACCCCTTTTATTTTATTTTATTTTTCCTTGACTTTTTCTTAGTTGATCATGAGAGTGTGGGATCGAATCCCCACAGCCTCACTTTATATTTCTCTTTAATTCCCTAAATTAGCCTAGAGGTCGTGGGTTCGATTCCCACACCCCTCAACATTTATTTTCTTTTAATTTCCTTAAATCTGACTGAGAGGTTGTGGGTTCGAATCCCACTCCTTTCATTTTTGATTCTCATAACTTCATTTTCCATCGAAGACCACGGTTCGAATCCCCCTCACCACCTTATTTTAACTTACTTAATTTCATGATTTTTAACATAGTGAGTCACGGGTTCGATCCTCAGTGGCCTCACATATTTTAATTCATTTTTACATAGCATGATAATGACCTTAGCTTGGCCGAAACTCATCAATAAGATGATGGAAATTTTTACAGCCTAGTTCCTTACCTTTTTCACATTAAATGCTTAGACGTTTTATGTAGTTTTCCTTAGTGAGTTCTTTAGGTGAATTTTCATGTATTCATTTGACTATTAGTTTGTACTCACATTAGCATTTTTACATCACTTATGAACATCACGATTTAAGCAAGTTTGTGCACATGAAATACAACCAAAAACATTATATTTTTTGAGCCTTAAATCAGAGAGTCATAGGTCACGGCCAACATTTCACACACATGCAAATATTTTTTGAAAACATAGATTGTCAGTAATACGATTCCAAACACACATTCATGAACATATTCATCACGAAAACACATTACATGCCTAATATCTACTAGCAAACATACCCAACCTACGAATCAATGGGAGCTAGTGACAGGGACATGCAACGGGGAACAATCCTAGTTTTTGGATTAGAATATACTGAACCTTAAGGGATCTCTTGGGAAAGGGACAAAGAGAGAAGAGAATCCATACCTTTTATGAAGTTCAAACCTTGAAGTTTCTGACCAAACCTTTTCCAACACTCACGTCCAAATCCAAGTTTCAACACGAAACTTTCGATAGAAAATCTCCTCCCGCTGCCAAATATTATTAATTAGTTATTTGTTTAAAATTTTTGTTGTGAGTTCTTCAAGTGTGAAGAACTTTGGTTTATCTTCTGTTCTTGTATGTTATTTTGCAGAGAGAATGTGAATAAGAGTTAGTTTGATCGTGAGAGTGAGAGATAGACGTGAGAGGTGAGAGTCTTCGTAGGCTTAGGAGTCTAGTGTAGGACTTAGTCAAATAAGGTTCTATTAAATGTTAAAAATCTGATTTCTGTTTTATTTTAAATCAGATAATAAATAATAAATATTAATTAATTCCATTAACCTACCAACTTAAATAAAAACAATTTAAATCATCGCTTCCACCTAGGTTTGAACCCAGGTGGAGCAAGACTTCACTGTAAGAGCCAATTTTTGGCCGTCTCTCCCCTAAAAACCCTTTCACGTTATTCATTAAATAATTTATTAAATATTTAGGGTAATTACGATACTACCCTTAGTATGGAAAAAGACCATTTTACCCCTAGACCCTCCAAACGTAAGATTTTCCTTTTTAATTTCGGTAAGGACTCTTTCGGGTAAATCTTCATATTCGAGAGCCCTATATGGCTGGACCCCAACCTTTCCTAGGTAAACTAACTCCCCAAGTTAGTTGGCTTTCCTGTAGCAAGGGTTCAGAGGTCAAGTTCTACGCGGTCAATCCCTGTGAACTCTGTCTAATCGTAGGCATTCTAGATACATTTAACATTATTTAGCATAGCCATTTTAGGGTTGTTACAAAAAGAACACAGGCAAGAAAACCCCAAGAGATGATCTTGAGTTGGGCTACTCAGACTTCACCCTAGCACTAACTTTCCGTTTGCACCACCCTCAATAAAAAGACATGCATTTGTCTCCAATGCATAAAAGTATATAAAATAGGGTGGTAGGAGAAACAAACCTGAGGCGCAAAGCACCGACGATCAACAAGATGACGGGTTCGATTGCCCAAAAACCCCTCCCTCTGTTGTCGGGACACCCTCAGTTGTGTCCTCATAAACAACAGCACCATCAGTATTGCTCCTCTCAGCCTCAAAACCTCTGGTGCTAGACGCCCCAGCAGCCAAATCTATAGACCTTAAATGGAAGGCCTCCTTATAAATAAGAGAGGCTCTCCTCGCAGCCACCAACTCATGGCACTCCTTCTTCTGAGCCAGGGATTCATCCTCATCTCTAGTCCGGTGCCTCTTGGCACGCTCTCGTGGGGGAGGTGGGTGCACTGTGGCAGTAAAGAACAAGCCAGCCAACACTGTGTCCTCAGCGGGCTCTGTAGAAGGGGACTCAGACTCCAGCACCCGAACCTCTAGTATAGTATCTAGGTCTGCTCTAAGACTATCCACAGCAACCTGGAGAGCCTTTACATCAACCGTAGGGGATGGTCGGGCAATAAACCGTAGCTCAAAAGCATCCTAGCGTTGGTGGCCCTCTATGACCTGCCGCTCAGTGTGATGGGACATCTTCCTCTCTAAGCGCTCCTCTGCCTCAAGTTTCTAGACCCTAGAAATTGGGACTAGAGTAGTAGATGGAGTCGAGCGAGAGTAGCTCGGAGTGGTGCTACTAGCTGGGATAGACTCGACCGGAGTGGTATCGTTAGGCTCATATGTAGCCGAGTTAGCCGCTTGGGCTTGCTCTACCGTTGCCACTACGTTCTCACCAAGCGGCTACACCTCCGAACGAGGCCATTTAAAGGGAGCCAAATCATTGGCTTCATCTCGAATGAGGCCAATATCTACTTTGACATACGGGGTCTTGAGAAAATTAATGTGCCACACGGGCACTCCTCCTGACCTACAAAAAGAAAAAACCATGCACGGGAAGAGGTAAGTAATAGTGTCCTTGAAAGCCCTCTCGTGCATCACCGCCTATAGTAGCCATGCGAAGTCCACCTCGAACCCCACAATCATCGCCACCATTAACACTGCACGATTCCAGGTTACAATATTATCAGTAGTAGTGGGGGAAAGGCAGTGTCGGACCAATAGCAACAAAACATGGTTGTGAAGGTGAGATTAGCCTTCTTCATATTTCCCTTGGGCTCCAGCACCCAATCGACAGCCTCACATCGATAGAAAGGTACTGTGCAATCCACCGCTAGGTGGTCTCTCTCAACTCTGGCTCACGCTGGAATCAGCCATCTTTAATCAGCTTCCACCGATAGTCAAACTCAACGGTGAGAGCTGTCCTGGTGGCATCAACATAGAGAAACCTGTGGATGGACGTCAAGGAAATGTCAACCCGCTTGCCACAAACTCGGACGTAATCCAAATGATCATTTTGGTGAGGGCTGCTCGCCTGTCTAGCTGAGATCGGAGAGTCGCCACATAGGAGGCGTAGAACTCTCAAACTATGTCCTCAGTGTAGCACCCTACATCTCGAGCCGTCCACTCCGGTCGATGTCGGGTGAATAGCTCGTGGATGGCCGGCATGGTGGGAAGACTCCGCGTGAGGATCCGCCGCTAAAGTTTTAGGGTTCGGGTCATGACCCCCTTGTCATTGGGCATCTTGGCATCAATGTAGATTTGGTATTGTCCCTCGACACACCACCGGTTGGGCTGATCAGCAACGGGAGCTGGGATACCAGTCTGGGGTGCTAGAGTAGAGCCAACACTATCAGATGAGGCAGACTGGATGCGGTGGCGGCAGCAGAGGCATCCTCAGACCCGGAGACCTCCTCAGAACTAGACACTTCATCAGGATCGGAAGGTGTGCCGATCACTATACGCTCCTCTTCGGACTAGGAGGCATTGACTCCACCGGGCGCCACATTCGTAGGTGTGGATCTTGTGGTGCGTGCAGCATGAGTGGTAGTGAGAGTGCCAGGTGGCACGTACTCCAGGTCACGCTCATCGTCTGAGCATATGACCATCCGGAAAGACGGGGAAACAGACTTGGAACGCCCTCGTGAGTAGACAAGGTCTTGTTTTGGAGCCATTAGTACCTGCAATAAGAAGAAATTAGCACCTGTACATGCAACAAACGAAAGCAACAAAGTAGAAACAGAACTAGAATGGCAGTGCAGCAGTTGTAACACTACATGACAGACCCATAGACAGTCTGTCGGAGGCATGATTATCTGTCGTGGGGGTCCATCGAGGAATAATTAGTGAAACTTTTGTATATCATCATAAGAAAAGGTTTTGATAGTGGCAACGATTGTGCAGGACATACCGTTGAAGGCACGACGGTTCGTTGTAGGTGTCCGTTGAGGGACACTTAGACGTAAATTTGAAAACCTCAAAAACAAAGGTTCTGACAGTGTCGACGGCTGTGCAGTGCGGACCTTCGAAGGAACGACGGTCCGTCACAGGGGTCCGTCGAGTAACACTTAGACTAAAATTTAAAAACATCAGAAACAAAGGTTCTGACAGTGTCTACGGTTGTGCAAGACGGACCGTCAATGGCACGACGGTCCGTGACTGGGATCCGTCGAGGGACTCTTAGAGTAACTATGGAAGGTAGGGTTGACGGACCCCAATGAAGGTCCGTTGAGGGACCGACAGTCAGTCGATGGGGTCCGGTAGTGACCTTTAGGGAACATAGTTTTGCAGCCAAACTTGGATACTCTATCATATTAATTTTAAGTATTCTGAGAATCCTAAGTTTACTAAACATTTACCTAGCATCCCATCATTCATAGGGCATGAATTTTTTTGAATTTTAGCATTCAATTTTTGACACCTATCAAACCGTAGGTCTGGAACAGAATCATGCAAACACACTCTAATTTTTATAACAATACACCCCCATCCCTTTCAATTTCAGCTTTCTAAGGAACTTAGGACATTTGTGTGGAAGTTTTAGCAAGCAACATGGTCAAAAATTAACTACCCAAACAGTTAGACATCACAGTAATCAAGGAATATTAACAAAAGTTAATCTTAGAGGATTAGAAAAACATACCTGACAACTGTAGTAGAGGAATAAGAGTATGAACTCTAGTAGCTGAACAACAACAACAACCACCACGAACACAGACCGACAAAGGAACAGCAGAAAGTGGGAGAATTCTGGAGAGAAAGGGACTATGGGAATTTGGGAAAAATGTGGGAAATGAGAAGATGTAGAGGGAATGGGAGTTAATGGTGATGAAGTGGGGAAGAATGGTAGAAAGTGAGGAGAGAAACGGTTATTAGGGGTTATGTGAAGAGGTGGGAATTTTAAAGGTTTAAAAATTTTAATATTTAGCCAAACAGGTCGGGTCGGTGGGTAAAGATGCAATGATTCCCCGTTCACAGACCGTAATAGGGTCGAAGGTCCATCGAGGGTGCCCTAACTTTGAAAATTTCAAAGGCATACTTGGGAATGAAAGATCCCACCGACGGTCCATTGATTGCACGACGGTCCATCGATAGTTCCGTCGATGGGTGCACCAGACCAATTTTTCTGCAGATTTCTTGTGATTTTATACCCTCACATTTAACACCCATTGAGCTAATATTTTTGTACTTTCTGGACACTTTTTGGACACGGACCCTAATTTATTCTCTAGCAAACACTTAAAAAAAAATAAAGGAACAGTCAGACGTTACATAAGTAATAGAAGCAAAAATAATGCAACTATGCCTAGAGAATCATGAAAAACCTATAGTTGGCTAGAGGATACATATTGGGTTGCCTCCCAATCAGCGCTCCATCAGCACAACTCCTATATAAGTATGGCTCATCCCAAAAGAATGTTTGCACATCATGCATGAACTTTTTCCTTTGATGAAAGGACAAGTCCGGTGGGACAACATCACTAGCCAGATAACTCGCAAAATATGCGAACCATGGAATCAAGTCTTGGGAGGCAGCCAATACATGATCATCTGGGAAAGTATCATCAATCTCAATCTTTTTACCCAACTCTCACATTGCTTCATTTTCTAATCGGGACAAGTGATCAACAACTTGATTTTGTGTCCCTATTCTATAGTTTACCTCAAAGGAGAATTCTTGAAATACTAATTCCCAATGAATCAACCTTGATTTCGCATCCTTCTTTTCCATCAAATATCTCAAATCAAAATGATCAGTATGCACTATAACTATAGTGCCAAGCAAATAGGAGAAAAATTTCTCGAAAGCAAATACTAATGCAAGGAGCTCTTATTCAGTCACGGTGTAGTTCTTTTGGGCTTAATTAAGGTCTTTACTAGCATATTAAACGGGATAAAGGATTTTGTCCTTTACTTGTCCCAATACCACACCAAGAGCAACCCCACTCGTTTCACACATCACCTTAAATATCTCGCTCCAATCCGGAGAAATGATGATAGGTGCAGACACCAACTTTTCCTTAAACTCACCAAATGCCTTAAGACAAGATTCATCAAAATGAAACTTACACTCTTTGTCACGAAACTTGCACAAAGGATGTGCAATCTTTGAAAAATCATTGATGAACCTCTGGTAAAAGCCTTCATGCCCAAGAAAACTTCTCTCACCTTTTACAAAGATATGTGGAGGAAGTCTCTCTATCATCTCAACTTTAACTCGATCAACCTCCATTCCCTTCTCTGAAATGCGATGACCCAATATAATACCTTTTTTCACTATGAAGTGACATTTTTCCCAATTTAGCACAAGGTTGTAATCTTCATACCTCTTAAGAACCTCGGACAAATGACTCGAACACCGCTCAAAGAAGTCAGCAACAACTGGAAAATCATCCATAAACACCTCAATAGGGTCCTCCACCATATCAGAGTATTGACATCATACATCTCTAAAATGTGGCTGGTGCATAACATAACCCAAACGAAATTCCATTGAATGCGAAGGTCCCATAAGGACAAGTAAAGGTAGTTTTCTCTTGATCTTCCGGTGCAATAGAAATCTGATTATAACCCGAATAGCCATCAAGAAAACAGTACCACCCCTTTCCTGCAAGTCTATCTAACATCTGATCCATGAATGACATAGAAAAAAGGTCCTTCTCAGTCCATGCATTTAATTTTCGGTAATCCATACATACACTCCATACATTCACCGGCCTCATCGAAACAAGATCATTTTTTCGTTGGGAACCACAATCATTCCCCCTTTCTTAGGTACACATTGAACAGGGCATGCCCAACTACTATCGGTGATTGAATAAATCACTCCAACATCCAACCACTTAATAATTTCCTTCTTCACCACCTCTTGCATACATGGATTTAAACATCTCTGGTGGTCAATACTTGGCTTATGATCAGGCATGAGTTGGATTTTATGTGAAGAAATCTCAGGAAGGATCCCAATAATGTCCGCAATAGTCCACCCAATAGCTCTTTTGAACCCTTTTAACACCTCCACCAAACACTCAACTTGATGCACATTCAAATCTGATGCAATAATTACCGGCGAAATGTCACCTTTTCCCAAGAATACATACCTCAGATGAGGTGGTAGAGCCTTAAGTTCTGCTTTTGGAGCCTTCTCTATAGATGGTCGTGCTGCTTCATATCTAACTCCAAATTCTTTGGTTTAAACCGAAAATCACCTTGATCAATTTCCTCGATCAATGACCATACTCTTTTATACAATCACTATAAAATTCCTGATCATCGCCGCTAGTGCTTCTACACCTAGACGCTCTTCTATTTGTACCTCAGATGACTTTTCAACCCTGTAAGATATGGCAGATAATTATTGGCTCTCACCATTCTGCCTCATGGACCTACAAACATTGAAAGTCACTTATTCATTGTTCAACCGACATTTCATTTGCCCTTTCTCTATATTAACCAAAGCTCTACCCGTAGCAAGGAATGACATCCTAAGAATAATAGTCACCTCAAAATCAACCTCACAATCCAGAATCATAAAATCGATTGGAAATATGAATTACTCCACCTTTACTAACACATTGTGGAGTATCCCGATTGGCCTCTTGACCGTTCGAAAGGCCATCAGTAGCTGCATCGCAGTGGGATTTGGGTCATCCAAGCACAACTTCATGTAAATAGAAAGAGGCCTAATATTTAGGCTTGCCACAAGATCATATAATGCTTTTGCAAAATGTAATAACCTCGATTATACATGGAATAGTGAAGGCACCTGGATCTTCTTTCTTTTGCACTAGAGACATTGTAGCAATAGCACTACAATGCTGCATTCTATCATCATACTCAAAACTGACCGACCTTTTCTTAGTTAGCATATCATCTTTCATGAAATTGGGATAAGTGAGCATTTGTTCAAGAGCTTCTATCAAAGGGACATTGATGGAAAGATGTTTGAGCATAGTGATAAAATGCCAATATTTACCATCCTCGGTATTTTTCACTAACCTCTATGTGAATGGAGGTGGTGGTCTAGGCATGGGGGTCACATTGTTAGGTACCTCAACTTGTTTCCCCGTTTTGTCTCCTAACTCACTACCTCATCATCGCCTATTATAACATTTTATACAGCAGACGACATCGGTGGGTCAATGGTTTGCTTATCACCTTGAGTTTTTCGAATGTCATACAATGTCCATCATTTTTAGGATTTTGGATAGTATTGCTAGGAAGAGTGCCACGTTGAGGTGTGTTCAAAGTCAAAGACAATTGGGCCAGTTGCAACTCAAGATGCTTGATCGAGATTGCATGTGCATCAACCTATGTCACTTCTCAACTATTTAGTGTGCTCATCACTAGCATCAAACCTCCTCATCATTTTCTATAACATATACTCAACTCACGACATACTACCTCCACCATCCCTATGAGCAACTTCATGATTTTGAGGTGGAACATACGGCCCACTCCTATCATTTCTGTTACCATAGTTACCACAGTTGAAGTTGTTGTCGCGGTTGTAATTCCCATCTCAGACATAATAACCCTCTCACTTATAATTAACATAGTTCTGACCTTGATTTCCTTGACCTTGGCGCCGATTCTCCTGATTGGAGCCTTGGGTGTTTGGTCAGAAACCCCTGGTATACTTATTTACTGTATAAGAGTCCTCTTCATAGTAATACTCATCAGTAAATGGTGGTGGTTTAGACAAGTATTTCACCACATTTACCTTTTCTGCACCCCTAATGACGTGTTTAAACACCAACCCTAGCTCAATTCTCATTTGAGCCATTTCTTCCACGAATCTCATCTGTGGCTGGGTTGTGTGAGGATTGCACTGCAAAAGTGTTTCTCCAGTATCTGACTTCCTAGTGCTCCAAGCTTTATTATTTGGGGAGATTTTCTCCAACTTCTCAGCAATCTCAGCATACGGACACTCCCCATAAGAACCACTAGCTATCATATCAAGTACTGGTTAATTATTATCCTCCTATCCTCGATAGAAGTATTTTTTCAATGACTTATCATCAATGCGGTGGTTGGGGACACTTCTCAAGAATAAGCTGAACTTATCCCAAATAACTACTAACTGATTCTCTTGGTAGTGCCACAAAGTGGTTTACCCTATCTTTATGATTTAGCTTCTTTGACACCGGGTAGTAACGGGCTAAGAACACATCCCTCAGTTGATTACAAGTGTACATTGAAGCCCCACACTTGGTAAGAATTCCCCGATCTTGGAATCTAGCGACTGACCGTCATCTCCACGACGGACCGTCCTGCACATCAGTTATTGCTAGCAGAAAGAAGCCCCAGTACGCGTCTTGAAAAGATTATAAGTGTGGAGAAACAAAAGCCATCGACGGAATGTCATTCACTAAACGGACCGTCATCTTGGTCCATGGATGGTAACAGTGAGTTGGAGAAAAAAATAGCTGAATAAGATTCTATGTGTGGAACGATGGGAGGCCTCGATGGTAAGTCGGTTTGTTCCTCGACTCAAACGCATTTTTGGGCAGATTTTTTTAAAAATAGATTTCCTTTTTATGTTAGGACTTCTATATTATAAATACTTGGTAAAACCTCATTTTTTGGGGTTAGACTCTTTGGTACTTTCAGTTTTATTATCCTAGTTGTTGAACATGAGATTTTGGGAAATATTCTACTTTCAAGAATAATTTGTTGCAAGATTTTGATTTATTCAAGTTATTTCTGCATTTTCTTGAATCTCATCAAAATAAGTACATGAATTCTTGTCTAATAAATATGAATTTGGTTATTGTTAACATGGGTAACTAAATCCATAACTAGGGTTGTGGGAACCATGGGTAAATAACAAGGTAAAAACTAGCTAAAATAACAATCTAGAATATTGTCTTGCATGTATTGATAATTCTTTCGTTTAGAAGTCTTTTTAATGAGTGAACGCATTAGAATTCGCCTTGTTCCTACTTTCCGGGTCAAGGATATAGATAATAAGAAAAGAATTATCAAAATAGATTTAGTATACACTATCTTATAGGCTAGTGTCGATTGGTGCGAAGTAACAACTATGCCATACATCGATTATGATGCTTTCTATGAGGTAAAGGTAAGGTTTAGTAAAGCATACACACGTAACCAAACCAAGGTGCGAAGGGAAATTCCCTAGTTGCCGGAGAAATGAATTAGGGATACATAAATTACCACTTTGCATGCAAGATACTAGGAAAGGATTGTTATAGCTAGAATTACCGCATTATGAACCTGCGGGAAACACGTATGCGCTAGTTAGTCTCATCACTTGATAAATATCAAATATTCATACTTGATACTTGTTTACTTAAAAATATTTAATTCCTTTTGTTATTTATAACCCCCTTCTATTACCAATTTTTGGAAAGGACTTGATTAAAGAGAAGTAATTGTAGGCTAAAGTTAAGTCTAAATTATTTTCCTCGTGAGATCGACCCCAACCTCATAGTTGGGTTCTTTACTTGACACGATCGCTTATACGTCTTTTTGAGAAGTAACTTTGAGCGTATCAAATTTTTGCGACGCTGCCGGGGAAAAGTGGCTTATAGATTAACTTTAAGCATATTAACGAAGTTTAGTAAAAAATTTCCTAATTTTACTTTTTCTCTTTGTTTTTGTCTCTTACAAATCTAACTTCAGTGTATGCCAAGTACATGGAGTAGCGGAGAACCCATACTCTCACCCGACCTCGAAATGAACCGTACACTGTGCCGAATGAAACTGAAATCTAGGTAATCTTGAGGATGAGTTCGACTGGGAAATTCCATCAGCGCTTGAAGCTTATGATCAATTATAAGCTGAAAATCGTGGGAAGGTGAAATAAGGCGGCAACCTCCCGCTCCACGCCCTCAAGTGTACTATAGGGGAAATGTAAACATCACCGACTCTGATGGTCCACTTGTCCTACCTCCTATACCATAGGGTACTGCTTTTGTGTTAACTAGAAGTCTAATGAAAATGCTCACAGCTATAGGTTTGTTTTCGGGACTATCTTCTGAGGACCCATATTCTTACATCGCCAAACTAAGGTCGGTGTGGAAGAGTAATGTGGGGAGGCCTGATTTGAATGTGGACTTCATTGGGTTAAGAGTGTTACCTCTCTGACTGATGGGAGAGGCTGCTATATGATTACCGATATCTCTTATAACTCAATATATAATTGGAATCAATTGAGGGACGTGTTCTTAGCCCGTTACTACCCAGAGTCTAAGAATCTAAACCACAAAGATAAGGTGAAAAACTTTGTAGCACTACCGGGAGAATCAGTCAGTAGTTCTTGGGATAGGTTCACCTCGTTCTTGAGAAGGGTCCCCAATCACCGCATCTATGAGGAGTCAGTGAAAGAGTACTTCTATCGCGTACAAGATGATAATAATAAAGCAGTACTGGATACGATATGATATTAGGTGGTTCTTATATGGGGAGTGTCCTTATGCTGAGATCACTGAGAAGTTAGAGAAAATCTCCCAAAATTATAAAGCTTGGAGCACTAGGAAGTCAGATACTGGGAGAAACACTTTTGCAGTGCAATCCGAAAACAACCCAGCCAAAGATGAGATTCGTGAAGAAATGACTCAAATGAGAATTGAGCTTGGGTTGGTGTTTAAACACATCACTGGGTGCAGAAAAGTTAAATGCGGTGAACTACTTGTCTAAACCACCATCTCGGACTAATGAGTACTACTATGAGGAGGACTCTTATATAGTAAATGATTAACGGGGGAGGGGGGGGGTTCAACTAAACGCCCAAGCCTCCAAACAAGAGAATTAGCTCCAAGGTCTAGGAAATCAAGTCAGAACTATGGTAATAACAATCGAGAGGTTCATTATGTCTGAGATGCGAATTACAACCGTGATAACAACTTTAACCGGGGTAAATATGGTAATAGAAATGATAGTAGTGGGGACTATGTTCCACCTCAAAATAGGGAAGTTGCTCCTAGGGATGGTGGAGGCAGTATGGCTCGAGTTAAGGATATGTTGCAGAAAATGATGAGGAGGTTTGACGCTAGTGATGAGTACACTAAAGAGATGAGGAGTGACTTAGCGAGTATTGGGTAAAAATTGATGCAAATGATTTCTCGATCAAGCATCTTGAGTTGCAAATGGACCAATTGTATTCGACTGTGAACCCACGCCAACCAGGCACTCTTCCTAGCAATACTCTCCAAAATCTAAAAAATGATGGACATTTTATGGCAGTCGAAACTCGAGGTGGTAAGCAAAACAATTGACCAATCTATGCCGTCAGGTGTAGAAAATGTGATAAGAGGTGATGATGAGGTAGTGGACGTTAGTGGTGAGTTAGGAGACAAAACGGGGAAAGAAGCTGCGGTACCCCAAAAGGTGACCCTCATGCCTAGACATCCACCTCCATACCCACAGAGGTTAGAGAAAAAGACTGAGGATGGTAAATACCGGCGTTTAATCACTATGCTGAAATAATTCTCCATCAATATCCCTTTGATAAAAGCTCTTGAACAAATGCCCGGTTATGCCAAGTTCATGAAAGATATGGTCACTAAGAAAAGATCGGTCAGTTTTGAGGATAATGATATAATACAGCATTGTAGTGCTATTAGTACAATGTCTCTAGTGCAAAAGAAAGAAGATCTAGGTGCCTTCACTATTCCATGTACAATAGGGTTATTACGCTTTGCGAAAGCATTATGTGATTCTGGGGCAAGTATAAATCTCATGCCTCTCTCTATTTACAGAATTTGGGTTTCGGTGACCCAAAGCCCACTGTGATGCGGCTACTGATGGTCGAACGATAGGTGAAGAGGCCTATTGGGATACTCCACGATGTGTTAGTAAAGGTGGAGTCACTCATATTTCTGGCCAATTTTGTGATTATGGATTGTGTGGTCAATTTTGGGGCGCCTATAATTCTTGGGAGGTCATTCCTTGCTACGGGTAGAGCCTTGGTTGATATGGATAAATGGAAAATGAAATTTAGGTTAAACAATGAAGAAGTGACTTTCATCATTTGTAGGTCCATGAGGCAGAGTGGTGAGCTCCAATCGGTATCTGCTATACCTTACAGGGTTGAAAATTCATCTGAGGTACAAATAGAAGAGCGTCTGGGTGTTGACGCACTAGCGGTAGTGATCATGAAATTTGATAGTGATTACATTGATTAGTATGGGTCATTGGTCGCGGCACTTGGTCAAGGTGATGTTCGATTTAAACCAAAGAAGTTGGATTTTGATATGAAGCATCGTGAGTCTCCACTCACGAAACCGTCTATAGAGGAGGCTCCAAAAGTAGAACTTAAGGCTCTACCCCTCATCTGAGGTATGTATGTATTGTTGGGAGATGACACTTTCCCATTAATTATTGCATCAGATTTGAATGTGCATAAAGTTGAAAGTTTGGTAGAGGTGTTAAAAAGGTTCAAAAGAGGTATTGGGTGGACTATTGCAGATATTATTGGGATCCCTCCTGGGATTTGTTCACATAAAATCCAACTCATGCCCGATCATAAGCCAAGTATTGAGCAAAAAAAATGCTTAAATCCACATATGCAAGAGGTGGTGAAAAAGGAAATTATTAAGTGGTTAGATGCAGGAGTGATATATCCAATCGCCGATAGTAGTTGGGTATGCCCTGTTTTGTGTGTACCTAAGAAAGGGGGAAGGATTGTGGTCCCCAATGAGAAAAATGAGCTTGTCTCGATGAGATTGGTGACTGGATGGAGGGTGTGTATGGATTACCAGAAATTAAATTCATGGACCGTGAAGGACCATTTTCCTATGCCCTTCAGGGATCAGATGTGGGATAGACTTGCAGGAAAGTGGTGGTACTACTTTCTTGACGTTATTCAGGTTATAATCTGATTTCTATTGCACTGGAAGATCAAGAAAAAACCACCTTTACTTGTCCTTATGGGACCTCTTTCAATAGAATGAGGTTTGGGTTATGTAACGCATCAACCACGTTTCAGAGATGTATGATGTCGATATTCTCCGATATGGTGGAGGACACTATTGAGATATTTACGGATGATTTTTTAGTGGATGGTGACTCCTTTGAGCGGTGTTTGAGTCATTGTCTGAGGTTCTTAAGAGGTGTGAAGATTGAAACCTTGTGCTTAATTAGGAAAAATGTCACTTCATGGTGAAAGAAGGTATTGTATTGGGTCATCGTATTTTAGAGAAGGGTATAGAGGTTGATCGAGCTAAAGTTGAGGTGATAGAGAGACTTCCTCCACCCATGTCTGTAAAAGGTGTGAGAAGTTTTCTTGGGCATGCAGACTTTTACCGGAATTTCATCAAGGAATTTTCAAAGATTCAACATCCATTTTGCAAGTTGCTTGAGAAAGAGTGTAAGTTTTATTTTGATGAATCCTGTCTTATTTTTTTTTGGTGAGTTGAAGGAAAAGTTGGTGTCTGCACCTATCATCATTTCTCCGGATTGGAGCAAGACATTTGGGGTGATGTGTGATACGAGTGGGGTTGCTCTTGGTGTGGTATTGGGGCAAACAAGGGACAAAATCCTTTATCCCATTTACTATAAGCCCTTAATGAAGCCCAAAAGAACTACACCGTGACTGAACAAGAGCTCCTTGCAGTTGTCTTTGCTTTCATGAAATTTTGCTCTTATTTGCTTGGCACTAGGGTTATAGTGCATACTGATCATTCTGATTTGAGATATTTGATGGCAAAGAAGTATGCGAAACCGAGGTTCATTCTTTGTGTATTACTATTGCAAGAATTTCACTTTGAGGTGAAAAATAGAAAAGGGAACGAAAATCAAGTTGCTGATCACTTGTCCCGATTAGAAGATGAAGCAATAACGGAGTTAGGTGAAAAGGCAGAAATTGATGATACTTTCCCTGATGAGCATGTGCTGGTTGCCTCCCAAGAGTTGATTGCACGGTTCACAGATTTTGCGAATTATTTGGCTAGTGATATTATGTAACCGGACTTGTCCTTTAACCAAAGGAAAAAGTTCATGCATGATGTGAAAAAGTTCTTTTGGGATGAGCCATACTTATATAGGAGTTGTGTCGATGGGCTTATTTAGCATTGTGTGTCGGAAGTTGAGATGTTTAGTGTTTTGGAGGCATGCCTTTCTTCGCCTGTAGGTGGGCATCATAGAGGTATCCGAACTGCTCACAAGATCTTGCAATGTGGCTACTATTGTCCAACCATCCACCAAGATGCTCATGAGTTCGCTAAGGCATGTGATAGATGCCAAAGAGATTGTGGCATCTCGAGAAAGCAAGATCTCCCTTTAAATACAATTTTTGTAATTGAATTGTTTGATGCGTGGGGCACTAACTTTATGGGCCCTTATGTGAGTTCTCATGGGATGAAGAACATTCTTGTGGCAGTCGATTATGTGTAAAAATGTGTAGAAGCTATCGCAGTAACGAATAATGAAGAGAAGAGTTTCACAGGGTTCTTGAAAAAGAACCTATTATCTAGATTTGGCACCCCAAGGGCTATTATTAGTGATGGGTGATCCCACCTTTGCAACAAGCTGTTTGAGGGATTATTGGAAAAATATGGGGTTCGCCATAATGTGGCCACTCCTAACTATTCTCAAACTAGTGGGCAAGTTGTGGTGTCAAACAGGGAGAAGCAGATTTTGGCGAAAATGGTGAATTGTAGTAGAACGGATTGGTCAAGGAGGCTTGATGATGCTCTTTGGGACTACTGGACAATATACAATACTCCCATAGGTTTGTCCCCATACTAACTTGTATATGGGAAGGCTTGTCACTTACAAGTTGAATTAGAGCATAAGGCTATGCGGGCAATGAAGAAGTTGAAAATGGATTTGAATGAGGCTGCGGAACTAAGGTTAACGGGTTGAATGAGCTTGATGAATTTTTCTTGAAAGCATTTGAAAGTTCAGCCCTCTACATACAAAATATGAAGAAGTGCCATGACCAAAAGATTGAGAAGCGCAATGTTTTTGTTGGGGATTTGGCGTTTTTGTTCAATTCTAGGATGCGCTTGTTTTTGGGCAAACTCAAGTCCAAATGAACTTGTCCCTATTTGATCACCCAACTATTCCCTCATGGTGAGGTTGAGTTGGAGAACAAGGAGGGTGTAAGGTTCAAGGTGAATGGGCAGCGAATCAAAATCTATCTAGGGCAATACTAAAATGACGAATGAAATGATCGAGGCATACCATCTTGATGAAGTCTGAGTAATCAAGAATCCTCCTTCGTGCCGTGACGTTAAATCAAACGCTGATTGGGAGGCAACCAATATGTATCCTCTAGCCAACTATATGTTTTGCGTGATTTTCAAGGCATAGTTGCATTATTTTGCTTTTATTACTTATGTCACGTCTGAATGTTCTCTTATTTTTCTTTAGAAGTGTTGGATAGAGCGTAGAGTAGGGTCTGCATCCAAAAAATTGTCCAGAAAACACAAAAAGATAAGCTTAATGGGTGTTAAATGTGCAGGGACCAAATCACAAGAAATCTGCAGAAAATTGGTCTGGTTCACCCATCGACGGACCAATTGACGGACCGTTGTCTCTTCGACGGTCCGTTCTACACAATCGTCAACACTATCTGAACCTTTTTTCTGATGTATTAAAAAATTTATTCTGAGTGTCCCTCGACGAAACCCACTGACAGACAATCGTCCCTTCGATGGTCTGTCCTGCACAACCATCAACGCTGTCAGAACCTTTGTTTCTGATTTTCTAACAAAATATTCTAAGTGTCCGTCGACAGACCCCACTGACTTCGACGGTCCGTCCTGCACAACCGTCGACACTATCAGAACCTTTTTTTTCTGATGTTTTCAAAATTCTTATAAGTGTCCCTCGATGGACCCCATGACAAACCGTCGATGAGTCCGTCAGGCAGTGCTGCACTTCTGTACAGCCATTCCATTGTGTGTTTTACTCTTGTGTTTGATGATTTTGCATTTGTTACAGGCTTCTAGTGGTACTAATAACTTGTCTTTGCAGGTAAGTATGGCACCCAAGCAAGACTGTGTCTACTCGAGAGGGCGTTTTAAGTATGTCACCCCGTTGAACCAGATGGTCATAGGTCAGAAGATGAGCGTGACCCGGAGTACGTGCCGCCACGAACCCTCACTTCTACCCGTGCTTCCCTCACAACAAGATCCACGATAACAAAGGTGGCGCCCAGCGAAGTCACTGCCTCTCAGTCTTAAGAAGAGTGCATACTGACCGGCACACCTTCTGAGTCGACTGGACATTCTGAGAGAGTATCTAGCTCAGAGGAGGATTCAAGTTCTGAGGAAGCGTTTGGCTCTGTGGAGGCACCGAGTTAGATATGAGGATGAGTCTCGGGCATGGAAGAAAGATCCCAATGAGTTGGAGGCCATGGGGACAGCCTCGCTGATTTATGAGGGGGCCTCCAGTTGCGGGCTATTGAAGTTGTTGATGGGGCGTCTAGCTCCAGAATTGTTGAGGCTGAGAGGAGCACTATTGATGGTGTTGTTATTGCTGAGGACACCACTGATGGTATCCCTACTACAGAGGGAGCGGGTTTCAGCAAACCGGACACGTCAGCATGTTGATTGTCAATGGTTTGCACCTCAGGTTTGCTTTACCTACCACCCTATTCTATATACTTTTATGCATTGAGAACAATTGCATGTCTTTTTTTTGGGGTGGGGTAAATGGAAAGTGAGTGCTAGGGTGAAGTTTGAGTAGCCTAACTCACGATCCTCCCTTGGGGTTTTCTTGCTTGTGTTCTTTCTCCCCTAGAGGTTGGTTATTTTATTGTTGAACCGGCATGTTGGTATCTTTTGTACATAGTGTAGAAATGGAATCTGAAGCATCATGGCTAAAAAAACGATATCCTGATTTAAAGAAAATGCGGCATGACTAGGCATAATAACTGATGAATGTGTGGCTATAAGTATGACATATAGATACACCATGAGATGACCCTAAATCTAAAAGTTAAACTAGGTGTCTGAGAATCTGGTAGAGTAATGAGATGTCCAGTGAGTGTAAGGAAAATTTGAATAGTCCACCATTGGTACTGAGCTAGAACTTGCCTTGTTAGTCATGCTAAAAGTAAGTTGTGATAGACATTTAGGAAAGGATCATAGACTCTTGTTCAAGATAGCCAATCTTTATCCTAGATAACAGAAAACCGAACGAAAATAATCCCTTCTTGATCCAAATGATTTGAGATTAAAATAGACCTTCTTTTTTAACCCTAACTAATATTTTCTGGGAATAATGAGTTTGCCCTGGTCCCTCCTTCGACATGTTCACCTCATCTTATGAGAAAAGCATAAGTTGAGGGTGACTAATGCAGAAAACAACCTTGTTGTGGCCCTGAACCAACCTTGGGTATTACCTTGACTCATGGAAAAGCCATGAGTTGAGGGTGGCTAGTTGAGGAATGCTCTGGAAAGTGGGGTTGAAAAAATAAATAAAGAGAAAAAACAAAACGAAAAATAACTCAAGAAAAGTCAAAAATAAAAAAAAATTACTTATACAAAAGGAGAAAGAAAGGATAAAAGTAAGCGAAAGAATATCAAAAAAAATTGAGAAATAGGGTCGAATAAAACGATGAAAAGGTAGGACGCTTAGCCGTTATGTCAAGGAGGGAAACAAGTAACTAAAATACATCCAAATGTACCCTACCTGACCCTGAGCCTAAATTACAAGCTAATAAAGTCCTATCATGATTTTAAGAGTCTATTATGGTGAATTTAAAGCAGTGAAAATAAGGGAAAGCCTATGGCAACAAATATAAATGAGGTGTGAAGTTGTTATGAGAGCGAGTGTTGAAAATAAAATAATCCTTTTAATCAAACTGAAAATATTGTGTGAAAAATGAGGATGTTTTTTTGAAGTGAGGACACTAGTTGCAATACCGGAAAATTGGTACCTTGGTGAGCGATGAAAGAGGATAGGTATCGGTGTGTGGTGAGCCAGTCTCATGGTCTGGTCCACATGATCTAGCATAATTGTGATAGAATGCATAAACATAATGAAAACAATCGGGATTGATAACTAGATGATTGCGAAAGCTAAAATAAGGATACTCTTGTACAAAGGTTTTGTGGTGGGTCATTGTGCGTCGCTTAAGGAAAAACAACGAATTTAAGTTGAGGGTGTTGATGTACTGTGGTTTCACGGTACTTCCAATGCTTTTTACTTAAGTTTAGTGTGTGTCTAAGGCCTTTTTGTAGTAGTTTAAATTTATTTTTCTATTCGTTTGTAGTAAAACTATCAAAAAGGAAAATACGGAAAAATTGTGCTGAAATTGCAGAAGTGATGACCTACGGAGCCATCGATGGTCCGTCGACCCCTCAACGGTCCGTAGGTGGCAACCGTCGTCTGAAGAAAATACTGCTAGGAAGATTGGAGAATTATGGCCAAGTATGGGTCTATGGAAGCTATTGATGGACCGTCATCTCCACGACGGACCGTCCTGCACATCCGTCACTGCTAACAGAAAGTAGCCCCAGTACCCGTCTTGAAAAGATACTAAGTTTGGATAAACGATAGACATCGATGCACCGTGTGCACTCAACGGACTGTCATCCTGGTCCGTCGATGGTAATAGTGAGTTGGAAAATAAAGAAGCTGAAAAGTATATTAAGTGTAGAACGGCGGAAGGCCTTGACAGTCCGTCGTGGCCTCGACGGTCCGTCGGTCCGGTCGTCGACGGCGACGTGTTTTTGTGCAGATTTTCCTTAAATAGATTTCCTTTTTATGTTAGGATTTCTTTATTATAAATACTTGTAAAAACTTCATTTTTGGAATTAGACTCTTTGGTATTTTTCAATTTTGTTATCCTAGTTGTTGAACTTGAGATTTTGGGAAATATTCTACTTTACGGAATCATTTGTTGCAAGATTTTGATTTATTCAAGTAATTTTCTGGATTTTCTTGAATCTCATCAAAATAAGTACATGAATTCTTTCCTAATCAAGATGAATTATGTGATTGTTAACATGGGTAACTAAATCCATAACCAGGGTTGTGGAAACCATGGGTAAATAAAAAAGTGAAAACTAGCTAAATAACAATTCTAGAATAGTGTCTTGCTTGTATTGATAATTATTTCGTATAGAAGTCTTTTTAACGAGTGCACACGTTAGAACTCGCCTTGTTGTTGCTACTTTCGGGGCCAAGGAGGTAGATAATAAGAAAGGAATTATCAACGTATATTTAGTATACACTATCTAATAGGATAGTGTTGATTGGTGCAAAGTCAGAACTAAGCCATGCATCGATTAGGATGCTTAATATGAGGTAAAAGTAAGGTTAAGTAAAACATACACACGTAGCTGGACCAAGGTGTGAGTGAAATTCCCTAGTTTCGGACCAAGGAATTAGGGATACATAATTTACCACTTTGCATGCAAGATACTAGGAAAAGATTGTTATAGCTAGAATTACCGTGTTATGAACCTGTGGGGAACACTTATTCCCTAGTTACTCTCATCACTTGATAAATATAAAATATTCATACTTTCTACTTGTTTACATAGAAATATTGATTTTTTTTATTTAAACCCCTCTTTTAGTTACTTGTTTTTGGAATGGACTTGATTAAATAGAAGCAATTATAGGTTAAAGTTAAGTCTAAATCATTTTCATCGTGGGATCGTCCCCAGCCTCATAGTTGGGTTCTTTACTTGATACGACTGCTTATATTCTTTTCGAGAAGTAAATTTGAGCGTATCAGCGTTTGTATTAAATTCATACAATTTTTATCTCTAAAGGTGTAGGTGAAAGGTGAGAAAGATAGTGAAGGAGAGCTTGGATTCTAGAATCATTCAAGGAAAGTTGAAGTATATCCTCAATTGACTCGAGGGCATATATAGATGTCTTTTATTTCATTTATTGAAGTATTGTAATAGACTAAGTATTTCTATATTTTGAAGTATGGGTCGTGTCCCAAGTATTCTAGTGTCTAAGATTTGATGAGATTGAGACTTAGTATTTCCTATGATTTCTAATGAAAGGTGTTATTAAAGATATTCTAATGTTTTGTGAAAAGTTTTGATTCCGCGCTACTTTTCATTATGTATATGCGGTGAATGATACAAAATGGGCTTGTACAAGACCTCTGAGATGTCAAGTACACCGGTTGCAAATCCGAGATTGGACCTAACTTCTAGGGTGTGGTTTCGTGAAGTGACAATTCTTCAAAACTAAACATTCTTTTCTCTAAAGTTCTCAACATCACCATTGAAGAAGAAGGGAAGAAGCAGGCAGCAATTAGGTAGAGTTTCACCAAGGTTTCAAGCTTAGTTTAAGGCTGTGATTAAATGTATGTGAAACTCCTTTATACATGGATTCATACATCCATGGGGCCCCCATGGATATTCCTCAATTGTGAATAAAAAATACCCCAATCTAGCTAGTGTTGTTAATACATTGTGGGTAAGGCTTGATTGTGATTCCAAAACAGTAGATATCATTCACTTATGTTTGAATTATGTTTATATGATTATTATATTATGTTTCATGTGAACTCCTTAATGAACCCTAATCTAGATTGATGAGGTGATCATTGTCTGTTTTGGCCATTAGAAGCAAGGTTGAACGTTCTAATTCATCTTCTTATTTCAATTGTCTTGATTGCTAATTGATACTAGTTAGGATAATTTAAATATGAATTGACCTATACTTTAGGGAATATGAAGTATATTGGCTTATAATGATAGAATTGAACCTTTATGATGAAGTAAGACCTAAATCACCTAGTAATGAGAGTTGTGATTATATTACCATGAAATCTAGGTATAAAGAAGTGATTAAGAAAGAAAGCTTGAGAGTAGGGTTTGTGATAATGATAGCTAGGGTTTAGGGAGAAGCTAATGTGATTACCTAGTGATTCTAAGGATTTGACAGTAAAGTCAAAAAGAGGATTGAAGTCTAATAGGTTTGATTATGATGAAAGAACTATACTCACCTAACCTACCTTATGGAAGCTTGAATGTATAAAGTGATAGAATCACTTGAGCATGGCTAGGTTGTCAAGGACATCCTTCCATGAGAGAAAAGTGTTAAGATAGACTTAACAATTAAATCTTGGAGTATATTCTTGACCCCAAGTGCAATGCAAATGAGAAGAAGTGTCACACATGATAGGGTCCAGACTCCAAGAAGAAAGGAGAGACACACCATGTAGATGTGAGTATTGTCCAAGTGTAAGGGGGGACTTTTACGTAATAGAGTTTGTTTTCCCAAAGTTTTGTCTCATGAGACGGGATCCTTCACATAGTGGAGTCAAGGTTTCCTAGTAGAGACCTCCATATCCTATGAATTTAGATATGCTTGAGAAGCATCTCATAGTGTTCAAAGCATAATGAACTAAGACTTACTTAATGAAGTAACTCATAGTGTTCATTAGTGTAAATGAACTTAGACATACCAAAAGTGGTATGACATATTTTTCATGAGTTTAGATGAACTTAGACACAGAAAAAGTCGTATCTCATAGTGTTCATGGCTTTAGTGGACTTACACATACTTAAAAAAAAGTCTCGTAGGGTCCATGAAAATAAAGAACTTAGACATACTTAATGAAGTATCTCTTAGGGGTTCAACTTATTATTGAACTAAGATGTTCTTAAGAGAGAGTACCTCATAGGGTTCTAAAGTAAAGGAGAGGAACTACGTTCCTAATCAAGAAGTACCATTAAGAGGACATAAAGTAATACTTAGCATGAATAGTATCATGGGATGGTACAAGTGCATTGCAGTAAGTATTACTTAGGGTCATTAAAGAGAAGCCATTGAGATAGATTTGGACTAGAGTTTCGTTCCTAGTTTTAGTTTACTAATGGAGAGACTGATTCCTTAGTTAAGAGAGTTAAGTTAATGATGAGGCCTAAGTAGGGTGGGTATGACTAGGATGACTTCAAGCTTAGTGTGAAGGGTAGTATGAGATGTCTTTCATGCATTACACAAGTGTGTATTGGAGTTACTCAGAAATATGGTACCCTTATGGCATAGAGAAGATTTAGAATATACCATGTATATATACTATGCTAAGATGACATGTAAACCTAGGTCCTGACTAAGAGAGTGGACTATTACCAAGAATGACCAAAGAGAGGTACTTATCTTAGGTAGCATTATGGGATGATATGTAGCGCCCCATTCCTAGAGATACTAAAAGTTGACAAGAAACCTAATTTAATACTTGCGACATTTAAAAAAGATTAACGAAGGTTCATAAGGAATAATTTAGTTACAGATGTGCATCTTGCCAACTTTAAATATTTAATTAAGGTCAAATTTTATATGGCACGAAATTTTAACTAATCACGAAAAAAACTCCTAAAATCTTGTAAGAAACACCGACAAGCTTTCATGCATATATTATCCTCACATTTAAGGTCAAAATAACAATATTATTTCCAACTTCCATGTAGCAAAATTCGGCATGTTAATGCCTCACACAACTTACAAAACATATATAAGTTATTATATTAAAAAACTTGCGTTTACACATCCCAAAAAGATAAAAATGTATAACCATACTTATATAACAACTCGTGGTGACATGACCATATAGACACTCAAAATCTAATTTAATTATACAACACATAGATCATGCACAAGTCCCAAGGTTTATACAAAATATGCATATGCCTATATGCAAGTGTGATCTTCCTTTAAGGCTTTCAAAATTTCCATCTTCAATTACCAACTTCAACCGTCTTCTCGAACATTCCCTACGATAGAAACAATTATCGCTAAGCATAATTCTTAGTGGTGTAAAAACTATAGATCCGACACCCTTAGATTCAGCAAGTTGTCATTCTCAAGTCAAGGGTAGCATAATTGATATTAATGAGTAAATCAAGTAAACAATATACTAAGTGTATCAAGTTGGATAATTAAAGCTCCAAATGTCAATAGAGTTCATAGCACAATTTCTAAGGGGTTCAATAACAAGACTCGACCAATATATACATCATCTGTTCACACCAAGCACGAGCAGAAACAAGAATGGTCTATGCCCTGTATCAAAAAGGGTCATAGACCAATAATCAAGAGAACCAAGAACAATATTAAAAATGGCTTTCTAGTTCGTAATTAAAATCGAAAACTCCCATACTTAAGACGAACTAATAATCCAGAGTCAAGATGACCAATGATCCGATTCCAAAGGCATACCAATAGTGAAAAATTCACAACCACAAGAAGGACAAAGTCCTAACAAGAATGCCAAGTAATCAAACAATCCATAAAAGTGGGTGAGTAACACAAGAGTCTTTAATGTCTTAATCGACAAAAACACAACAATGCAAAGTGACAAGAGGTAATCTACGTACCAATATAAACTTTTAGATATACAAGAAACTAAAAATAGTACAAGTACAAGTTTATGCACAAACCTCAACGCTTTAGCAAAGAAACAGTCGAACATGATTCAAGAGTTCAAACATAGACCAACCAAAGTATGAAGGTCCTCAACTTGTTCACGAGTATATATGTAACAACCCTAAAAAATGAATAAGATAAATACTTAAGGTGTCAAGAATGCTTGCGATTAGACCCAGGGTTCACACGGATTGATACGCATAGAACCAGACCTCAGAACCCTTACTACGCCTAAGCCAACTAACTTGGGGAGTCAATTGATCTTGGAAAGGTTGGAACCAACCATGTAGGTCTCTCAAAAATGAAGATTTAATCAAAAGAGTCTTTACTGGACTTAAAAGAGGAAATTTTCAGTTTTGAGGGTCCAGGGGTAAAATGAACTTTTCCAGGCCAAGGGTATTATCGTAATTACCCTAAGGAATTAATTAATTAATTAGTTAATTTAATGAAATAACCAATTAGGCTCTGGTTGACCCGAAATGGTCCATTTCGCAATGGACACTCCACCCGAGTTCGAGCCCCAATGGAAGCAACATATCGGTGATTTAATTATGTTTTATAATCTGATTTTTAAGGGCATAATGGTTCTTTCACTAAGATAATTGAATCAGGTTTTAATATAAATTAATAAGGAGTCCTAGTTTGACTAATTACCAAACTAAAACTCCTAATATTAGACTACTCTCTCACGATCTCTCTCTCACATTTCATCATCTCTCTCACGTTGGTTTCTGCAAAAACAACTAAAACAAAAGAAATAATATTAATAGTTCTTCACACTTGAAGAACTCACATGAAATTTTATGAAAGACAAAGTAACCAAAAACGTTAAGGCAAAGAGAAGTTGTCCATCGAGTGGTGTGTATGTTGAGGAAGCTTGGATTAACTTTAGAGAGGGTTTTGGGTGGCAACTTCAACGTTTGAATAATCAAATAAGGTATGGGTTCCTTCCATATTGGTCCCTTTCCCAAGATACCCCTTAAGATTCAGTCATTCAGTCTAAAAACTAAGATTGTTTTCCCCATTGCATGTCCCTGTCACTAGCTCGCAATGATTCATCGGTTGGGTATGTGTGCTGGTAGATTAGGTATGTGTGATATTTTTGTGTTGGATGTGAATATGTTTATGTACGTGAAATCATGAAAATGACAATCAATGTGTGTTCGAAATTATGTGCAAGTGTGTGCAAGTGTGTGACTTTTGCAAGGGTCTCGACTTGATGCTCAAAAATTTGATAATGTTGTAGTGGTTGTTTTATGTGCATAAATCCATGAAAAGTCGTGATGTTCATTTAAGGAACGGAAAAAGGGCCTAAAATATCCTCGAAGTATTGAAAATTGTACAAAATTACCCTCCATCCACCTACTGGCTCCAAAATACCCTTCCTACCCACCTATTGGCTCCAAAATGCCCTTGTCATCCACCTTTGGGTTCAAAATTGACCACTTATTTAACAGTTTTAAATTTTTACTATTTAAATATTTTTTTAAATACGTGGCGCTCAACTAGTTGTGATAATTTAAGTTATTTGTATAATTTATAAATCAAAACACTACCCACCCATTAATAATTAAACCCCATCAAATTAATAAACTCGTCACATTATTAATGCAACAACAGGAACGCTATTGCCAATGAGTGTTTTTAAAATTTTGAGGTTAAAATAGAAGTAAATTATCATACATTCAAGTGTCTAAATAAAAACTATCAATTAACTTAAAAGTCTGACTATGTTAATTTTAATTATTAATTTTTCTCAATTACGTGGTGTTACTTCATAGATAATTTTTTTTAAAAAATTGTATATTACATGTTTTAAAACAAATCATAAATATTTATAAAATTATATAAAAAAAGTGCATGTATTAATTTGGGATGTACTACTTCTTTACACTTTAATCATAAATCTCGAATTCAAGTTTGAAAGAGAATCATATTGAAATTGTCCTCCTAAATAAGCGGCTCAACCGATATTTGCTTGGGGCTTTAATTCGATCTCGATTAATTTTGGATCATCTTAAGGAATCTATAATTTTGTCATGTTTTAGTAGTGTTTATTACGATTTTGATATTATAATTTGTTTATTAATTGGGTGGAGTTTTGTTAGTAATGAGTGGATAGTGGGTTTGTTTATAAATTATATTAATAAATTAAATTATAATCAATAGTTGAACGCCAAATATTTTAAAAAATATTTAAATAATTTAATTATAAAATAGTTAACTAACTGGTCAACTTTGAACCTAATGGTGGATGACAAGGACATTTTGGAGCCAATAGGTAGATGAAAAGGGCATTTTGGAACCAATAGGTGGATGGAGGGTAATTTTGTACCATTTCCAATACTTTGAGGGTATTTTAGGCCCTTTTCCGTTTAAGGAACTGTATCTGATTAAGTGACAATCTTTTAGACAATTAAACTCATGAAAGATGCGCCTAAAGATGTGTTAAAATGGTATATGAATACACCCTAAGAACTAACATGAAAAGGTTGATGAAAGAAAGCTAAAAATAAAGAATAAATTTCCGGCTTGGTGTACCTTAATTTTGTTCAAAAAGAAAGTTGGAAATCTGAAAATTTAATACATTTTAAATAGTTGAGGCCACCAGGATTCGAACCTGTAACCTCACCCTTTGGCTATTGGAATTCGCAAAGAAAAAAAGAAAAAGAAAAGGGGGCTGGGGGAATTGAAAATGAGTCTGCTGGTTTAGGAAGAAGATAACAAGAATTAAAATAAACAAATGGGAGGCGTGGGTATCAAAACCATGACATTCATGCAGCGAGTGAAGAAGAGAAATTAAGGAAAAGAAAATGAGAGGTGTGGGGATCAAACCCACGACCTCAAGGCTGGGAAGGAGAACACGAAATTAATTAAAGAAATGAAGTGAGGCTGTGGGGGTACGATCCCACAACCTCACTGCCACACGTCTAGCTTAGTGAATTTTCTATTAAAAATAAAGATAGGAGGCTGTGGGGGTTCGAACCCACAACATCCCAATTCCCAACGAAAATTAAGAATAAATAAATGAGGCTATGGGGGTTTGATCCAACAACCTCTTGGTTTAGGAGAAATTGAGCAACACGATGATAATGAAAAATAAAAAGGGGTTGTGGGGGTTCAAACCCACAACCCTTTGGCCAACCTAAGAGGAAAACCAAGTAGAAAACTAAATATACAATGCTAATGATGGGGTTCCATCTAGAGTCCCAATATCATGGAGATTAAAAATAAAATCAATGAAAAATCTAAATGTTATCCAAGTGATTCGAACGTGGATTTCCTTTCCCAAACATCCATATTGATACACAAGTCATACGTGAACAAAATATCATAGAATAATGCCACCAACATAGATCGAAATAAAGATATTGGCATATATACAAGATACATAAGTCTTGTACAACATAATCCTAAGAATGTATTAATCAATTAACGAACTATGAATGAATCCCCATGGCTTGAGTGTTTAGACTCATAAGTCATACGTTCATAAGTAAGTGAACCTAAGATGTATGTAATGAAATGATGAACCCTAGAATTGTTAAGTATGAGTGTAAGATACACTAATTGGCCAAGTGCATTGGCATAAGATGAGATGAACAATATAATGATGAAACCCTAGAATGGTTAAATGAGGGTGTGAAACACACTAAATGTCCAAGCGCAGTGGCATATGATGAAATGAACATTCACGTAATAAGAGGTAAGTAACTATGAAAAGAAAATGTGCTAATAATAATGAAAGTGGTGACAACATGATGTGAGACTAATCTATATGATGAGAGCGATCTCAAATGAGCCTAAGTAAATGTTACCAAAATGTACTTACTTGTGAGAGTGTAAGATAATGAAGAGACCAGTCTCTATAAACGCTCTAATGGAAGTATTGAGCTTAAAACACTTAATACTAATGATGAGATGAGAAATCATCTAATGATCTATGATATCCTCATACTAGAAGCCAACTTCCATGACGTATGAGATGAATGTAATGGAACTTTATACTGAGCACCGATAAGATAACTATGAGCGGTGATACCTTCTTTCGGGAAGGACAGAGGTTCACATAACTCTCATGAGATGATATTGTCCGGCTTGTTTGGTATGTGTCTCCTTATATCTCCTAGTATTCAAACCTATACATCCAATATAGGGATCTGGCGGGGTTAAATTCCCATGTACGCTAGTATGTTATTGGTCACTTTCGCTGATGATTCCACCTCTTTTTGGTGTGGGGGACACATTGGATTTCATGATGCTCACATGATCTATTTCGGTTAAAGTTTAAGTTATCAATGAATGAATGAGGCCAGCCTCAAATGATGCACATAATGAAATGAATGATACCAAAGGTGTTAGGATAGGATAATCAAAAGGTGAGTTAGATTCAAGTAATGACATTAGATCATTCTTGGTCATTGCACAACGAACCTAATGAAAGTCTTAAACTACATCCTAGGTATAGCTGATGTTTAAACTGGCCTATGAATGAAATGAAATGGAGTATGTATGAATGAACTAAGCAGACTCTGTGTTTGCTAATGAAGACTCCCTAGTGGAGGTCCCCTCTGTTGAGCCCTCATTTCTGGGATGTCTTGATGTTAAGTCCATGATTCCAAGGTCTCGTGACATATGAATGAATGATATTAAATAAGTTATGTGCTAAATACAAAATGTGTTGTATGCTATATCATATATGCTATGTGTAAATGTTATGTGTTGTGTGCAAATGTGAAAAGTATGATGATGTATGTTATTCTCATGGCATAATTTTCCTATTCCAAATCTGTAAAGCTCAATGACTTTCCGAATTCAAATTTGGTAAGCTCATTGACTTTCCTAATCCAAATTTGGAACATTCCTAATTTTAATTTTGCAAGTCCACTGACTTGAATTCCAAAAATCATGTTGTTAGGAAAGAGCTATTCTTTTCATGCATGTCCTTGGTGTGTACTTTCATATACCCATACTTAGTACAAGTGTGTACTAACCTTATACAAACTCTACTATTTTAGGTCCAGGTACAGGTTGAAGATTGAGTTACAGGATCATCAGTACAATTATCCGGATGTTTTGGTAGGTCCTCATGCTTTCGAGGATGCTGATGTTTTATATTATAGCTTAGTTTTAGAGTTGAGGTAGTGAAGCATGTTCCACTAGTGTTTCTTTCCTGTTTTCATTTAGACTATGTATTGGTGTCATTCTGGCAATTATACACTTAATAAGAATTGAACTATTTCTTTCAGTTACTTATCTCTTAATGTTAGATGGTTGATGGTGAACACTTACTTATTAATGAGAATGTTTTTATATGTATGTTAAGAAACAAAATTTTCAAAATTTTCTGCCAAAATTAAACTATGTAAAGTAAGAATGACGTAAGTAGGCTTGTCTGCGACCTCTGAGAGGTCAACAACGCCAGTCTCGTCTGGGGTCTAGATTCCAGTCGTGACAATATGCAACCTTAAAAATGCAAGTAAATAACATCTTTAATTACTAGTATCTCAAAAATTTCAATTTAAAATAGGATAACCATACAAGTATGCTTAGACTTTGCAAATACAACTATTGCTCCCAGTACAATGATTCTGACCAGCTTAATGTCTCATATCGCAACTAAGATTTGAAAGAGAAAACGGCAAAAATGGACTTTATATCATTCATAAATGATGTAGGTACATTTATTAATCTAGCAAATAATAAAGAATTACCTCAAAATACGTTTTGTAAAAAAAGATATAGTTAAAATACTAACAGCTGAACATACATGATTACTAATTCCAGAAGTTGGACGGAACTTGTCCTATGTTGCGTCCCATGTTTAAAATCATTAACACCAAAATTAGAGTTTTCCACAATGAATAATATTTGAATAATTACAAATTATCTTTCCAAATCATATTTACTAACTCTAAAAAAAGTTATATTTAACGAGATATGTTTAAAATACCAAACACTACCCAGTATTAAAGTAAATTCTTTATCACTTACAAAGATGAAGTCTGTGTGTGTTGGGTTAAAGACAAAAGGACCTAGTTTTTCCTTTGATTTTGAAGAAAAACTGTTTTCTAATGTATAATTCTCTTAGACTTCAGTTGAAAAGAAAATCACAAGGGGAAGATTGCAAATATAGTGTCTGGAGTGAAGCTTAGTCACACATGCAGATATCCAATACAGGTTATATATATATATATATATATATATATATATATATATATACACACACACACACACACACACTTTATACCAAAGCATTCAACTTATATGAAATTCTTATTAGTCATTTCACATAAATATCCCCATACAATACCTTAAATTATGATAACACTCAGGTTAGGAAGGTTTACAATTATTACAAAATTTCAAGTTCCCAAAGTGAGAATAAAACATCTTATGGTAATCAAGCAATGATGTATCGACATGTAAATCATGCTCTAGTATTTTTGGGTTGTTACAACTCTCTCCCCCTTACAAAAATTTCATCTCAAAATTTACCGTAGACTAGTCCCGAAATAGATGCGGATATTGTCTCCTCATGTCTAATTCTCTCTCCCAGGTAGATTCTTTTCAAGAATGGTTCATCCAAAGTACCTTTACTAAGGGGATTCTATTGTTCCTAAGATTCTTTAGTTCCCGATCTTGAATTATGATAGGTTCTTCATTATACGTCAAGTCAAGATTAACCTCAGTAGTTTCAACTGGAATAAAATGAGATGGGTCATAACGATATCTTCTATGCATAGAAACATGGAAGACATTGTGGATCTTGTCTAACTCAGGTGGTAAAGTCAATTTATATGCAACTGGTCCAACCCTTTCAAGTATCTCATAAAGTCCAATAAATCGGGGACTAAGTTTTCCTTTCTGACCAAATCTCATAGTCTTTTCCATGGAAAAACCTTTAAGGAAAAATTTTCTCCAACTTGATATTCAATGTCACACATTTTTAAATCAACATACGACTTTTATCTATTCAAAGAAATCTATCAACGATCCTTGAAAATTAAACTTTGTCCTCGGTTTGCGGCACAATTTCAAGACCAATAAGCTTTCTTTCACCAATTTCACTCCGACAAAGAGGGGTCCGACATATTCTTCCGTATAACGCTTCATAGGGAGGCATTCTAATACTTTATTGGTAGATAGTAAGAGAATTCTATCTAAGCAAAGTGTTTGTCCCAACTACCCTCAACGTCAATAATGCTAGATCGAAGCATATCCTCCAAAATTTGTATAACTCTTTCTGATTGGCCGTCTATCGAGGATGAAACAAAGTGCTAAATTTCAATTTTGTACCTTAAGCTTCCTGAAAGCTACCCCAAAATCTAGATGTAAACCTTGGGTTTCGGTCAGATACAATAGATACCGGGATACCATGTAGTCTTACAATCTCATTAATGTACAACTCGGCTAAACTCTTAAGTGAATAACCCATCCTAATTGTTAACAACTGAGCACTCTTTGTTAGCCTATATACAATCACCCATATTGCATCATGGTTTCTGTGAGTGTGAGGAAGTCCAGAAACAAAGTCCATAGTTATTCTCCCATTTGCATTCCGGCATCGACAAGGGTTGCAGTAAATAAACCGAGACTTGATGTTCCGCCTTTACTTGTTGACAAACCAAACATTTTGAATTGAAATCCGCAATTTCTCTCTTTATTCCATTCCACCAATACTTTTCTTTGATTGTCTGGTACATCTTTGTACCTCCAGGATGCATTGCATATGGTGAAGTATGTGCTTCTTTCAATATTTGTCTCCTCAAGTTGTCATCATTAGGGACACATAACCCGTTTTGATAAAGTAAGACACCATCCTTTGTTAATGTAAAATCAAGCTTCTCCCCATTTTGGACCTCTCTAGTCAATTCTACAAGTTTCTTATCTAACTTTGTGCTTCCTTCACTTGTTCAAGTAATATTGGCTTTACTTCCAAATTAGCAATAACTGAACCATTTCAATCAGTTGTAAAACAAACATTCATGGCTCTTCAGGGAACTAAGTATTCAGTAAGAGTTAAGTTCAAGTAAGCTAAAGAGTAAGAGTTGAATTCATCATTAAAAAGCTATAAGGGAACTAAGTATTCCCTAAAGGTTTATAAATATTTTCAAATTTAAAGTGAAAAAGGAAAATAAGTGTTCCAAAAGAGTTTTTAACAAAAAGGGGAACATTGATTCCAAAAGGAGCTTTTGAAAGCTAAAGGGTTCAAAAAAATTTCTCAACCCAAAGAAAGAAAGTTTTGTGAAAAGCATGAGCTAAAGTATATTTTGAGATTAGTATTGAGCATCGATGTGGGGATCATAGTTCATATTAACTCAAGATCCATGTAAACCATGAAGCCATCATGGGTGTTAACGAGTCATACTTCTTAGATGATCATGTAAGTTAAGCTAGTGGATCCACTAAGTTAAGTAAGGTCCTATACCAATGGCAAGGTATAGTATGATCCTTGGGCAATGTGAGGTAAAATGTTGTATCAACACTTAGGATCATAGTGGTGGTTTTCGATTAGAGAAACTCCCACAAAAGTTTTATTACTTTCATATAAGTAAAGTTGAGTTTATTATTGTTTTATCTTTAATGAACTAAGTGTTTACACTGTTTTATCAGCTTTATATATATTACATATGTCTTTATATATTTATATTGGGTTGGTATCTTATGAGTCGAGCCAAGGTAAGTTCATCCTTAATCCATTTCAAGCTTTATAGATGTGTTTAGCATTCCAATTCGCATACTTGTACATTTAATGTAGAAATGTTAGTTGATCTGCATCGTCTTATGCTGCACACTCAGGTAACCAGGATCTGTACGCAACGCACCGTTGATCCTGTTGAGCACTCCACAGTCACTTGGTGAGCCTCCTTACATTCCGGAGTACATGCCTCATATTGCTTTTCTAGCTTAGTTCATTAGGATGTTATGGGGCCTGTCCATACATCCATCTCAGTCAATTTAGAGGCTTCATAGAAAGTTAGTAGTTCAGTGTTGAAGTCTAATTTATCTTATATTTCAAATTTCCAGTTGAGAATTAGTGCCATTTTGTTCAAGAAAATTATTTATGTTGTTTGATGAGAAAGTTTCTAATTCTTTATTTGAGTTTAATATAGTCTTCCGCTGAGTTAGTAGACCAGGGGTTTTATCAAGGACAATAATGTAGGAGCCATCCATGTTCAGGTTGTAGGCTCAGGGTGTGACAATATTGTCCTTTAAAATGATAACCAACTAAGAACCTCATCAGAAGGAAGGGTAATTAAGCAAATGGTCTCAAAAAATTTCTTGAACTTTGAGGTATTCACTTATTTTAGATTATTAAAAAATGTCAAAAATTTACTGAATGCTGACTACAAGGACTAATAATCTATTTACATATTTTATGATATTGACTTTCTTGCTAATTAAGAATATAATTCTAATAGATTTTTAAGAGTGATTGATTTGAAATTTGAACAATGTATTGAATGTAGACTAAAGAGAGTAAGGATGTATTTACATATTTTTAATGATAATGATTTTCTTGCTAATATTATGATTTCGTAGGTTTTTAAAGATTGGTAAATTTGGAATCATAACAATTAAATAAATGTGGACTATAACACTTAATTTATATATTTTATGATAATGATTTTCTTTCTAAGGTAATGTTTTGGTAGGTTTTTTCAAGTTTGATAGATTTGATTTAGTTTTTTCTTCTAATCAAATATACGTGAATCAATATATACGGAGTGTTATTTATTTTATTTCCAAGTTTTATCTTGTAAAAACTCCTAATATCAACTATAGAAGCCTCTCTTTGTTCCTTAATTTTTCATCCTTCAGTTGCATTTTCTATACTTTCTATACATAGCTTTGGAGATCATATTTTAACTTTCTTTTATGTTGTTCGAAAAAATATTTTTCAAAATTATGTTGACTAAAATTCTGGAAAGTAATAGTGAGAAGGAATCAACCAAAGTCAACAACTCTCTTGTTTGTACTACATGAGGGTCCATCAAGATAAGTCAACCTAAAACCCAACTAATACAGTGAATGCGGAAGTAAAATGTGAATAAAAATCTAATAATATAAAATACTATGGAACGCAAGGTCATTTTAACTAAACCCCTAAAATATGGTTGTTACGTGTACAAGACTCTAAAGTATTGCAACTGAATCAAAAGAAAAATACAAGTTTTATATGACCTTGTTTCTAGAGTAGAACAAGATTGTAAATTGGAGTAAGAAGGTCCGCAAAAATGACACACAACTACCTCACAAACCTCCATAAGAAGCCTCAGACAAGGAGAAGACAAAACTCCACAAAGGTACGGTCTAGTAACCTACAAAAATGTAGAAGCAAGGGGTGAGTAATAAACCACACAGTACTCAACAAGTAAACTTCTTAACACAAGCTAAGGGAATAAAATACGGATACTCCTTACACATTAACCGAACCTCCACAACTAGAACCTGTATAAAATCATCCCAACCTAACAATTCACAATTTACATAGCACACAACTCAATAATAATCTCTTTAACAAATTACATATCCTCAATACAACTCAATATTCATAAATCACAAGTTTCACAAAAAGACACTCACAATAACAGCAACCTAATAGATCAAGTTCACCAAATAGAGGAAATAAATTATCAAGTACTTTCCAACCACCAATAAAACACAAGATCAACAAGAATGTAGGATGTCATATGGGATGCAATTCAATATGACACCATGAAATGAAATGCCTCAGAATACCCAGTACTTTTTCAATTGTATATACATGATATTCCTTGGAAATACATTAAGAGTTTGACCAAAGGGGGCTCGCGAGGTCCATATACCGACACGGACGATCTCCACGTGCCAAACTTATAACCATAATAAAGTCCTCATACGGACGATCTCCACGTGTCCAAATTATAATTAAACTCGAATAGGTGTGCACGTGCTAAAGTAATCAATGTAATTAAGTGAAATTTTGAACGTTCATAATTTTAACTTTAGGTGTTAATTTCGGGTATAGAAAAACTCCATTTCATGGTCCATACCTGATATGCAATTAATAAAAACTATAATTATATATTAAAACTAACACACATAATTTATTAAATCATCACAAACATGCGCAAAACATTATCGTAAAAAATACATACAATCAATGTGTGCCTCTCTAGGGGGCAAACAATGAATACTACCATATCTTTTAAAACATGATGAATTAGATGAGCCATGACATATGAAATTTGTAGATCAATCAATTTTCTTACAAATGCCACCAATTTTGTATCATTTAATATTTAAATTGAATCAGCATGACAATTTTACTAAAGATTTGAGTAATTGTAAATAAGTGAAATTTCGAACGTTCATAATTTTAGCTTAAGATGTTAATACCTAATTTGAACTTATTAATATCGATAATTTTCCATTCGAACTGACACATATAATTTATAAAATCATCGCAAACACCAAAAAAAATTTTTTTGTCAAATAACTACATGCAATAAATAAGTGCCGCTCAAGAAGACAAATAATGTATACTATCATATATTTTAGAACGTAATGAATCAAGTGAGCCATGACATATGAAAATTGTAGGTCAATGAGTTTTCTTTCAAATTCCACCAATTTTGTATCATTTAATGTATAAAGTAAATCACTATAATCATTATACTAGAGATGGTGTAATGGTAAATACATAAAATTCTTAACGTTCATAATTTTGGCTTTAAATGTTAATTTCAGGTATAGAAAAACTCTATTTCACAATCCATACCCCATTTGAACTTATTAATACCCATAATTATCAATTTGAATTAGTACACATAATTTATTAAATCATCACAGACACCCACAGAAAGTTTTTGTAACAAAACTATTTTCAATCAATGTGTGCATCTCTAGAAGCCAAACAATGTATACTACTATATCTTTTAGTACGTAATGAATTAGGAGAGCCATGACATATGAAAATTGTAGGTTAAAGAGTGTTATTTCAAATGTCACAAATTTTGTATCATTTAATGTTTGAAGAAAATAACTATGACCATTCTACTAGAGACTAGTTTAATTGTAAATAAGTGAAATTTCGAACGTTCATAATTTTTGCTTTAAATATTAATTTCGGGTATAGAAAAACTCTATTTCGCGATCCAGACCTCATTCAAAATTATTAATACCAATAATTATTCATACCAACTAACTTACATAATTTATTAAATCATCACAAACATCCGTAAAATTTTTTGATAAAAACTATATGCGATCATTGTGTGTCTCTCGAAAGGCAAACAATGTATACTACCAAATATTTTAGTACGTAACGAATTAGATGAGCCATAACATATGAAAATTATAGGTCAATAAGTATTCTTTAAAATGTGCTAAATTTTATATCATTTAATGTTTAAAGTAAATAACTATAACCATTTTACTAGAGACTAGTATAATTGTGAATAAGTAAAAATTTTAATGTTCATAATTTTGGCTTTAGATGTTAATATCAGGTATAGAGAACCTCTATTTCACGGTCCATACCTCATTTGAACTTATTAATACTTATGACTTTTGGAACTAACACACATAATTTATTAAATTATCACAAACAGGTACAAATATTTTTGTCAAAAACCGAGACTCAATCAATGTGTGCCTCTCTATAAGGCAAACAATGTATTCTGCCATATCTTTTTGTACATAATGAATTAGGTGAGACATCATAATATATGAAAATTGTAGGTCAATTAGTTTTCTTTCAAATGCAAAAGACTTTGTAAAATCTAATATTTAAAGTAAATCACTATGACTATTTTACTAGAGACTAGTGTAATTGTAAATAGGTGAAATTTCGAACGTTTGTAGTTTTTGCTTTAGATGTTAATTTCTGGAAGGGAAAAACTCTATTTCACGGTCCATACCTCATTTGAACTTATTAATAGCTATAACTGTACATTCGTACTAACATACATATTTTATAAAATCATTAGAAACAACCACAAAACATTGTGCTAAAAAAGTTACATGCAATCAGTGTGTACTTCTCTAGAAGGCAAACAATGTATATTACCATATATTTTAATACATACTTAATTAGGTGAGTCATGATTTATGAAAATTGTTGGTCAAATTAGTTTTCTTTCAAATACTATAAAATTTGTATCATTTAATGTTTAAAGTAAATCAATATGGCCATTTTAATAAAGGCTAGTGTAATTGTAAATTCATCAAAATTTCGAGCGTTCATTGCTTTTGCTTTAGATGTTAATTTTGGGCATAGAAAATATTTATTTCACGGTCCATACCTCATTTGAAGTTATTTGTACCTATAATTAATCATTCGAACTAACAAACATAATTTATTAAGTCCTCACAAATACCCACAAAAAAATTTTGTAAAAAAACTACTTGCAATCAATGTGTTCGTCTTTAGAAGACAAACAATGTATACAACAATATATTTTAGTACGTAATTAATTAGGTGAGTCATGACATATGAAAATTATATGTCAATGATTTTTCTTTCAAAGCTCACCAATTTTGTATAATTTAATTTTTAAAATAAATCATTATGACCATTTCACTAGACAATAATATAATTTTAAATAAGTGATATTTCGAATGTTCATAATATTAATTTTAAATGTTAGTTTTGGGTAAATAAAACTCTATTTCGCGGTCCATACCTCATTTGAACTTATTAACACACATAATTTATTAAATCATCACAAACATCCATAAAACATTTTGGCCAAAAAACTAAATGCAATAAATGTGTGTCTCTCTAAAAGGCAAACAATGTATACTACCATATCTTTAAGTTTGTAATAAATTAGGCGATCATGTCATATGAAAAATTTAGGGCAATGATTTTATTTCAAATGCCACCAATTTTGTATAATTTAATGTTAAATGTAAATTATTATGACCATTTTACTAGAGACTAGTGTAATTTTAAATAAGTGAACTTTTGAACTTTCATAATTTTGCCTTTAGATTATAGTTTCGGGTATAGATAAACTTTACCTCAAGGTTCATACCTCATTTGAACTTATTGGAGTAATACATATAATTATCCATTAGAACTAACATACATAATATTTTGAATCATAAAGAAAACCAACAAAACATTTTGATAAAAAAACTACATACAATCAATGTGTGCCTCTCCCAAAATGCAAACAATGTATTTTTCCAAATATTTTAGTCCGTAATAAATTAGGTTAGCCATGCAATATATAAATTTTAGGTCAATTTGTTTTATTCTAATTCCACCATTTTGTATCATTATATTTTTAAAATAAATCATTATGACCATTTTACTAGAGAGTAGCATAATTGTAGATTAGTGAAATTTTGAACGTTTATAATTTTGTCTTTAGATGATAATTTCGGGTGTAGTAAAATTCTATTATAGAGTCCATACCTCATTAGAACTTATTACTACAAATTACTATCATATAATTTATTAAATCATGACAAACACCCACAAAAAGTTTGGTAAAAAGCCACATGCAATTAATGTGTCTCTAGAAGGCAAAAAATGTATACTAATATATCTTTTAGTATGTAATGAATTATGTAAGCCATTACATATTAAAATTGTAGGTTCATGAGTTTTCTTCAAATGCCACAAATTTTGTATAATTTAATTTTTAAAGTAAATTATTATGACGATTTTATTTGAGACTAGTGTAAATATAAATAAGTGAGATTCAAACGTTCATAATTTTGGCTTAAGATTTTAATTTCGGGTATAAAAAATACTATTTAACTTTCCATACCTCATTTAAACATATTAATACCTGTAATTATCCATTTGAATCAATACACACAGTTTATTAAATAATTACAAACACCCACGAAAAAATTTGGACAAAACATTACATGCAATCAATGTGTGCGTCTCTAGAAGGCAACCATATATACTACCATATCTTTTAGTACGTAATGAATTTGATGAGCCATGACATATGAAAATTAAGGTCAATGAGTTTTCTTTCAAATTTCAACAATTTTGTATCGTTTAATGTCTAAAGTAAATAACTATGACCACTTTACTAGTGACTACTGTAATTATAAATACGTGAAATTTCGAACGTTCATACTTTTTGCTGCAGATGTTAGTTTCAGGTATGGAAATAATCCATTTCACGGTTCATATCTCATTTAAACTTATTAATACCTATAATTATCCAGTCAAACTAACACATATAATTTAATGAATCATCACAAATACCTACAAAAAATTTTAGTCAAAAAACTACATACAATCAATGTGTGCCTCTTTAGAAGGTAAACAATGTATAATACCATATTTTTTAGTATGTAATATAGGTCAATGTGTTTTATTTCAAATTAAACCAATTTTGTATCATTTAATGTTTAAAGTAAATCAGTATGCCAATTTTACTCGAGACTAGTGTAATTGTAATAAGTGGATTTTCGAACATTCATAATTTTGGTTTTAGATGATAATTTCGGTAATAGTAAAACTCTATTTAACGATCCATATGTCTATTGAACTTATTCATATATATAATTATCCATTCTAGCTAACACACATAATTTTCAAATCATCACAAACACCCACAAAATATTTTGGTAAAAAAATTACAAGCAATCAATGTGTGCTTCTCTAGAAGACAAAGAATGTATATTACCATATCTTTTTGTACATAATGAATTAAGTAAACCATGACATATGAAAATTCTATTTCAATGAGTTTTCTTGAAAATGCCACAAATTTTGTATCATATAATGTTTAAAGTAGATAAATATGTCATTTTACTAGAGATTAGTGAGACTGAAAATATGTAAATTGCGAACGTTTATAATTTTGGTTTAAAATGTTAATTTTGGTTATAGAAAAATACTATTTCATGGTCCAGACCTCATTCAAAATTATGAATACCTATAATTATTCACTCGAACTACCGCACATAATTATTAAATCATCACAAACATGCAAAAAAAATTAGGTAAAAAAATACATGCAATCAATGTGTGTGTCTCTTGAAGACAAAAATGTATACTACCATATATTTTAATACATAATGAATTAGGTTAGCCATGACATACGCAAATTGTAGATCAATGAGTTTTCTTTCAAATGCCACCAATTTTGTATAATTTCATATTTAAAGTAAATAATTTTGACTGTTTCACTGGAGACTAGCGTAATTGTTAATAAGTGAAATTCGAATGTTCAAAATTATTGCTTTAGATGTTGATTTCGAGTGTTGAAAAACTCTATTTCACAGTTCATACCTTATTTAAAATTATTACTACCTATGATTATCCATTCGAACTAACACATATAATTTGTTAAATCATCACAAACTCCCACAAAAAAATTTAGAAAAAAAACTACATAAAATCAATGTGTACCTCTGTAGAAGACAATCAATGTATACTACTATATCTTTTTTGTATGTAAATAATTAGGTGAGCTATGACATATGAAAATTTTAGGTCAATCAATTTTCTTTCAAATGCCACAAATTTTATATCATTTATTGTTTAAAGTAAATCATTACGACCATTTTACTAGAGAGTACTGTAATTGTAAATAAGTGAAATTTTGAACGTTCATAATTTAAGGTTTAGATCTTAATATCGGGTACACAAAACCCTATTTCAAGGTCCATAACACATTTGAACTTATTAATACCTATAATTGTTCATTCGTACTAACACGTATTTTTTATTAAATCAACTAAAACACCTGAAAATTTTTTGTTGAAAAACTACATGCAACAAATGTGTGACTCTTTAGAAGACAAATAATGTATACTGCCATATCTTTCGGTACGTAATGATTTAAGTGAGACATCGCAAATGAAAATTATAGATCATTGAGTTTTATTTTAATTGTCACCAATTTTGTATCATTTAATATTAAAATTAAATCATTATGACCATTTTACTAGAGACCCGTGTAATTGAAATAAGGGAAATTTTGAATGTTCATATTTTTGGCTTTAGATGTTTAATTCAGGTAAAGAAAAACTCTAGAAGGCAAACAATGTATAATATTATATCTTTTAGTATGTAATGAATTAGGTGAGCCAGGACATATGAAAATAATAGGTCAATAATTTTTTTTTCAAATGCCACAAATTTTGTAATATTTATGTTTAAATATAATAATTATGAACATTTTACTAGACACTAGTATGATCGTATATAATTTGAATGTTCATAATTTTGACATTCCATGTTAGTTTCTGGTATGGAACAACTCTATTTTACGTTCATATCTCATTTGAACCTATTAATACCTATAACTGTGCATTCGAACTAATACACATAATTTATTAAATCAGCACAAACACCCATAAAACATTTTGGTCAAAATACATGCAATCAATGATTACCTTTGTAAAAGGCAAAAAATAAAAATTATCATATCTTTTAGTACATAATGAATTATGTGGACCATGACATATGAAAATTGTATGTCAATGAATTGTTCTTTCAAATGCAACCAATTTTGTATCATATAATTATTAAAGTAAAAATTATGACCTTTTTGCTAGAGACTAGTGTAGTGGTAAATAGGTAAAATTTAGAATGTTCATATTTTTTGCTTTAGTGTTAAATTCGGGAATAGAAAAACTCTATTTCACTGTTCATACCTTATTCGAACTTATTAATACCTATCATTATCCATTCGAACTAATAAACATAATTTATTAAATCATCACAGATACCCACAAGAAATTCTTCTAAGAAAATGAAATATAATCAATGTGTGCTACTCTAGAAAAAAAGCAATGTGTACTACCATATCTTTTAGTACGCAATGAATTTGGTGGACCATATGAAAATTGTAGGTCAATGAGTTTTCTTTAAAATACCACCAGTTTTGTATAATTAAATGTTTAAAGTAAATCATTATGACCATTTTAATATATACTACTGTAATCGTAAATAAGTGAAATTTGAACATTCAAAATTTTGGCTTTAGATGACCATTCGAGTATAGAAAAACTCTATTTTATGGTTCATACCTCAGTTGAACTTATTAATTCCTATAATTATCCTTTCTAGCTAACACACATAAATTTTTAAAACATCACAAACACCCATAAATATTTTTGATAAAAAAACTACATGCAATCAATGTGTCTCCGTTGAAGGTAAACAATGTATACTATCATATTTTTTAGTATGTTATTAATTAGGTGAGCATGACATATGATAATTGTTGGTCTATGAGTTTTCTTTCAAATGCCACAAATTTGGTATCATATAATGTTTGAAGTAAAACATTATGACCATTTTACTAGAGACTATTGTAACTGTAAAAACATGAAATTTCAAATGTTCATAATTTTTGCTTTAGATGTTGATTTTAGGTATAGAAAAAACTCTATTTCACAGTCCATACCTCATTTGAACTTATTAAGACTTATAATTATCCATTCGAACTAATACACATAATTTATACAATCATCACAAACAACCACAAAAAACTTTGTCAAAAAATTACATGCAATCATTCTATACCTTTCTAGAAGGCAAACAATGTATAATTCCATATCTTTTAGTACCTAATGAATTAGGTGAGCCATGACATTAAAAATTGTAGGTTAATGAGTTTAATTGCAGGTTAATGAGTTTTCTTTCAAAAGCCACCAATTTTGTATCATTAACTGTTAATAGTAAATCATTATTACTATTTTATTAGACTCTAGTGTAATTGTAAATACGTTAAATTCAGAACGTTCATAATTTTTTCTTTAAAAGATAATTTCAAGTATAAAAAAACTCTATTTCAGGATTCATACCTCATTTGAACTTATTCATACCTATAATTATTCATTCGAACTGACACACACAATTTATTAAATTATCACAAACACCCACAAAAATTTCGATAAAAAATTACATATAATTAACGTACCAAAAGGCAAGCAATGTATATAACCATATATTTTAGTACGTAATAAATTAGGTGAGCCATGCCATATGAAAATTGTAGGTCAACGAGCTTTCTTGCAAATGTCACCAATTTTGTATCATTTAATGTTTAAAGTAAATAATTATGACAATTTTATAAAGACTACTGTAATTGTAAATAAGTTAAATTCTGAAGGTTCAGAATATTAACTTTAAATGTTGATTTCGGGTGTAGAAAAACTCTATTTCATGAAACATACCTCATTCGAACATATTAATACCTATAATTATCCATTCAAACTAACACACATAATTTATTAAATCATCACAAAAACCCACAAAAAATTTTGGTAAAAAATTTACATACAATCAATGTGTGCCTCTCTAGCAGGCAAGCACTGTATACTACCATATCTGTTAGTATGTAATTAATTGAGTCATGACATATGAAATTTGTAGGTCAGTCTGTTTTCTGTAATATGCACATATTTTTTTATAATTTAATGTTAAAAATTAAACTAATATGACCATTTTACTAGAGACTAGTGTAATTGTATATAAGTTAACTTTTAAACGTTCATCATTTTTGCTCTAGATATTAATTTAATGTATAGAAAACTCTATTTCACGGTCAACACCTTATTTACTTATAAATACCTATAACCATCCGTCCGAACAATAAAACATAATTTACTAAATCATCACAAAAATCCACAAAAAAGTTAGGTAAGAAAACAACAGGCAGTCAATGTGTGCACCTCTAGAAGGTAAATAATTTATACTACCATATCTTTTAGTATGTAATGAATTAGGTGAGCCATGACCTGAAAATTGTGGTCAATATATTTTCTTATAATTCCACCAATTTTGTATCATTTAATGTTTAAAGTTAAACATTATGACCATTTTACTAGAGACTAGTGTAATTGTAAATAAGTGAAATTTAGAACGTTCATAATTTTAATTTTAGATGTTAATTTTGGTATAGAGAAACTCTATTTCACGGTCCATACCTCATTTGAACTTATTAATACCTACAATTATACATTAAAACTAACAAAAAAATAATATATTATATCATCACAAACACCCAAAAAAATATTGTTATCTAAAAACTACACGCAATCAATGTGTGTCTCTCTAGAAGGCAAACACTGTATACTACTATATCTTTTAGTACAAAACGAATTAGGTGAGCCATGACATATGAAAATTGTTGGGCAATGAGTTTTCCTTCAAATGCCACCAATTTTATATTATTTTGTTTTTAAATTAAATAATTATGACCATTTTACTAGAGACTAGTCTAATTGGACATAAGCAAAATTTTGAACATTCATAATTTTTGCTTTAGATGTTAGTTTCGTGTATAGAAAAACTCTATTTCTCAGTCCATACCTCATTTGAACTGATTAATACCAATAATTATCCATTTGAACTAACACCCATCAATTATTAAATCATCACAAACACGTACAAAAAGTTTTTTCAAAAAACTACATATATGTGTGCCTCTCTAGAAGACCAAAAATGTATACTACCATATCTTTTATTACGTAATTAAATAGGCGACTCATGCCATCACAAAATAGTATATAAATGAGTTTTCTTTCATATGCTAATATTTTTATAGTATTTAATGCTTAAAGTATATCATTATGATAATTTTTCTAGAGACAAGTGTTATTGTAAAAAGGTGAAATTTTGAATGTTCATAATTTTGGATCTAGTTATTAATTTTGAGTACAGAAAGCCTCCATTTTAGGGTTCATAGATCATTTGAACTTATTAATACCTATAATTATTCATTCGAACTAACACACATAATTTATGAAATCATCACAAACACTCACAAAAAATTTTGGACAAAAATCGAAATGCAATCAATGTGTGCTTCTCTAGAAGGCAAACATTGTATACTACCATATCTTTTTTTATAATAATTAAGGTGAATCAAGACATACGTAAATTGTAGGTAAATGGGTTTTCTTTAAAATTCCACCAAGTTTGTATCAATTAATGTTTAAACTAAATCATTATGACCATTTTACTGGAGACTAGTGTAATTGTAAATAAGTGAAATTTTGAACGTTCATAAATTTGTCTTTAAATATTAGTTTCGAGTATCGAAAAACTCTATATTGCGATCCATAACTCATTTGAACTTATTAATAACTATAATTATTCATACCAACTAACAAACATAATTTATTAAATCATCACAAACATCCATAAAAAATTTTTGTCAAAAAACTATATGCAATCAATGTGTATCTCTCTAAAATGCAAACAATGTATACTACCATATCTTTTTTTACGTAATGAATTAGGTCAACCATGACATATGAAAATTATAGGTCAATGATTTTTCTTTAAAATACCACAAATTTTAAATCATTTTATGTTTAATATAAATAACTATGACCATTTTACTAGGGACTAGTGTAATTGTGAATAAGTATATTTTGAACATTAGTAATTTTTACTTTAGATGTTAATTTCAGGTATACAAAAACTCTATTTCACGGTCCATACCTCATTTGAAATTATTTATAGCTATAATTATCCATTTGAACTAACATACATATTTATAAATCATTACAACAACTATAAAACATTTTGATTAAAAAACTACATGCAATCAATGTGTGCTTCTCTAGAAGGCAAACAATGTATCTACCATATCTTTTAGTATGTACTTAATTAGGTGAGTCATGGTTTATGCAAATTGTAGGTCCAATGAGTTTTCTTTCAAATTATATAAATTTTGTATCATTTAATGTTTAAAGTAAATCTATATGATCATTTTACTAAAGGATAATGTAATTTTAAATCATCCGAATTTCGAACGTTCAATATTTTTTCTTTAGAGGTTAAGTTCGGGCATAGAGAAACTCTATTTCACTGTCCATACCTCATTTGAACTAACTTATACCTATAACTATTCATTCGAACTAAGAAACATAATTTATTAAATCCTCACAAACACCCACAAAAAAATTTGGTAAAAAAACTACTCGAAATCAATGTATTCGTTTGTATATCAAAAACAATGTTATACAACTATATATTTTCCTACGTAATTAATTAGGTGAGCCGTGACATGTGAAAATTATATGTCAATGAGTTTTCTTTCCAAGGTTACCAATTTTGTATCATATTATTTTAAACTAAATCATTATGACCATTTTAATAGAGAATGATTTAATTGTAAATAAGTTAAATTTTGAACATTCATAATATTAATTTTAGATATGTTAATTTAGGGTAGATAAAACTCTATTTCGCTATCCATAACTCATTTGAACTTATTGGCATACATAATTTATTAAATCATCACAAACATCCATAAAATATTTTGGTCAAAAAACTAAATGCAATCAATTGTGTGCCTCTCTAAAAGGAGAACAATGTATACTACCATATCTTTTAGTTCGTAATAAATAAGGTGAGTCATGACATATGAAAATTTCAGGGCAATGATTTTTATTTCAAATGCCACCAATTTTGTATCATTTAATGTTAAAAGTAAATTATTATGACCATTTTACTAGAGACTAGTATAACTTTAAAAAAGTGAAATTTTGAACATTCATAATTTTACCTTTAGATGATAATTTTGGGTATAGAAAAACTTTATTTAAAGGTTCATACCTCATTTGAACCTATTATTAAAGAAACTCTTCGCTTAATGAATCCATAAAAATACACCTAAAACGTTCTAAATGAACTATGAAATTTCCTTAAAAAGAAACGTGTAATGTGATGAAAAAAATGCTGAAAAACTACAAAACTTGCAGCTACAAATTTATTGATTTCGGTCACATTGAAGTAGTGAAAATGTTGTGAAAAACGAATTAAAACAAGTGAGGTCATGGAGGATTGAACCCGTGACCTCACAGTGTTAAAACCATGAAAATAAGTCGGTTAAAAATAATGTGGTGAGGGGGATTCAAACCCTGATATTGGCTGGTAAATGGAATTATGAAAATAAGAAATGAGATGATTGAGATTCAAACCCACAACCTCTCGGTCAGGTTAACAGAATAAAAAGAAAATAAATGTTGAGGTGTGTGGGAATCGAACCCCCGACCTCAAGGCGGAAAAAATAAATTTAAAACGATAAATAAAGTGAGGCTTTGGGGATTCAATCCCATACTCTCACGGTCAATTCGGAAAAGTCAAGAACAAAAGAAAATGAAATAAATGAGGCTGTGGGGGATCGATCCAACAACCTCTCGGTCCCAAGACAAGAAATGAGTAAGAATGAAAAATAAGAAAAAAAAAGAAGTAGACGTTGGGGCTCGATCTCGTGTCCCAAGTCGTGTGCACGAAAAATAAAAATTTAAGTGTTGTTCAATGGATTCGAAATCGGGTTCCCTTGCCCAAATTATGTATTGATACATAAGTCATACGCGAATAAATGTTCAAGAATAATGCTGCCTACATAAATTAAAACCGAGATCTCTGCGTACATACAAGATGCATAAGTCTTGTATCGCATAATCTTAGGAAGATATGAATCACTTAAATGAACTATGAATGAAGCTTCATGGCTTGTATGTATAGACTCATAAGTCTAGCCTACTCTTAGAAGTAAGTGAACCTAAGATGGATGTAATGAAATGATTAAATGAACAACGAAATGATGAAACCCTAGAAGGGTTAAGTAATAGTGGAAACATACTAAATGGACAAATTCATTGGCATATAATGAAATGAACAATGAAATGATAAAACCCTAGAGGCGTTTAGCAAGAGTGTGAAACACACTAAATGGCCAAGTGCATTGGCATATGACTATATCAACATTCACGTAATAAGGGGTGGGTAACTAGGAATAGCAAATGTGCTAAAGTTAATGAATGTGGTTAGAATATGATAAGAGGATAATGTAAAAGATGAGATAAATCTCAAATGAGCATAAGTGAATGTTACCAAAATGTACTCACCTATGAGAGTGTAAAAGTTAATGAAAATACAAGTCTGTATGAACACTCTAATGAAAGTATTGACAATAATACACTTACTACTAATGATGAGATGAGAAATCATCTATTTAGTTATGATGTCCTCATACTAGAACCCAACTTCCGTTAAGTAAGAGTTGAATGTAATGGAACTTTATATTGAGCACCGATAGACTTATTATTAGCGGTGATGTCTTCTTTCAGAATGGGAGGAGGTTCACATAAATCTCATGGGATGAGACTTTCCGGCATGTCCGATATGGGTCTCCTTAAATCTCTTAGTCTTCGAACCTATACTGCCAATATAGGGATCTAATGGGATTCAATTCCCATGTACCCAAGCATGTATTGGGTAATTTTGGCCAGTGAATCCACCTTTTTTTGTGTGGGGAAGACACTGGACTTCATGATTCTCACATGATCTATGTCAGTTAAAGTTAAAGTTCCCAATTAATGAATAAGGCCCACCTCAAATAATGCACATGATGAAATGAATGATACCAAAGGTGTTAGGATAGGACGATCAAGAGGTGAGTTAGACTTATGTAATTACATTAGGTCATTATTGATCATTGCACAATGAACCCGATGAAAGTCTTAAACTACATCGTAGGTATAGTAAGTGTTCTCACTAGCATATGAATGAAATGAAATGAAGTACGTATGAATGAAGCAGGCTCTATGTTTGCTAATGAAGGCTTCTTAGTTGAGTTCCCATATGTTGAGCCCTCATTTTGGAAAGTCTTAATGTCAAGTTCATGATTCAAAGGTGTCATGGTGTATGAATGAATTATATGAAAGATGTTATGTGTTATATGCAAAATGATTTTTGATTTTTTTAAGATGTTATGTGTTGTATGCAATATGATAAAATATGATGATACATGTTACTCTCATATTATGACTTTCCTAATCCAAATTTGAAAATCTCACTAACTTTCCTAATTCCATCTTGGCAAGTCCACTGACTCGACTTTCCATAATCATGTTGGTAGGAAAGAGTTGTTCTTACCCATGCATGTCATTGGTGTATGCTTTCATATACCCATACTTAGTAGAAGTGTGTAGTAATCCCATACATTTCTACAATTTTAGGTGTAGGCACAGTTGGACGCTAAAGCTTAAAGGTTGACGTTGCAGCTATCCGGACGTGGAGCTTTCATCCTGACATGGTAGGCCCTCTTGGTTTAGAGGATGTCTACCGTTATTATCTAGCTTTTATGTAGGCTATAGCTAGTGGAGCATGGTCCACTAGTGTTTCTTTCCACTTTTGTTCAAACTTTGTATTGTGTCGTTTGGCAAAAGTACGTTTATTAAAATTATGAACTGATTCTTTTATTTGATTATCTCTTTATTAGATGGTTAATTTGTGAATGTCAATGATGTTAATTATTATGTATAAATGTATGTTAATAAGCAAAAAGTTTCAAATTTTCCGCTAAAATTAACCTAGAAGAAGTAAGGATGACATATGTAGTCTTGTCTGCGACCTTTGAGAGGTCAACGATGCCGGTCTCATCTGGGGTCTAGATTCCGATAGTGAGAATTTCCATACAGGAATACTCACCTGTGGACCCACATGACATGTTCACTTTCCTTCAATGAAGATTCACCCACGTTTATCATGAGAGGAGGCCCCAATTACCAAGTTGTATGAAGAGGGAATACCTATCTCTTTGTTCCTTAAACTATGCTTGTCACATAGGATCTAGTAATGTGAATTCACTTAGGATGCTAGGATGTATGTTAGTTAATGTTCTACCTTGGATAGGTAGTAACACCTTCCATTGGTCAAACACTCTACAACACCAAATTTCATTTTTATCAACCACGGTCTTATTATCGCTTAAGGCTATAGTTTCCCTAATGTAAAATGGACAATGAACGTAAATGAATAGGATCCTAACTACGAGGACATAAGGATGGTTACTTAGTATAGGTTGAAGTAATGAACCCATCTAGAGATTTTACAAGTAGCTCCTTAGGAAGTCATAGAAGGTAACCAAATGTGTACGTTTATTCTTATGTCCATATGCATGACTTTGCAGTATTTGCTTATTTGTTATGAAGATGTAAATGGTATTAATCTATAAGATTTCATCTTGTCCTTATATGCACTATGTTTGTCTAAATGACTATTTTATGAAGATCTTGTATTGACATGAATGAAATTGCCTTCACTTATTTGTCGATGTATGAGTTGAATGCTAAGGTTTGTGGTGTCATGAAGGGTTTACTAAGTATGTGTGGGGTTATGACGCTTCACATGTGCATTGCACTAGTAGACTAAGATTGCGGTTATGAACAAGGTCTTATAATGATGCATATGAAAAGAAGTAAAAATATGTAAAACTTGAAGAAGCTTACTTTAAAGAAAATTTAGTCTTGACTTAAATGTGTCTTTGATATATAATGTTTATATGATGATATGTGTTGTCTTATTTAAGTTATATGTCTATTTCCTTGTGTCCTTAATGTGATGCACTGCACTAAGTATGAATAGATTGTTACTTGGGAGGCTAATGAATAAAAGGAAGGAATATTCACTGTAATGTAGGAATAGCTTACTATAATGTGACTTGGAAATGTCATAAATTCTATATGTAATCTTATGAAGTGTATGGCCTTTGAAAATGTTTTTATGAAGTAAGTAAATGATATAAATTCTATTTTCTTAAGGTTTTATTAAGTTTTACTCAAAAATGCATGAAGTATGATTTCAAGAAAATGTCCCTTTTAAATGTATATTTTCGTATGGTTGCCATACATAGTGCATTGTTATTCTAATCCGATTCTTCTCTACTTTTTACACGAAGTGTAGGTTATAAATGCTTAAAGGATGTCTATGATTTAGGAGCTTGATAATTTATCCCAAGCCCAAGAAAAAGGGTCCTTAAGTTTCAAGGATTCCCTACTCATGTACTACTCTGAAGTTCTTAAATGTTGTATAGTTATGTCTTATGTTTTAAGGGTCGTCCCCAATGTTTTCTAATGATGTTGACTTTAATATAGCAAAGAGGCTTATGTTTAATATGTAATATGACTTACATATATATATACATATATATATATATACATATATATATATATACATATATATATATATATATATATATATATATAAAGTGATGTTCTATCATATGATGTGTTACAAAATGTTATAAATTTTCCGCCTAGATTACTATGTCAATGCGATGAATTATAACTGTGGGCCTGATTAAGACCTCCGAGAGGTCAAGTACGCCATGTTACTTGTAGGGGGTGCTCCCCGGATGTGACAGGTGCAAGGCATAGAAACACCATTAAAGCAAGTGTTAGTGGAGTTAATCAAACTAGTGAACAAAGGGGTATTGCACGTTCTTATGCTATGAGGCAGATGGATCAAGATGGACAAGACGTAGTTGTCAGTAAAATTCACTTGTTTGGGTTGTTTGTGCTTACATTATCTGATCCTTTTTATACATATTCCTATATTTGTTCATCACTTTTTGTTCTGGAAAATGAATAAACCATAACACTTAATTGTTATGTGCTTGTTGAAAGTCCATTACGTTATTAGATTGTGTGTAATTGAAATTATCATGATTGTCCCTTTGTGATTCAAAGGTCTTATAATTATATATATGAAAAGAACTAAAAATATGTATAACTTGAAGTAGCTTACTTTAAAGACAATGTAGTCTTCACTTAAATGTGTGTTTGATATATTATGTTTATATGAGGATATGTGTTGTCTTATTTAAGTTATATGTATATTTCCTTGTGGCCTTAATGTGATGCATTGCACTAAGTATCACTAGATTGTTACTTGGGAGGTTCATGAATAAAAGGAAAAAATGTTCACTGTAATGTAGGAATATCTTACTATATAGGACTTGGAAATGTCATAAATTCTATATGTAATCTTATGAAGAGTATGGCCTCTAAATATGTTTCTATGAAGTATGTGAATGATATTAACGCTATTTTCTAAAGGTTTTATGATGCTTTACTAAAAAATTCATGAAGTATGATTTCTAGAAAATGTCCCTTTTAGATGTATATTTTCGTATGGTGGCCATACTTAGTGCCATGTTATTCTAATCCGATTCTTCTCTACTTTTTACACGAAGTGTAGGTTATGAATGCTTAAAGTATTTCTATAATTGAAGAGCTTGATAATTTATTCCCAAGCCCAAGAAAATGGGTCCTTAAGTTTCAAGGATTCACTACTCATGTATTATTCTGAAGTTTTAAATGTTGTATAACTTAAGTTTTAAGGTTCGTCCCCAATGTTTTCTAATGATGTTGACTTTAAGATAGCAAAGAGGCTTAGGGTCTAAATATTTAATATGACTTACATATATATATATATATATATATATATATATATATATATATATATCGATATATAAAGGGATGTTTCTATCATATGATGTGCTATGAAAAGTTATAAATTTTCCGCATAATTTACTATGTCAATGTGATGAATTATAATTATGGGCCTGATTAATACCTCCGAGAGGTCAAGTACGCCATGTTACTTGTAGGAGGTGCTCCCCGGATGTTACAGGTGCAAGGCATAGAAAAACCATTAAAGCAAGTGTTAGTGGAGTTAATCAAACTACTGAACAAAGGGGTACTGCATGTTCTTATGCTATGAGGCAGATGGATGATCATGATGGACAAGACGTAGTTGTCAGTAAATTTTACTTATTTGGCTTGTTTGTTTTTACATTATCTGATCATTTTTATACATATTCCTATATTTGTTCATCACTTTTTCTTCTTGAAAATGTACAAACCATGACACTTAATTGTTATGTGCTGGTTGAAAATCCATTAGGTTATCAGGTAGTGTGTAATTCAATTTATCATGATTGTCCCTTCGTGATTCAAAATCTAGTCTTCCCTGCATATTTGATTGAAGTGTCGTTCAAGGAGTTTGATGTTATTATTGGGATGGACTATCATTATAAATATCATACAGTTATCGATTATATGTGAAAGATTGTGACTTCTAAAGATACTACATGTTCACATATCATCATACAAGGTGTAAGATCTTTGACATCTAGTATAAAATTTATGCGGCCTTGGCAAGAAAGTTGATGCATCAAGGTTGTGGGGCATACCTTGCTCACACAGTTTATACACAGTTGGAGTGTCATATATCAAGGACATAATTGTTGTATGTGATTTTATAGAAGTCTTTCCAGAAAACCATCTTGTATAGGCCCCTGAAAGAGAGGTTGAATCTAAAATCAAGCTTGTTCATGTAACTAACCCAATTTCTGTCACTCTTTATAGAATGGCTACACAAAAATTAACAAATTTTAAATCTCAATTGCAAGAAATTTTTTATAAAGGTTTCGTTAGACCTAGTGTTCTCCATGGGGAGCCCATGTTTATTTGTAATGAAGAATATTTATTATAGAATATTTAACAGAATAACCATGAAGAATAGATATCCATTATAAAGGGTTGATTATTTGTTTGACCAACTGAAGGGTGCTAAATTATTCTCAAAGATATATTTATGTTCTGGATAATGCCAGATGCGTTTTACAGAGAAAAATGTTCCTAAAACTTCATTAAGAATACCGTATGGTGATTATGAATTTTCGGTGATACCATTCAAATTGAGAAATGCTCTTGTTGTATTTATGGATCCAATGAATAGAGTATTCATGCCTTATGTTGATCAATTTTTGGCTGTTTTTATAAGCGATATCTTAATATATTCCAAAAGCAGTAAAGACCATGATAAACACCTCTAGATTATTTTGCAGATTTTAAAGGAGAAATAACTTTATGTTAAACTTTCTAAGTGTGAGTTTTTGCTTGATTAGGTATCTTTTCTGTGACTTGTTGTATCATGTGAAGGTGTGAAGATAGATACAAGTAAGATACAGGGAGTTGTTGAATGGAGACCTCCCAAAAGTCCGACTGAAGTAAAAAGTTTCTTGGGCTTAGCAGGATACTATATAAGATTTGTGAAGGGGTTCTCCATTATTACCTCCCCTTTGACTAAACTCTTACATAAGGATGTAATTTTTATTTAGGATGAAAAACGTCAAAAGATCTTTGAAATAATCAAATCCTTTTGGACTCAAGCCCCTATACTTACTCTACCTATTGAAGGGAAATAATATGTAGTGTACAGTGATGCTTCTCCCAATGGTGTGGGATGCGTTTTGATGCAAGAAGGGAAGGTAATATCTTATGCTTCTCGGAAAGTAAAACCACACAAATTGAATTATTCTACTTATGATCTAGAACTTGCGGCTTCAGTGTTTGCTTTAAAAATTTGAAGAGAGAAATGTATATTCATAGACCACAAGAGCTTAAAGTACATGGGTACTCAAAAGGAGTTGAACCTAAGATACTATATATGTGTTTAACTCATCAAGGATTATGACTGCACGATTGACTATCATCCAGGTAAAACTAATGTGGTTGTCGATGCCTTAAGTTGAAAATCATTCACAAGTATTTCTTTGAGTACTTTGACGTTGATCCTTGAGTTAAGATCCATGAATGTTTGTTTTACACCTGATTCAAATGATTCAGTTATTCCTAATTTGCTTGTAAAGAAAATATTAGTTGAACAAGTGAAGGAAGCACACAAGTTACATGATGAACTTGTAAATTTAAATAGAGAAGTCCATAATTGGGAGAAGCTTGACTTTACAATAACAAAGGATGGCATCTTACTTTATAAAAAAAAAGGTATCTGGAGAGAAATATTGAAATAAGCATAAACATCACCGTATGCAATGCAATCTGGAGGTACAAAGATTTACCATACAATCAAACAAAATTATTGGTGGAATTATATGAAGATACATTACAGAGTTCATTTGGAAATGTCTGGTTCGTCAGCAAGTAAAGGTAGAATGTCAAGTCTCGGTTGATTTAGTACAACCCTTGTTGATGCAAAAAATGGAAATGGTAGAGAAGAACTATGGACTTTGTTTTTGGACTTCCTCGCACTCAAAGAAATCATATTGCAATATGGGTGACTATAGATACGCTAACAAAGAGTGCTCAGTTCTTAGAAATTAGGAATGATTAATTACTTGATTGTTTAGCCGAGTTGTGCATTAATAAAATTGTAAGACTACATGGGATCCCAATATCTGTTTTATCTGATCGAGACCCAAGATTTAAATCTATTTTTGGGGCAGCTTGCAGGAAGCTTTAGGCACAAAAATTAAATTTATCACTTCTTTCCATACTTAGACATACGCCAAATTTCAAAGAGTGATAAATATTTGAGTATATGCTTCGAGCTTGCATTATTGAGTTTGATGGTAGTTGGGACAAATAGATGTCTTTGATAAAATTTGCTTACAATAATAGCTACCAATCAAGTATTTAAATGCCTCCAATGAAGCTTTATACAGAAGAAAATGTCGGAACCCTCTTTGTTGAAGTTAAGTTAGTTAATGAAAGATTATTGATCCTTAAATGGTGCATGAAACCGAGTACAAGGTGAAAATTATCAAGAATCATTTAAAGAGTTCTTCGAATAAACAAAAGTCGTATGCTGATATTAAAAGGCATGACATTGAATATCAATTTGGAGACAAAGTATTCTTAAAGGTGTCTCCATTAAAAATAGATTATGATATTTGTCCAAAAGGGAAAACTTAGTCCCTGATTTATTTGACCTTATCAGATACTTAAAAGGGTGGAACCAGTTGCATATAAATTGGCTTTACCACTTTAGTTAGACAAGATACACAATCTATTCCATGTTTCTACGCTTAGAATATACCGTTCTGATCCATCTCATGTTTATATAGTTGAATCTATTGAGGTAAATCCTGACTTGATGTATAATTAAGAATCTATCCTAATTCAAGTTTGTGAAGTGAAGCAGCTTAGCAAAAACAGAATCCTCTTAGTAAAGGTACTTTTGATGAACAATTTTTGAAAAACATCTATCTTGAAGAGAGAAGAAGACATGACGACACAATATCAACATTTTGGGGCTAGCCTAAGGTAATTTCGAGAAGAAATTTCTTTAAGGGGAGAGAGTTGTAACACCCCTAAGATACTAGACAGTAATTTACATATTCATACATTACTATAATATGTTTTATTCTTATTTTATGAACTTTATATTTTGTGATAATTGAAAACGTGCTTAACATAAATGTTTATTGTAATTTAACATGCTATATGGGGTTATTTCCGTAATTTTCTAATTAAAGTTACAAATATTTTGGAATTGTGGGTATGCTTTTTGGACAGCCAAATGTTTAAAGGGGCAGCCCCTTTTGGTGACATTTGTGAATGCGATGAAGATCATTTTGTATATATATATTTTACACCTCCTTTTGTTGATTTCATGTTCCTGACGACTAAGAATATTATGACATTACATAAACATTTATTCGTCAAAATCAAGAGAAAAATTATCTCCTTTTGGCTGAATTAGACAAACACACTTCATCTTGGTAAGTTATAAATAATATCTTTTAATAATTATAGTGTTTTGTAGTATAATCATATCTCGTCCAATATAACTTTGATGTCGTGTTAGAGTGTGTTAACGCTTGAATTCGTGTTGGACTGTTTACTTTCTAAAGCGTTCAGGTTTTTGTATAAACTTGTACTTGTACTATTATTACCTGTTGTTATATCTGAAAGTTTATATTGGTATGTTAATTACCTCTTTTCCCTTTGCATTGTTGTGTTGTTGTCGTTTCAGACGTTAAAGACTATTATGTAACTCGCTCACTTGTAAGGATTGTTTGATCACTTGGCATTTTTATTGGGACTCTGTCCTTCTTGTGGATATAAATTCATCAATATTGGCATGCCTCCTAACTCGGATCATTTGAGATCTTGACTCTGAGTGTTTAGTTCGTCTAAAGTATGGGCATTGTCCATTTTATGTATGAAATAGAATGCGATGTTTAACATTGTTCTTGGTTTTCTTGATTATTTATCATTGATAGTTCTTTATACAGGTCATGGACCCTTCTTTTTTCTGCTCATGCTTGGTGTGAAGACATGATGTATATATTGCGTGAGTCTTGTTATTGAACCTCTTGAAAAATTGTAGTATGAATGTTATTGACATTTGGAGCTTTAATTTTTCATCTTGATACTCTTTGTAGATTGTTTACTTGATTTACTTATTATATTTCAATTATATTGTCCTTTACTTTAGAATGATGACTTGATGAATTTAAGGGCGCCGGATCTATAGTTTTCTAACCACTAAGCTTTATGCTTAACGATAGTTTTTTTAATTGTAGGGAATGTTTGATTGGATGGTTGAAGTTTGTCATCCAAGATGGAGATTTAGAAAGCATTAAAGAAAGATCACACTTCCATATAGGCATATAAGTATATATATATATATATATATAATAAGCCTAATGACTTGTACATGATATATGTGTTGTATATTTACAAGAAATTTTGAGGGTTTATTTGGTCATATCAACATGGATTGTAATATAAGTACGACGATACATTTTTATCTTTTTGGGTTGTGTAAACCCATATCTTTTAAAACACTAATTTGATTTATGTTTCACAAGTTTGTGACAAGCATGAAACAATTCATTTCGGTACTCCGAAGTTGGGTATATTATTGTTATATTGTCCTTAGGTATGAAGATAATGTACGCACGCAAAACTTGTTGGTTTTGCTTAATAGATTTTGGGATACTTTTTCATCATTAGTTATAATTCCATGCCATAAACTTATTTTTACTAAATGTTTAAAATGGGCCAGATGCACATCTGTAACTAAATTATTTGTTATGAGCCTAATCCCTCAACTAGATAAAAAAATCAGTATGCCTTCGTTAATTTCTTTTAAATATCGCGAGTATTGAATTAGGTTTCTTGTAAAGTTGTAGTATCTCTCGGAAAGGGGCGCTACAAGCCATGTCCACAACCATATGAGATTATACCAAGCTTCATGAGAAAATTTTGTTTCCCAAGATTGAACTTCTAAAAGAATCCTCACATGCAACCTACACTTGTAGGCGCATTGAAGATACTACTGTATGGTGAACATGAAAGAAAACAATAAACAATGTAAAAACGGACATTTACTTCAAAACATATTTATAGGCCATTTTGATAGAAATATACATCGTAAGACTTTAAAAGACCTAGTACGAGTCAACTTTTACATATATTACATATTCAACAAGTAACCATTTCACCATATTAGACCTTCTACCCGAAGTTACTCAAAAACTCACTTTAGTATGAAATGAAGAGACCGCCCATACACCCTTTTCAAGCACAGCTTAGTGATCCTCAAATATACCTTCAATAAGACCCTTCAAATTTAAAATTCACTACAAAGTCAGTAATATTTCTTAAAGTCATTTATGAGAGAAGTTATCAGTTATAGGACATCAAATAATGGTCTTGGAGGACCTAGGGAACTCACCTAGCATCTTCAAAGCTTACTTGTGCAATATGTTGTTAGTGTCCCATTAAACTACCCTTACATTTTAAAACTGATGAAATAACTATAATGTACATCCCATATGATGACAATAGGCATTAATAGACATAGACCACTCTAGCTAGGTATGGAATATGGTGTCATAAGGACCCAACACTATGGAAGGTGTTCTACTTGACAAATGTATAACTAGTAATCATCCTAGGTGGGCACAGTGTTAAGCGACATCAATGGCTTTTTTTACTCTAGTATCATCTAATCTAGATCTACTACCACAAGAATATTCACTCTGTTCTTTGCCTTTGTTATTATAGAGAAAATCATTCTAAGGTGTGTTGGAGAAAGTACATTCATTATGCCCTACCATCTCATAATACTATTTGTTCAAAGGATGGGTCCTCTAAGGCTGTCAACCATGTACTATTAGGATATAACATATGACTTTCTTTAGAGATGGTTTCATGTCGTTCCACCAAACCTACCCCTCAGTTCATCCTTCAACTTAAGAAGGACAAAGTAACGTCCTTTCACTTCAAGGCTTCTTATTAACCTTTTTTCATATTGATGATTTCACATTATTCACCTTTTTTTCAAATTCAAAGTCAAACATTTGTCCTTGAATGATACTAAAACACTTATATTATTCTCTAGATTTAAAATCAATACTAAGATCACATAACCATACCACATCATACACAATAAACATATATATGAGGAAAATCAACGCCCCATAATTAAGAGACTCAAAACACAACAAGAAAGTAGGAATAACATCTACAACTTATCATGCAATAAGACTCTACCTTCTCATTTCTTATAGGGTGAACTTGCTTCTCAACATATTATGATGTGCATCACATAATTTCTAAGCACATTATTCCCAGTTATCATAAAACACAATTATGCAACAATTTGAAAAAGATAAACGTTAAGCATTCTGAAAAGTACACTCTTTCAACATTTAGAAAATTCACTCTAGAGGCATAAAAATATGAAAGACCAAATCATTTGAACTCATTTATACATTACGTCATGAATATATTGTAATGACTGGGAACACCCCCTAGATGTTACCATCATATTCATCCCCGAAGAGACCTTAGACTAGCCCTTAGCATACATCATGGCATATCATAGGTAGAGAAAATTCGGAAAATATAATTTTTTTACATAGTGAAATATACTTAGACTTCTAACATAAAATATATTGAGTTACATAGACTCTTCTATTATGAAGTATATATGGACTTCTCATTTATGCAATATATCCAATTCAATTATTAATCTAATACTTGTCTCATATTTAACCATATAGAAAGAATTACAACTTTCTGGCATAGCCCTTGCACATATACATTATGCCACATAGAGGCTTACAAGAATAGACCAAAGAATAAGAAAACAAACAATTTTCTTTATACATAATGTAGACAGGTTGCACCATCCTCAAACATTGAGGACTCACCAATAACATGGGAAAGAGGTCCAAATCTTCTTGTTAATGGCTTATAAGCACCTCAACGGACCGAACCTATATCTTTGTAGAAATATAAAAAATATGGGTTAGTACCACTACTTGTACTATCTATGGAAATATATGGAATTAAAACAATTTAAAGACATACACAAAAGGGACCATTTCTTTAGAAAAACTCTAAGTCATTACTAAACTGTAATGCACAACCAGTATCATATACAAGTCAATTATAACTTCAAAAACATGACATGATCATATAAGTAAGAAAAACATTATCATTATATCATATCAACATTTCATGTTTAATGGTTCATATCCTGAACATACAATACCCTTACAAACAATCTTATCCGAATCCTACAAGTGCAATGCTCATGTGAAGTCCCATAACAATATATATTCAAGCAAACAAGAAAAGAGATCATAAGTAATGGCTTGCTTCATATATAATAATATCATGTATAGTCATTTTCATATATATCAACTTAGACAAATATCATGTTCATCCATGTAACAAACATCATGTAAGACCAACATCATTCATTTCATGATATCATAAGTGCATAAGAACAACCTCCAAGGAATCCCCTCAAGGCCAATTTGTGCAATGTATAGGTACAGTCGCATACCCCTACCTAAATAAGTAGAACCTTAACTAACCCTAGTTAGTGTAAATCTTCATTACTTCATTCATTCATTTTACTTTCGGGATCAATCAACTTAACGGATAGACCATGTGAGGTAAACATGGAATTTGGTGTCATAAAGACCTATACCTAAAGAAGGTGATAAAGTTGAAAAGGTAGAACCAAAACATGAACATAACATTCTAAGGTGATCTATTAGGAAGTATTTTAATGGGGGAAACTTATTGTAACACCTCTAAAATGAGCTAGGTTAAACTAGAGCCTTATGCTTGTATCATAAGGTTTTGATGTCCCAAAATGGGTTATAATTAGGTGATTAGGTAGTGGTTAATGTTTCATGATGTTTGGAGGTCAACCGTCGAATATCTTCCATTACATTCTAAAGGTTTGCCTTTAAATGACATTGTGTGTCTTAGCATGTTTCATCGAGTTTTAAGTGTTAGTTTTTGATGAAACTAATGTGAGAGATCCTAAACTCATATGAAAACATATTTGAGTTGAAAAAGTCCGAGAAAGGACCTCAAGAAATAAGAAAGGGTCCTTGAAGAAGGACCCATTGTTTGAGCCAAGGGTACCTAGACAAGCCCCTTGCTACAAAGGCAATCGAATACATAGCCTAGGGATCTAAATATCCCAAAGGAAAGTCTTTGAACAAAACGAAGTTCAGCCAAGATGGCTTGTCATTGGAAATAAGAGCCATCGATGAGCGACCGTCGATGGTGCATGCAATTTCGCATGCTTCATCGTTTAGTATTGGGGTTCATTGATAAATTCATCCCACGTCCAAATAAATGTTTGGGAGGTTTCCTAGGGTTTTTTGGGGTGTTTCAATTGTGTTTATATGTCTGAAATACCTCGATGAATTCATTATTCCAAATCAATACCCAAAAACTCCAAGAAACACTCTGGAACTCTATTGAAGTCAAAATTCATGATAGATCTTTGATTGAAGATTGGGTTTTTATTCTTCATCAAATATGTGGTCTTGCATCAATTGAGGTATGGTCTTCATCCTTGAATCTTTTCTTCTTACTTCCATGAGGGCCATACTCAACCATACCATGCTAAGTTATGTTTAGGGAGGAATGTCCTTCTCCATAACACAATTATGTGTCTCATAAGGTCACACCTATGTAAGGCACAAAGGTCAATTTATTTTAAATGATAAATTCTAAAATTTTAATCAAAGCATACTTATACCTTCTTCATAGTGAAGTAAAAATGGTAATTCATACCTCACACATTACAACGATAGGAAGTCATTCACATACATTTCAATTTCTAGCATAACACTAGCTTAAATAAACATGCATCATTTCAGGAAAAATAGTACAATTTTTAGGAACACACTAATACACTAGTTAGACATTCCTTCAATTTTAAAAAGTGAGCCTACACTTATACTTTCCAAACCATGAAAGTCACATAATTTTCAAGATACTCATCATTTTTACTTTAAGTAGACTAAAATTTCTATTGATGGCTTAAAGACACCTTACATAAAATTTACATCAACTTTCTTCTTCCCTTATTTCATGAAGTTAAATGCACAACTAACATAACATGATGCACAATTAACATGAGAACACATGAACTTGATAAAAAAATCCTTTTTTCATGCATTTTATTATCTTCAGAACATGCTTAACATAGTTTCAACTAAGACAAAAAAACATATGGAGAACATGCAACTTATATTTTTATTCTTAACTATTGTCGGAATACTATGGAGATACAGAAACTCATCCATGAAGATCATTACATAATTCTCCGCCGATTATATGGACTTCACGGGTTTGAAATGAGCAGATTTTGTCAACCTATCCAGAACAACCCATATAGAATCATGTTGCCTTTGTGTCCGAGTCAAACCTACTACGAAGTCAGTATTTATGTTTTCTCACTTCCCTGTTGGAACTTGTATTTCTTGAAGTAAACCACTTGGCTTTTGGTTCTCGACTTTCACTTGTTAGCAATTTGTACATTTTGAAACTAATTCTGATATGTACCTTTTTATGCCTTCCCACCAAAACACTTATCTAAGGTGATGATACATCTTAGTAGAGAACGGATGAATCAAATAACGGGAACCGTGAGCTTTTTCTAGAATTTGGTTTCTCAAATCATCCACATTGCGAACACAACCTTTCTTGATACATCATAACACCATCCCCCCCATAAGGAGAATGACTCATTAACCTTACCAAGAACTGATTCTTTAAACTCCATCAATAATTGATCAAGGTGTTGCTTGGAATTAATCTAAACCACCAAAGATGATTTGGAGTTATCATGGACCATAAAACAAACATTTGATGAATCTTCCAATCTAACAACCAAACGACCCAACCTATTAACCTCTTTCACTAGGTATTTCTTGGCTACATCTACATGGGACACACTACCTATGGTCATATAAATTAGAGCATCATCAACCACATTGGACTTTCCGGTGTTGTAGATAACACTCATGTTGTAATCCTTCATTAATTCCAACCACCTCTTGTCGGAAATTTGACTCTTTTCAGTAAATACATATTGTAGACTCTTTGGTCGGTATAAAAATCAAAACGAACACCATAGGAATAATGACTGTATATTTAAACTCTAATATTACGACCTCTAATTCAATATTATGAGTTGTATAATTCTTATAATGCACCTTAAGTTGTTTAGAGGCATAGGCTACTACATTCCCACATTACAAAAGGACACAGCCTAAGCCAACTAGGGATGCATCACTATATACAATGAAGCCCTTGGTACCCTACGGTAAATCCAACATTGTAGCGTAGGTAAGACTCTCTTTCAAGATTTTGAAGCTTTTTTCACATGCCTTTGGCCACTAAAATTTCACACTCTTTTGGGTCAATGTAGTTAAAGGAGAAGCACTAGACGCAAATCCATCTGAAAACCTCTTATAGTATCCCGCTAGACCCAAGAAACTCCTAATCTCAGTTGAAGTCAATGGTCTTGGCCAATTCTTGACCAGCAAAGATTTCCTTGGATCAACCTTAAGTCCCTAACTAGATATTAATGACGAAGAAAATCCACCGACCTTAACCAAAGCTCACATTTGCTATACTTTGCAAACAGTTGATTTTCCCTAAGCACTTGTAACAACCACCCTCAAATGGTGAATGCGTTCACTCTCATTCTGAAATATACCAAGATGTCGTCAATGAAGACAATGACAAATGAAACTAGGTAACTTCGCAACACCTATTCATGAGATCCATAAAACGTCGCTGGGGAGTTAGTGAGACGAAGGGACGACTAACAATTCATAGTTACCATATCTAGTTTGAATTTTTTTTATGTATATCCTCATATCTTACCCTAAGTTGGTGATACAATGATATCGAGTCAATCTTATAAAAGTAGCTTGCCCCTTGGAGTTGATCAAATAAGTTGCCAATCCGAGGGAAAGGATACTTGTTCTTAAAAGTGTCTTTATTGAGTTGGTGATTATCAATGCACATTCAAGGGACCCATCCTTCTTCTTCAAAATAACTACCGAAGAACCCCATGGAGAAATACTAGGTCAAATGAAGCTTTTGTCTAGTAGGTACTTGATTTGAGCCTTCTACTCTTTCAATTCGGTCGGAGACATAAGAAAAGGAGGAATTGAAATGGGATCGTATTCGGTAGAAAGTCAATAACAAAATCAATTACCTGTTAAGGAGGGATTCTTGGAAGATCATTAGGAAAGACTTCGGAAATTCCTTCACTACGGGGACTAACTTAATGGGACAATTTTCGGAGTCCAAATCATTGACTCACACAATATGGTATAAACAACCTTTTGAGATTATATTAGAATCCTTAAGACAACAGATAATACGACATCTTGGAATATCATTTCCCCCATCCACTCTAAGACGGATTCATTTGGAAAATTTAACTTGACTGCTCTTGTTCTAAAATCAATTGAAGCAAACAATCATGTGACGAATCCATCCCCAAAATGACATCAAAATCGACCATATCAAGTTCTACTAGTTCAACATCAGTAACTCTATTGGGAAACATTATAGAACAATTTCTATATACCCTCTTTGAATCTACCGATTCACCTACCTGGGTAGTTACAATGAAAGGCTCATTTAGAATATCCAGAAAAAAAATATCAAAATTTCTATCCATCATTGGATTAAGAAAAGAGAACGTAGCACCTGGATGAAGTAAATAATATACTTCAATAGAGAAGACTTGTAACATACCGGTCACCATATCGGGAGAACTCTCTTGTTCATTCATCGAGCGAAGTGCATAAAAGTAAATTTTTTTGTGAGGATCTACATTAGAACCACTAGCTTGATCATTCCCTCTACCTTTGTATTTATCCTTCAAATTTGGGCAATCACTAACTTTGTGGCAACTCTTCCAACACCCAAACCAATTGTCCGTTCTAACAAGGAAATAACCATATTGCTTCTTTCCACACTTTCCACAAGTTGTCTTCTTTCTTAAAGAACTAGAACCTCTTCCTTTTTTATACCTAAGGTTAGATACCCTTTCTTGTTGAATCTAGGCTTGTCTTGAATGTCATACCTACCCTTAGAAGAACCACCTTCACAAGACATGGCCTTCTTGGCGTCCCTACTCTTTCTACTAAGTCAACTCTCTTCCACTTGAAGATCTCCCAAGTCTACGGACAACCTCTTAGTTTCCTATTATCCCTCCATTTCATATACAAAGTTTAGACCATATCTTTGAGTTGATAGGCCGCCAACTCAACCTCTCAATCAAGGTCACACCCATAACATAGAGAATCTTCTAGACCTCATCGAGGAAACCTTGAGTTTCTTCATTAGATTTTGAACCGAAGAACATGGATGAGTTCATCCTTGTAAAGTCTGTCAAACGAGACGCCATAGTGTTAGAATGTTGAGACACTCGAGGTTCAACCTCCCTATTCACTTGACAATCATGTATTGGACATGTGAAGTGACGACATTAGATTAAGAGGTCATCACTTGGGCATAGTTGAGAAAAACTTTCGTTATTTCTCCATCATTCATTGGTGAAGAATGACCGTAAAATGACCACCCATAGAAACTTCTTCAAGTAGAGGCACTAGGTTGTCTTGTGGACGAGCTTGGTTGTCATTAGATCCTATATTATCAATACCTTCTTCAGTACTTACTTCCGCTGCCCTTCGAGTATTTATAGCTTTAACCTCTATAAAAGGTTTAGGTGAAAGCACATAATAAGTCTCTAGAGACACGACCTATGAATAAAAGAAGAGTAGATATTTCTAAGCATCACATAACTTCTCATTCATAATTGTGGCACGATTGACAATTATGAATATGAATCTACTTATATGTGGTTTAACGAGACATCATTTCTAAAGATATTCAACCTCATATTGTGATACCAAGTTTGTCATATCCGGGAAGTACCCCCTAGAAGTAATCGGTGTTGTCGTACTTTAAGAGAACTAACACTAGCCTCTTTGCATTCAACATTACATTCATAGGTCTAATGCGGAAAATTTTAATAATTTTGATCTACAATAACTTCGTGAGGTTTACATAGACATCTCGCTTACACATAATATATTCATATTCATATCGAGTATATGTACACCCTTCATATAAGAAACTTACATAGTCTTTTACTTTTATGCCACACACACACACACACACACACACACAAATATATATATAAGATACATAACATAGTTATAACAGAGATGTCTCATATTAAACCATGTAGACAGAATCAACCATATGTTCACAAGCCCTTACACAAATGTAGAAATGCCACTTAGGGCTTACCAAAATATCTTTTAACACCATGAATAAAAAAATTGTCTTTAGACTTTAACAATGTCATATAGGTAGAGTGATAAAAAAACATAATCCTCGGAAAATTAGGACATACCCTTTTGGATAAAAATTCCAAGCCTTACTTAAAAAGTCATCACGAACCCTTCAACAACAAGAACCTAAAATGTTGGGGAAAAAGAAGAAATGGGGTTATCATATCACGTGTACTTAATATAGGATCATATGCACATTAAACATACAAATCATGCTAAAAGGTACATTTTATTAAAGCATGCAAAGTCATTTCAAAAAGCCTTATGCACATTGAAGAACCAATACTAGTCAATAGAACATATACATTAAGTAAAGAGTATGTATATTACAAGACCAACAATACCATGTCTAGTCAAGTCAACGTGCATGTCAACATAAATGAGAACATAATCAAGAAAACTCCATTATCATGTTAGAATATCAATATAAATGCATAAGAGTTCATAACATCATTATCAAAGAAAGACCACAACTCATACACACCTTTTTAAGTCAACTAGTGTAATGAATATGTAAGTCCTATAGCTAGTCCCCATAAACTAATTCAACCAAGTAAACCCAAAAAGAACCATAAATAGTGTCCAATTTTACATACTATATGATTAAGAGTAGACATCATCACCCTTTAGTAAAAGAGATCAATCACAGGTTCATCAATGAAACCCATATCACAATGTCATTTGCATGTCAAATCAACATATATATATCACTAACATTTATTAGCATATAAACACGTAAGAACATCCTTCTTAGACATCCCCCAAGACAAACTAGTGCAATGTATATGTAGAGTCCAATACCCCTACCGTACTAAGCCAAACCCATTAGGTCACCCTAGTTAGATTTCACTTTATTACTTCATTTTACCTTTGGGAAGATCTTGCCTTAACCGATATAGACCACATAAGCTAATGTGAAATCTTTTTTAATGGAAACCTGCACTGAAAAGGCGGACTACTTGCCAAGGTTGTATGAAACGTGACCATAGCTTCTATGTTAATCCACTATCTAGCATTCTTATGGGGGAAACCTAGTTCATGAACTAGGAGATGAAGTTGGGACCCTCTTTATGCTACACACATTATACTCATCAATCTCATGAGTACATTAGTAATCCTACCTTCCTTATGTGGGAAGGTACATTAATCATTTCTAGTTCAATCAGTTCTAAGATAGAGTCCCTTTTCAAATGACTTCAATAAATGATCATAACTTATTTTAGGTCATTGTGTCTACCCCTTATTAGTCATAATCATAGCTCAATAGGAATTATATGAGTATTGTCCTCTCATTTAAATTCACATAGGCGAGGTTAGCACATTTACATAATAGCATAATAACAAGGAACATAGACCAATTGATCTCCAACCTTATGTAATTACATCCTAGCCAACAATTTATAAGTCATAATTCAAGACATTTCAATTCCACATCGTACCAACCCTAATCAATCTTATCATAAGGTATACTTCAATATAACATCATCACTAAACACAAGTAATCATTTATAAAGTAAATGACAGCAATCACAAGACTTACAAATCTCTTTCACAAGCCATCATAAGAGTTTTAACCATTAACCATCCTATTCAACCCAATAATGATTATAATATCATCACACAATGGTAATTAAAACAATAATGAAGTCCATTGCATCATCACTATCCCAATTAACATCAATTCATAACCTATGGTTAGTGAGAAAAGGATTCATCATAAATTCTTCAAGAGATAGATTCAATTCAAACATTACATCATCCTAGGAAGTCCGTGAATTAATTAGAATAGATAAAACAAGTCTAATAATCAATACATTCATCAATGTCCATCAAATCATCAACAATATCATAGATTTGGGAAATTGGGAAAAGGGACATGATCCACAGGAAATTCCATCAATTATCATCAATAACTCAACAATCTAAACTTAATTATCTATGGGTGGTAAAAATTAAACATAACCAACCATCAAATTCAAGTTAAGAGGAAAACCCATTAGAAGAGGAAAACCTTGCAATTGAGTTATTTAGAAATAATCTTTGAAAGGACCTCTTAGGGAAAGGAATACCAAGAGACAAGAACCCATACCATAATGAAGATTAATGCACGAAATTAAAGTGAAATCCTACATAAACTATTCTTCTTCTTCAAGCTTTCTTCTTCCTCAATGGAGGTTGAATAGAAAGAGAAAGTATAGAGAGGTGAGAGCTTTTGGGTTTTGATTTGGTTATTTATTTGAGTGAGTAAATTGTTTGGGAAACTGATCTAAAAACAATATATAGACCTCCCATGAAATACAAAAAAGACCCCAAAATTAATTTGATCCTTTAAGAATGTCAAATGAATTCCAAATTTCAGATTTTTGTCGGGGAATAAGTCTGCGACACGGAGCTGCTCCTACATAATTTTCTAAATTAATTTTTTAGAGAGTAGAGTCCGCGACCTGCCACTACGCAGACATAATTTTTACCACTGGTCCACAAGTCCGCGACCCGGACACGCTTCTTCCAAGTATATTTTGGCTGCTGCTTTGGCAGCTTGCTTGGCCAAGTTTGGGGTCCATTCTTTGACCCCTAGGGCAACCCTTGGGGAGTAAGACCTGGACGTTACCATCATATATACATTGTTTTACCTAATTATAGTAGTTTTAAATGTTTTTTACCTCATACAACACCTCTAAACCTACTCGAAACCTAAAAACGGTTCACTAGTCAAGTTAGACTAGCTTTTGGAAGTCTTGGAGATTTCTTGATCTCTTGAGTCTAAGATATCCTAAATGGTTCATAAATATTATTTTAGGCTGAGAAATCGTGTTTTAAGGTTTTGTTCAACAAGTGAGGATCTAGCTTAGGTCATGGACTTTCGTAATGTTACATAACCCTCTAGTTATTATTTGCGTAACGCATAGATAAACTCCCACTACACTATGGATACTCAAGCATAATCTTAAGGCCACAAATAAATCATGCATACAACCTCCATAAATCAAAAATATGTAATCATGGAATCATCTCATTTGATATGATATGTAACTCACATTTGACTCAACATACTTTCAGGACCACATAGAAGAACTCATTACAAGACCACATACAAGTCAAGACTTTTAATCATCATAATAGTAAGACAATAGGCAACATTAACATAATTTACTTCACTTCACATAGTCATCATAGAACCTACTCGTAATCTAATTCTAGAGTTAATTGTGCAATGTGCATGTGGAGTCCCATAATCTAACAGATACTAACTAAACCTGCAAAGAGACTACAAGCCTTAACATGCAATTCATACAAAAACAAGACAACTATAGAAAACTTCATTCATGCCAAGCATAACCATTATCATATAGTCATTACGATCAACAATAAGACATATGAATAGATCACATCACATAGACCCATTAGGACTCATGCATAAGAAACATGGAGATAACCATATACATTAGAACAACTTCCTACCCTTCAAGAGCAACGTGTGCAATGCATAAGTGAAGTCATATGTACACCCTCCCGCACTTTGGAGAATGAATCATTAAGATTTCCAAGTATCGACTCCTTTAACTCCATCAATAAAGGATAAAGATGTTGTTTAGACTTCACCTCGACCACTAAAGATGATTCGGAGATATGATGGACAACCAAATAGCCTTTTGGAGAATCTTCCAACCGAACACCCAATGTAGCCACCTATTAATATCTTTAATTAGGTCTTCATTACCCTCTTCCATATGAGACACACTTCCCATGGTCATATGACTTGAAGATTTCACAAAAACATTAGACTTGACAGGGTCGTATAAACACTCATGTTGTAATCTTTAAACAATTCCAACCATCTTATTTTTTTGGATATTTAACTCCTCTCGAGTAAACACATATTGAAGACTTATGGTTGGTATATACATCCACAATTACACCATACAAGTAATGCCTACATATTTTTACAGAAAATACTACGATTGATAATTAAAGATCATGAGTTAGACAATTCTTTTCATGCACCTTAAGTTGTCTACAGGCATATGATACTACCTTCCCATGTTGCAAAAAAAAAACATCCCAAACCCAATCGGGATGCATCATAGTGTAGCACGAAACCCTTGGTACCCTTCATAGAGTCAATATAAGAGAAGAGGTAAGCCTATTTTTTAAAAATTAGATGTTTTTTCATATTCTTCGAACCGCTCTAATTGCACTCTTCTGAGTCAAGGTAGTCAATGGAGAAGCAATGGATTCAAAATAATCGATAAACCACCAATATACCCCGATTAAACGAAGAAACTTCTAGTATCGGTTGTATTTAATGGTCTAGGAAAATTCTTAACCCCCTCGGTTTTTTCTGGACTGACCTCTAAAACTTCACTTGAGATAATATAACCGTGAAACGCCACCGATGTCAACCAAAACTCACACTTGTTAAACATGGCAAATAGTTGGTGTTCTTTTAAGACTACTAAAACTATTCTAAAATGACATATGTTTTCACCCTCAATTTTCGAATGTACCAGGTTTTTGTCAATTAACACAATAAAAATTAATCTAGATAATTTTGAAATATCCTATTCATTAGGTCCATAAAAGTCGTTGGGGCATTAGTGAGACCAAAGGACATTACTAGGAACTCATAGTGATCATATCTAGTTTACAATGCAGTTTTAGTTACATCCTCACCTCTAACTATAAATTGGTGATACCTCAAGCTCAAATCTTAGAAAACTAGCATGCCCCTTCGAGTTGATTAAACAAGTCATCAATCTGAGGGAGAGGATAATTATTCTTCATAGTGACCTTATTCAGGTTTCTATAATTAATGCACATCATAAGCGACCAATCCTAATTCTTCACAAAAAAATAGCGGAGCTCCCCGTGGTGAAATACTAGGTTGCCTTCAACTCTTTCAATTTGGCCGGAGCCATCGGATAAGGAGTAATTGAAATGGGATTTGTATTTAGTAATAAGTCAATCCCAGAATCGATTTCACGTTCTGGAGGAATTGTAGAAAAATCATCTAGAAAGACTTCTTGAAATTTCCTAACTACGGGGACCTACTCAATAGGGAGAACATCCATTTCAAGATCTTTGACTCTTGCGATATGGTACAGACACCCTTTGAAGATCATATTGTAAGCTTTCAACCTAAATATAATACGACCTCTAAAAAATGATTTACCACAGTACTACTCAATGGAAACAAAACAAACATGCAAACTAAAGATAAGACCGGTTCATTATGAAAATTGAACATAACTACCCTAGTCCGACAATCAATCGAAGAAAAACAAGCATACAACCAATCCATTCCCAAATTAACGTAAAAAACCATTTCAAAATATACCAAATCTACCAATGTAACTCTATTGCGCAATGATTAATTAGTACCCGGATATATTATTGAGTAGAAATTAAAAGATAATAATTGTAGCATACCGGTGACCACATTGGGAGACTCCTCTTCCTCACCCCTCGAACAGAGTGCGTAAAAGCGATTCTTTTTTGGAGCATCAGGTTTTGGGAGAACTAGCTTGTGGTTGAGAACTTTCTATCTATTGAGCCTTCATCATAAGAAAATCCCTCTTCATGTGACCACTTTATTGACAACCATAAATATATCCCATACCAGCTATGCATTTTCTTTCATGTATGTTTCCACATTTAGCACCGCGAGACTTCTCCACATCAAGACAACCACCTTTTTCTTTCTTAGTCTTGAGTGTACAACCTTTACCTTTTTTGACCCTTGGAATTGTAAAAGGACGCTTATTGGGGAACTTTTTGTTAAACTTTTATTTATCCGGCACCTCAAATATTGTCTTAGAAGAATCTCCATCTTCGGCCCTTGTCCTCTTCAACACTCTACTATTTTTCTTATGGTTTTTCTCCTCAATTCGTTTGGCATGAACTATGAGAAGAAAAATGTTTATGCTAACAATAAACAAAGCATACCTACATATATTAACCACAAGGTCGAATACCCTTATAAAAAATTGGTTCATCTTGTCCCTAGAATCCGCCACCATTGTAAGAGCATACTTGAATAGTTGAGTGAACTTGAGACGATACTCTTTCACGCTCATAACCCAATAGCATAAGTTTATGAATTCTTAAATTTTACTCTCCCTTAGTTCCAAGGGAAAGAACCTGTCAAAGAAGGTTGTCTTCAAATCTCCCCAAGTAATCCGACCTTCTCTAACCGACCTGTCATCCCTCAATTGCTCATACAAAACATGATCCACATGTTTGAGTTAGTAGGTGGCTAGTTTTGCCTTTTCTTGAGAAGACACCCTCATTCACATTCTCCTCTTGGACCCTTCGACCGTTGTTCCTTCTTCTACTAATTATAAACAGAAGAAAGAGATCACAAGATACAAACATGTAAAGTTAAGACTTTAAAGGAACGACTTCAGGAATAACACAAGGTGAGATTTTCCTAAGCATCACATAGCCGCTCATTCATAATTATGGTGCTCTTCAAAACCAAGAACAAGAATCTACATACACATGATTCAGTGAGACGTTAACCCTGAGATTACTTTAACCTAATGATCTAATACCAAGTTCTTACGCTCGGGGATATCCCCCTAGGCATAACTGACATCATCGTCCTCCGATAGGACTAAGGTTTGCCTCTTAGAATTATTACATTTCATAGGTTGAAAACATGGAAAAATTAAAATGTTTCATATAATTCTATATAGTGAGGTTTACATACAGCTATCACACACTACATATGGAGTTTACATAGACTACTCACATAAGAATCATATATAGGCTTCTCTTTTACTCTACATAATAAATATTTAAGAGTTAGTCTAATAATAACGTCTCATATTATCCATTAAAAAAAATTACAATATTTAGGCATATTCCTAACACAATTACATATTGCCACATAGGGCTTACAATAATTTTCATGAAGAATAAAGAAGAAAAAAATTTCTTTAGACTATATATTAGTACTACTAAGGTAGATCAAAGGCACCATCATCGAACTTGGAGGAGTAACAATATACGTGGAGGAAGAAGTTCAAGCATCCTTGCAAAGTTAACTAGAAGCTCCTTAATGGACAAGACCTTCAATGTTTGGGAAAAGGGAAGAAATATAGGTTAGTGAAAACCACATGTAATGAATATGGCTCCTATGCATAAAATAATTAATTGATGAAAAAAGACACAATATAATCAAAACCATGCTTTATGTTCAATAAATGAACATAAATACATATGGAACCTTATATGTCAACTCAACAAGATATTAGTCCAACACATAAGCAACCTAAAGTAATATTTGAGCAATGTAAAAAGTTAAACCCCATAACAATGTACAGAGCTAAGCATCACTTAAGTGACAAACAACATGCATACAAAGTAATCTCATACTTAATCATAACATTTCTTAGCCATAAGTTCATGGAAATCATATCATACAAAACATGTAACCAACTTGATCGAACAAAATACTACTAGAATCATCCTTTAGGATCCCACATGTGCAATGACTAAGAGTAGTGAGATATCCTCTCTCACGCTATTTAGTATCCTCTCTGACAACCCTAATAATATATTACATATATAACTTGTTCATTTACGTTATTACATTAGGGATAATTGTTCAATAACCGACATGAGACCATGTGAGCTACATGTAATTCGTTGTTCGCCTCTCACACTGAAAGGAAAGTGTTAATACTTTCCTATAGAATAACCAATCTTACATACCTATAGTACTATGTGAACACATAGTTAAGGGTCAAGGAGAATGTTACTTAAAGCCTTTACTTACTGCTGTGGAGGTTTCAATCTTATAAGGCAACACTTATAATAGGAGTTCGGAGTTGCTAAACATGAAGAAAGCCATGTGGGAGGCCTCTTTTACATATACATGAACTTTTGGTGCTAAACATCTATTCACTTTAGTATTAGCCATACTCTTCATACAAGATAACATTAGTATCTTCTAGACCCCTATCTGAACATCTAAGCACTGTAAGTCATAAATATTCATAAGTGAACTACCATTTAACTTTTATAAAACCACATACAAGTGACTAAAGCTTTAACTCAAAACTTTATCCTAATCACGAGAAGTGACATTCAAATCATATAATAATCATATATTAACATACTTGCATACTTCATAGCCAATTAAATAAACTAGGATAAAGGATGAGTAATGCTTGCTATCAACATCACAACCAAATATTAGACATAGAACCATTACAATTTAAGTAAATCATAATTCATAATATTCATACCTTATTGCTTTTTCATTTACTTCGTACTTCAATTACAAAGAATTACATAGCCAATACATAATAAACGCAGATTCAAGAAATAATAAATAGAAACTCGTATTCTACATATTCATATAGTAATCGTCCTTAAAAAATAGTGTAGAAATACAAGGCACAATGAATGTAAGGAAAAAAAATTGTTCAAAGGGCCACTATTGACTAATTAAAATATATTTACCACTACTAAATAGTTAAAAAATAATAAATGACTATAATTCATCACAATTAATTAATAATTTCATTTTTAAAAGAGAACCGATGTCAAAGATTAAAACCTAAGTTTTTGCGGAAGTAGAAAATCACTTTTGGAAGGGCGTATTGGGGAAAGGAATCCCAAGAGTTAAAGAACCCATACCTTATTGATGATCTTGCCACGAATTACAAATGAAAACCTTTTTGAATTCGTCCTAGAATTGGAGCTCTAGTGTTCTTCAATGGAGGTTTGATGTTTGGAGAAGAAAGATGTCACAGAGATGTGAGTTTGGGAACTATTGGGTATTATGCTGGGTTTAGAACGAGGGTTGCTTATATAATCGCTTAACTAACTTAATTAACATCCCCTTTACAACTATTTAATCCTAAAAATTAATTAATTGAATGAAGTCATTTAAACCCAATAGTGAAATTACAGGGCTACATACAAGACCTCAACTTATGATTTGTAGGTAAGTCGATGTCGTTGCCCCAACCGTCCTGCACAACCATAGTTTTTGTCTGAAAAATTGAATTTTGGCAATTTCATGAAAATGGCTAAGTGATAAACTAATGATGCATCGACTTCCTCTCTTCGATTATATGCCTTGTCGCCTACATTCTTAAGAATCCAATGCCTAACTTTGCAGATTTTGGGACACATGCAAGAGTCCTCTTAGAGTGTTCTTTGGGGAGTCAATCCTGGATGTTTCGACGCTAAACACACTCTTACACAAGTTTATCTCTTTTTCACCACGTTTATTCAATTTCCAGCATATAACACCTCTTGAAATAGGCTAAGGAACAATGGCACCTTATTCACTAGTCTTGGGCATCATGCACGTGTATTGATATCTTCACTCTAAACATACTACATGAATTCTATAAGTTATTTTATGATTTATAAAAGTGTTACCTACCTTAGACAAACATATTAGGCTCTAAATTAGGTCTTGGAATTAAAGAGAGTCACATTATCCCCCCTTAGAAACATTCGTCCCCGAACGACACTAAAATCTTTTACAGGGAAAGCATAGACTCAATACTAGGATCCCAACAAACAATATATATAATCGACACGAATTACTACTCAAATCAATATAACAACATCGAATTTCTATACAGCAACTCAAATAGCAATTTACTATATATATAAGAGCTCAGCATCACAACATGAGGAATTTCTTACTAAATATCAACATGAGATCAAGATGATCCAAGTTACGTATGCAAAAACATATTACATCAAATAAACATGATCATTACTATTTCAAGAAGGCAAGAAATACATCAAATAGACAAGTAAGTGCAAATAAAGCAAAACAACAATTCTCATGAAATCTTATTTTACCATAAGCCTTTTTACCATAATTATGCATATTTCGTAAAATAAGTGAAATTCAAATTTATTATTCATTTTATTTATAAATAGGAACAACTAACCTTACATAGGAAAGAAAGAGATCAGGATAACGGGATTCATATCAGCCTAGGCCTCCCATGTTGGTGGTTTTTCAATAACGCCTTTATGCAGGCAACCTCCTTGTTCTTAAACTTCGTAACTTGCCTATCAAGAATTTGCACCAGAACTTCTTTATAGGAGAGGTCCACATCAACACCAAGCCCTTCAGTAGGAAGTATAGACACGGGATCCTTGATGCACTTCCTAAGAATAAAAACATGGAATATCGAATGAACCAAAGCTAGTTCACTCGGTAACCTCAATTCGTATGCACCCTCTCTGGCCCTTAAGAAAACGTCATAGGGACCCACATACCAGCGCCAAAACATTCCCTTTTTGCCGAATCATATAACCCATTTCAAAGATAAAATCCACAAGTACACCATATCACCTATTTCAAATTCAAGATCTCTTCTTTTATTGTCCCGACTATAGGGTCTCTTCAACCTATTTTATACGATATGCACCTTCTCTAAGATCTCATAGATGATATTGTGACCAAGGAGTGAAGACTCCCCTAACAATCCAACCGTAGACTGGCACCTCCTACCATATACTTCTAGAAAATGGAGATGGAAATACTTGAAAGGTAGCTATTGTTATAAGAGAAATATCAATGGTAGGTGATCATCCAAATATAATTTGAAATCTATCAATCAATATCTTAACATATCCCCAAGAGTTTGGATGGTACGCTCCACTTGACCATCAGTTTGGGGATGGAAAGCGGTGCTAAGCTTCACTTGTGTAGCCAACCCTTTCTGGAAAGTTCTCCAAAAATGAGATTTGAATTCAGCACCTCTATACAATATGATGGATAACGGAATGCCATGATAAATCACAATTTCGCCTTGATACAACGTTGTATACTCTTAAGGCCGAATAAGTGGACTTAACGTGAATAAAAATGAGCGGATTTCATTAATTTGTCTATAACAACCCATGTGGAGTCATCTTGCCTTCGTTTCCTCCGCAAAACCACTACGTAGTCCGTATAAATGTATTCCCACTTCAATATAGGCAGAGTTATAACTTGAGTTAAACCACTCTGCTTTTGATGATTATGATTTACTTGTCGACAATTGGGGCATCTAGTAACAGATTCCGCTATGTCCCTTTTCAAATCTTCCCACCAATAGACTTTTTGAATAGTACGGTAAGTTTTTATGGCACCCGTATGGATAGAATACTGTGACCCATGATCTTTTTTTTTAATATTACGCCTCAAATCATCAACATCCGATACACACAATCTACCTTTGTACATAAAGTACACCATCCCCCTTGAAAGAATGACTCATTGATCTTTCCAAGTACCGACTCGTTTAACTCAATCAATAGTGGATCAAGATGTTGTTTAAACTTTCACCATTAACAATTAAGACATCTCAGAGTTATGATGGACCACAAATACACCATTTGGAGAATCATCCAATTGAACACCTAATCTAGCCAACCTCTGAAAATCATTCACTAAGTCTTTATTACCTTATTCCACAAGAGACACGCTTTCGATGGTCATACAATTTAAAGAATTATAAAAAAACATTGGCCTTGCCAGGGTGGTAGACACCACTCATGTTATAATCTTTCAACAATTCTAACCATCTTCGTTGTCGGGTATTTAACTCCTTTTGAGTAAACGCAATATTAAAAATTTTTATGTTATGTATACACATCCACCTGAACACCATATAACTAATGCCTCTATATTTTTAAAGCAAACAGTACAACTGCTAATTCATGATCATGAGTTGGACAATTCTTTTTATTCACCTTGAGTTGTCTAGAATGATAGGGTACTACCTTCCAATGTTCCATAAGAGCGGGATGCATCACAATATAGCACACAAAGTTTTGTACCCAGCGATAGAGTCAATACAAAAGCGGCGGTAATCTTATCTTTAAAAATTTAGAAGCTTCTTTCACATGCCTCCGACCAGTCAAATTTCACACTCTTTTGGGTAAATATTGTCAAACGTTAAGCAATGGGTGCAAAACAATCCAAAAACCTCCTATAAACCAAACTTAAACCAAGAAACTTCTAATGTCGGTTGGATTTAGTGGTCTAGGAAAAATTTTAATCGCCTCGGATATAATGTGGCCGAGAAACGACATCGATCTAAGACAAAATAGACACTTGATATACTTTTCAAATAGTAGGACTTGTTAAACTACTCTCAATTGACATATCTGTCCACCCTCATTCTTCGAATATACCAAGATGTCGTCAATGAAGACAATGACAAATGAGTCTAGTTAATTTTGAAATACCCTATTCATAGGTCCATAAAAGTCAGTGTATTGGTTAGACCAAAGGTCATTACTAGGATTTATATTGACCATACCTAGCTTGAAATGTTGTTTTAGGTGCATCCTCACTTCATACCCTTAGTTTGTGGTACCTCGACCCCAAATCAATCTTTAAAAATTAGCTTTCCCCTTGGTGTTAATCAAACAAGTCGTCAATCAAAGGGAGAGGTTCGGGTTTCTTAATGGTGAATTTATTGTGGTTTTGACAGTCAATTCACATCCTAAGGGACCCATCATTTTTGTTCAACTCTTTCATTTCATTCGTAGTCATTCAATAAGGAGTGATTAAAATGGGATATCTATCTATTAATAATTCAATACCAAGATCAATTTCCCATTAGGGAGGAATTCCAGGTAAGTCATCCGGAAAGACTTCTGGAAATTCCCTAACTACGGGAACCAACTAAATAGGGGAATATTTGTTTCAAGATATTTGATTGTTACGATATGGTAAAGACACCCTTTAGAGATCATTTTGGAAGATTTCAAACAAAATATAATACAACCTCTAGGGAAAGAATTACCCTATTCCACTCTGACAAAAGTTCATTAAGAAAATTGAACTTGACTTTCCTAGTTCGACAATCAATGAAGCAAAACAAGAATGCGACCAATCCATTCCAAAAATATCGTAAAGACAACCATATCAAGATCTACAAAATTTTCCCACGTAATTTTATTGGGAATAGATATAGGATGAGTCCTAAAGACTCTTTTAGCCACAGCAGTGCAAGTGCGGTAATCGAAAAAGGCTCAAATAAAATATCGAATAGAACATTAAACTTTTTTTATCCACTAGAGGAGTTAAAAACTATAAATTAGAACTCGGATCTAGTATATCGTACACATTAAAAGAGAAGACTTGTAAAATATTGGTGACCACAGAGGAAAACTCCTCTTTCTCACCCCTTAAGTAGAGAGTGTAGAAGCCATTTTTGTTAGGAGCATCGACATAGGGATAACTTGCCTATGCTTGTGCATTTTCTCTCCCTTGACCCTTATTAATAGAACAAACCCTCTTCAGGTGACCACTCTTGACAAAACCATAATTTCACATCCGTACAGCACCCACTAGAAGTAACAATATACCGTGGTTTCACGGTATTATTAATACTTTTTCCTTAAGTTTAGTGTGTCCAAAAGCATTTTTGTGCTAATTTTTATATAAGTTTCTCCTTATTTGGAGGAAATATGTCCAAAGATTAATGCGGAGGTTTTTGAGTGAAGAAATGTAGAAGAGACCACCTACGGAGCTTGTGACGGTCCGTCATGCTTGTGACGGTCCGTAGGTGGCAGAATAGTGCATTTGCTGAAGGAAGATGGGGAAGTCTGACCAAGTGTGGGGTTACGGAAAACGTGAATGACCTTCGTAGCCATGATGTTCCGTCCTGCAGGTTCGTCATGAAGATCAGAGAAGTAGCCCTAGTACCCATATTCCAAGAGTTCAAGGGTTTTGGAACGGAGAACCTCGACGGACCGTTGTGCTCGTTACGATACGTCATACCTGCCGTCGAGGGTAATGAAGAGAGCAGCAGAAGAAATGTCATCAAGTATGGGACGACGGAGTCCATGAGTGTCCGTCGTGACCACGACGATCTGTCGCGATATCCCTCGATCTAGCTGCGTTTTTGACAGATTTCCAGCAAATAGATTACTTGTTAAATATGGTTTTTATTCTCTATAAATAGTCCGAAAAACCTCATTTTTGATGTTTGACTTGGGATTATTAGGTTAGACTCTGGATCATTGTTATACTTTTGAATATTTGTAGACTCTTGATTATTTTGTAGATTCTTTAAGAGGTTATTGATTATCTGGAGACTTTTATCATTGATTGTTGGTGACTTTTGCTGATTAATCAAGTCAACTTTTGGATTTTACTCTGTCTAATCGAAGTAAGTGCATGAATTCTTATATCACATATTTGAATATTGTAATTATGACTGTGGGTAACTAAACTCCATATGTAGGGTTGTGGTAACCATATGTTAATAATGAGGTAAAACCTAACTAAACATAATAATTCTAGAATAGTGTCTTGCATGTATTGATAATTCTTTCGTTTAGCAGTCTTTTTAACGGATGGCCAACGTTAGAACTTGCCTTAATGCTACTTGCCGGACCAAGGAGGTAGATAATAGGAAAAGAATTATCAACATAGATTTAGTGGATACTATCTAATAGGCTAGTATTGATTGGTATGAGGTAATAACTTAGTCAAATATCGAATATGATGCTTAATATGAGGTAAAGATAAGAGTTAGGATAGCAACACAAGTAGCCGGACCAAGGTGCGGAGTGAAATTTTCTAGATGGCGGACCAAGGATTTAGAAATACATAACTTATCACTTTGCATGCAAGATACTAGGAAAGTATTGTTATAGTTAGACTTATCAAGTTATGAACCTGTGGGGAACACGTAAACTCTAGTTACTTTGATTAAATGATTAAACTCCAATATTTGAAGCTGTTAGTTGTTTCCTTTTATTTCTCTAGTTATTTTCATTTATTTAGTAATAGAAACCCCCCTTTTATCATTTTTGCTTTCCAAGGAAGTAATTGACTGAACAATAGTAGTAATAAATTGATGTTAAGTCTAAACAATTTTCCTCCTAGGAACGATCCCAACCTCACTAGTTGGGTTATTCACTTGACACGGCCGCTTTACTTCTTATTCGAGAAGTAAGTTTGAGCGTATAAAATTTCAGCGCCTTTGCCGAGGATAGTAGATTTTAGATTAACTTAAACTTATTAATATAGTTTAGTCGATATTTTCTTGAATTTACTTTGTATTATTGTTTTTGATTCTTGAAGAACCATCCTCCTTGTATGCCAAATACACGGAGAGGAAGAGAACCCCAGTTTCCCTATAATCACGAATTAGAGCATACAGTACGTAACATGAATAGAAACTTGGGAATTAAATGTAGTTAACTAGTTGCCTAACCCACCACCTCCTAATGATGAATTCTATTATGCGGAGGACTCCTATGCAGTAAATGAGTAGATAGGGGGTTTCCGACCGAGCGCCCAAGGCTCAAATTAGGATAATTTGCGCCAAGGTCAAGCGAACCAAGGTCGGATCTATGGTAACTACAACCGTGAGGGTCATTATGTCCAAGATGGAAACTACAACCGTGAAAAAAACTTCAACAAGGGTAACTACAGTAACAGAAATGATAGGAATGGGCCCTATGTCCCTCCTCAAAATCGTGAAGTTACTCCTACGGATGGTAGAGATAGTATGGCGCGAGTTAAGGATATGTTGCACAAAATGATGAGGAGGTTCGATGCTAGTGATGAGCACATTGAAGAGTTAAGGTGTGATTTAGCAGGTATTGGGCAAAAAGTCAATACACATGCAATATCGATTAAGCAAATCGAGTTGCAAATGGCCTAATTATCTGCGACTGTGAACACATGACAACCCGCCACTCTTCCTAGCGACACTGTCCAAAATCTGAAAAATGATGCACACTCTATGGCAATCAGTACTCGTGGTGGTAAGCAAACCATTGACCCACCTATGCTCTCTAATGAGGAAAAGGTGAGAAAGGATGAATATAAGGTGGTAAAGGGTAGTGGTGAAGCAGAAGAGAGCACTTGAAAAGATGCAAAAGTCTCTATGAAGGTAATTCCCATGCCTAGACCACCACCACCCTTCCCTCAAAGATTAGTGTAAAGGACTAAGGATGATAAATATCGGCGTTTTATAACAATGCTGAAGCAGCTTTCTATCAAATGTCCCTTTGGTAGAAGCTCTTGAACAAATGCCCGGTTAATCCAAGTTTATGAAAGTTCTGGTTACAAAGAAAAGATCGGTCACTTTTGGAGGATGATGATAGACTGCAGCATTGTAGTGCTATTGCTACAAGATCTCTCGTACAAAAGAAAGAAGATCCAGGTGCGTTTACTATTCCTTGTACAGTCTGGTCATTACATTTTGCGAAAGCATTATGTGATCTGGGGGCAAGCATAAATCTCAGGCCCCTCTCGATTTACAAGAAGTTGGGTTTGGGTGACCCAAAACCCACTGCGATGCGGCTACTAATGGCTGATCGAACAGTGAAAAGGCCTATAGGGATACTCCATGATATGCTAGTTAAAGTGGAGTCATTCATATTTCCGACAGATTTTGTTATTCTTGATTGTGAAGTTGATTTTGAAGTGCCTATTATTCTTTGGAGGCCATCCCTTGCTACAGGTAGAGCCTTAGTTGATATGGAAAAGGGGCAGATGAAATTTTGATTGAACAATGAAGAAGCGACCTTTAACGTTTGTAGCACCATGAGGCAGAGTGGTGAGCTCCAATCGGTATCCGCCATATCCCACAAAGAAAATATGAAGAAGGAGAAAGAAGAAAAAAGTGCAAAACAGGAGTTTATGGTTGGGGATTCGGTGCTTTTAGACAGTTCTGGGTTGCCTTGTCTTCCGGGCAAACTTAAGTCCAAACGGACTGGCCTTTACTTGATCACCCAAGGATTCCCTCATGGAGCAGTTGAGTTAAAAACCAAGGAGGGAATGCGGTTTAAGGTGAATAGAGAACAAATAAAACTCTATTTTGGGCATACTGCATCGGTGAATGAAGTGATAGATGCATACCATCTTGATGAAGGATGATTAATCAAGTGTCCTCAGTCGTGCCGTGACGTTAAATCAGGCTCTTGTTGGGAGGCAACCCAATACTTATAATTTTTCTTTCTAGTAATGGCAGCATTTTCTACTAATGGGTTTTAAATTTGCATGCACATCACTAGGAAATTCAGCAGAAAATTACTCTGCAACAGTCAATGACTGATACAGCGACGGACCGTGTCAACTGTGACGGACCGTTGCATGAATCTGTCATGCCAGGTACATCTTTCTGTTATTTTCAAACTAGGGCACACACGACGGAACCAGCGACGGACCGTCACAAATGAGATGGACCGTCGTCTTGGAATCGTCGCGTCATTAATGCGGTGTACCCAACCCGAACAGGCTGGGGGTTTTAAAAAAACATCTAAAACCCCCAACCCTTCATTTAACCCCATTCCTTCACTCTTACTCCTTTTTCCTCCCTTTTCAACTTCCAAAATCATCTCCCTCTTCAACAGATCATTTTCCCCAAATTTTCCAAAGTCCTAAAAGTCCTCATCTACTAGTCAAAGCTGCTGTTGTGGGTGTCTTCTTGATTACCAAGTACCTTTTCCCTCTTGTTTTTCTCAAATTCTAAGGTATGTGTCTCTAATTTCTACTCATTTATATTGCATTTTTGTTTATCAATTTGTAGTAGTCTAGTTCTTCTTGATACGTTCATTCTTTATCAAATTTTGTCTGACCTAGGTTAAAAAAAATTCCCAAAATTGTCGTGTTAAAACCCTAGAAATAAGTGCCTTAGCATTGCTAGTTTACGAGGTATTTGGGTTAGACAAATGTATGTCAAAACACTACCAATTAGATTTGGGTCATAGAGGATTAATGGGGCATCTCAAGTTCTGTCACTGAGTTAAAGAACGAGACCCCGATTACGGACCATTGTATTCACGACGGACCGTCATTGGGTTCGTTCCAACCTCCCTAATACTTCACTGTCCAATTTTTTCTCCAAGTGTCCACCAACGGCCACATGCAACGGACCATTGTTCCTGCGACGGTCCGTCCTGGTTGTCAGAGACCCTATTCTTAAGGGTCTCTCACTTTTTCTATGTGTCCTTCAACAGACACATGCAACAGACCGTCATACATACGACGGTCCGTCCTGCACAACCGTTCTGGTTGTCAGAGACCCTTTTACTAAGTTTCTCTCTCTATTTTTCTTAATGTCCTCAAACGGACACTTAGGACGGATCGTCATACCCTTGACGATCCGTCCTGCATGACCGTCATGACGGTCAGAGACCCCTCTCCTAGGGTCTCCATATTTCTTTTAAGTTTCCTCTGATGGACACCTACGATGGACCATCGTACCTGTGACGATCCGTCTTGCATGACCATTTCGATGGTCAGAGACCCCTCTCCTAAGGGTCTCCATATTTTTTTCAAGTGTCCTCTGACAGACACCTACAACGGACCGTCTTACCTGTGACGGTCCGTCCTCCACATACCGTCATACTTTTCATAGACTCTCCTTCAGGGTTCTCCATATAAATATAGTCTGAGTAAGACACGACAGACCCCATGACGGTCCGTCGTACTCACGACGAACCGTCACCTGGTCCGTTGTGTTTCACTATTACTATAGCAATGTCATTTTATTTTAATTTTTTTATTTATTTTGTGTGATTTTGCTTGTCTTGTTTGATCCTTATAGTACTAATATTGATCCTTTACAGGAACTATCTACTATGGCACCAAAACAAGATTAAGTCAATGCACGCGGGCGATCGAAGTCTGTCGCCCCGTCTGCTCGCCTGTTCATTGGCTCTGATGATGAGCATGACCCCGAGTACGTGCCCCCGGGCACTTCCACCCCATCCCGTGCTTCCAAAGCCACACCCAAAAAGGTGGTGTCCGGCGTAGTCACTGCCTCCTAGTCTTATGAGGAGCACACAATGATCGGCACACCTTCTGGGTCATCCACTAATGAAGAAGGAGCGTCTGGCTCCTTAGGAGTTTCGTGGTCGGAGGAATCCTCCAGATATGCTGAGGTTCCCTCACCCACCACCGCTGCAGCGTCGGCCTCGTCTGATGAGGCTGACAGTTCGGAATCCATACCTGGTTCACTAGCTCGTGCTCTCAACCCGGTCACCACCAGCCCAACTGGTGGTGTGTAGACGGGCAGTTTCAAGTCTATTTTGATGCCAAGTTCCTCAAAGGAGTTATGACTCGGACACTTACATTGGAGCGGCGGGTCCTTACGGGAAGTCTCTCGACGATGCTTGAGATCCACAATCTCTTCACCAGACATCGATTGGAGTGGACAGCACGTCCGTTGGGACGTTATAGTGAAGAGCTGGTCCGAGAGTTCTACGCATCCTACGTAGCGACTCTCTGATCGCAGATTGATAGGCGGGCTGCCCCCGCCAAACAGGCCCCACAGGAGCAGGTCCGAGTACGTGGCGTTCCAGTTGATATCTCCCTGGCCGCTATTCGTCGGTTTCTATTTGGCGAGAATGTTGATTCTAATCAGACCCCTCTCACTGCCGAGTTTGACTACTGATGGCAGATTGTCAAAGATGACCAATTTCTGCGTGAGCCATCGCTGAGAGAGATCACCAAGAGGTGGATGGCCCTGCACTTGTCCGTTGATGGAGAGGGTGCCGACTGGGTTACTGAGCCAAAGGGGGCCATCAAGAAGGCCAACCTGACTTTCACGGCAAAGTTTTTGTGGTTGATTGTCCGCCACTGCCTTTCCCCCACAGCCGCTGATAATACTGTCACATGGGATCGAGCATTATTGATGGCGGTGATGATAGCCGGGTTCGAGGTGGATTTTGCGTTGCTTCTATAGGCGGTCATGCACGAGAGGGCTTTTAAAGTCACAACTACTTACCCTTTCCCGTGCATGATTTTTTCTCTATGCAGGTCTGCCGGTATGCATATATGGCACGTTGATCAACTCAAGACCCTGCTGGGCATAGTTGATATCGTCCTCATCAGGGATGAGGCCAATGAGTTGGCTCCACGCAGAGGGCCCCGTCCAGAGTTGCCTCCTCTTGGTGATAATCTGGTTGAGACGGTAGCACAGGCCTGCACGTCTACGCAGGCGGCTTCCACTGACACTACCCCGGTCGAGTCTCTCCCGGGTAGTAGCACTGCCCCGAGCTCCTCTCGCTCAGCTCCTTTCTCCGCTCTGGTCCCGCTTGCTAGGGTCCATAAATTAGAGGCACAGATGGCCACACTTCTGCATCACATTCAGCCTTGGATGCAGAAGTCTATTGCTGAGGTAGAAGACCGCTTGGATCGGAGAATGGTCCAGCACATAGAGAGGAAGATCGCAGAGGTTCATCAGCGCTTGGACGCTTTTGAGTTGTGAGTGCTAGCCCTACCATCCCCTATGGTGGATGTGTCGACCCTTTAGGCTGCGGTCGACAGTCTTCGAGAAGATATTGATACTATCTTAGAGGCTAGGGTGCCTGAGTCTGAGGCCCCTTCTGCAGAGCCTGCTGAAGACAAAGTGATGGCGTCCCTATTTGCCACTTCAGAGATTCCACCACCTCCCCCTCGAAAGCATGCCAAGATGCGTAGGGGTCGAGAGGAGAATGAGGCGCGAGCACGGAAGAAGGAGCGTCGTGAGATGGAGGCTGCGAGGAGAGCCTCTCTTGCGGAGGAGGAGGCGCGTCAAATGAGAGCAGAAGAGTTAGCTGCTGGGGCATCTAGCTCCAGAACTGTGGAGATAGCGGGAGGCATTGCTGATTGTGTTGTTGATGCTGAGGACACCACTAAGGGTGTTCATATTACAGAGGTAGTGGGTTTCGGGGAACCAGACCCACCAGCTTGCTGATCGTCGGCGCTTTGCGCCCCAGGTTTGCTTCACCTACCACTCTAGTATTTCATTTTTTTATGCATTGGGGAAAATTGCTTGTATTTTTGTTGGGGGTGGGGTAAATGGAAAGTGAGGGCTAGGGTAAAGTCTGAGTAGCCTAATTTACTATCCTCTTTGGGGGTTTTCTTGCCTGTGTTCTTTTTCCCCAAGAGACTGATTACTTTTTCTATTGAACCGACATGTCTATATCTTATGTATATAGTTTAATTATGGAGCATGATGGCTAAAATGATATCCTTATAAAATTGAAAATGATGCATGACTAGGCATAGTAATTGATAAATGTGTTGCTCTAAGCATGACATAGAGGTACACCACTGCATGACCCTAACTCTAAAATTCGAACTAGGTGTCTGATAATCTGGTAGAGTGATGAGATGTCAAGTGAGTGAGGAAGATTTGAATAGTTCACTATTTTTACTGAGCTAGAACTTTCCTAGTTAATCCTGCTAAATGTAAGCAGTAATAGACAATTAGGAAAGGATCATAGGCCATTATTCAATGTAGCCCATTTTTTTACCCTAAATAAAAGAAAACCAAATGAAATTTATCCTTCTTTGATCCAAATGATTTGAGCTTAAATTAGACCTTTCTTTCTCACCCCAACTGATCTTTTCTGGGAATAATGTGTTGGCCCTGGTCCCTCCTTGGTCATGTGCACCTCAGCTTATGCCAAAAGCATAAGTTGAAGGTGACTAATGCATTAAACAACCTTTTTATGGCCCTGACCCAACTTTGGGTATTGTGTACTTAGACTCATGGCAAAGCCATGAGTTGAGGGTGGCTATTATGAGGAATGCTCTGGAAATTGGGGTTGAAAGAATAAAGAGAGAGAAAGAACAAAATTAAAGTGACTCAAAAATTAGTTGAAAGAAAATTAAAAATGAAAAAAAATATACAAGCAAGAAAAGAAGAGAGTCACTTACACAAATGAAGAAAAAAGGGAAAATAGCAAGGTGAAAGAATGTGGGAAACTGGGCAAAATAAAATGATAGAAAATGGTATTTTTAGTCTTTATGTCAAGGAGGGTAAAAAGTAACTAAAGTATACCTAAATATACCCTACCTGACCCTGAGCCTATGTTACAAGCTAAGAAAGTTCTATCGTGATCCTAAGGGTTGTATAGCGAACTTAAAGCAGTGAAAATAAGCGCAAGCTTATGGCAATAGGTATGAATGAGTTTGAATTTGTTCTGAGAGTGAGTGTTGAAAAGTAATCCTGATGCTCAAACTGAAATCATTGTGTTGAAAATGAGGACTTTGTTTTGAAGTGAGGAGACTAGTTGCATTACCGAAAATATTAGCACCTCTGCGAGAAATTGTAGAGGATAGCGGTTAGTGCATCGTGAGTCTGTGTCATGGTATGATATCACATAATTCAAGCCTAATAATGATAGCATGCATAAATATGATGAGATTAATCAGGATTGATAGCCAAATGATTGAAAATGATAAAACATGGATACTATTATACAAAGATTGTGTATTGAGTCATAGTGTGTCGCTTGAGGACAAACAACGAATATAAGTTAAGGGTGTTGATATACCGTGGTTTCACGGTGTTATTAGTACTCTTTCCTTAAGTTTATAGTGTCCAAAATCCTTTTTGTGCTAATTTTTATATAATTTTCTCCTTATTTGCAGGAAATCTTTCCAAAGATGAATGCGGATGTTTTTGAGCGGAGAAATGCAAAAGAGACCACCTACGGAGCTTGTGACGGTCCGTCATGCTTGTGACGGTCCGTAGGTGGCAGCATAGTGCAGCTGATGAAGGAAGATGGGGAAGTCTTACCAAGTGTGGGGTTACGGAAAATGTGACAGACCGTCGTAGCCATGACGGTCCGTCCTTCAGGTTCGTCATGAAGATCAGAGAAGTAGCCCCAGTACCCATATTCCAAGAGTTCAAGTGTTTTGGAACAGAGACCCTCGACGGACCGTTATGCTCGTAACGATCCGCCATACCTGCTGTCAAGGGTAATGAAGAGAGCAGCAGAAGAAATTTTATCAAGTATGGGACGACAGAGTCCATGACGGTCCGTCATGGCCACGACGATTCATCGCGATGTCCGTCGATCCAACCGCGTTTTTGACAGATTTCTAGCTAATAGAGTCCTTATTTAATTAGGTTTTTATTTTCTATAAATACTTTGAAAAACCTCGTTTTTGAAGGTTAGACTCGGGATTATTAGTTTAGAATCTGGATCATTGTTAGACCTTTGAATATTGGGAGACTCTTGATTATTTTGTAGATTAGGTTTTTATTTTCTATAAATAGTTCGAAAAACCTCATTTTTGAGGTTAGACTCGCGATTATTAGGTTAGACTCTGGATCATTGTTAGACCTTTGAATATTGGGAGACTCTTGATTATTTTGTAGATTCTTTAAGAGAATATTGATTATCTTCAGACTTTTATCATTGATTGTTGGTGACTTTTGCTTATTAATCAAGTGAACTTTTGAATTTTACTCTTTCTCATCGAAGTAAGTGCCTAAATTCTTATATTACATATTTGAATATTGTAATTATGACTATGGGTAACTAAACTCCATAACTAGGGTTGTGGGAACGATAGGCTAATAATGAGGTAAAACCAAACTAAAAATAACAATTATAGAATTGTGTCTTTCATGTATTGATAATTCTTCCGTTTAGCAGTCTTTTAACGGATGGCCAACATTAGAACTTGCCTTAATGCTACTTGCCGGACCAAGGAGGTAGATAATATGAAAAGAATTATCAACATAGATTTAGTGTATACTATCGAATAGGCTAGTATTGATTGGTACGAGGTAATAACTTAGTCAAATATTGAATACGATGCTTAAGATGAGGTAAAGATAAGGGTTATGTTAGCAACACATGTAGCCGGACCAAGGTGCAGAGTGAAATTTTCAAGATGGCGGACCAAGGATTCAGAAATACGTAACTTATCACTTTGCATGCAAGATACTAGGAATGAATTGTTATAGTTAGACTTATCAAGTTATGAACCTGTGGGGAACACGTAAACCCTAGTTACTTTGATTAATTGATTAAACTCCAACATTCGAAGTTGTTAGTTGTCTCCTTTTATTAAGATAAAAGTAACCCCCCCCTTTTATTGGCTTTGATTTCCAAATAAATAATTGACTAAATAGTAGTAATAATATATTGAAGTTAATTTAAGAACTAGTTTCCTCATGGGAACGATCCTGACCTCATTAGTTGGGTTCTTTACTTGATACGATCGCATTGTCATATTTAATTCAGCAAATATGAAGATCGTCACCATTAAAGAAATCCGTTAAGAATCCATAATATACACTTTGTGTAAAAGTATAGAAGAATGGAGTTAGTACAAGAATTCACTAAGTAAGACGACCATGGAAAAACTTGTTTCTAAAAGGGACATTTTACTTGAAGTCCATACATTATTCCTTTTTGTGAAGTCTTTATAAAACCTTATTACAATAGAATTTATATCATTCACATTCTTCATACAGACATATTCAAAGGTCATACATTACATGAAATCACATATAGAATTGAAGCCATATTTGGGGTCACTTTAGAATGAGCTAGTTCTACATTACAGTGATCTACTTTCATTTAACAGTGATATTTTCCTTTTAAGTCATCAACCTCCCAAGTAACCCTATAGTGATATATGGTTTAATGCATCACCTTAAGGTAACAAGTAAACCGATACATAAATCTTTCATAATCCAACACATATCATCACAAAAGTATATCACACTACAAGACACATTCAAGTCAAGACCTTAAGGAAATACAGTGAACTTTACATATTATTCACATATACAAAATTCACTTCACATAGAACATTCTAAGACCTTACTCACAATCCCAATTTAAGTCCAGAAGCGCAATGTACAAGTGAACCACCATAACCTCATCAATTCTTAATAAACCTATCATGAGACCACAAGCCTTAACACTCTATTTCATACATCCACTAGGCCATATAGAAAACTTCATTTATTTCAACAAGACCTTCATCATATAGTCATTAAGACCAACATTGTGCATATGAGAACAATACCACATCATATATACTAATACCATGCATGATACACTCAAACTTACTTCTCAAATAAGAAATAAAGAGATCATATCAAGTAAAGAAGCCAACTAATGAGGTCAGGATCATTCCCACGAGGAAAAAAGTTTCGAATTAACTTCAATCTATTATTACTACTATTTAGTAAATTATTTTTTTGGAAAGCAAAGACAATAAAAGGGGGGGTTTACTTCTATCTAAATTAAAGGAGACAACTAACAACTTCAAATGTTGGAGTTTAATCAATTAATAAAAGTAACTAGGGTTTACGTGTTCCCCACAGGTTTCTAACTTGATAATTCTAACTATAAAAATTATTTCCTAGTATCTTGCATGCAAAGTGATAAGTTATGTATTTCTAATTCCTTTGTACGGCATCTAGAAAATTTCACTCCGCACCTTGGTCCGGCTACGTGTTTTGCTATAATAACCCTTACTTTTACCTCATATTAAGTATCGTATTCGATACTTGACTAAGTTATTACCTCGCACCAATCAATACTAGCCTATTAGATAGTATACACTAAATCTATGTTGATAATTATTTTCCTATTATATACCTCCTTGGTCCGGCAAGTAGAATTAAGGTGACCTAATATTGTCCATCCGTTAAAAAGACTTCTAAGCGAAAGAATTATCAACACATGCAAGACACTATTCGAGAATTGTTATTTTAGTTAGGTTTTAGCTAATTATTCACCTACGGTTCCCACAACCCTAGTTATGGAGTTTAGTTACCCATAGTCTTAATCACAATATTCAAATATATAATATAATAATCCATGCACTTACTTCAATGAGAACGAATAAAATCCAAATGTTCACTTGATTAATCAACAAAAATCACCAACAATCAATTACTGCAATTAATTGAAGTCTAAAGATTCTCCAAAGTGTAATAATAATCACCAAGTCTAATAGACAAAAGAAGATCTAATAACCAAGAGTCTAACCCCAAAATGATATTATTCGAACTATTTATAAAAAAATAAAATCTAAATTATATAAGGACTTCATTTGAAGAAAATCCGTCAAAACGCGGCAGGGTCGACGGACCTCGCGATGGATCGTCGTGGTCACGATGGGCCGTTATGGACTCTGTCATCCTATACTTGTGCAATTTCTTCTACTGCTCTCTTGATTACCCTCGACAGCAGGTAGGACGGATCGTCACAGGCACAACGATCCGTCGGGGGTCTCCGTTCCATAACACTAGAACTCCTGGAAGTTGGGTACTGGGACTACTACTTTGATCTTTATGACGAACCAGCAGGACGGGCCGTCATGGCTACGACGGTCCTTCACGCACTCCGTAACCCCAAACATGGTCAAACTTCCCCATCTTCCTACAGCAGCTACACTACGATGCCACCTACGGGCCGTCACGGGCACGACGGACCGTCACAAGCTCCGTAGGTGGTACTTTTCTGCATTTATTGCTCAAAAACCTTCGCATTAATCTTTGAGACAGATTTCTTGCATATAAAAGAAACTTACATAAAAAAGAATACAAAAAGGCTTTTGGACACACTAAACTTAAGGAAAAGCATTAAAAATACCGTGAAACCAGGGTATATCAACACCCTCAATTAAATTCGTTGTTTGTCCTTAAGCGACGCGCTATGACTAAATACAAAATCTTTGTACAATAGTATCCATGTTTTATCTTTCGCAATCATTTGGCTATCAATCCGGATCAGTCTCATCATATTTATGCATGCTATCACTATTAGGCTTGAATTATGTGGAATCAGACCATGACACAGACTCACCATGTACTACCACTTGTCCTTTTCAATTTTCACCGAGGTGCTAATATTTACGATATTACAACTAGTGTCCTCACTTCAAAACAATATCCTCATTTTCACATAATGATTTCACTTTTAGTATAAGGATTACTTTTCAACACTCACACTAAGAACATATTCACACTCATTCATACATATTGCCATAAGCTTGCCTTTATTTTCACTTCTTTAAGTTCGCTATACAACTCTTAGGATGACGATAGGAATTTCATTGCTTGTAACATAAGCTCAGGGTAAGGTAGGGTATATTTAGGTATACTTTAGTATGTTTTTGCTCTCCTTGACATATCGGCTAAAAATACAACTTTTTGTGATTTTAATTCCCCCGATTTCTCATATTCTTTCACCTTCCTATTTTCCCTTCTTTCTTCATTTGTGTGAGTGACTTTCTTCTTTTCTTGCTTATAGATATTGTATATTTTTTTTACTTTTCTTTCAACTGATTCTTGAAACACTTTACTTTTGTTCTTTCTCTCTCTTTGTTCTTTCAACCCCACTTTCTAGAGCATTCCTCATAATAGCCACCCTCAACTCATGGCTTTGCCATGAGTCAAAGTGTACAATACCCAAAGTTGGGTCAGGGCCATAAAAAGGGTTTTTTTACTGCATTAGCCACCCTTAACATATGGTTTTGGCATAAGCTGAGGTACACATGTCCAAGGAGGGACCAGGGCCAACAGATTATTCTCAGAAAAGATCAGTTGGGGTGTAAAAGAAAGGTCTTGTTTAAGCTCAAATCATTTAGATCAAAGAAGGATTAATTTCATTTGGTTTTCTTTTATTTAGGATTAAAATGGGCTATATTGAACAAGGGAGTATGATCATTTCCTAATTGTCTATTACAACTTACTTTTAGCACGTGTAACCAAGCAAGTTCTAGGTCAGTACAAATAGTGAACTATTCAAATCTTCACACTCACTTGACATCTCATTACTCTACCAGATTATCTGACACCTAATTTGAATTTTAGACTTAGGGTCATGCAGTTGTGTACCTCTATGTCATGCTTAGAGCCAAACATTTATCAATTACTATGCCTAGTCATGCATCATTTTCATTTCATCAGGATATCTATTTAAGCATCATGCTTCAAAATTAAACTATGTACACAAGATATAGACATGCCAGTTCAACAGTAAAAATAATCAGTCTCTTGGGGGAAAAGAACACAGACAAGAAAACCCCAAAAAAGGATAGTGAATTGGGCTACTCAGGCTTCACCCTAGCACTCACTTTCCATTTACCCCACCCCAACAAAAAGACACGCATTTGTCCCCAATGCATAAAAAATATTGGAATACAAGAGTTGTAGGTGAAGCAAACATGGGGCGCAAAGCGTCGACGATCAACAAGCTGGTGGGTCCGGTTCCCCGGAACCCACTACCTCTGTAGTCTGGACACCCTCAGTAGTGTCCTCAACATCAATAGCATTATCAGCTGTGACTCCCGCTATCTCCAAATTTCTGGAGCTAGATGCCCGAGCAGCTGACTCTACGGCCCTCATCCGACTCGCCTCCTCATCATAAAGCGAGGCTCTCCTCGCCGCCTCCATCTCACGGCTCTCCTTCTTCCGTGCTCGAGCATCATCCTCCTCTCGACCCCTACGCCTCTTGGCATGATCTCGAGGGGGAGGTGGTTGAATCTCAGAAGTGGCGAATAAGGCCTCCATCACTGTGTCTTCACCAGGTTCTACAGAAGGGGCCTCATACTCAAGCACCCTAGCCTCAAAGATCATATCGATGTATACACAAAGGTTGTCGACCACAGCCTGAAGGGTCAACACATCTACCAGAAGGGCTGGCCGAGCTAGCACCCGCAACTCAAAAGTGTCCAAGCGCTGATGCACCTCAGCGATCTTCCGCTCTGTGTGGTGGACATTTTTCAACTCCTAGCGTTCTTCTGCCTTAGCAATAGACCTCTGCATCCAAGGCTAGATGTAATGCAGAACTGTAGCCATCTGTGCCACTAAAATCTTGATCCTAGCAAGCGGGACCTGAGCGGGAAAAGAGGCTGAGCGAGAGGAGCTCGGGGCAGTGCTACTACCCAGGATAGACTCGACCAGGGTAGTGAAAGTGGAAGCCTCTTGCGTAGACGTGCGGGTCTGTGCTATCGTCTCACCCATATTGTCACCAAGTAGAGGCAACTATGGATGGGGCCCTATGCGTGGAGCCAACTCATTGGCCTCATCCCTGATGAGGCCGATATCAATAGTCCCCAGCGGGGTCTTGAGCTGATCAACGTGCCATAGGCACACCTGCGGACCTGTATAGAGAAAATATCATTCACGGGAAAGGGTAAGCAGTTGTGACCTTAAAATCCCTCTCGTGCATGACCGTCTGTAGAAGCCAAGGAAATTCCACCTCAAACCCGGCTATCATCGCCGCCATCAATACTGCACAATCCCATGTGACTATATTATCAGCGGCTGTGGGGGAAAGGCAGTGGAGGACAATCAACCATAAAAACATCGTCGTGAAGGTAAGGTCAGCCTTTTTTATGGCTCCCTTCGGCTCGGTCACCCAGTCAGCACCCTCTCCATCAACAGACAAGTGAAGGGCCATTAACCTCTTTGTGGTCTCTCTCAGCAATGGCTCATGCAGGAATTGTCCATGTTTGACAATTCGCCACCGATAGTCAAACTCAGCGATGAGAGAGGTCGGTTTGCATCAACATCCCGCCGTATAGATACCGGCGGATGGCATGCAGTGAGATATCAACCTGAATGCCACATACTCGGACATGCTCCAGTGGGGCCTCTTTGGCGGGGGCAGTCCGCCTACCAATCTATGATATGAGAGTAGACACGTAGCAGGCGTATAACTCTCGAATAAGCTCTTCACTATAACGTCCCAACGAACGCGTTGTCCACTCCAGTCGGTGTCTGGTGAAGAAATTGTGGATCTTTTGCATAGTCAGGAGACTTCCCGTAAGGTCCCGCCACTCCAATGTAAGTGACTGTGTCATGACTCCATTGTCATTCAGAAACTTTGCGTCTGAATAGACTTGATACTGCGCATCGACAAAACACCGGTTGGGCTGGTCGGCAACCGGGGTGAGAGCATGAGTCGGCGAGCAGGGTGTGGATTCCGAACTGTCATCCTCATCAGACGAGGTAGTCTCTGCATCTGTGGCGGGTGCAGGGACCTCAGCAGATCCGGAGGCTTCCTCCGACCACGAAACTCCTAAGGAGCCAGACACTCCTTCTTCATGAGTAGCTGACCCAGAATGTGTGTTGGAAAGTGTGCGCTCTTCATTAGACTGGGAGACAGTAACTACGCCGGACGCCACCTTTCTGGGTGTGGCTCTGGAAGCACGTGCATTTTGGGATGGGGTGGAAGTGTCAGGGGGCACGTACTCGGGGTCACGCTCATCATTAGAGTCAATGATCAGGTGGGCAGACGGGGCGACAGACTTCGATCGCCCACGTGCGTAGACTCGATCTTGTTTTGGTGCCATAATAGATAGTACCTATAAAAATCACTATTAGTACTAGAAGGAGAAAACAGGACAAGCAAAACGACACAAAATAAAAAAAAGAGTCAAGATGTAATGACATTTCTATAGTAACAGTGAAACTCGACGGACCAGGTGACGGCTCGTTGTGAGTACGACGAACCGTCATGGGGTCCGTCATGTATTACTTTAAACTATGTTTATGTGAAGTCCCATGAAGGAAAGTCTCTGACAAGAATGAAGGAAAAGCAGGACGGACCGTTGTGTTTATGACAGTTCGTCATCGATGTCCGTAGTGGGACACTTAGAATATAAAATATGGAGACCCTTAGGAGAGGAGTCTCTGACCGTCATGACGGTTATGCAGGACAGACTGTCGAGGGTATGACGCTCCATTGTAAATGTTAGTAAGAGGACACTTGGAAAAAGTTGGAGACCCTTAGGAACAGGGTCTCTGACAACCAGAACGGTTGTGCAGGACAGACCGTCCTGGGAACGACGGTCTGTCACATGTGTCTATTGGAGGAAACTTAGAAAAAGAGAGACACCTTTAGGAATAGGGTATCTGACAGTCATAACGGTTGTGCAAGACGGACCGACGTGGGAACGACTGTCCGTCACATTTGTCTATTAGAGGACACTTAGAAAAAGTGAGAGACCCTTAGGAGAGGGGTCTCTGACCGTCATGACGGTTATGCAGGACAGACCGTCGTGGGAACAATGATCCGTCGCATGTGTCCGTTGGAGGACACCTAAAAAAAGTGATAGACCCTTACGAATATGGTCTCTGACTACCAGAACGGTTGTGCAAGATGGACAGTCATGGGAACGACGGTCCGTCGCATGTGTGCATTGGAGGACACTTAGAAAAAGTGAGAAACACTAAGGAATAGGGTAACGACGGTCCGTCACATGTGTCCGTTGGTGGACACTTGGAGAAAATTGGACAATGGGATGTTAGGGATGTTCGAACGGACCCTATGATGGTCCGTCGTGGGTACAACGGTCCGTCATCGAGGTCTCATTCTGTCATTCAGTGATAGAACTAGGGATTCCCCATTCATCCCCGATGATCCAAATGGAATTGTTAGAGTTTTAACCTACATTTGTCTAACCCAAATACCTAGTTTACTAGCAATGCTAAAGCACCTATTTCTAGAATATTAACAAGGCAATTTAAAGGATTCTCAACCTTGGTCAGACAGAATATGTATCAAAGAATGAAAACATCATTACGAGATAGGCTAATACTAATTGATAAACGAAAATGCAATGTAAATGGGTAGAAATCAGAGACACATACCTGAGAATTTGAGAAAAACAAGAGAGAAAGGTACTTTGTGATCAAGTAGAAAACCACAGCAGTAGACTCCGACTAGTATAGAGTGGATTTTAGAAATTGGGGAATTTGGGAAAATTATTGGTTGAAATAAAGAAAGGTAGGAAATTGGAAGTTGAAAAGGGAAGGAAATGGGAGGAAGTAGGCGAGAAATGGGTGAAATGAATGGGTTGGGGTTTTAAATGCTAAGAATTTTTTTTAAAACCCAGCCGGGTCGGGTCGGGTACGCTTCTTAACTAACGCGACGAGTACCCGACGACGGTCCATCGTAGTTGTGACGGTCCATCGTTGGTTCCGTCGCGTGTGCCCTAGTTATGAAAATAATTGAAAGGTGTACTTGGCACGACGGGTTCATGTGACGGTCCGTCACAACTGCGACGGACCATCGATGGGTTCGTCAGTGACTTCTGCAGAGTGATTTTCTACAGAATTTCCTAGTGATGTGCCTGAAAATTTAAAACCCATTAGTAGAAAATGCTACGATTACGAGAAAGGAAAACTATAAGTATTGGGTTGCCTCCCAACAAGCGCCTGATTTAACATAGCGGCACGACTGAGGACACTTGATTACTCAGACTTCATCATGATTGTATGCCTCGATCACTTCATTCACCGATTCAGCATGCCCGAAATAGATTTTTATGCGTTGTCCATTCACCTTGAACCGCACACCCTCCTTAGTTTCCAACTCAACCGCTTCATGAGGGAATAGTTGGGTAACCAAGTAAGGACCAGTCCATTTGGACTCGAGCTTGCTCGAAAACAAGCGCAACCTAGAATAGAATAAAAGCACCAAAATCCCCAACCATAAAGTCTGGTTTTGAAATTTTTAGGTCATGGTACTTCTTCAACTTTTCTTTGTAGAGGGCTGAGCTTTCATAAGATTTCAGGAAAAATTCATCGAGTTCATTCAACCTAGTTAACCGTTGTTCTACAGCTTCGCTCCAATCCATTTTGAACTTCTTCATAGCCCACATGGTTTTATGCTCTACTTCAACCAGAAGATCACAAGCTTTCCTTTATACAAGTTGGTATGGGGACATACCTATGGGACTCTTATACGCTGTCTGGTAGGCCCACAGAGCATCACCAAGCCTCCTTGCCCAATTCGTTCTACTAGCATTCACTGTTTTTGACAATATCTGTTTGATCTCCCTATTTGACACTTCAACTTGCCTACTAGTTTGAGGATGGTAAGGGGTGGCCACACTATGGCGAACCCCATATTTCTCCAATAACCCCTTGAACAATCTCTTGCAGAAGTGGGAGCCCCCATCACTAATAATTGACCTTGGGGTGCAAAAATGAGAGAATATATTCTTTTTTTAGAACGCAGTGACACTCTTACCTTCATTGTTTGCGAGGGCGATAGCTTCCACACATTTAGATACATAATCAACCACTACTAAAATATACTTCATTCCATGAGAACTCACAAAAGAACCCATAAAGTCAATACCCCAAACATCAAATAACTCAATCACAAGAATGGGGTTTAGAGGGAGATCTTGCTTTCTTGAAATGTCGTTATCTCTTTGGCATCTATCACATGCTTTAGCAAACTCATGAGCATCTTGATGAAGAGTTGGCCAATAGTACCGACATTGTAATATTTTATGAGCGGTTTGGATACCACTATGATGTCCACCAACGATTTAGGAATGGCATGCCTCTAAAACACTCAACATCTCACATTCTGGCACACAACGTCGTATAAGCCCGTCGGCACAATTCCTGTATGAATATGGTTCATCCTAAAAGAACTTCTTCACATAGTACATGAACTTTTTTCTTTGATGAAAGGAAAAGTATGATGGAACTTTTTTCTCTTGACTAGATCTTCATTCATGTTTATGTGTACTTCTATGTGAGCAAACGTTTGACATAACACATAAAGGTCACACATGTTCATATATCAATGCATAAGTCTATAGTGTAACTATATGATCAATCCTTTCATATCAACACTTTTAGACACAATGCATATTAATATTTCATTATATCATATACTTACCATCATAGCATATAAGACATATTCATAAAATGTACTTATATTCATTTTCAAATGTATAGAAACCCAACATAGAAACTGTCTTATCAAGGCACACATGTGCAATGCCTAGGCAAGGTCCCGTACCACTTGCCCATACTAGTACACCTATCAAGTAATCCTAGTTAATGGAACACATAACATACTTCACATACATTGAGCTTACATGCATAGTAATAGACATTTACTGTATGAGATGAACCTTTCATTAGATACTATCGACCTTTACTACTTTTTAAGCATGCGTAATGAATGAGTGTATGTACATTGGTCAACCTGATCACATAATGTCTATCAACAACATATTAAGGCAGCTACCCTATTATGACCACATTACAATTTCAATAATAGACCACACAACATAATTCAGAATAGGAGGCAAGCTAACTTTATCTTATACTTTAAGACTCCTAAAAATTAGCAATTCACATATTACATAGGGGTACATCGGAAGGAGTCATAAACCATTATAACTCATCAATGGAAGCACCTACACATGATCTTAACATGGCTATTTACAAGCTTATAATAGTAGTTACTTACTATTAATCTTTACTTTGATTACCATGATTAAAATTCATACTATACCAACACTATGAGGTTATGGCAGTAGCTAAAGACATAATAATCAAGACTAAATCATGTTTAATCTACCCTAATTATCTGCATTGCATTATCAATTTATCTACTCGAAGAACCTAGATAAATTCATACCAAGCCTTATTTACTTTAATAATAAATGATTCATAGCTATAATTACAACATGATATTGACCTAAGGCAGTATCTAAAAACATCCTATCATAATCGACTTCAAAAATTTTACATTATAAGATCAATGTTACACTGAACACATTCACATCTAAGTTATGCATATTTAAATCTTCATACATTGATTCACATGGATTCTTCCTCATAAATTAATCATCAATACACGTAAATAACAATTGATATAAGCATTTGAAGGTAATTGAATCACAATTAAACCAATGAAAGGCCACAATCACAATGGCCAATCAAGGGCTAAATCGAGTTTAGGAAGGGACATGGGTTCATGATGAAATTGGATTGAAAATGAAGTTAATACCAATATATTATTCAATAATTTATCATGATTAAGATTTTGATTTTTTTTTTAGAAAAAACCCATAGCTAGATGAACAAGAAAAGATTTGATCATATTTTCTCTTCGAAAACTTTGACATTAACTCTCCAAGTAAATGGTAACTTAGAGATAAAAGATCATCACCCTTTATCTAGAAGAAAACCTCTAATACTTGATGAATAAACCATAGGAATACAATCAGCAAGCTATTTTTGAGCTTTACCTTCAATGGAGGTTCTAAAGAGAATATTTTTGGAGGGAAAGACTAATTTTGTGAATTGGATTGGGAATGGATTGATCACGTTTTTGATCACTTAAATACACAAAACAAAATAACCAAAAAACCTATTAGGGTCATGTTTTGGACGTGGGGTTAATTTTTCTTTCACCCCGTTAATGAAACAGCGTGCATGCAGTGACACAAGGCATGCATCGATGGACCCAACAACGGGGCGTTATTCCGCTGATGGACAATATTGTGCCTTCCATTGTTTGGGTATAAGACTGTCATGTGGCAAAGAATTCTCAAGGATATGTACCCATCGATGGGGCATCTGTCCACAAAAGGGGCTTCGGTTGAACTCGTCGATTGATACTACCAAGGCAGTGCCTCGACAGCCTTTGATACTTCTTGTGGGCCCTTTTGCATGGCCCTCGGGAAGTCATAACCAAACGGTTCCAACGTAAATATGAACATTAATAAGTCTATTACCTTCCCCATCAGTTTCACAAAAAACAATTACACGCAACACATCCAAACATTATAATCCCCAAACTTCATGAAACTCTATCCACTCCTTATAAACATCATTATAACTAGTTTAAGGAACTCATAAGCTCATGGCACATATAAGCACATAGATACACATAAGGCCCCTTAGGTAACTAGTCGTGGAACGTCTTGGTTGTCCCTTGACGATTTACTTCCAAATGACTTCAAATCAACCAAGCATAGTTTAAAGAAATGTATTAACATGTTAACAAGTTTTTAGACACAAGTGATACTCGAGACACCCTAATTCATTTTGGGGGTCTGACACATAAATATTTCTTATACCAACTACGCAGTTTCCTTCATGTGTCCTACCAAATTTAGCATAACGAGACTTTTACACATAAGTACCGCTACATTTTTCCTCAATAGGCTTCGGTGTAGACCCTCAAACTTTTTTTACCATTGGAATGGTAGAAGGACATTGATCGGGGAACCTTTTCTTGAACTTTTGTTTACTGTGCACCTAAAATATTGACTTAGAAGAATTTTCATCTTCGGCCCTAATCCTCTTCAATCTACCTTCTTTCTTTACTTTTTTGTCCTCAATTAACTACACCATTTTAGGCCTACTGCCACCCTAGTAGAGTGTATCCTAATCTAAGAAAAAGTGTGGCCTTTTATAAAAGGCTACACTTTTGGATTTTAAGCAACACTTTTCCAGGGGTTCCCAAATGAAGTGTTACCTTAGCATTTTCCTTATAAGATACACTTAAAAGCGTAGCCTAAAAGACAAATTGACAACGTTTTACGTACCTCAAATACAAAACATTTTTATCTCATAGAACTACACTTTTAAGTGTGGCCTTAGCTTCCTTATTCCCCACAATTTGTAAGTGTTGCCTTTTCTATCTAATGTACGACAACAATTTTAAAGTGTTGCCTTTTCTATCTAATGTATCATAACACTTTGAAGTGTATTCCTTGCCCATGTGTGTACCGCAATTTGAAGTCTTATGGCTACACTTTTGAGTGTGGTCATATTATTTTGTCTATAAAATATTGATATGCCACAATTTCTAATTAAAATACATTAATATTATTTTGCAATAAATAATCTCAAACAATAAATTGACTCATAAGTAATTTAAATATAAAGATTTGCAATAAACTTCAAAAGATAGTACATCTTTTGTATTAGACATACTTATAAAGAAATATTCTAAATACTTGTAGAAAATAGTTTGCAAGTACTCTTACAATAATATAACATATTATATCAATGAATAAAATGCACAAAGTCAAATATAATGTATTTAGTGTGATGAAATAGACTACTCCTTTTTCGTGCAACAATTGACGAAGAAATGCAACATACTCTCCCATAATAATAAGACATTGGATGTAGAACTCTCGCAACTTGTAAAGAGATTCACTATCTACAATTCAAAATTCATCAACATCCTTATTTGTTCTTGTGTTGTTGATTATATGTTTTATTATTCACTTTCAGATAGAGCACTTCGACAATATATCAATACCATATTAATATAAATTAACTGTAAATCAACAGAAAGTTGAAGATGAATGAAAAATGAAATGTCTTCCCAGTCATTGATCTACGATAGCTCACATAAAAAATGTCACACCAACCTTGAAAATTCAATAGCAATAGCAGCATTAAAGTGTGTATATACAACTTTGGAAGCAACCAAAACTGGAGCCTACTCACCATTTGAATTCTTATATTTCCAGCGATATGGAGATAGCATAGAAATTATATGGTCTTAAGATAAATATGTATATAAACTTGGTAAAAAGTGAATACGAACCTCAAAATCAACACTCTTGACTCATTCTGCAGCAGCATGAAAAACTACTGTAATAGCTTAAACTGGAGCATTATATCTTTTTGCTTCTGTTTGAGTAGTTCCAACAGCTTTCTTCACTAGATATGTGATATCCTTGGAGCGGACTTTACATTCTCTAAACATTCATCACTTACATCCCTCTATATCACAAAACCATAAAATTTTGTCTTACTTAAATTCTTCTTGTTATAAGGTGCTTTTCTAAAAATATAGTTCCTATGAGTACAAACATGACTTACTTTCCACACGATCTCACATCCTGGTTAATGACTTAACGTCCTTATTTTTTGTATATGAAAAAAGTGCGGCTCTTTGAATTGTTAAAGATCCAATTTGGAATTGAACTTAGATGTTTCAATGCAATGACATGATTAGAAAAAATTCTTCTACTCCTTTTTTAGCGAAACATGCTTATTCTTTAACATTCAGGTGAAACTTTTTCTCTATTGCTTTTTGTACTACAATACTACTTCTCGTTCACACACAACACCCCATTTCGCTTAGACTGATTAAACAACTATCTTATTGAAAAAAATCTAAGAAAACGGATCTCGTAGATTTGATATATGACAAAGCAAATCAATATATTTTGAAATGCCAATATTCCAGAACAAAAAAAAGGTTCTTATTGAGTTTATAGATAACATATGTCTTTGTGTCGTTGTTCAAATATCAATTCAATAAACCTAAAAAAAAAATAGCTAACAAAAAAAAGAAGAAATATTACTCAACGCAATTTAATATTTAAAAGTACATAAGAAGATGAAGATGGAAATGTCAGCAACTATACAAACCAAATTGATCAACTAACATATTATTTAAAGGAAATTTCATGTGAGCAATGAATAAAAAATTTTTTGTCCGTTTCATTTGTTTGTTTTACTTCCCTTTGTAGTCTATTTCAAGAAAAAAAACTCTTTCCTTGTTTTGGTAGAACTCTAATTCTAACTTTCCATATGACATGTTTATGAACATAAGATTAAGAGATAGTTTTTTAAGACATACCTAAACTTTATCATATTTTTAGTTATGCTGGCACCGAAATGTTTATGTATACATCTCAAACTACTTGACCACCTTTACCATCAATAGAGCAAAGAATGAATAAATTAGTATCTGGAGATGTGTAATATAACCAACAACAAGTATGGGTCAAAGAGAATCCCTTACCAAATATACAAAAAGAAGTCTAGTAGAGTAGGTCTTCAGTAATGATTAGCTATCTCATGCATCCAATAATGATCATCACTAGATAATGATGTTGTGTCATTCGTTGTCAAAATTTTTAAATTTTTCCACTAGAGGGTCATTATAAACATGTGGATACTTGATTCCATTTGCTATGAATTAATCTACAAGAATAACCTTGACCAAGATATTTTTTAAAAAATAATCAAGAATAGAACTCTTAAAAAATAACCTTGCAACATCTCCTCTTTGATAGGAACTTTGACGATATTAGTTAAAAGAATTAATCATTGTCCTATTGGGAGGGATTTTGAGAGTGAGTAGTCAATATTGCGACTTTCAAAGATGTAAAGTAAGAGATTCTTAGGAGCATCCCGGATTAAAAAAAGGAGAAAAGGAAGCATTTTAGTACCTTTGCCATGAGAAAGAAGAACGAATAATCATGTTGCTCTATTTTAAAACCCCTTCTACCCTTTCGAGTTTACTAGTCAAAGTCCTGCCAAAATAGTAGCAGGTAGAACAAAAGCATCATATAGGTCTCTGAAAATATTATAGGACAAGATTGCTAGAGTCAAACTAAGCACAAAGAACCAAGACACTTAATTCAATAGTTGCACTCAGATTGACAAGGTAAGAGATGTCATATTTCATACTTATCCGACAGACGAAGCAATGCATAGAGGAAATGGAGGTTTTGGCACCCATGCTAAAGCCTCCAACACCAAGTTTACTTTACTATACAATATAACAAAGTAAAGAATTTGATTATTCTTATATAGTGAAGAATAAAAAAGAGTCATTATTATGGTCCCTTCATCATAACGGAGAGAAGATTTGAATTATATTCAGATGTATAAATAACAACTAGGTAATGGGATACCGATGGTAGAAATAAGGAAAACACTCTTGCATAACAATCATAAAACACAAAAACTTCCAAAATGCTGGAGGACATGATCTAAGAAATCCAGTGGGTATTGGAAATTTATATCCCCTAGCTTGTATATGTTTTTGAGACGACCATTATGGTAAATGCATCTAAATGGTACAACAAAAAAGCTTTAAGCCCCTCCCATCAACACAAGGACACACGAAAGGAAAGAAAAAAAAAGGGAGTTTTCATATTCACAAACGCCACATCAGAATAAGTTGTGTTAAAGTTCAAGGGTTGACATAGTAAAATTGAAAAACCTAATTGCATAAAGAGAATAAAATTTTCTATAGACTACATTGAATGCTTAGTTCAGTTGGTAATATATCGGGTATAAAGAAATTGAAAATAGCATTGAAGACAACATATGTTCAAGGTATAACATGACTAGCTTCACGAATAAACACGGTAATAAGCTTAAAAAGAAGTAGACACATTGTCCTCCATTGAAAAAAAAAGTCTTTTGTTTTCTTGTGTCGGCCAAAATAAAAGGGCCATGTGTAAAGTAGAATAGTAGAATGTGTCGGCCACTTGGACATAGTAGTAAGTTTTTCTTGTATAAAAAGAGGGTTTCCCCTCATAATAAACTCATCATTTACAAGCAGCTCTCTCCTCTTTAATATTCTCTCCAAATCCCACTTTCAAATCCCGCTTCCACCCCCCATTGGTATCAGCGCAGTCAGGTAAAAATAATATAAATAAAAAGGTCATTCAAACTAAAGCTATGGAAACCAAATCAGATATGAAAAATCTACAAAAATAGGTATACTCATTTACACTCATGAGTAGCTAAACTGTTTTATTCCTAATAATCTCTTGTTGATTATAATTGTTTATCATGTTTAATAATGTTATAATAACCATCTTTAGAAAATTTGCGACGGAAATATTCTTCGAGTAAGTATGCCCAGACTATGTCATCCTAAAGTTGAAACCGGTAGGCAAGAAGGCCGATTAGGGGAGTAACAGAGTTGAGGCGCCGTTAGGGTAACTGATTAAAGAAGAATATCGTAGTAGTGAGCAGACGAGATGATTATTAAATCATTATTATTGCATAATAAATAAGTAAAATCTATTAAGAGGTTAGAAGGAATAAGATTTTTAGCAAAAACATGTTAAGATGAATACTTATTTACTAGATGATGATGTTAATTACAAGATATTGATACTCTGTATATTGAAAGATCTTAATACTGATATAAAAAGAATAATTTATGAAAAATTATTGACATATGAGATAATCGAAGAAACAACCCAAGGTTGGGCAGAATTAATTATACCAGATGATTTTGACATAGATTTATATAATGATCTAGATTTATTCATAGATCAATGATTGATTATTTATACTTACAATTCTGGAGAGAAACTAAGGAAGAAATAGAACTACTTGAAAGGCTACTAATTGAAAATTTGTACAAGTATTTAAGAACTCGAGAAAATAAATATTTAGAATATATTGCAAATAACGCTAATGAAATTCAACGATTAGATCTACTTAAAAAAGAATATTATGGAAAAATATTTTATTCTTAAAATCATGAAGAACAATCCGACAACAAATCAAGTAATTACCATAACAAAAACGAAGATTAAAATAAAAATATGAAAGATACAGAAAAAGTTAAAAACTTTATATATAGAATATGAATTATTACCACATACTAAAACAAATACTAGCAAGACAAATCATTTGATAGATATAATTTCTAAAACAGGATATAAATATGTTTGAAAAAATAATATGAACAAAGAAAAATATAAGCAACAACTGATAGAAAATATAATTGAAAAAAGACAAGAGTTAAAATATAGAAAAGAAAGACTAGAAGAAAATATGTTAGCAGGAGTATGTAATAAATCGATATTAGCACAAAGAAAAGTTATATTTATGCTAGAAATACAAATAAATTGCCTTGAATATAAATTACAACATGAATTATAATGAATAAAGAAGAATTTGCACTAGACGAAAAAACATATGAAAATCAAGATGGACTGGTAATAAAAATAATATTTTTAAATTTAGGAAAACGATATCAAAAATAGGAAATAACTTGTATTTAATGCTAGAAAAGGAAACAGCAAAATTAAAAGATAGTTTAACAGCGATGGTAAGAATAACAAAGGAAAACGATGAAATAGATAAATCAAAAGAAATTGAGAAAATAAAAACACAAGCAAAACAGGAAGTACAACATCTAGAAGAACTAAAAAATATAAAAATAAGTGAATTAGAAAAAGAATTAGCCGAGCTAAAATTATTCTTTTATTTGAATAAAAACTGGTATCTCAACTTTTGGTATCTCCGGCTGTTGTCTTATCTCTTCCGGTATTATCATCTCCCGAGTTAATCAAATTTTTACTACCTGGATCATCGATTTTATCTCACGGTAGAGTATCTCAGCTGGTGCTGTATAGAATTTAATAAAAAATAAATTTCCTTTTGTTATCATTTTATATGTTAAAAATGATTTGTTGATGTCTGGGATTCCATTTATCTCTTCTCCTCTATATGTATAAATTGTAATCAATAATCCATAATTATAACAAGTTTAAACTAGATTGGGATTTGTCTTTGGTTGTGCAATCAGTCTGTTGTAACCTTGTAGTTTTTGGGTTAAATAATCTTGGGTCTTTTCGGTAGTCGTGGTAGATCTAGGTTTAAGGTTTAAAAAGGTTTGTATTTTGTATATATTATTAATGTATGTTTGGGAAATATGGTTATATATTTTCTTTTCTTTATGTAGGCAGGCTCATATGTGGATGTTTGTGGTGTTGGAGTATCTATTATTTGGTTTTTTGGAATAAATGGTTTTGCAAATAGGCTATTTAGATTTATATTTCTTGGAGTAGTTTTTTCCATAGCTCCTGTGCTTGTACCTGCAATATTAACAACGTTGTGGGTTTTAAGGAGTTTCCCAACGTCTCCTTCTTGCTCTGGCTATTTACCGTCTTCCGAACGACGTATCTCAGAATGTTTATAGTCATGCTGCTGACTTATACCTTTAGACTTCAATATCTCTTCATTAGTCTCTAGCTTTTGTACTCTCAAGCCTATACTGTCCACTTTTGTGCAAAGTGTAGTTAAGGTTTTGAGTATATTTTCCATTGGATTATCTTGTTCGGTTTGAGTATCTTTGACTTGATAGGTAGTCTGCAATCATATTTTTGTCAGTTTTGACTACTTCAATTGCAAATGTAAAATTCAGTATATTTAATACCAAACTTCGTATTTCTTTAGTTCTGACTGAATCCTGTAATTTTCTAGTGATCCATCATTTAACTTGTGTATTATCTGTTCAAACAATAAATTCATTGTAAACTATTTATGGTTCGAATGCTAATAAACATTTATATAGTGCAAATAACACTTTTCTAGTTATTTCACATTTTAGTTGTGCTTTTGTACATGATCCTGAGTAATATCTGCAATGATGTTCAATTTGTTCGTTATCGTATCTGTATTTCAAAACTCCTCCATAACTATGGTTACTTGAGTCTGTTTCTACAATATATATAAATCGTTTATCTTCATATGGAAAATATAGTTTTGGTAATTTTTTGCATAAATTCTTGATACGTCTTATATGTTCTTTGTCTTTATCATCAAAATGATATTCAACATCTTTCCTAATTTTTTTATGTAATGGTTTTAGATATTCTGCTAATTTTGGTATATATTCTCTTACTTAGCTTACTATTCCTATAAATAATTGTAATTTCTTTTTTGTATCTATATTTTCATCAAGATTAACAATCTTCTGTACTATATGTGTTTGCATTTTTGTTCCATCTTTATCTATTTGTATTCCCAAGAATTTTATCTAGGGTTTCATTATTTCTGCTTTCCTTTTACTTAAGCTTATGCTTGAGTGTTTAATTATAAGTATGATTTTTTCTAATAACTTTATATGTTCATCTTGTGTCGAGTATAATAATATGTCGTCTATATAAATAATACTGTTTTCTAATTGGTTAAAATAGTTATCCATAAAATGTTGGTATTTTCCTGGTGCATTTTTGTATCCAAAGGGTAAAACATTCCATTCATAGAAACCTTGCGGTACTGTGAATGTTGTTAGCTGTTTAGATTCTTCTTCTAATTTCTAGTGATAAAATCCTGATTTACAATCGAACTTACTAAAATAGTTATATCCTTGTATCTGTCTTATTTTTAGTATCTTATTTGGTATTGGGTAATTATATGTTTTAGTTTTAGCATTTAAGTTGCGATAATCTATAACCATTCCACTTTTACCTCGTTTTTGTTTACTATGTTTATTAACTATAATGTTGGACTTGTATGTTTACTATTGCTCTTTTGTATATAATTATTTTTTAACAGTTCATCTATATGCACTTTGAATTCTTCTAAATCATCAAAATTATATTTTTGTGGTTTTTTTTATTATTATACTATTTTCATCTATTAATTCAATTTTTACTTTCGTCTTATGCTTTTTCCATCCTTGTAATGGATTTTCACAATATAATAATTCTAGTTGTTCTTTAATTATCTTGACTTTATCAATCGTAAATATCATAACTTCTAATTGTGTTATTTGATTTTTACTTATATTTTCCATTTCTTGGTTTATCTTTTCACCTCCTTTTATCCATTCTTTGGGTTTACGTTGCTTGTTATATACTCTTTTTGCTCCTATTTTATTTCTGCATGGTGTGGTAAACCACCAATGTGTTTTTGATATAATATGTGGGTAAAATCTTTCTAAAAATGGCATTCCTAATAACATATCTTTTGTTGTAAATTCAAAATTATACATTTCTTCTATTGTTAGTATTTTATCCCATATTTGTATTTTTATATTTTTTGCTTTATATGTGATCATACTACCTTCATTATTAAATCCTGTCACTAACATGGGTGTTTTTAATTTTTCCCATTTATCTTTTGGTAAACAGTTATATTTACACATATTTGCTTCTGCTCCTGTATCTATCATGGGGTATAATATCTGTTGTGGTATCCTTCTACAATAATTTTTGCAAGTATATATATTTTCATTATTCATTTTGTTCTTTTGATAATTATTTTCTTATTTTGGTAAGTTATTTTTAATTGTTCATTTTCTATATTATATGGTTTAACTTTTTCTAACCATTTTATTCCAAGGGTAATGTTTTGGCTTCCTTGGTAGATTTTAAATGGTATTCCTCCAATAATTATTTCTTTTTCTGTTATTTCTTCGTTTGTGGTTACTATCTCACTAGGTAATCCAGGGCATAAGTGTCTTGTTTTTATAATTTCTGTTTCTAATATTAATTCTCTCGTTATATAATTCTCTACTTGTCGTGTATTTATCAAAATTTTATATCTTCTTTGGTCCATCATTCCTGCTATAAAATTGTGGTATGATGTTATCTCTTATGTATTTAATAAATTTTGCGAGATTTCATAGTTCCTTTTAGATGTGCTCATTCCTTATGAGGTAGCTCTAGTTAATGTATTTGGTACATTTGAAGTACTTAATCTTTCTTTCACAATTTTTAAATCTTCTTCTATGTCAATTTCTTTGTAACGATAGTCATTGTTGTCTATTATATTAATTATTCTTTCAAAAGGATTTTCTATCTTTATTCTATCGATTTTATTTCTTGCTGTTATTTTTTTTTGTTGTCAGTATATATAAGCTTTTACATCTTGCTGTAAATATTTTACTGTCTGGTGCTAGTTCTATTCCAGACATTTTCCAATATAAAACTAATGATTTATCTATATTCTATCTGTTAATGCTACTGAGTAGTTGCCACTTATTATAAATTTAAATTTTTGGTATATTAAATTTCCTTTTACCGCACTAATTACGGTTTTTTCTATAGAGTATATAATTCTATCATCTGCTAAATATATTTCAATGGGTGTATCTATTCCTTCCCTGAAGCAAGTTTTTATCAATATTTCTGTTTCTCCTAAGTGTACGTATTTTATGGGTGTTTTAGCTTTTATATCTTGTATTTCATTATTTATTATCCTCTTATTTAGTATAGGTATTTGTGCTTTTCCTTTTGTATATTTACAATCTATGATGTGTTCTTTCTGGATAACTACATAGTATTCATCATTTTGCCTTTTGAACCAATTTCTTAAGGTAGGTATTTCAAGTACTTTTTCAACACTTAAATCTAATTCTTTTCCTTTTATTTGTTCAAAGATTGTATTGTCAAATATAATTTTTTGTTCTGATGATTCTTCATTTTGATAGTCTTCCTTAGATATTATCTTTATGTCATCTTCAGACATTAGATTTCTTCCTTCATTGCATCATTATCTAGATCAATATTCGCTTCTTCATTTCCTAATTCAGTTTCTATATCCAATAATTCATATATACTATCATTTTCGCTTAATTCATAGTCTATGTAATCTATCTGCATGTATTCGTCATTATCTATAATTACTTCTGCAATTTGTTTTCTTTTTGGATTCTTAGATAACTTACAGTCTCTAGCTAAATGTACTATCTTTCCACAGTTGTAACAAGTACATTCTGTTAGTTTTCTTTTCGGTCTATACGGTCTTTTTTATTTTATAATTTTTTACATAATATTTTTGTGTTGGTTTCTTTTATTTATATCTAGTTTTGATTTTTCTATAATTTTGTGTCTTCTAGGTCTTTGTTTTTTATAATATTTATCTGTACAACCAAACTGTGGTGCTGTTTAATCTTTACTACATGCTAGATTTTTAATTAGTACTCTCCCCATTTTTATTTTTTCCTTATAGTTTTCACATAATTGTACAAACCATTGTTTTAGAAATTTTATTCTAGCTCCTAAAGTACCTGTTAATCCTTCATTGTTCCAATCTTTAATTATTTTTGTACTAAATGGTTCTGGTAGTTTTGTAAACTATTATTTTCTTATTTGTTTTGCTTCATTTGTATTATATCTTGCTTTATAATAATATTCTTTAAATGAACATGTATATTCTTCTATATATGTCATATTACATATAGCTAATTTTGTCATAAGTTGTCTATTTATTATTTTTTTTCTATTTTGTTCTTTTAAATCTGTAGTCATGCCACCGAATTCATTTCGTATTGCTAATTCATATTTATCTAGTATATCTATATTTGTTGTTGATGGAGATCCATCTATTTTCTTATCACTCGTAAGTGTTTCTAGACTTTCTGGGGGTAAATTTCCTATCCATAATTTCGTTGTTCCAACAAATGTTCTTTCTATATATCCTTGTGTTTCTTTTGTTTTTATTTTGTTATCAATTAGTTGTTTAGATATATTTCCTACCCGTAGTAAAATTGCTTTATTTATATCTATGACACAATCTAGATCTAAGAAGTTATATTGTTCAGTTATTGGTCTAGGCGTCCATTTTTTATTTAATCTGCTATTCCATATTGCATTTGTTCTATCTGATCGTTCATAATTATCTGTATAATAAGTTGGTGCTGTCCTTCTAGGACTACTCCTAGGACTATTTTCCGGGGTTTTAACTATTGATATGCTAGGTTGTTTTACATCTCCTGTATTTATTTCTAATTCTTTCGGGTTATTTACTTGTTCTAAAAGTTCTGCGTCTGTTTCACTTATATCACTTATTTCTGATTTCTGATCGTTCATTGTATCTGCTTCATTTATTTCGTCTATTTCAAGATTTTCATGTAATTTTTGTTTCATCTTATTTATTTCATTAGTCAATTCAAGTTCTTTATCTTTTTCTAGTTCTTTATTTTTTTCTATTTGTTTTTCTTTTTGTTTGATTTCATATAATAATTTAAGCTCGGCTAATTCTTTTTCTAATTCACTTATTTTTATATTTTTTAGTTCTTATAGATGTTGTACTTCCTGTTTTGCTTGTGTTTTTATTTTCTCAATTTCTTTTGATTTATCTATTTCTTCGTTTTCCTTTGTTATTCTTACCATCGCTGTTAAACTATCTTCTAATTTTGCTGTTTCCTTTTCTTGAATTTAATACAAATTATTTCCTATTTTTTCATATCGTCTTCCTAAATTTGAAAATTTTATTTTTATTACCAGTCCGTCTTGATTCTCATATGTTTTTTCGTCTAGTGCAAATTCTTCTTTATTCATTATAATTCATGTTGTAATTTATATTCAAGGCAATTTATTTGTATTTCTAGTATAAATATAACTTTTCTTTGTGCTAATATCGATTTATTACATACTCCTGCTAACATATTTTCTTCTCGTCTTTCTTTTCTATATTTTAACTCTTGTCTTTTTTCAATTATATTTTCTATCAGTTGTTGGTTATATTTTTCTTTGTTCATATTGTTTTTGTCAAACATATTTATATTACGTTTTAGAAATTATATCTATTAAAGGATTTGTCTTGCTAGTATTTGTTTTAGTAAGTTGTAATAATTCATATTCTATATATAAAGTTTTTAACTTTTTCTGTATCTTTCGTATTTTTCTTTCTATCTTAGTTTTTGCTATGTATTTACTTTATTTGTTGTCGGATTGTTCTTCATGATTTTAAGAATAAAATATTTTTCCATAATATTCTTTTTTAAGTAGATCTAATCGTTGAATTTCATTAGCGTTATTTGCAATATATTCTAGATATTTATTTTCTCGAGTTCTTAAATACTTGTACAAATTTTCAATTAGTAGCCTTTCAAGTAGTTCTATTTCTTCTTTAGTTTCTCTCCAGATTTGTAAGTATAAATAATCAATCATTGATCTATGAATAAGAGTTTATGTAAAAAATTACCAAAACTATATTTTGCTGATGAAAATAGATCATTTACTTATATTGTTGAAACAGATTCAAGTAATCATAGTTATGGAGGAGTTTTAAAATATAAATATGAAAAAGAAAAAATAGAACACCATTGCAGATATTATTCAGGATCTTATGCAGAAGCACAAATGAAATGGGAAATAAATAGAAAAGAATTATTCGCATTATATAAATGTTTATTAGCATTTGAACCATATATTGTTTAAAACAAATTTATTGTAAGAACAGATGATACACAAGTAAAATGGTGAATAAATAAAAAGGTAACAGACTCAGTTACAACAAAATAAATAAGGAGATTAGTCTTAAATATATTAAACTTTACATTTACAATTGAAGTGATAAAAACTGAATGCAGGACTTGTATGTTTACTATTACTTTCTTGTATATAATTATTTTTCAATAGTTCATCTATGTGTATTTTGAATTCTTTTAAATCATCAAAATATATTTTAATGGTTTCTGTGTTATTATACTATTCTCATCTATTAATTCAATTTTTATTTTTGTTTTATGCTTTTCCCATCCTTTTAATGGATTTTCATTATATAGTAATTCTAGTTGTTCGTTAATTATTTTCACTTTGTCTATTGTAAATATTACAAATTTCTAATTGTGTTATTTGTTTTTGATTTATATTTTCCTTTTCTTGATTTATTTTTTTACTTCCTTTTATCAATTCTATAGGTTTGCGTTGTTTATTATTTACTTTTTTTGCTCCTATTTTGTTTCCGCATGGTGTAGTAAACCACCAATGTGTTTTTATTATTATATGTGGGTAAAATTTATCTAGAAATGACATTCCTAATAACATATCTTTCGTTGTAAATTCAAAATTATACATTTCTTCGATTGTTAGTATTTTATCCCATATTTGTATTTTTATATTTTTTGCTTTGTATTTAATCATTCTTCATTTTGATAATCTTCTTTAGATATTATTTATATATCATCTTCAGACATTATATTTCTTCATATATTTCGTCATTATCTAGACTAATATTTTCTTCTTCATTTTCAATTACGATATCTGATACTTCATATATACTATCATTTTCAATTAATTCATAGTCTATATATTCTATTTGCGTATATTCATCATTATCTATATTTATTTCTGCAATCTGTTTTCTTTTTGGGTCTTTGGGTAATTTACAATCTCTAGCAAAATGTCCTATCTTTCCTTAATTATAACAAGTGCATTGTGATATTTTTCTTTTTGGTCTATATGGCCTTTTTATTTTATAATTTTTTACATAATATCTTTGTCTTGGTTTTTTATATTTATACTTATTTTTAGTTTTTCTATAATTTTTATACCTCTTAGGTCTTTGCTTTTTATAATATTTATTTGTACAACCAAATTGTGGTGTTGTTTTATTTTTGCAACAAGCAAAATTTTTAATTAGTACTTTTCCATTTTTATTTTTTCTTTTTGTTTTTCACATAGTTGTATAAACCATTGTTGTAAAAATTTTATTCTAGCTCCTAAAGTATCTGTTAATCCTTCATCATTCCAGTCTTTAATTATTTTTGTACTAAATGGTTGTGGTAATTTTGTAAACTATTGTAGTCTTATTTCTTTTGCTTCATTTATATCATATCTTGCTTTGTAATAATATTCTTTGAATGCACAAGTGTATTTGTAACGACCTGTTTAGTCGTTTTGAGCAGGAGAGTTTATTTATGGTAATAACTGTCTGAGTCGACGGATCCCACGACGAACCGTCATGGGCACGACGTACCGTCGAGGATATCTCGTTCCAAAACACTTAGAATTCTGAAATTGGGGTACTGAGATCGACTCTCTGAACTTCGCGACGAAATGGCAGGACGGACCGTCGCAGGCACGACGGACCGTCATAGACTCTTCAGGGAATTGAGTCTCTGAACTTTGTGACGGAAGCAGCAGGACGGACCGTCGCATGCACGACGGGCCGTCACAGGCTGCGTGACCCTGACTGGGTCGGATTTCTGTTAAATATATTAAGGGGCGTTTTGGACTATTCCTGCTTATAATTATAAAGTTAGTGGGTTAATGTTAATAATTCAATTACTTGAGGGTTAAAAGAAATAACCTTGAATTAATTAGTGGGTTACATTGGTCATCTTTTATACTTAATTATATGGTAATTAGGATAAAAGAAAAAAGGATTTGAATAAGAAAAAGAGAAAGAACAGAGAGAGGGAGAAACGAACGATCAAGAGAAAGAAGAAAGCAAAGACTTTGAGGAGTAGCTTGCTTGATCACAAATTCTTCGGTGGAGGTAGGTTATGGTTTATGCTTTTCATAGTAAACTCTTGATAGCGAATGATATGTATTGGGTAGTATTGTAAACCCTTCTATAGCTTAATTGTGTTCTTGCATGATGTGATTATATAATTGTGATAAAATAAGCATGATGAGGCTATTGAATCCTAAACCTTGAAACCTCTTTGTTAATGATGATGCCTTGGTATAAAAGAAGGCTTGATGAACTAAAAGAATGAGGTTAGTGGATCGGGTGTCACGTTCCGACACCAGGATAGTATTAATGGATCGGGTGTCACGTTCCGACACCAGGATAGTATTAATGGATCGGGTGTCACGTTCCGACACCAGGATAGTATAATGAGGATCGGGTGTCACGTTCCGGCATCAGGATAGTATGATGAGGATCGGAGTGTCACGTTCCGACACCAGGATAGTAGTAGTGGATCGGGTGTCACGTTCCGATACCAGGATAGTATGATGAGGATCGGAGTGTCACGTTCCGACACCAGGATAGTATGATGAGGATCAGAGTGTCACGTGCCGACACCAGGATAGAAAAGAGAATGAATCTTGAAATATGTTAATATACTCAATTTAATGAACCTATTTTCCAAATGATTATGGTATGGAGGCTTGAGTCCCCATGGGTGTACTTGGCGTTATTTATCAATGATTATAGTACTTGTTGTTGCTACCTGTTGAGTATTGTAGTTGATTTTATGATATTATTTGATATATACTGTTTTCTATTTTGAGTTGGCCGATGATATCTACTCAGTACTTGTGTTTTGTACTGACCCCTACTTGTATGTTTTCTCTTTGTTAATTGTGGAGTGCAGCAAACATACCGTCGTCTTCAACTCAACCGCAACTCTAGCAAGTCTTCATCACACCAGATTTCAGGGTGAGCTAAAGCTTCTAGATTGGACTGGATCTTCTTCTTCATGCCTTGATGCCTTGAAGTTCTGGCATATACTAGCTATTATTTATGTTTAGTTTCTTAGATACTCTTAGCTTTAGTAATTTGAGGATATATGTTCTTGTGATGATGACTTCCAGATTTTGGGGATGATAAGTATTGAATTTCAGAAGTTATTTATTGGTTATGTTAATGAGTTTTTAAGTCTTCCGCATTATTTTCTATTTATTATGGTTGTAATGTTGGGGTTTGGATTGGTCGGTTCGCTTACATAGGAGGGTAAATGTGGGTGCAACTCACGACACGTTTTGGGTCGTGACAAACTTGGTATCAGAGCCTTAGGTTCGTTGGTCTCATCACACAAGAACGAGTCTAGTAGAGTCTTAACGAACGCTAGGGGGACGCCTTTACTTTTCTTTGAGAGGCTATAAGACTTTAGGAAAATTCCATTCTTTCTTTCTTTCGTGCTATTACTTGGATCCAATTGGTATCTAGGTGATACAAATTGGTATCTGACCATCTTCACTCTATTTCGCAGATGGTTAGAACTAGAGCAACAACTGCGCCAACACAAACACCGGCAAGACAAGATGCGTCGGAGCCAGCCACTGGGGCTGTAGCTCGAAGAGGAGTAGTGGCAAGAGGCCATGGAAAGGGTCGCGGGAGGACGTCCTCTAAAGGAAGAGGACAAGCACCTAGCCCATCTGGTACTAGGGCGGTGACTCCTCCACCGACTGAGGAAGTGGTAAGAGAGGCTGAGGACGGGGATAATGAGCAAGTGCAGAATGAGGAATTTCCACCCCAACCTACCCCAGAGATGATCAATCAGGTTCTTGTTTATCTTAGCGGGTTATCTGATCAAGGCCAGACTCCTCCAGTGTTTTCTGCACCAGCACCTCAGGTTACGGGAGTACAACAGGCAGCTGCTATGGCTCCCCGCATGGATGCCTCATTGGAAATAGGCACGTTTCCTCGTTTGACTACAGGGCCTATAATGACAAGTGATCAGCATGAACTTTTTAGTAAGTTCTAGAAATTGAAACCTCCAATCTTCAAGGGTGCTGAATCTGAGGATGCCTACGATTTTCTGGTTGACTGTCATGAGTTACTACATAAACTGGGCATAGTGGAACGATTTGGCGTTGAGTTTGTAACCTATCAGTTCCAGGGAAATGCCAAAATGTGGTGGCGGTCAGATGTTGAGTGTCAACCCGCACAGACACCACCTATGACTTGGGCGTCATTCTCTAGCTTATTTATGGAGAAGTATATCCCCCGAACCTTGAGGGATAGGAGGAGAGATGAGTTCTTGAGCTTAGAGCAAGGTAGGATGTCGGTTACTGCGTATGAGGCTAAGTTTCGTGCATTATCAAGGTATGCCACCCAGATTTGTTTAGTCCACAAGAGCGGATTCGCCGTTTTTTGAATGGGTTGAGGTCAGAGTTGCGGATTTCAGCCTTACAGGTAGCGGCTACAGCAAAATCCTTTCAGGAAGTGGTAGACTTCGTGATAGAGGTGGAGGGAGTGAAGCCAGATGACTTCACCATGGCATCGACGTCTAAAAGGTTTCGTAAGGGTTGTGAGTTTAATGATTCTTACTCAAGAGGACAGGGTTCAGGAGGTTACCCAGTCCGACCAATTCAGTCTTCACTACAGACTGTAGTTGAGGGTCCACCGCAGACTGGTCAACATTTCTCGCAGTTTGGAGGTTATCCCCAGACTTCGTCATTCGCACAGAGACCGATGCTTGAATCCAGAGAGTGTTATGGATGTGGGGAGACAGGAGACGTTAAGAAGTATTCTCAAAAACAGAGTTACAGACCTCCAATAGTCAGAGGTAGAGGTGGTCATGGAAGAGGCCGCTATTCTGCAGAACGTGGTGGCCGAGGTAATGGTGGTCACCAAATCAACCGGGGTGGTGGGCAAACTGGAACCACTCTAGCGCAACATGGTAGGGGCAACGGGCAGACGGGTGATAGGGCCCATTGTTACGCTTTCCCTGGGAGATCTGAAGCGGAGACATCTGATGCTGTCATCACAGGTAATCTTTTGGTTTGTGATTGCATGGCTTCTGTATTGTTTGATCCTGATCCACATTTTCATATGTATCTTCCTTATTTGCTAATGGTCTTAATTTACATTGTGAAGTACTTGACATGCCTATTCGTGTTTCTACTCCGGTGGGTGAGTCTGTATTAGTTGAAAAGGTGTATAGGTCCTGTCTTGTAACTTTTGTGGGGATCAATACTCATGTAGACTTGGTTATCTTAGAAATGGTTGATTTCGATGTAATTCTGGGTATGACTTGGCTTTCTCCAAATTTTGCAATCTTGGATTGTAATGCTAAAACTATGACGTTAGCCAAGCTTGGGACAGATCCGTTAGTATGGGAGGGCGACTACACTTCCATTCCAGTTCGTATCATCTCCTTTCTTCGTGCTAAGTGAATGGTTAGTAAAGGGTGTTTAGCTTTCTTGGCACATCTCAGGGATGACACTACCCAAGTACCTTCAATTGAGTCGGTTTTGATAGACCGTGAGTTTCTGGATGTGTTTCCTGCAGACCTTCCTGGTATGCCACCGGATAGGGATATTGATTTTTGCATTGATCTGGAGCCGGGTACTCGCCCCATTTCCATACCCCCTTATAGAATGGCTCCCGCTGAGTTAAGAGAGTTAAAGGCCCAACTTCAAGAATTGTTTGTAAAAGGCTTTATTAGACCAAGTGCATCCCCTTGGGGTGCTCCCGTTTTGTTTGTGAAGAAGAAGGATTGAAGTTTTCGGATGTGCATAGACTACAGGCAACTAAATAAGGTAACGGTTAAGAACAAGTATCCTCTTCCTCGCATCGATGATTTGTTCGATCAGTTACAAGGAGCTTGTACCTTCTTAAAAATCGATTTGAGATCTGGTTATCATCAATTGAAAATACGGGCAACGGATGTGCCCAAGACTGCTTTTCGGACCAGGTATGGACATTATTAGTTCTTAGTAATGTCTTTTGGGCTTACGAATGCCCCTGCTTCCTTTATGAGCTTGATGAACGGGATTTTTAAGCCATATCTGGATCTCTTTGTCATTGTATTCATTGATGATATACTGGTATACTCAAAGAGCTAGAAAGAACATGAAGAGCACTTGAGAATTGTGTTGGAAATGTTGAGGGAGAAAAAGCTTTATGCCAAATTCTCCAAGTGTGAGTTTTGGCTAGATTCAGTGTCCTTCTTAGGGCACGTAGTTTCTAAGGATGGAGTGATGGTGGATCCATCTAAGATTGAAACAGTGAGGAATAGGGTAAGACCTAATAATGTGTCTAAAGTAAGGAGCTTTGTTGGTTTAGCCAGCTACTACCGTCGATTTTTCAAGGGATTCTCTTCTATTGCTTCCAAATTGAAAAACTTGACTAAGCAGAGTGTTCCATTTGTATGGTCGGACTATTGTGAAGAAAGCTTTCATAAGCTCAAGACTTTGTTGACTATTGCACCAATTCTCACCTTTCCAGTGCAAGGTAAGAACTTCAGTGTTTATTGTGATGCATCCTATTCTGGGTTTGGTGCAGTTCCAATGCAAGAGAGGAATGTAATTGCTTATGCTTCGAGGCAATTAAAGGTGCATGAACGTAATTATCCGACCCATGATTTGGAGTTGGCTGCAGTAGTGTTTGCATTAAAGCAATGGAGACATTATCTATATGGGGTTAAGTGTGAAGTTTATACAGATCATCGTAGTTTACAGTATGTCTTTACTCAGAAAGATTTGAATTTGAGACAGAGGAGATGGATGGAACTACTGAAGGACTACGATATCACTATTTTGTATCACCCAGGAAAAGCTAACATTGTGGCAGATGCGTTAAGTAGAAAGGCAGGGAGCATGGGAAGCCTAGCTCACTTGTAGGTTTCTAGACGCCCATTGTCTAGAGAAGTTCAAACTCTGGCTAATAACTTTATGAGGCTAGAAGTAAATGAGAAGGGAGGATTTTTTGCTTGTATGGAGGCAAGATCTTCCTTTCTTGACAAGATTAAGAGAAAGCAGTTCAATGATGAGAAGTTGATTCGGATTCGAGATAAGGTATTTCGTGGAGAGGCTAAAGAAGCAAAAATCGATGAGGAAGGTGTTTTGAGAATTAAGGGAAGGGTATGTGTTCCCCGCATAGATGATTTGATTCACACTATTCTTACGGAGGCTCATAGTTCAAGGTATTCTATACATCCTGGTGCAACCAAGATGTATTGCGACCTAAAGCAACATTTCTGGTGGAGTAGGATGAAGCGCGACATTGTTGATTTTGTTGCTCAATGCCCGAATTGTCAGCAGGTAAACTATGAACACCAGAGGCCTGGAGGGACACTTCAGAAAATGCCCATTCATGAATGGAAGTGGGAGAGAATTGCAATGGACTTCGTGGTTGGTCTTCCAAAGACAATGAGTAAGTATGACTCCATTTGGGTAATTGTTGATAGGTTAACTAAGTCTGCTCACTTCATTCCGGTCAAGGTGACTTACAATACAGAGAAGTTAGCCAAACTATACATCTCAGAAATTGTTCGATTGCACGGAGTTCCACTTTCCATCATATCAGATAGAGGTACGCAGTTTACTTCTAAGTTTTGGAAGACATTGCATGCTGAATTGGGTACTAGGTTGGATCTTAGTACCGCATTTCACCCTCAGACAGATGGTCAGTCGGAGCGAACGATTCAAGTGTTGGAGGATATGCTTCGTGCATGTATGATAGAGTTTAGGGGTCATTGGGATAACTTCTTACCCTTAGCAGAGTTCTCATACAACAATAGCTATCACTCAAGTATTGATATGGCCCCATTTGAGGCACTGTATGGGAGAAGATGTAGATCTCCCATTGGGTGGTTTGATGCATTTGAGGTTAGACCTTGGGGTACTGATCTTCTGAGGGAATCGTTAGATAAAGTGAAATGCATTCAGGAAAAGCTTCTAGCGGCTCAAAGTAGGCAGAAAGAATATGCAGATCGAAAGGTTAGAGACTTTGAGTTTATGGAGGGTGAGCAAGTCTTGCTGAAGGTTTCGCCCATGAAAGGGGTGATGCGGTTTGGTAAGCGAGGTAAGCTTAGTCCGAGATATATTGGTCCATTTGAAGTTCTGAAGCGCGTGGGGGAGGTAGCTTATGAATTAGCCTTACCCCCAGGACTGTCAGGAGTGCACCCGGTATTTCATGTGTCTATGTTGAAAAGGTACCATGGGGATGGAAATTACATTATTCGTTGGGATTCAGTTCTTCTTGATGAGAATTTTTCTTATGAGGAGGAGCCTGTTGCTATTTTAGATAGAGAAGTCCGAAAGTTGAGGTCAAGAGAGATTGCATCCATCAAGGTTCAATGGAAGAATCGCCCGGTTGAAGAATCCACTTGGGAGAAGGAGGCTGATATGCAAGAAAGATACCCACACCTATTTTCAGATTCAGGTACTCCTTTTCGTCGTTGTTTTTCTTCTTGTGATCGTTTGGGGACGAACGATAGGTAAATTGGTATCTATTGTAACGACCTGTTTAGTCATTTTGAGCAGGAGAGTTTATTTCTGGTAATAATTGTCTGAGTCGACGGATCCCACGACGGACCGTCATGGGCACGACGGACCGTCGAGGGTGTCTCGTTCCAAAACACTTAGAATTCAGAAATTTGGGTACTGAGATCGACTCTCTGAACTTCGCGACGAAATGGCAGGACGGACCGTCGCAGGCACGACGGACCGTCAAAGACTCTTCAGGGAATTGAGTCTCTGAACTTTGTGACGGAAGCAATAGGACGGACCGTCGCATGCACGACGGGCTGTCACAGGCTGCGTGACCCTGACTGGGTTGGATTTCTGTTAAATGTTTTAAGGGGCGTTTTGGACTATTCCTGCTTATAATTATAAAGTTAGTAGGTTAATGTTAATAATTCAATTACTTGAGGGTTAAAAGAAATAACTTTGAATTAATTAGTGGGTTACTTTGGTCATCTTTTATACTTAATTATATGATAATTAGGGTAAATGAAAAAAGGGTTTGAATATGAAAAAGAGAAAGAACAGAGAGAGGGAGAAACGAACGATCAAGAGAAAGAAGAAACTGTTTAGTCGTTTTGAGCAGTAGAGTTTATTCTGGTAATAACTGTCAGGGTCGACGGAGCCCACGACGGACTGTCATGGGCACGACGGACCGTCGAGAGGGTCTCGTTCCAAAACACTTAGATTCTGAAAATTTGGGTACTGAGATCGACTCTCTGAACTTCACGACGGAATGGCAGGACGGACCGTCGTGGGCACGACGGACCATCACAAAACTTTCCACAGAATTAACTCTCTGAACCTTGTGACGGACCTGCATTACGGACCGTCATAGTCGTGACGGACCTTCATAGGTTGCGAAACCCTGACTGGGTCGGATTTCTGTTAAAAGTATTTAAGGGGCATTTTGGACTATTCATGCTTATAATTATAAAGTTAGTGGGTTAATGTTAATAATTCAATTACTTGGGGTTTAAAGGAGATAACCTTGAAATAAATAGTGGGTTATTTTTACCATCTTTTATACTTAATTATATGACAATTAGGGTAAATGAAAAAGGGTTTGAATAAGAAAAATAGAAAGAACAGAGAGAAAGAGGGACGAACGAGTGACAGAGAGAGAAAACGAAGAAGATCACAACTTTGGGAAAGTAGATTGCTTGATCACAATTCTTCGGTGGAGGTAGGTAATGGTTTATGCTATTTCATAGTAAACTCTTAATAGTGAATGATATGTATTGGGTAGTATTGTAAAGTCTTCTATATGCTTAATCGTATGCTTGCATGATGTGATTATGTAATTGTAATGGGTTGGAAAGATGAGGTTGTGAAGCTTAAACCTAAAATCCACTCTGTTAATGATGATGCCTCACTATAAAAAAAGGTTTGATGAACTAAAAGAATGAGGTTAATGGATCGGGTGTCACGTTCCGACACCAGGATAGTAGTAGTGGATCGGGTGTCACGTTCCAACACCAGGATAGTAGTAGTGGATCGGGTGTCATGTTCCGACACCAGGATAGTAGTAGTGGATCGGGTGTCACGTTCCGACACCAGGATAGTAGTAGTGGATTGGGTGTCACGTTCCGACACCAGGATAGTAGAGGATCGGAGTGTCACGTTCCAACACCAGGATAATAAAGAGAATGAATATTACTATTTCCCAAATGAGTAAGGTGTGGAGACTTGAGTCCACATAGATGTGCTTGGGGTTGTAACCAAGGGTTAAGGTACATGTTGTTGTTACTTGTTGAGTATGTAGTTGATTTTACGTTATTATCTAATATATATCGCTTTCTATTTTGAGTTTGCCGATGATATCTACTCAGTACTTGTGTCTTGTACTGACCCCTACTTGTATTTGTTTTCTTGTTATTGTGGAGTGCGGCAAACGTACCATCGACTTTGACTCAACCACATCTCTAGCCAGACTTCAGCATAATTAGATTTCAGGGTGAGCTATTATTCCTAGCTCGGACTGGATTCTTTCCTTCGTGTCTTGATGTCCTTGAAGTTCGGACATGGACCATCTGTTTACTCATTTTAGCTTCTTAGATACTTTTAGATTTAGTAATTTGAGGATAGATGTTCTTGTGATGATGACTTCCAGATTTTGGGAATAATAAGTGTTTTAGTTTTTAGAAGTTATTAATCTATTTTCACTAATGAGTTTTAAGTCTTCCTCATTATATTCTGTTTATTATGGTTGAAATGTTGGGGTTTAGATTGGTTGGTTCGCTCACATAGTAGAATAAGTGTGGGTGCCACTCGCGACTCATTTTGGGTCGTGACAATGCCCCTGCCGCTTTCACGAGCTTGATGAATGGGATTTTTAAGCCATATCTGGATCTCTTTGTCATTGTATTCATTGATGATATACTGGTATACTCAAAGAGAAATAAAGAACATGAGGAGCACTTGAGAATTGTATTGGAAATGTTGAGGGAGAAAAAGTTTTATGCCAAATTCTCCAAGTGTGGGTTTTGGCTAGATTCAGTGTCCTTCTTGGGGCATGTGGTTTCTAAGGATGGAGTGATGGTGAATCCTTCTAAGATCGAACCAGTGAAGAGTTGGGTAAGACCTACTAATGTTACAGAGGTAAGGAGCTTTGTTGGTTTAGCTAGCTACTACCGTCGATTTGTCAAGGGATTTTCCTCTGTTGCTTCCCAATTGACAAATTTGACTAAGCAGAGTGTTCTATTTGTATGGTTGGACGAGTGTGAAGAAATCTTTCAGAAACTCAAGACCTTGTTGACTACTGCACCAATTCTTACCCTGCCTGTGGAAGGTAAGAATTTCATTGTTTATTGTGATGCATCCTATTCCGGTTTGGGTGCAGTGCTAATGCAAGAGAAGAATGTAATTGCTTATGCTTCGAGGAAATTAAAGGTGAACGAACGTAATTATCCGACCCATGATTTGGAGTTAGCTGCGGTAGTGTTTGCATTAAAGCAATGGAGGCACTATCTGTATGGGGTTAAGTGTGAAGTCTATACGGATCATCGTAGCCTACAGTATGTCTTTACTTAGAAAGATTTGAATTTGAGACAGAGGAGATGGATGGAACTACCGAAGGACTACGATATAACTATTTTGTATCACCCAAGGAAAACAAACGTTGTGGCAGATGTGTTAAGTAGAAAAGAAGGGAGCATGGGAAGCCTAGCTCACTGACTGGTTTCCAGACGCCCATTGGCTAGAGAGGTTCAGACTCTGGCTAATGACTTTATGAGGCTAGAAGTAAATGAGAAGGGAGGATTTTTGGCCTGTGTGGAGGCAAGATCTTCCTTTCTTGACAATATTAAGGGAAAGCAGTTTACTGATGAGAAACTGATCCGGATCCGATATAAGGTGTTGCAAGGAGAGGCTAAAGAAGTAAAAATCAATGAGGAAGGTGTTTTGAGAATTAAGGGAAGGGTATGTGTACCCCGCGTCGATGATTTGATTCACAGTATTCTTACAGAGGCTCATAGTTCAAGGTATTCTATAGATCCTGGTGCAACCAAGATGTATCGTGACCTAAAGCAACATTTTTGGTGGGGTAGGATGAAACGTGACATTGTCGATTTTGTTGCTCAATGCCCGAATTGTCAGCAGGTAAACTATGAACACCAGAGGCCTGGAGGGACACTTTAGAGAATGCCCATTCCCGAATGGAAGTGGGAGAGAATTGCAATGGACTTTGTGGTTAGTCTTCCAAAGACAATGGGTAAGTATGACTCCATTTGGGTAATTGTTGACAGGTTAACTAAGTCTTCTCATTTCATTCCGGTCAAGGTGACTTACAATGCAGAGAAGTTAGCCAAACTTTACATCTCAGAAACTGTTCGATTGCATGGAGTTCCACGCTCCATCATATCAGATAGAGGTACGTAGTTTACTTCTAATTTTTGGAAAACATTGCATGCTGAATTAGGTACTAGGTTGGATCTTAGTACTGCATTTCACCTTCAGACCAATGGTCAGTCTGAGCGAACGGTTCAGGTTTTTGAGGATATGCTTCGTGCGTGTGTGATAGAATTTGGTGGTCATTGGGATAACTTCTTGCCCTTAGCAGAGTTCTCATACAACAATAGCTATCACTCAAGTATTGATATGGCCCCATTTGAGGCACTGTATGGGAGAAGATGTAGGTCTCCCATTGGGTGGTTTGATGCATTTGAGGTTAGACCTTGGGGTACTGACCTTCTTAGGGAATCGTTAGATAAAGTGAAATGCATTCAGGAAAAGCTTCTAGCGGCTCAAAGTAGGCAGAAAGAATATGCAGATCGAAAGGTTAGAGACTTGGAGTTTATGGAGGGTGAGCAAGTCTTGCTGAAGGTTTCGCCCATGAAAGGGGTGATGCGGTTTGGTAAGCGAGGTAAGCTTAGTCTGAGGTATATTGGTCAATTTGAAGTTCTGAAGCGCGTGGGGGAGGTAGCTTATGAATTAGCCTTGCCCCCGGGACTGTCAGGAGTGCACTCGGTATTTCATGTGTCTATGTTGAAAAGATACCATGGGGATGGAAACTACATCATTCGTTGGGATTCAGTTCTTCTTGATGAAAATTTGTCTTTTTAGGAGGAGCCTGTTGCTATTTTAGATAGAGAAGTCCGCAATTTGAGGTCAAGGGAGATTGCATCCATCAAGGTTTAATGGAAGAATCGGCCAGTTGAAGAGTCCACATGGGAGAAGGAGGCTTATACGCAAGAAAAATATCCACATCTGTTTACAGACTATGGTACTCTTTCTCGCCCTTGTTTTTCTTCCTGTGATCGTTCGAGGACGAACGATGGGTAAATTGGTATCTATTGTAACGACCTGTTTAGTCGATTTGAGTAGTAGAGTTAAGTTTTGAAAATAACTAAATGTGTCGACGGACCACACGACGGATCGTCGAGCGTCTCCGTCCCAAAACACTTAAACTCTCTGAACTTCGCAACGGAACTGCAGCACGGACCGTCGTAGACACGACGGACCGTCACAGACTTTCTTACTGAAATTGAGTCTCAGAACTCTGTGACGACCCTACAGGACGGACCGTCGCAGGCACGACGGGCCGTCACGAGCTGCGTAACCTTGACTGGGTCGGATTTCTGCGAAAGTTTTTAAGGGGTGCTTTGGACTATTTATGACAAACTGTATGAAATTAGTGGGTAAGTTTAATAACTTATTTACTTATGGGTTAAAGGAGATAACCTTGAGATAAATAGTGGGTTACTTTTATCATCTTTTATACTTAATTATATGATAATTAGGGTAAAAGAAAAAGAGTTTGAATAAGGAAAAAATAGAAAGAACAGAGAGAGGGATAAACGAGCGAGAGAAGGGAGAACGAGGAGGAAAACAAAAAGGCTTGGGAAGTAGCTTGCTTGATCACGATTCTTCGGTGGAGGTAGGTTATGGTTTATGCTATTTCATAGTAAACTCTAAATAGCGATTGATATGTATTGGGTGGTATTGTAAAGTCTTCTATATGCTTAATTGTGTTGTTGCATGTTGTGATTATGTAAATGGTGATGGATTATAATTATGATACTGTGGAATCTTAAAAACCTTAAATTCACTCTATTAATGATGATGCCTGGTATAAAAGAAGGCTTTATGAACTAAAAGAATGAGTTTAATGGATCGGGTGTCACGAACCGACACGTAGAATTAGGGGATTGGGTGTCACGAACCGACAAGTAGAATTAGGGGATCGGGTGTCTCGAACCGACACGTAGAATTAGGGGATCGAGTGTCACGAACCGACATGTAGAATTAGGGGATCGGGTGTCACGAACTGACACGTAGTATTAGGGGATCGAGTGTCACGAACCGACACGTAGTATTAGGGGATCGGAGTGTCACGAAAAGTATTGAGTTTTATAAGTTATTTAATCGATTTTCGTTAATGAGTTTTAAGTCTTCCGCATTATATTCTATTTATTATGGTTGAAATGTTGGGGTTTAGATTGGTTGGTTCACTCACATAGTAGGATAAGTGTGGGTGCCACTCGCTGTAACGACCTGTTTAGTCGTTTTTAGCAGCAGATTTTATTTCTGGAAAAACTGGCTGAGACGACGGACCCCACGACGGACCGTCATGGGCACGACGGACCGTCGATAGGGTCTCATTCCAAAACACTTAGAATTCTGAAAATTGGGTACTGAAATCGACTCTCTGTACTTCGTGACGGAATGGCAGGACGGACCGTCGTGGGCACGACGAACCGTCTCACATTTTCCCACAGAAATTAGTCTCTGAACTCTGTGACGGAAGCAGCAGGTCGGACCGTCGCAGGCACGACGGACCGTCACAGGCTGGGTCGGATTTCTGTTAAGTAATTTAAGGGGCGTTTTGGACTATTCCTACTTTAGTTATAAAGTTAGTGGGTTAATGTTAATAGTTTAATTATTGGGGGTTAAAAGAGATAACCTTGAGTTAATTAGTGGGTTAATTCCTCATCTTTTATACTTAATTATATGCTAATTAGGGTAAAAGAAAAAGGGGTTTGAATAAGAAAAATAGAATGAACAAGAGAGGGAGAATCGATCAAGAGAGAGAGGAACGAAGAGGATAGCAAAGCTTTGGGGAATTTGCTTGCTTGATCACGAATCTTCGGTAGAGGTAGGTTATGGTTTTTATACTATTCATAGTAAACTCTTAATAGCGAATGATATGTGTTGGGTTGTATTGTAATGTCTTCTATAAGCTTAATTGAAAACCCTTGTTAATGATGATGCCTTGGTATAAAAGAAGGCTTGATGAACTAAAGTAATGAGATTGATAATGACTTGGTATAAAAAAAGGCTTGATAAACTAAAGTAATGAGATTAATGATGCCTTGATATAAAAGAAGGCTTGATGAACTAAAGTAATGAGATTGATGATGCCTTGATATAAAAGAAGTCTTGAAGAATCAATAGAATGAGATTAGTGGAGCGGGTGTCACGAACCGACACGTAGAATTAGGGGATCGGGTGTCACGAACCGACACGTAGGATTAGGGGATCGGGTGTCACGAACCGACAAGTAGAATTAGGGGATCGGGTGTCACGAACCGACACATAGAATTAGGGGATCGGGTGTCACAATCCGACACGTAGTATTAGAGGATCGGGTTTCACGAACCGACACGTAGAATTAGGGGATTAGAGTGTCACGTTCAGACACATAGTAGTAGGGGAGCGGAGTGTCACGTACCGACACAAGAGAAATAAAGATAATGAATCTTGAAAGATGTTACTATACTCAATCTAATGAACCTGATTCCCAAATGAGTATGGTATTGAGGCTTGAGTCCTCATGGGTGAACATGGCGGTACTTATTAATGATTATAGTACTTGTTGTTGCTTCATGTTGAGTATTGTAGTTGATTTATGATATAATCTGATATATATTGTTTTCTATTTTGAGTTGGCCGATGTTACATACTCACTACTTGTGTTTTGTACTGACCCTTACTTGTATGTTTCTTTCTTTGTTATATGTGGAGTGCAACAAACATACCGTCGTCTTCAACTCAACAGCAACTCTAGCCAGTCTTAATTACTACGGATTTCAAGGTGAGCTAATGCTTCTAGCTTGGACTGGATCTTCCTCTTCATGTCTTGATGCCTTGAAGTTCCGGCATGGACTAGCTTTTTATGTATTTTAGCTTCTTAGATACTCTTAGATTAGTAATTTGAGGATAGATGTTCTTGTGATGATGACTTCCAGATTTTGGGGAATAATGGATGTTGAGTTTTTAGAAGTTTTTTGAATTGATTTTCATTAATTAGTTTAAGTCTTCCGCATTGTATTTTGTTCATTATGTTTAAAATGTTGAGGTTTAGATTGGTTGGTTCGCTCACATAGGAGGGTAAGTGTGGGTGCCACTCGCGGCTCGGTTTTGGGTCGTGACAAACTTGGTATCAGAGCCTTAGGTTTGTTGGTCTCATCACACAAGAACGAGTCTAGTAGAGTCTTAAGGAACGGTAGGGGGACGCCTTTACTTTTCTTTTAGAGGCTATAAGACTTTAGGAAAATTCCATTCTTTCTTTCTTTCTTTCGTGCTATTACTTGGATCCAATTGGTATCTAGGTGATACAAATTGGTATCTGACCATCTTCACTCTATTTCAAAGATGTTTTGAACTAGAGCAACGACTGCACCAACACCAACACCGGCAAGACAAGAAACGTCTGAGCCAGCCACTGGGGTTGTAGCTCGAAGAGGAGTAGTGGCGAGAGGCCGTGGGAGAGGTCGTGGGAGGACGTCCTCTAGAGGAAGAGGACAAGCACCTAGCCCATCTGGTACTAGGGCGGTGACTCCTCCACCAACTGAGGAAGTGGTAAGAGAGGGTGAGGAAGGGGAGAATGAACAAGTACAGAATGAGGGATTGCACCCCAACCTACCCCGGAGATGATCAATCAGGTTCTTGCTTATCTTAGCAGGTTATCTGATCAGGGCCAGACACCTCCAGTGTTTTTTGCACCAGCACCTCAGGTTCCGGAGGTACAACATGCAGCTACTGTGGCTCCCCGCATGGATGCCTCATTGGAAATAGGCACGTTTCCTCGTCTGACTACAGGGCCTATAATGACAAATGATCAGCATGAACTTTTCAGTAAGTTCTTGAAATTGAAACCTCCAGTCTTCAAGGGTGCTGAATCTGTGGATGCCTACGATTTTCTGGTTGATTGTCATGAGCTACTACACAAGATGGGTATAGTAGAACGGTTTGGTGTTGAGTTTGTGACTTATCAGTTTCAAGGGAACGCCAAAATGTGGTGGCGGTCACATGTTGAGTGTCAACCAACAAAGGCACCACCTATGACTTGGGCATCATTCTCTAGCTTGTTTATGGAGAAGTATATCCCACGGACTTTGAGGGATAGGAAAAGAGATGAGTTCTTGAGCATAGAGCAAGGTAGGATGTCGGTTACTGCATATGAGGCTAAGTTTCGTGCATTATCCAGGTATGCCACCCAACTTTGTTTCAGTCCACAAGAGCGGATTCGCCGTTTTGTGAAGGGGTTGAGGTCAGAATTGCAGATTTCAGCCTTACAGGTAGCGGCTACGGCAAAATCCTTTCAAGAAGTGGTAGACTTCGTGATAGAGGTGGAAGGAGTGAAGCCAGATGACTTCTCCATGGCATCGACATCAAAAGGATTCGAAAGGGAGGTGAGTTTAATGGTTCTTACTCTAGAGGACAGGGTTCAGGAGGTTACTCAGTCTCACCAATTCAGTCTTCACTACAGACTGTAGTTGGGGGTCCACCTCAGACCGGTAAACACTTCTCTAAGAGACCTATGCTTGACTCCAGAGAGTGTTAGGATGTGGGAAGACTGGACATATTAGGAGGAATTGTCCAGAACAGAGTTATAGACCCCCAATAGCTAGAGGTAGAGGTGGTCATGGTAGAGGCCGTTATTCTGGAGGACGTGGTGGCCGAGGTAATGGTGGTCACCATAACGGCCGGGGTGACGGGCAAACTAGAGACACTACAGCACAATATGGTAGGGGCAACGGGCAGACAGGTGATAGGGCCCATTGTTACGCTTTCCCCGGGCGGTCTGAAGCGGAGACATCTGATGCTGTTATCACAGGTAATCTTTTTATTTGTGATTGCATGGCTTCTATATTGTTTGATCCTGGATCCACATTTTATTATGTATCTTCCTCATTTGCTAATGGTCTTAATTTACATTGTGAATTGCTTGACATACCTATTCGTGTGTCTACTCCGGTGGGTGAGTCTGTGATAGTTGAAAAAGTATATCGGTCTTGTTTGGTGAATTATGTGGGGAGCAATACTTATGTAGACTTGGTTATCTTAGAAATGGTTGATTTTGATGTAATTCTAGGTATGACTTGGCTTTCTCCGAATTTTTCGATCATGGATTGTAATGCTAAAAGTGTGACGTTAGCCAAGCCTGGGACAGATCTGTTAGTGTGGGAGGGCGACTACACTTCCACTCCTGTTCGTATCATCTCCTTTCTTCGTGCTAAGAGAATGGTTAGTAAGGGGTGTTTAGCTTTCTTGGCACATCTCAGGGATGACACTACCCAAGTACCTTCAATTGAGTCGGTTTCGGTAGTCCGTGAGTTTCTCGATGTGTTCCCTGCAGATCTTCCTGGTATGCCATCGGATAGAGATATTGATTTTTGCATCGATCTGGAACCGGGTACTCGCCCCATTTCTATACCCCCTTATAGAATGTCTCCCGCAGAGTTAAGAGAGTTAAAGGCCCAACTTCAAGAGTTGTTGAGCAAAGGCTTCATTAGACCAAGTGCATCTCCTTGGGGTGCTCCGGTGTTATTTGTGAAGAAAAAAGATGGGAGTTTTCGGATGTGCATAGACTACCGGCAGTTGAACAAGGTAACTATTAAGAACAAGTATCCCATTCCTCGCATTGATGACTTGTTCGATTAGTTACAAGGTGCTTGTGTCTTCTCTAAGATTGACTTGAGATCAAATTATCATCAATTGAAAATACGGGAAACAGATGTGCCAAAGACTTCTTTTCGAACCAGGTATGGGCATTACGAATTTGTAGTGATGTCTTTTGGTCTTACGAATGCCCTTGCTGCTTTCATGAGCTTGATGAACGGTACTTTTAATCCATATATGGATCTCTTTGTGATCGTATTTATTGATGATATACTGATATACTCAAAGAGCAAAAAACAACATAAGGAGCATTTGAGAATTGTATTGGAAACATTGAGGGAGAAAAAGCTTTATGCCAAATTCTCCAAGTGTAAGTTTTGGCTAGATTCAGTGTCCTTCTTGGGGCACGTGGTGTCTATGGATGGAGTGATGGTGGATCCTTCTAAGATTGAGACAGTGAAGAATTGGGTAAGACCTACTAATGTGTCAGAAATAAGGAGCTTTGTCGGTTTAGCTAGCTATTACCGTTAATTTGTCAAGGGATTCTCTTCCATTGCTTCCCAATTGACGAACTTGACTAAGCAGAATGTTCCATTTGTATGGTCGGACGAGTGTGAAGAAAGCTTTCAGAAGCTCAAGACTTTGTTGACTACTGCACCAATTCTCACCTTGCCCGTGGAAGGTAAGAACTTCATTGTTTATTGTGATGCATCCTATTCTGGTTTGGGTGCAGTGCTAATGCAAGAGAAGAATGTAATTGCTTATGCTTCGAGGCAATTAAAGGTGCATGAACGTAATTATCCGACCCATGATTTGGAGTTGGCTGCGGTAGTGTTTGCATTAAAGCAATGGAGGCACTATCTGTATGGGGTTAAGTGTGAAGTATACACGGATCATCGTAGCCTACAGTATGTCTTTACTCAAAAAGATTTGATTTTGAGACAGAGGAGATGGATGGAACTACTGAAGGACTACGATATCACTATTCTGTATCATCCGGGAAAAGCTAATATTGTGGCAGATGCTTTAAGTAGAAAGGCAGGAAGTATGGGAAGTCTAGCTCACTTGCAAGTTTCTAGACGCCCGTTGGCTAGAGAAATCCAAAACTTCGCTAATGACTTTATGAAGCTAGAAGTAAATGAGAAGGGAGAATTTTTAGCTTGTGTGGAGGCAAGATCTTCTTTTCTTGACAAGATCAAGGGAAAACAGTTTGATGATGAGAAACTAAGCCGAATCCAAGATAAAGTATTTCGAGGAGAGGCTAAGCAAGCACAAATCGATGAGGAAGGTGTTTTGAGAATCAAGGGAAGGGTATGTGTACCCCGCGTTGATGATTTGATCAACACTATTCTGACAGAGGCTCATAGTTCAAGATACTCTATATATCCTGGTGCAACCAAGATGTATCGTGACCTAAAGCAACATTTTTGGTGGAGTAGAATGAAGCGTGACATTGTTGATTTTATTGACAAATGTCCAAATTGTCAGCAAGTAAAATATGAACACCAGAGGCCCGGAGGAACACTTCAGAGAATGCCCATTCCTGAATGGAAGTGGGAAAGGATTGCAATGGACTTCGTGGTTGGTCTTCCAAAGACAATGAGTAAGTATGACTCCATTTGGGTAATCGTTGATAGGTTAACTAAGTCTGCTCACTACATTCCGGTCAAGGTGACTTACAATGCAGAGAAGTTAGCCAAAATCTATATCTCAGAAATTGTTCGGTTGCATGGGGTTCCACTCTCCATCATATCAGATAGAGGTACGCAATTTACTTCTATGTTTTGGAAAACATTGCATGCGGAATTGGGTACTAGGTTGGACCTTAGTACTGCGTTCCATCCTCAGACCGATGGTCAGTCTGAGCGAACGATTCAAGTGTAGGAGGATATGCTTCGTGCATGTGTGATAGAATTTGGTGGTCATTGGGATAGCTTCTTACCCTTAGCAGAGTTCTCCTACAACAATAGCTATCACTCAAGTATTGATATGGCCCCATTTGAAGCACTTTATGGGAGAAGATGTAGGTCTCCCATTGGTTGGTTTGATGCATTTGAGGTTAGACCTTGGGGTACTGACCTTCTGAGGGAATCGTTAGATAAAGTGAAATGCATTCAAGAAAAGCTTTTAGCGGCACAAAGTAGGCAGAAGGAATATGCAGATCGAAAGGTTAGAGACTTGGAGTTCATGGAGGGTGAACAAGTCTTGCTGAAGGTTTCACCCATGAAAGGGGTGATGCGGTATGGTAAGCGAGGTAAGCTAAGCCCAAGGTATATTGGACCATTTGAAGAACATAAGCGAGTAGGGGAGGTGTCTTATGAATTATCCTTGCCTCCAGGGCTGTCAGGAGTGCATCCGGTATTTCATGTGTCTATGTTGAAAAGATACCATGGGGATGGAAACTACATCATTCGTTGGGATTCAGTCCTGCTTGATAAGAATTTGACTTATGAGGAGGAGCCTGTTGCCATTCTAGATAGAGAAATTCGCAAGTTAAGGTCGAGGGAGATTGCATCCATCAAAGTTCAATGGAAGAATCGATCAGTTGAAGAGTCCACTTGGGAGAAGGAGGCTGATATGCGAGAAAGATACCCACACATGTTCACAGATTCAGGTACTCCTTTTCGCCCTTGCTTTTCTTTTTGTGATCGTTCGAGGACGAACGATGGGTAAATTGGTATCTATTGTAACGACCTGTTTAGTCATTTTGAGCAACAGATTTTATTTCTGGAAAAACTGGCTGAGACGACGGACCCCACGACGGACCGTCATGGGCACGACGGACCGTCGAGGGGGTCTCGTTCCAAAACACTTAGAATTCAGAAAATTGGGTACTGCAGTCGACTCTCTGAACTTCGTGACGAAATGGCAGGATGGACCGTCATGGGCATGACGGACCGTCACACATTTTCCCACAGAAATTAGTCTCTGAACTCTGTGATGGAAGCAGCAGGACGGACCGTCGTAGGAACGACGGGCCGTCACAGGCTGCGTTATCCCAGGCTGGGTCGGATTTTTGTTAAGTAATTTAAGGGGCGTTTTGGACTATTCCTGCTTTAATTATAAAGTTAGTGGGTTAATGTTAATAGTTTAATTACTTAGGGGTTAAAAGAGATAACCTTGATTTAATTAGTGGGTTAATTCCTCATCTTTTATACTTAATTATATGCTAATTAGGGTAAAAGAAAAAGGGGTTTGAATAAGAAAAATAGAAAGAACAAGAGAAGGAGAATTGATTAAGAGAGAGACGAACGAAGAGGATAGCAAAGCTTTGGGGAATTTGCTTGCTTGATCACGAATCTTCGGTGGATGTAGGTTATGGTTTTTATACTATTCGTAGTAAACTCTTAATAGCGAATGATATGTGTTGGATTGTATTGTAAAGTCTTCTATATGCTTAATTATATGCTTGCATGAATGTGATTATATAATTGTGATGAAATAAGCATGATGAAGCTATTGAATCCCAAATCTTGAAAACCCTTGTTAATGATGATGCCTTGGTATAAAAGAAGGCTTGATGAACTAAAGTAATGTGATTGATAATGCCTTGGTATAAAAGAAGGCTTGATGAACTAAAGTAATGAGATTGATGATGCCTTGGTATAAAAGAAGGCTTGATGAACTAAAGTAATGAGATTGATGATGCCTTGATATAAAAAAAGTCTAGATGAATCAATAGAATGAGGTAAGTTGAGAGGGTGTCACGAACCGACACGTAGAATTAGGGGATCGGGTGTCACGAACCGACACGTAGGATTAGGGGATCGGGTGTCACGAACCGACAAGTAGAATTAGGGGATCGGGTGTCACGAACCGACACGTAGAATTAGGGGATCGGGTTTCACAAACCGACACGTAGAATTAGGGGATCGGGTGTCACGAACCGACACGTAGAATTAGGGGATCGGGGTGTCACGTTCTGACACGTAGTAGTAGGGGAGCGGAGTGTCACGTACCGACACAAGAGAAATAAAGATAATGAATCTTGAAAGATGTTAATATACTCAATCTAATGAACCTAATTCCCAAATGAGTATGGTATTGAAGCTTGAGTCCTCATGGGTGAACTTGGTGGTACTTATTAATGATTATAGAACTTCTTGTTGCTACATGTTGAGTATTGTAGTTGATTTATGATATAATCTTATATATACTGTATTCTATTTTGAGTTGGCCGATGATACCTACTCAGTACTTGTGTTTTGTACTGACCCCTACTTGTATGTTTCTTTCTTTGTTATATGTGGAGTGCAGCAAACATACCGTCGTCTTCAACTCAACCGCAACTCTAGCCAGTCTTCATTACTCCGGATTTCAGGGTGAGCTAATGCTTCTAGCTTGGACTGGATGTTCCTCTTCATGTCTTGATGCCTTGAAGTTCCGGCATGGACTAGCTTTTTATGTATTTTAGCTTCTTAGATACTCTTAGATTAGTAATTTGAGGATAGATGTTCTTGTGATGATGACTTCCAGATTTTGGGGAATAATAGATGTTGAGTTTTTAGAAGTTTATTGAATTGATTTTCATTAATGAGTGTAAGTCTTCCGCATTGTATTTTGTTTATTATGTTTAAAATGTTGAGGTTTTGATTGGTTGGTTCGCTCACATAGGAGGGTAAGTGTGGGTGCCACTCGCGGCTCGGTTTTGGGTCGTGACACTCGCGGCTCGTTTTGGGTCGTGACAGAAAATATTATTTTTATTGTTAATCTATCTTGATTTTCATATATCTTTTCGTCTACTGCAAATTCTTCTGTATTCATTATAACTTGTGAATTATATTATGTTGTAACCTATATTCAAGGCAATCTATTTGTATTTCCAACATAAATATAACTTTTCTTTGTGCCAATATTGAATTTTTACATACTCCTGCTAATATATTATGTTGTAACCTATATTCAAAATTTTAAAAAGTTTACTTAATTTGCTTGGATCTTTAATAAATTTTATCTTATAAATATTATTACTTCTTTTTTGCCAAATTTCAAACCTTTTTGGTTCAGTCATGCTTTTATAATTCTAATTCAATTTCATCATATAGATCTATGTCATCTGGTATGATTAATTCAGCATAACAACGCTTTGCCAAAAAGTGGAAAGTCTTGACAGTGAAGTGCAACTATTGAAGAAAGCATCTAATAGTCAGCAGCATTACTCCAAATATGCGGAGCTACGTCGTCCGGCAGACGATAAAAGGCCAGAACTAAAAGATGACGATGAGAAACACCTAAAAACTCAAAATACTAACAAATTATCAACAACAGGTACAAATGAAGCAAGTACAAGTAAAGGATGCTTTTCCTTTTATATATTTGATGTGTTCTTTCTGGCTTACTACATAGTATTCATCTTTTTGTCTTTTAAACCAATTTCTTATTATAGGTACTTCAAGTATTTTTTCTACTTTTCTATAGGATGTATAATTCTATCATCTGCCAAGTGTATTTCAATAGGTGTATCGATTCCTTCTCTAAAACAAGCTTTTATCAATATTTCTGTTCCTCCTAAGTGTACGTATTTTATTGGTGTTTTAGCTTTTATATCTTGTATTTCTTTATTAATTATCCTCTTATTTAGTATAGGTATTTGTGCTTTTCCTCTTGTATATTTACAATCTATGATGTGTTCTTTCTAGCAAACTACATAGTATTCATCTTTTTGTCTTTTAAACCAATTTCTTAGTATCAGTACTTCAAGTATTTTTTCAACACTTAAGTCTAATTCTTTTCCTTTTATTTGTTCAAAAATTGAATTATCAAATATAATTTTTTGTTCTGATAATTCTTCATTTTGATAATCTTCTTTAGATATTATTTTTATATAATCTTCAGATATTATATTTCTTCATCTATTTCGTCATTATCTAGATTAATATTTTCTTCTTCATTTTTAGTTTCTATATCTGATACTTCATATATACTATCGTTTTCACTTAATGCATAGTCTATATATTCTATTTGCATATATTCATCATTATCAATTATTATTTCTGCAATCTGTTTTCTTTTTGGGTCTTTGGGTAATTTACAATCTCTCGCTAAATGTCCTATCTTTCCACAATTATAACTAGTGCATTGTGATATTTTTCTTTTTGGTCTATATGGCCTTTTTATTTTATAATGTTTTACATAATATCTTTGTCTTGGTTTTTTATATTTATACTTAGTTTTAGTTTTTCTATAATTTTTATACCTCTTAGGTCTTTGCTTTTTATAATATTTATTTGTACAACCAAATTGTGGTGCTTTTTTATTTTTGCAACAAGCTAAATTTTTCATTAGTACTTTTTCCATTTTTATTTTTTCTTTTTGTTTTTCACATAGTTGTATAAACCATTGTTGTAAAATTTTATTCTAGCTCCTAAAGTATCTGTTAATCCTTCATCATTCCAGTCTTTAATTATTTTTGTACTAAATGGTTCTGGTAATTTTGTAAAATATTGTTGTCTTATTTCTTTTTCTTCATTTATAACATATCTTGCTTTGTAATAATATTTTTTGAATGCACAAGTGTATTCTTCTATATAACACATTTTGCATATAGTTAATTTTGTCATAAGTTGCCTATTTATTATTTTTCTCTATTTTGTTCTTTTATTTCTGTGGTCATACCTCCAAACTCATTTCTTATTGCTAGTTCATATTTATCTAGTATATCTATATTTTATGTTGATGGAGATCCATCCATTTTCTTATCACTTCTAAGTGTTTCTAGACTCTCTGGGGGTAAATTTTCTATCCATAATTTTGTTGTTCCAACAAATGTCCTTTCTATATATGGCGTTTCTTTTGCTGTTATTTTGTTATCAATTAATTGTTTAGATATATTTCCTATCCATAGTATATTGCTTTATTTATATCCGTAACACAATCTAGATCTAAGCAATTATATTGTTCAGTTATTGGTTTAGGTGTCAATTTTTTATTTAATCTACTATTCCATATTGCATTTGTTCTAGCTGATTGTTCATAATTTTCTGTATAGTAAGTTGGTGTTGTCCATTTAGGACTACTTCTTGGACTATTTCTGGGACTATTGTCTGGAGTTTTAACTCTTGATATTCTGGGTAGATTCATATCTCTTGTATTTATTTCTAATTTTTTTGGCTTATTTATTTGTTCTAAAATTTCTGTGTATGTTTCACTTATATCACTTATTTTTGACTTTTGCTCTTTTGTTGTATCTGATTCATTTATTTCATCTATTTCATTTACTTCAAGGTTTTCCTTTAATTTTTGTTTCATTTCATTTATTTCATTAGTTAACTCAAAATCTTTATCTTTTTCTTTTTCTTTTTCCTTTTGTTTAATGTCATATAGTAATTTTAACTTAGCTAATTCTTGATCTTATGCAATTATTCTTGTATTTCTTATTTCTTCTAAATGTTGTACTTCTTGCTTTACTTGTATTTTTATTTTTTCAATCTCTCTTGATTTATCTATTTCGTCATTTTCTTTTGCTATTCTTACCATATCTGTCAAACTATCTTCTAATTTTGCTGTTTCCTTTTCTATCATTAAATATAAGTTATTTCCTAATTTTTTATATCTTCTTCCTAAGTTTGAAAATATTATTTTTATTGTTAATCCATCTTGGTTTTCATATATCTTTTCGTCTACTGCAAATTCTTCTTTATTCATTATAACTTGTGAATTATATTATGTTGTAACCTATATTCAAGGCAATCTATTTGTATTTCCAACATAAATATAACTTTTTTTGTGCCAATATTGATTTTTTACATACTCATGCTAACATATTTTGTTCAAGTCTATTTTTTCTATGTTCTAACTCTTGCTCTAATTCAGTTATTTTTCTATTAGTCTTTGTCTATGTTCTATTTCTTTATCCATTTATATTTTTCTGTACAAAATTTTAAAAAATTTACTTAATTTGCTTGGATCTTTAATAAATTTTATCTTATAAATATTAATACTTCGTTTTTGCCAAATTTCAAACCTTTTTGGTTTAGTCATGATTTTATAATTCTAATTCTATTTCATCATATAGATCTATGTCGTCTGGTATGATTAATTCTGTCCAACTTTGGGTTGCTTCTTCTATTATCTCTAATATTAATTAATTTTCATAAATTATTCTCTTTATGTCAGAATCAAGGTCTTTTAATAAATAGAGTACTAATATCTTGTAATTAACATCATCATTTAAGAAATAGGTATTCATTTTTATCATATGTTTTGCTTTATAAAGTTTATTCCCTCTATCCTCTTAGTTGATTATACTTACTCATCATATTATACTTAAGTTATTTTAATCATCTGTTCTAGTCACTACTATGGTTTTGTTCTTCAATCAGTTACCCTAACAGCGCCTCAACTCTGTGTACTCCCCTAAACGGTCTTCTTGCCTGCCGGTTTCCACCTTAGGATGACGTAGTCTGGGCTTACCTATTCTCAGAATATTTCCATAGTAAACCTTCTAAAGATGATTATTATATCAATATTATAGTATGATGAATATTTATATTTAATCAAGAGATTATAAGGAATAAAGCAGTTTAGCTAGTAATAAGCATAAATGAATATACCTGTTCTTGTAGATCGTCCGTTATAGTTGATTTGTTTTCTATTGATATTTTCTTATCTTAGCTAATTTTTAACTTAACTCTAATACCAATTTGGGGGAGGGATCGACTATATTGCAGAATTGTAAGATAAGAGAGGTGTATGGATGGTTAGTGATTGATGATTTATTTACAAAGGCAAATGCCACTTATATACAAGTTCCTAATGACCTTTCATCCTTACTAAAAGACGATTGGACTTTACTATTTACACAGTTACTAACATTTACTATTTACACAGTAACTTGACTCCTACTATTCATGGATGTGACTTTTGTCCTCTACTATTCATGAATAGGACACACTGACTTTTTTTTATTAATTATTAATACCATTTTCGCCATCATCTTGGCCCCTCAGCTATATTTCCTAGCTAATGCCAAAGGTACTTTTTACTCCGAGAAAAACGTATACAAGGATGTAACACCGTGACTTTAACATCGGAGATTCACATGCATAGCTGAGCCATTACAGTAGGATAAACCTGAATACTCTGATACCATTTTGTTTCCGCATGGTGTAGTAAACCACCAATGTGTTTTTGTTATTATATGTGGGTAAAATTTATCTAGAAATGACATTCCTAATAACATATCTTTCGTTGTAAATTCAAAATATACATTTCTTCTATTGTTAGTATTTTATCCCATATTTGTATTTTTATATTTTTTGCTTTGTATTTAATCATACTTCCTTCATTATTAAATCCTGTTACTACCATTGGTGTTTTTAATTTTTCCCATTAATCTTCTGGTAAACAATTATACTTACATGTGTTTGCTTAGAAATTGTAAAAGAAAGACTAAGCACTTCAAGCGTACCAAATACATTAACAAGAACTACCTCATCAAGAATGCGCACATCTAGAAGAAACCATGAAATTCCACAAAAATTATTAGAAGAAATAACACCATACCATTATTTTATAATAGAAATAATAGACCAAAGAAGATATAAAATTTTAATAAATACAGGACAAGAAGAAAATTACATAATTAGAGAATAAGTGATAGAAACAGAATTTATAAAAATAGGACAATTATGTCCCGGACTACCTAGTGATATAGTAAATACAAATGAAGAGATAAAAGAAAAAGAAATAATTATAGGAGGAATACCGTTAATAATACCATTTAAAATTTATCAAGGAAACCAGAACATTACACTAGGAATAAAATGGTTAGAAAAAGTTAAACCATACAATATCGAAAATGAACAACTAACAATAACTTGTCAAAATAAGAAGATAATCATTAAAAGGACGAAATGAATAATGAAAATATATATCCTTGCAAAAATTATTGTAGAAGGATACCACAACAGATACTACACCCCTATGATAGATACAGGAGCAGAAGCAAACATATTTAAGTATAATTGTTTACCCAGAAGATAAATGAGAAATATTAAAACACCAATGATAGTAACAGGATTTAATAATGAAGGAATTATGATTAAATACAAAGCAAAAAATATAAAAATACAAATATGGGATAAAATACAAACAATAGAAGAAATGTATAATTTTGAATTTACAAAGAAAGATATGTTATTAGGAATGCCATTTCTAGATAAATTTTACCCACATATAACAACAAAAACACATTGGTGGTTTACTACACCATGCGAAAATAAAATAGGTGCAAAAAGAGTAAATAATAAACAACGCAGACCTATAGAATCGATAAAAGGAAGTGAAAAAATAAATCAAGAAATAAAAAATATAAATAAAAAACAAATAACATAATTAGAAATTATAATATTTACAATATACAAAGTGAAAATAATTAACGAATAACTAGAATTACTATATAATGAAAATCCATTAAAAGGATGGGAAAAACATAAAACAAAAATAAAAATTGAATTAATAGATGAAAATAGTATAATAACACAGAAACCATTAAAATATAATTTTGATGATTTAAAAGAATTCAAAATACACATAGATGAACTATTGAAAAATAATTATATACAAGAAAGTAATAGTAAACATACAAGTCCTGCATTAATAGTTAATAAACATAGTGAACAAAAAAGAGGAAAAAGTAGAATAGTTATAGATTATCGTAATCTAAATGCCAAAACTAAAACATACAATTACCCAATACCAAATAAAATACTAAAAATAACACAAATACAAGGATATAATTATTTTAGTAAATTTGACTGTAAATCAGGATTTTATCACCTAAAACTAGAAGAAGAATCTTAACAACTAACAGCATTTACTGTACCACAAGGCTTTTATGAATGGAATGTTTTACCATTTGGATATAAAAATGCACCAGGTAGATATCAACATTTTATGGATAACCATTTCAATCAACTGGAAAATTGTATTGTATATATAGATGATATATTATTATATTCTAAAACACAAGATGAACATATTAGATTATTAGAAAAATGTATACATATAATTAAACATTCAGGTATATGTTTAAGTAAAAAAAGAAGAAATTATGAAACACAGATAGAATTTCTAAGAATACAAATAGATAGAAATGGAATAAAAATGCAAAACCACATAGTACAAAAAATAATCACCCTTGATGAAAATATGGATACAAAAAAGAAATTACAATCCTTTCTAGGATTAGTAAACCAAGTAAGAGAATATATACCGAAACTAGCTAAACATTTAAAATCATAACATAAAAAACTTAAAAAAGATGTTGAATATCATTTCGACAATAAAGATAAAGAACATATAAGACTTATTAAGATTTTATGTAAAAAATTACCAAAACTATATTTTCCTGATGAAAATAGATCATTTACTTATATTGTTGAAATAGAATCAAGTAATCATAGTTATGGAGGAGTTTTAAAATATAAATATGAAAAAGAAAAAATAGACACCATTGCAGATATTATTCAGGATCTTATGCAGAAGCACAAATGAAATGGGAAATAAATAGAAAAGAACTATTCACATTATATAAATGTTTATTAGCATTTGAACCATATATTGTTTATAACAAATTTATTGTGAGAATTGATAATACACAAGTAAAATGGTGGATAACTAAAAAGCTAACATAATCAGTTACAACAAAAGAAATAAGGAGATTAGTATTAAATATATTAAACTTTACATTTAAAATTGAAGTGATAAAAACTGACAAAAATATTATTGCAGATTACCTCTCACGAGGAAACTAGTCAAAATATACAAGAAAAAATACTAGTTGTCATAACTACACATTGCCAAAAAGTGGAAAGTCTTGACAGTGAAGTGCAACTATTGAAGAAAGCATCTAATAGTCAGCAGCATGACTCTAAATATGCGGAGCTACGTTGTCCGGCAGACGATAATAGGCCAGAACTAAAAGGTGACGTTGAGAAACACCTAAAAACTCAAAATACCAACAAATTATCAACTGCAGGGACAAATGAAGCTAGTACAAGTAAAGGAAAAAATATCAATGTAAACAATATATTTGAAAAACAATTCATTCCTAGAAAACAAATTATAGATATAACACCAAGTCCACAAACTTCTACCTACGCAGAAAGCCTATACAGAGAAAACAAGATATATAACCATATTACCCAATCATATATCGAAAACATATATACAGTCCAAACTTTTTTAAACCTCAAGCCAAGATCTACTACCACTACAGAAAAAAAACAGGATTATGTAACCCAACATTTGCAAGGCTACAATAAACTAATCGCACAACCTAAAACTAACCCAAACTTGATTAGAACTTGTTACAGTTATGGATTACTTAGTACGGTATATACATACGATGGTACAAAAATAAGTGGAATCCTTGAGATCCACAAAGCCTTTTACAAAAGAATTACAAAAGACAACCTACTTTTTATAAAATTTTATACAGCACCAGCAGAAATACTTTTTGACGAAATAAAACCAACTATCGAAGTTGTCAAAATGGGATTGACTGTCACGACCCAAAACCGAGCCGCGACTGGCACCCACACTTACCCTCCTATGTGAGCGAACCAACCAATCTAAACCTTAACATTTCAATGTAGTATCAACAGAAAGTATTGCGGAAGACTTAAACTCATTAATAAAAACCAATTCAATAACTTCTAAAATTCAACATCTATTATTCCCCAAAATCTGGAAGTCATCACCACAAGAACATCTATGATAAAATTACTAAACTAAGAGTATACTAATAAGCTAAAACCAGTAAAAGCTAGTCCATGCCAGAACTTCAAGGCATCAAGACATGAAGAAGAGGATCCAGTCCAAGCTAGAAGCATTAGCTCACCTTGAAGATCCAGTGTGACGAAGACTGGCTAGAATTGCGGTTGAGTTGAAGACGACGGCACGTTTGCTGCATTCCACAAAAAACAAAGAAGAAAACATAAAGGTAGGGGGTCAGTACAAACACAAGTACTGAGTAGGTATCATCGGCCAACTCAAAATAGAAAACAGTATATATCAAGTAATATCATAAATCAACTACAATACTTAACATTTAGCAACAACAAGTACTTTAATCATTAATAAGTACCGCCAGATCACACATGAGGACTCAAGCCTCAATACCATTCTCATTTGGGAATTAGGTTCATTAGATTGAGTATATTAGTATCTTTCAAGATTCATTATCCATATTCCTCTTGTGTCGGTACGTGAGACTCCGCTCCCTCATCTATCTTTATTCCTCTTGTGTCGGTACGTGACACTCTGATCCCCTACTACTATGTGTCGAGAACGTGACACTCCGATCCTCTAATTCTACGTGTCAGTTCGTGACACCCGATCCTCTAAATCTACGTGTCAGTTCGTGACACCCGATCCCTTAAATCTACGTGTCGGTTCGTGACACCCGATCCCCTAATTCTACGTGTCGGTTCGTGACACCCGATCCCCAAATCTCATTCTATCAATTCATCAAGCCTTCTCTCCTACCAAGGCATCATCAATCTCATTACTTTAGTTCATCAAGCCTTCTTTTATACCAAGGCATCATCATTAACAAGAGATTAGGTTTTTATCAAGATTTGGGGTTCAATAGCTTCATCATGCTTATTTCATCACAATCATATAATCACATTCATGCAAGCATACAATTAAGCATATAGAAGGGTTTACAATACTACCAATACATATCATTCGCTATTAAGAGTTTACTATCAAATAGCATAAACCATAACCTACCTCCACCGAAGATTAGTGATCAAGCAAGCAATTTCCCAAATCTTTGTTCTTTTTCTTCCCCGTTCGACTCTCTCTCTCTCTCTCTTTGTTCTTTCTATTTTCTTTATTCAAACCCTCTTTCTTTTACCCTAATTAGCATATAATTAAGAATAAAAGATGGCAATAATAACCCACTAATTAACTTAAGGTTACCTCTTTTAACCCCCAAGTAATTAGACTTATTAACATTAACCCACTAACTTTATAATTAAAGCAGGAATAGTCCAAAATGTCCCTTAAAACATTTAAAGAAATCCGACCCAGCCTGGGATTACGCAGTCTGTGACGGCCCGTCGTGCCTGCGACAGCCCGTCCTGCTGCTCCGTCACAGAGTTCAGAGACTCAATTTCCTTGAAGGGTCTGTGACGGTCCGTCGTGCCCACGACGGTCCGTCCTGCCATGTCGTTACGAAGTTCACAGAGTCGATTTCAGTACCCAATTTTAGAATTTCTAAGTGTTTTGAAACGAGACCCTGCGACGGTCCGTCGTGGGGTCCGTCATCTCAGCCAGTTTTCCAGAAATAAAATCTGCTGCTCAAAACGACTAAACAGGTCGTTACATTGACACGGGAAAAAATAATACCAGAGGATATATCGGCACAGCCAGAAATACGTTAAGTTGAGATACCTAATTTTTATGCAAATAAAAGAACAATTGGGCTATGAACTATAATCCAAGAAGTAGGTACAAATTATCTACCAGGAATTGCTATTTGGAGTTATTATTCCAGAGATCACTTAATGATGTATGAAAATTCCAAAGAAGTTAGGATAGCAGATATGGAAGAAGTACAAAGATGGATATTATCTTTGTTAAATCCTGAATTCCCACCAACAACTAGAGCTTTGAAGCAAGGATTTATTTCGAAAGACTAATTAACCAGATATTGCAATCTGATTGGACATAAGTATAAGGAATATATATGTTCAAAATGCAATGGAAAAGATAACTATGTCCCAGACGTACAGCTGGAATGAACTAAGAAGAAGAAGATAAAGGAAAAAATAGACATAAAGAGATATGTACAAATTAGTCAATTTGTATAGTTTTGCTTTTTTTTTTTGAGTCATGTAAATTGTCGGCCAAGAAGGCCGTTAATAATAATAATAAATAAAAGTCAGTGTGTCCTATTCATGAATAGTAGAGGACAAAAAGTCACATTCATAAATAGTAGGAGTCAAGTTACTGTGTAAATAGTAAAGGTTAGTAACTCTGTAAATAAAAAAGGTCAATCATCTTTTAGTAAGGATGAAAGGTCATTAGGAACTTGTATATAAGTGGCATTTTCCTTTGTAAATAATTCATCAATCACTAACCATCCATATACCTCTCTTATCTTACAATTCTGCAAAATAGTCGATCCCCACCCTCCAAAAAAAAGTCAATGTGTCCTATTCATGAATAGTAGAGGACAAAAAGTCACATTCATGAATAGTAGGAGTCAAGTTACTGTGTAAATAGTAAAGGTTAGTAACTGTGTAAATAGTAAAGGCCAATCAACTTTTAGTAAGGATGAAAGGTCATTAGGAACTTGTATATAAGTGGCATTTGCCTTTGTAAATAATTCATCAATCACTTACCATCCATACACCTCTCTTATCTTACAATTCTGCAATATAGTCGATCCCCCTCAAATTGGTATCAGAGCTAAGTTAAAAATAAGCTAAGATAAGAAAATATCTATGGAAAACAAATCAACTATGACGGATGATCTACAAGAACAGGTATATTCATTTATGCTTATGAATAGCTAAACTGCTTTATTCCTTATAATCTCTTGATTTATTATAAATATTCATCATACTATCATACTGTTATGATAATAATCTTTACAAGGTTTGCTATGAAAATATTCTGAGAGTAGGTAAGCCCAGACTATGCCATCCTAAGGTGGAAACCGGCAGGCAAGAAGGCCGTTTAGCGGAGTACACAGAGTTGAGGCGTTGTTAGGGTAAATGATTGAAGAAGAAAACCATAGTAGTGACTAGAACAGATGATTAAAATAACTTTAGTATAATATGATGAATAAGTTTTCATTATATATTTCATCCTTTTAATGATTAACTACATAATTTGACAAGTTATTGTTAGTTGTTCATTTTCTATATTGTATGGTTTAACTTTTTCAAACCATTTTATTCCTAGTGTAATGTTCTAATTTCCTTGATAAATTTTAAATGGTTGATTATATGCAAATAGAATATATAGACTGTGAATTAAGTGAAAACGATAGTATATATGAAGTATCAGATATAGAAACTGAAAAAAATGAAGAAGAAAATATTAATCTAGATAATGACAAAATAGATTAAGAAATATAATGTCTGAAGATGATATAAAATAATATCTAAAGAAGATTATCAAAATTAAGAATTATTAGAACAAAAAATTATATTTGATAATTCAATTTTTGAACAAATAAAAGGAAAATAACTAGACTTAAGTGTTGAAAAAATACTTGAAGTACCTATAATAAGAAATTGGTTTAAAATACAAAAAGATGAATACTATGTAGTTAGCCAGAAAGAACACATAATAGATTGTAAATATACAAGAGGAAAAGCACAAATACCTATACTAAATAAGAGGATAATTAATAAAGAAATACAAGATATAAAAGGTAAAACACCCATAAAATACGTACACTTAGGAGGAATAGAAAAATTGATAAAATATTTTTTTAGAGAAGGAATTGATACACCTATTGAAATATATTTGGCAGATAATAGAATTATACATCCTATAGAAAAAAGCGTAATTAGTGTAGTAAAAGGAAACCTAACATATCAAAAATTTAAATTTATAATAAGTGCCAATTATTCAGTAGCATTAACAGATAAAAATATAGATAAATCATTAGTATTATATTGGAAGATGTCTGGAATAGAGTTAGCACCAGGAAGTAAAATATTTACAGCAACATGTAAAAACTTATATATTTACGACAAAACACAAAGTAACAGCGAGAAATAAAATTGATAAAATAAAGTAGAAAATCCCCTTTAAAAAATGATTACTGTAATAGACAATAATGACTATAGCTATAAGGAAATTGACATGGAAGAAGACTTAGAAATTGTAAAAGAAAGACTAAGCACTTCAAGCGTACCAAATACATTAACAAAAATTACCTCATCAAGAATGAGCACATCTAGAAGATACCATGAAATTCCACAAAAAATAATTAGAAGAAATAACACCATGCCATTATTTTATAACAGGAATAATAGACCAAAGAAGATATAAAATTTTAATAAATACAGGACAAGAAGAAAATTACATAATAATAGAATTAGTGTTAGAAACAGAAATTATAATAACAGGACAATTATGCCTTGGACTACCTAGTGAGATAGTAAATACAAATGAAGATATAACAGAAAAAGAAATAATTATAGGAGTAATACCGTTAATAATACCATTTAAAATTTATCAAGGAAACCAGAACATTACACTAGGAATAAAATGGTTAGAAAAACTTAAACCATACAATATAGAAAATGAACAACTAACAATAACTTGTCAAAATAAGAAGATAATCATTAAAAGGACGAAATAAATAATTAAAATATATATACTTGCAAAAATTATTGTAGAAGGATACCAAAACAGATACTACACCCCTATGATAGATACAGGAACAGAAGCAAACATATGTAAGTATAATTGTTTACCAGAAGATAAATGGGAAATATTGAAAAACACCAATGGTAGTAATATGATTTAATAATGAAGGAAGTATGATTAAATACAAAGTAAAAAATATAAAAATACAAATATGGGATAAAATACTAACAATAGCAAATGTATAATTTTGAAGTTATATCAAAGGAAATAAGGAGATTAGTGTTAAATATATTAGACTTTACATTTACAATTGAAGTGATAAAAACTGACAAAAATATTATTGCAGATTACCTCTGACGAGGAAACAGGTCCAAATATACAAGAAAAAATACTAGCTGCCATAACTACACTTTGCCAAAAAGTGGAAAGTCTTGACAGTGAAGTGCAACTATTGAAGAAAGCATCTAATAGTCAGCAGCATGACTCTAAATATGCGGAGCTACGACGTCCGGCAGACGAGAAAAGGCCAAAACTAAAAGGTGACGTTGAGAAACACCTAAAAACTCAAAATACTAACAAATTACCAACTGCAGGTACAAATGAAGAAAGTACAAGTAAAGGAAAAAATTATCAATTTAAACAATCTATTTGAAAAACCATTCATTCCCAGAAAATAAATTATAGATATAACACAAAGTCCACAATCTTCTACCTACGCAGAAAGCCTAAACAGAGAAAAGAAGATATATAAAAATATTACCCAAATCATATATCGAAAACATATATACAATCCAAACCTTTTTAAACCTCAAGCCAAGATCTACTACCACTACAGAAAAAACACAAGATTATGTAACCCAACATTTGCAAGGCTACAATAAACTAATTACACAACCAAAAACTAACCCAAACTTGGTTAGAACTTGTTACAGTTATGGACTACTTAGTACGGTATATACATACAATGGTACAGAAATAAGTGGAATCCCTGAGATCCACAAAGCCTTTTTAACATACAAAAGAATTACAAAAGCCAACCTATTTTTTATAAAATTTTATACAGCACCAGCAGAAATAATTTTTGACGAAATGAAACCAATTATCCAAGTTGTCAAAATGGGATTGACACGGGAAACGATAATACCAGAGGATATATCGGCACAGCTAGAAATAACTAAAGTTGAGATACCTAATTTTTATGCAAATAAAAGAACAATTGGGCTATCAACTATAATCCAAGAACTAGCTAAAAATTATCTACAAGGAATTGCTATTTGGAGTTATAATTCCAGAGATCACTTAATGATATATGCAAATTCCAAAGAAGTTAGGACAACAGATATGGCAGAAGCACAGAGATGGATATTATCTTTGTTAAAGCCAGAATTACCACCAACAACTAGAGCTTTGAAGCAAGGATTTATTTCGAAAAAATTATTAACCAGATATTGCAAACTGATTGGACATAAGTATCAGGAACATATATGTTCAAAATGCAATGGAGAAGATAACTATGTCCTAGACGTACAACTTGAATGAACTAAAAGAAGAAGATAAAGGAAAAAAATAGACATAAAGAGATATGTACAAATTAGTCAATTTGTATAGTTTTGCTTTTTTTTGAGTCATGTAAATTGTCGGCCTAGAAGGCCGTTAATAATAATAATAATAATAATAAAAAAGTCAGTGTGTCCTATTCATGAATAGTACAGGACAAAAAGTCGCATTCATGAATAGTAGGAGTCAAGTTGGTGTATAAATAGTAAAGGTTAGTAACTGTGTAAATAGTAAAGGTCAATCATCTTTAAGTAAGGATAAAAGGTCATTAGGAACTTGTATATAAGTGACATTTGCCTTTGTAAATAAATCATCAATCACTAATCATCCATACACCTCTCTTATCTTACAATTCTGCAATGTAGTGGATCCCCCCCCCCCAAAAAAAAAAGTCAATGTGTCCTATTCATGAATAGTAGGAGTCAAGTTACTGTGTAAATAGTAAAGGTTAGTAACTGTGTAAATAGTAAAGGCCAATCGTCTTTTAGTAAGGATGAAAGGTCATTAGGAACTTGTATATATGTGGCATTTGCCTTTGTAAATAATTCATCAATCACTAACCATCCATATACCTCTCTTATCTTATAATTCTGCAATATAGTCGATCCCCCCCCCCCAAATTGGTATCAGAGCTAAGTTAAAAATAAGCTAAGATAACAAAATATCTTTGGAAAACAAATTAACTATGACGGATGATCTACAAGAACATGTATATTCATTTATGCTTATGAATAGCTAAACTTTTTTATTCCTTATAATCTCTTGATAAATTATAAATATTCATCATACTATAATACTGTTATGATAATCCTCTTTAGAAGGTTTGCTATGTAAATATTCTGAGAGTAGGTAAGCCAAGACTATGTCATCCTAAGGTGGAAACCGGTAGGAAAGAAGACCGTTTAGGGGAGTACATAGAGTTGAGGCGCTGTTAGGGTAACCGATTGAAGAAGAAAACCATAGTAGTGACTAGAACAGATGATTAAAATAACTTTAGTATAATATGATGTATAAGTATAATCAACTAAGAGGTTAGAGGGAATAAACTTTAAAAAGGAAAACATATGATAAAATGAATACCTATTTTTTAAATGATGATGTTAATTACAAGATATTAATACTCTATTTATTAAAAGACCTTGATTCTGACATAAAGAGAATAATTTATGAAAAATTATTAATATTAGAGATAATAGAAGAAATAACCCAAAGTTGGGCATAATTAATCATACCAGATGACATAGATCTTTATGATGAAATAGAATTCGAATTATAAAAGCATGATTGAACCAAAAAGGTTTGAAATTTGGCAAAAACGAAGTAATAATATTTATAAGATAAATTTACTAAAGATCCAAGCAAATTAAGTAAACTTTTAAAAATTTTGTACAGAAAAAATATAAATGGATAAAGAAATAGAACATAGACAAAGACTAATAGAAAAAATAACTGAATTAGAGCAAGAGTTAGAACATAGAAAAAATAGACTTGAACAAAATATGTTAGCAGGAGTATGCAAAAAATCAATATTGGCACAAAGAAAAGTTATATTTATGTTTGATATAAAAATAGATTGCCTTGAATATAGGTTACAACATAATATAATTTACAAGTTATAATGAATAAAGAAGATTTTGTAGTAGATGAAAAGAGATATGAAAACCAAGATGGATTAACAATAAAAATAATATTTTCAAACTTAGGAAGAACATATAAAAAAATAGGAAATAACTTATATTTAATGTTAGAAAAGGAAACAACAAAATTAGAAGATTGTTTGACAGCTATGGTAAGAATAGCAAAAGAAAATGAAGAAATAGATAAATCAAGAGAGATTGAAAAAATAAAAATACAAGCAAAGAAAGAAGTACAACATTTAGAAGAAATAAAAAATACAAGAATAAGTGAATTAGAACAAGAATTAGCTAAGTTAAAATTACTATATGACATTAAACAAAAGGAAAAACAAAAAGATAAAGAATTTGAGTTAACTAATGAAATAAATGAAATGAAAAAAAATTTAAAGGAAAACCTTGAAGTAAATGAAATAGATGAAATAAATGAATCAGATACAACAAACGATCAAAAGTCAGAAATAAGTGATATAAGTGAAACATACACAGAAATTCTAGAATAAATAAACAAGCCGAAAAAAATAGAAATAAATACAGGAGATATGAATCGACCCAGTACATCAAGAGTTAAAACTCCAGACAATAGTCCCAGAAGTAGTCCTAAATGGACAGCACCAACTTACTTTACAGAAAATTATGAACAATCAGATAGAAGAAATGCAAGATGGAATATTAGATTATATAAAAAATGTACACCTAAACCAATAACTGAAAAATATAATTTCTTAGACCTAGATTGTGTTACGGATATAAATAAAGCAATATTACTATAGATAGAAAATATATCTAAACAATTAATTGATAACAAAATAACAGCAAAAGAAACGCCGATATATATAGAAAGAACATTTGCTGGAACAACAAAATTATGGATAGAAAATTTACCCCCAGAGAGTCTAGAAACACTTAGAAGTGATAACAAAATGGATGGATCTCCATCAACAACAAATATAGATATACTAGATAAATATGAACTAGCAATAAGAAATGAGTTTGGAGGTATGACCACAGGAATAAAAGAACAAAATAGAGAAAAAAAATAAATAGACAACTTATGACAAAATTAGCTATATGCAAATTGTGTTATGTAGAAGAATACACTTGTGCATTCAAAGAATATTATTACAAAGCAAGATATGATATAAATGAAGCAAAAGAACTAAGGCAACAATATTTTAAAAAATTACCAAAATCATTTAGTACAAAAATAATTAAAGACTAGAATGATGAAGGATTAACAAAAACTTTAGGAGCTAGAATAAAATTTTTACAACAATGGTTTATACGACTATGTGAAAAACAAAAAGAAAAAATAAAAATGGAAAAAATACTAATTAAAAATTTAGCTTGTTGCAAAAATAAAACAGCATCACAATTTGGTTGTACAAATAAATATTATAAAAAGCAAAGACGTAAGAGGTATAAAAATTATAGAAAAACTAAAACTAAGTATAAATATAAAAAACCAAGACAAAGATATTATGTAAAAAATTATAAAATAAAAAGGCCATATAGACCAAAAAGAAAAATATCACAATGTACTTGTTATAATTGTGGAAAGATAGGACATTTAGCTAGAGATTGTAAATCACCCAAAGACCCAAAAAGAAAACAGATTGCAGAAATAATAATAGATAATGATGAATATATGCAAATAGAAAATATTGACTATGAATTAAGTGAAAACAATAGTATATATGAAGTATCAGATATAGAAACTGAAAATGAAGAAGAAAATATTATCTAGATAATGACGAAATAGATGAATAAATATAATGTTTGAAGATGATATAAAAATAATATCTAAAGAAGATTATCAAAATGAAGAATTATCAGAACAAAAAACTATATTTGATAATTCAATTTTTGAACAAATAAAAGGAAAAGAATTAGACTTAAGTGTTGAAAAAATACTTGAAGTACTTATAATAAGAAATTGGTTTAAAACACAAAAAGATGAATACTATGTAGTTTGCCAGAAAGAACACATCATAGATTGTAAATATACAAGAGGAAAAACACAAATACCTATACTAAATAAGAGAATAATTAATAAAAAAATACAAGATATAAAAGCTAAAACACCCATAAAATACGTACACTTAGGAGGAATAGAAATATTGATAAAAGTTGTTTTAGAGAAGGAATAGATACACCTATTGAAATATACTTGGCAGATGATAGAATTATACATCCTATAAAAAAAAAGCGTAATTAGTGCAGTAAAAGGAAACCTAATATATCAAAAATTTAAATTTATAATAAGTTCCAATTATTCAGTAGCATTAACAGATAAAAATATAGATAAATCATTAGTATTATATTGGAAGATTTCTGGAATAGAGTTAGCACCAGGAAGTAAAATATTTACAGGAAGATGTAAAAACTTATATATATTTATGACAAAACACAAAGTAACATTGAGAAATAAAATAGATAAAATAAAAGTAGAAAATCCCTTTGAAAAATAATTACTGTAATAGACAATAATGAATTTAGCTATAAGGAAATTGACATAGAAGAAGAATTAGAAATTGTAAAAGAAAGACTAAGCACTTCAAGCACACCAAATACATTAACAAGAACTACGTCGTCAAGAATGTAACGACCTGTTTAGTCGTTTTGAGCAGTAGATTTTATTTCTGGAAAACTGGCTGAGAGGACGGACCCCACGACGGACCGTCATGGGCACGACGGACCGTTGAGGGGGTCTCGTTTCAAAACACTTAGAAATTCTGAAATTTGGGTACTAAAATCGACTCTCTGAACTTCGTGAAGACATGGCAGGACGGATCGTCGTGGGCACGACGGACCGTCACAGACCCTTTAGTGGAATTGAGTCTCTGAACTCTGTGATGAAGCAGTAGGACGGACCGTCGCAGGCACGATGGGCCGTCATGGGCTGCATAATCCCAGGCTGGGTCGGATTTCTTTAAATGTTTTAAGGGACGTTATTGACTATTCCTGCTTTAATTATAAAGTTAGTGGGTTAATGTTAATAAGTCTAATTACTTGGGGGTTAAAGGAGGTAATCTTGAGTTAATTAGTGGGTTATTATTGCCATCTTTTATACTTAATTATATGCTAATTAGGGTAAAAGAAAGAGGGTTTGAATAAAGAAAATAGAAAGAACAAAGAGAGAGAGAGAGTCGAACGAGAAAGAGGAGAAACAAAGAGGAAACAAAGCTTTGGGGAATTTGCTTGCTTGATCACTAATCTTCGGTGGAGGTAGGTTATGGTTTTTATGCTATTCGTAGTAGACTCTTAATAGCGAATGATATGTGTTGGTAATATTATCTCATCTTCTATATGCTTAATCGTATGCTTGCAGGAATGTGATTATATAATTGTGATACAATAAGCATGATAAAGCTATTGAATCCCAAAATCTTGAAAAACCCTTATCTCTTTGTTAATGATGATGCCTTAGTATAAAAGAAGGCTTGATGAACTAAGGTGATGAGATTGATGATGCCTTGATATAAAAGAAGGCTTGATGAATTAATAGAATGAGATTAGTGGAGCGGGTGTCACGAACCGACAGGTAGTATTAGGGGAACCGGATATCACGAACCGACACGTAGAATTAGGGGATCGGGTGTCACGAACCGACACATAGAATCAGGGGATCGGGTGTCATAAACCGACACGTAGATTTAGGGGATCGGGTGTCACGAACCGACACGTAGAATTAGGAGATCGGAGTGTCACGTTTCGACACATAGTAGTAGGGGATCGGAGTGTCACGTACCGACACAAGAGGAATAAAGATAATGAATCTTGAAAGATGTTAATATACTCAATCTAATGAACCTAATTCCCAAATGAGTATGGTATTGAGGCTTGAGTCCTCATGGGTGAACTTGGCGGTACTTATTAATGATTATAGTACTTGTTGTTGCTACATGTGAGTATTGTAGTTGATTTTATAATATTACTTGATATATATTGTTTTCTATTTTGAGTTGGCCGATGATATCTACTCAGTACTTGAGTTTGTACTGACCCCCCTACTTGTATGTTTCTTTTTTTGTTATATGTGGAGTGCAGCAAACGTGCCGTCGTCTTCAACTCAACCGCAATTCTAGCCAGTCTTCAATTACACCAGATTTCAGGGTGAGCTAATGCTTCTAGCTTGAACTGGATCTTCTTCTTCATGTCTTGATGCCTTGAAGTTCCGGCATGGACTAGCTTTTACTTGTTTTAGCTTCTTAGAATACTCTTAGTTTAGTAATTGGATCATAGATGTTCTTGTGGTGATGACTTCCAGATTTTGGGAAATAATAGATGTTGAATTTTAGAATTTATTGAATTGGTTTTCATTAATGAGTTTAAGTCTTCCGCGTTACTTTCTGTTGATATTAATTTGAAATGTTAGGGTTTAGATTGGTTGGTTCGCTCACATAGGAGGGTAAGTGTGGGTGCCAGTCGCGGCTCGGTTTTGGGTCGTGACAAACTTGGTATCAGAGCATTAGGTTCGTTGGTCTCATCACATAAGATTGAGTCTAGTAGAGTCTCAAGGAATGGTAGGGGAACCCCTTTACTTTTCTTTGAGAGGCTATAAGACTTTAGGAAAATTCCATTCTTCCTTACTTTCTTTCGTGCTATTATTTGGATCCATTTGGTATATAGGTGATACAAATTGGTATCTGACCATCTTCACTCTATTTCGTAGATGGTTAGAACTAGAGCAACGACTGCACCAACACCGACACCGGCAAGACAAGAAGCGTCTGAACCAGCCACTGGGCTGTAGCTCGAAGAGGAGTAGCGGCAAGAGGCCGTGGAAGAGGTCGTGGGAGGACGTCCTCTAGGGGAAGAGGACAAGCACCTAGCCCATCTGGTACTAGGGCGGTGACTCCTCCACCAGCTGAGGAAGTGATAAGAGAGGGTGAGGAAGGGGAAAATGAGCAAGTGCAGAATGAGGAATTGCCACCCCAACCTACCCCAGAGATGATCAATAAGGTTCTTGCTTATCTTAGCGGGTTATTTAATCAGGGCCAGACACCTCCAGTGTTTTCTGCACCAGCACCTCAGGGTCCGGAGGTGCAACATGCAGCCACTATGGCTCCCCGCATGGATGCCTCATTGGAAATAGGCACGTTTCCTCATCTGACTACAGGGCCTATAATGACAAATGATCAGCATGAACTTTTCAGTAAGTTCTTGAAATTGAAACCTCCAGTCTTCAAGGGTGCTGAATCTGAGGATTCCTACGATTTTCTGGTTGACTGTCATGAGCTACTACACAAGATGGGTATAGTAGAACGGTTTGGTGTTCAGTTTGTGACTTATCAGTTTCAAGGGAACGCCAAAATGTGGTGGCGGTCACATGTTGAGTGTCAACCAACAGAGGCACCACCTATGACTTGGGCATCATTCTCTAGCTTGATTATAGAGAAGTATATCCCCCGGACTTTGAGGGATATGAAAAGAGATGAGTTATTGAGCCTAGAGCAAGGTAGGATGTCGGTTACTGCATATTAGGCGAAGATTCGTGCATTATCCAGGTATGCCACCCAACTTTGTTTCAGTCCACAAGAGCGGGTTCGCCGTTTTGTGAAGGGGTTGAGGTCAGAATTGCGGATTTCAGCCTTACAGGTAGCGGCTACGGCAAAATCCTTTCAAGAAGTGGTAGACTTCGTGATAGAGGTGGAAGGAGTGAAGCCATATGACCACTATGGCATCGACATCAAAAAGGTTTCAGAAGGGAGGTGAGTTTAATGGTTCTTATTCTAGAGGACAGGGTTCCGGAGGTTACTCAGTCCGACCAATTCAGTATTCACTACAAACTGTAGTTGGGGGTCCACCGCAGACTGGTCAACACTTCTCTGAGAGACCTATGCTTGACTCCAGAGAGTTTTATGGATGTGGGGAGACTGGACATATTAGGAGGAATTGTCCAAAACAGAGTTATAGACCCCCAATAGCTAGAGGTAGAGGTGGTCATGGTAGAGGCCGTTATTCTGGAGGACGTGGTGGCCGAGGTAATGGTGGTCACCAAAACGGCCGGGGTGACAGGAAAACTGGAGCCACTACAACACAACATGGTAGGGGCAACGGACAGACAAGTAATGGGGCCCATTGTTACGCTTTCCCTGGGAGATCTGAGGCGGAGACATCTGATGCTGTCATCAAAGGTAATCTTTCTGTTTGTGATTGCATGGCTTCTGTATTGTTTGATCCTGGATCCACATTTTCTTATGTATCTTCTTCATTTTCTACAGGTCTTAATTTACCTTGTGAATTACTTGACATGCCTATTCGTGTTTCTACTCCGGTGGGTGAGTCTGTGATAGTTGAAAAAGCATATAGGTCTTGTTTGGTGACCTTTGTGGGGTGCAACACTTATGTAGATTTGGTTATCTTAGAAATGGTTGACTTTGATGTAATTCTGGGTATGACTTGGCTTTCTCCGAATTTTGCGATCTTGGATTGTAATGCTAAAACGGTGACGTTAGCAAGGCCCGGGACATATCCGTTAGTGTGGGAGGGTGACTACACTTCCAATCCGGTTCGTATCATCTCCTTTCTTCGTGCTAAGAGAATTGTTAGTAAGGGTTGTTTAGCTTTCTTGGCACACCTCAGGGATGATAATACCCAAGTACCTTCAATTGAGTCGGTTTCGATAGTCCGTGAGTTTTTGGATGTGTTCCCTGCAGATGTTCCTGGTATGCCACCAGATAGGGATATTGACTTCTGCATTGATCTTGAACCGGGCACTCTCCCCATTTCTATACCCCCTTATAGAATGGCTCCCGCGAAGTTAAGAGAGTTAAAGGCTCAACTTCAAGAGTTGTTGAGCAAAGGCTTCATTAGACCTAGTGCATCCCCTTGGGGTGCTCCTGTTTTGTTTGTAAAGAAGAAGGATGGGAGTTTTCGGATGTGCATAGACTACAGACAACTGAACAAGGTAACAGTTAAGAACAAGTATCCTCTTCCTCGCATTGATGACTTGTTCGATCAGTTACAAGGTGCTTGTGTCTTCTCTAAGATTGACTTGAGATCCGGTTATCATCAATTGAAAATACGAGCAACGGATGTGCCAAAGACTGCTTTTCGGACCAGGTATGGGCATTACGAATTTGTAGTGATGTCTTTTGGTCTTACGAATGCCCCTGCTGCGTTCATGAGCTTGATGAACGGGATTTTTAAGCCATATCTGGATCTATTTGTGATCGTATTTATTGATGATATATTGGTATACTCAAAGAGCAAGAAGGAACATGAAGAGCATTTGAGAATGGTATTGGAAATGTTGAGGGAGAAAAAGCTTTATGCCAAGTTCTCTAAGTGTGAGTTTTGGCTAGATGCAGTGTCCTTCTTGGGGCACGTGGTTTCTAAGGATGGAGTGATGGTGGATCCTTCTAAGATTGAGACAGTGAAGAATTGGGTAAGACCTACTAATGTGTCTGAAATAAGGAGCTTTGTTGGTTTAGCTAGCTACTACCACCGATTTTTCAAGGGATTCTCTTCCATTGCTTCCCAATTGACGAACTTGACTAAGCAGAATGTTCCATTTGTATGGTCGGACGAGTGTGAAGAAAGCTTTCAGAAGCTCAAGACTTTGTTGACTATCGCACCCATTCTCACCTTGCCCGTAGAGGGTAAGAACTTCATTGTTTATTGTGATGCATCCTATTCGGGTTTGGGTGCAGTGCTAATGTAAGAGAAGAATGTGATTGCTTATGCTTCAAGACAATTAAAAGTGCATGAACGTAACTACCCAACTCATGATTTGGAATTGGCCGCGGTAGTGTTTGCACTAAAGCAATGGAGACACTATTTATATGGGGTTAAGTGTGAGGTCTACACGGATCATCGTAGCCTTCAGTATGTCTTTACTCAGAAAGATTTGAACTTAAGACAGAGGAGATGGATGAAGTTACTAAAGGACTACGATATCACTATCTTGTATCATCCGGGAAAAACGAATGTTGTAGCGGATGCTTTAAGTAGAAAGGCGGGAAGCATGGGAAGTCTAGCTCACTTGCAAGCTTCTAGACGCCCATTGGCTAGAGAAGTTCAGACTCTGGCTAACGACTTGATGAGGTTAGAAGTAAATGAGAAGGGAGGATTGTTGGCTTGTGTGGAGGCAAGATCTTCTTTTCTTGACAAGATTAAGGGAAAACAGTTTAATGATGAAAAATTGATCCGGATCCGAGATAAAGTGTTGAAAGGAGAGGCTAAAGAAGCGACAATCGATGAGGAAGGTGTTATGAGAATCAAGGGAAGGGTATGTGTACCCCGAGTTGATGATTTGATCAACACTATTTTGACAGAGGCTCATAGTTCAAGGTATTCTATACATCCGGGTGCAACCAAGATGTACCGCGACCTAAAGCAACACTTTTGGTGGAGTAGAATGAAGCGGGATATTGTGGATTTTATTGCCAAATGTCCAAACTGTCAACAAGTAAAATATGAACACCAAAGGCCCGGAGGAACACTTCAGAGAATGCCCATTCCGGAATGGAAGTGGGAGAGAATTGCAATGGATTTTGTGGTTGGTTTTCCAAAGACATTGGGAAAGTTTGATTCTATTTGGGTAATTGTTGATAGGTTAACAAAGTCTGCTCACTTCATTCCGGTCAAGGTGACTTACAATGCAGAGAAGTTAGCCAAACTTTACATCTCGGAAGTGGTGCGGTTGCATGGGGTTCCACTCTCCATTATATCAGATAGAGGTACGTAGTTTACTTCTAAGTTTTGGAAAACATTGCATGCGGAATTGGGTACTAGGTTGGACCTTAGTACTGCGTTCCATCCTCAGACCGATGGTCAGTCTGAGCGAACGATTCAAGTGTTGGAGGATATGCTTCGTGCATGTGTGATAGAGTTTGGTGGCCATTGGGATAGCTTCTTACCCTTAGCAGAGTTCTCCTACAATAATAGCTATCACTCAAGCATTGATATGGCTCCATTTGAAGCATTGTATGGTAGGAGATGTAGGTCCCCCATTGGTTGGTTTGATGCATTTGAGGTTAGACCTTGGGGTACGGACCTTTTGAGGGATTCATTAGAGAAAGTGAAATCTATTCAAGAAAAGCTGTTAGCGGCGCAAAGTAGGCAAAAGGAATATGCAGATCGAAAGGTTAGAGACTTGGAGTTCATGGAGGGTGAACAAGTCTTGTTGAAGGTTTCGCCAATGAAAGGGGTGATGCGGTTTGGTAAGCGAGGTAAACTTAGCCCAAGGTATATTGGTCCATTTAAAGTACTTAAGCGAGTAGGGGAGGTGGCTTATGAGTTAGCCTTGCCTCCAGGGCTGTCCGGAGTGCATCCGGTATTCCATGTGTCGATGTTGAAAAGATACCATGGGGACGGAAACTACATTATCCGTTGGGATTCAATTTTGCTTGATGAGAATTTGTCTTATGAGGAGGAACCTGTTGCCATTCTAGATAGAGAAATTCGCAAGTTGAGATCAAGGGAGATTGCATCCATCAAAGTTCAATGGAAGAATCGACCCGTTGAAGAAGCCACTTGGGAGAAGGAGGCAGATATGCGAGAAAGATACCCACATCTGTTTACAGATTCAGGTACTCCTTTTCGCCCTTGTTTTCCTTCTTGTGATCGTTCGGGGACGAACGATGGGTAAATTGGTATCTATTGTAATGACCTGTTTAGTCGTTTTGAGCAGCAGATTTTATTTCTGGAAAAACAGGCTGAGGCGACGGACCCCACGACGAACCGTCATGGGCACGACGGACCGTCGCAGGGTCTCGTTTCAAAACACTTAGAAAATCTGAAATTGGGTACTGAAAATCGACTCTCTGAACTTCGTAACGGAATGGCAGGACGGACCGTCACAAGTGTGACGGACCGTCACAGAGTTTTAGTGGAAATCCAGTCTCTGAGCCTTGCGACGACCTGCAGGACGGACCGTCGCAGGCGCGACGGGCCGTCGCAGGCTGCGCAATCCCAGTCCGGGTCGGATTTCTTTATACGTTTTAAGGGACGTTTTTGACTATTCCTGCTTTAATTATAAAGTTAGAGGGTTAATGTTAATAAGTCTAATTACTTGGGGGTTAAAAGAGGTAACCTTAAGTTAATTAGTGGGTTATTATTGCCATCTTTTATTCTTAATTATATACTAATTAGGGTAAAAGAAAGAGGGTTTGAATAAGAAAAATAAGAAAGAACAAAGAGAGACAGAAAAAGAAAGAGAACGAGTAGAGAGAGAGAGAAACGAAGAGGATAGCAAGGATTCTGAGAAGATAGCTTGTTGATCGCAATTCTTCGGTGGAGGTAGGTTATGGTTATTTTTATGCTATTCGTAGTAAACTCTTAATAGCGAATGATATGTATTGGTAGTATTGTAAACCCTTCTATATGCTTAATTGTATGCTTGCATGAATGTGATTATGTAATTATGATATAATAAGCATGATGAAGCTATTGAATCCTGAATCTTGAAAAGAAACCCTAATCTACTTTGTTAATGATGATGCCTTGGTATAAAAGAAGGCTTGATGAACGAAAGTAGTGAGATTAGGGGATCGGGTGCCACGTTCCGGTACCAGGATAGTATATGAGGATCGGAGTGTCACGTTCCGACACCAGGATAGTATATGGATCGGGTGCCACGTTCCGGTACCAGGATAGAATATGAGGATCGGAGTGTCACGTTCCGACACCAGGATAGTATATGGATCGGGTGCCACGTTCCGGTACCAGGATAGAATATGGATCGGGTGTCACGTTCCGACACCAGGATAGAATGAGGATCGGAGTGTCACGTTCCGACACCAGGATAGTATATGGATCGGGTGCCACGTTCCGGTACCAGGATAGAATATGGATCGGGTGTCACGTTCCGACACCAGGATAGAATGAGGATCGGAGTGTCACGTTCCGACACCAGGATAGTATATGAGGAGCGGAGTGTCACGTACCGACACGAGGGGAATAAAGATAATGAATCTTGAAAGATGATAATATATTCAAATCTAATGAACCTAATTCCCAAATGAGTATGATGAGGAGGCATGAGTCCTCATCGATGTGCTTGGTGTTGTAACCAAGGGTTATGGTAACTGTAAATGCTGCATCCTAAGGATATTAGTTGATTTTATGATATTGCTTAATATATACTGTTTTCTATTTTGAGTTGGCCGATGATATCTACTCAGTACCCGTGTTTTGTACTGACCCCTACTTTTATGTTTTCTTCTTGTTTATTTGTGGAGTGCAGCAAACGTGCCGTTGTCTTCGACTCAACAGTAATTCAAGCCAGTCTTACTACATCGGAAATTCAGGGTGAGCTAATGCTTCTAGCTTGGACTGGATCTTCTTCTTCAAGTCTTGATGCCTTGAACTTCCGGCATGGACTAGCTTCTTATGTATTTTTAGCTGTTAGAATACTCTTAGTTTAGTCATTTGATCATAGATGTTCTTGTGATGATGACTTCTAGATTTTGGGGATAATAATAGTTATTGATTTTATTAATGAGTTTAAGTCTTCCGCATTACTTTCTGTTGATATTATATTGAAATGTTAAGATTTAGATTGGTTGGTTCGCTCACATAGGAGGGTAAAATGTGGGTGCCAGTCGCGGCCCGATTTGGGTCGTGACACTATAATACAAAACAACTCGTTTTATAAGTGTTTCCTATATTATCGTGGCGAACAGCTAAAATCTAAGGAAACACTTTAAAAGTGCAGCCTCTAAAGGATAAGGCAACACTTTATAAGTGTTGTCTTCACTTAGTGTGGCTTTAGGTATAAACTGGTGTAGTGATTTGTTTGGCATAAACAATGAGAAGAAATATTTCCATGCTAAGAATCAACATAGCCGATCTCCATTCATTCACCACACGGTCGAATTACCCCATAACAAATTTTTTCATCTTGTCCTTAGAATCCACCATCATGGTATGAGCATACTTAAATAGTACAGTGAGATGGAGACCATAGTCCTTCACACTTATAACCCCTTGGCATAAGTTGATGAATTCTTGCATTTTTCTCTCCCTTATTTCCAAGGGAAAGAAAATATCACGGAAGGTCGTCTTAAAAGGTCCCCAAGTAATCCGACCTTCTCTAAACTTGATACACATCTTTGAGTTTGTAGGTGGCTAGTTCTGCCTTTTCTTTAGAGGACACGCCCATTGCATGTAGTTCATTTAACACTTCATCAATGAACCCCTGTGGGTCGTACTCAACTTTATAACCACAGAATGTAGGGGTATTCTTCCTTATGAATTTCCTTATCCTATATGCGGTAATGCTAGCATGAGGAACCAGTTGCGCCTAAGTATCCCCGGCAACTCAAGCTATGAATGGCTACCCTTATGTCAAAAGTAGACAGCCCCCCTTCTTCAATAGGAACTTCAATATTTTATGGAGCTGGAGGGGGAACCACCTCATTCACATTCACCTCTTCGACACTTACAGCGTTGTTCCTTCATTTATTCATTGCATATAAACACAAGAAAGAGAGTAGAAGATAAGGACATGTAGATTTAAAAGTTTAAAGGCATAATTCAAGAATAACAACAGAGTGGGACTTTCCTAAGAATAGCATAGTCCCTCATTCTTAATTGTTGCGCTCTTCAAAACCATGAACAAGGATCTACATAGACATGGTTTGGTGAGACATCAACCTAAGATTACTTTCAGGTGATGCTCTAATACTAAGTTGTCATGCCCAAAGAGCACCCCCTAGGCGTAATCGGCGTCCTCGTCCTCGGAGAGGACTAAGACTAGCCTCTCAACATTTGTCATTATTTTTCATAGTCTAAAAACACGGAAAAAATAAAAAGTTTCATATACATATATATAGTTTGGTTTAGATAGACCTCTCTAATACTACATATGGAGCTTACACAGATTCCTCACATAGGAATATTTTATAGGTTTCTCTTTTAAACAACATATTCAACATATAAGAATTAGTCTAACAATACCATCTCACATTAACCATCTACACAATGTACAATATTTGGGCATATCATTTACACAAGTACATATTGCTACATAGGTCTGACCACAAATGTCTTGAATTTTTGAATATATATCAATACAACTAATCTAGATTAGAGGAACCATCCTTGAACTTTGAGGAATCACCAAATACATGGAGCAAGGAGTCCAAGTATCCTTGCAAAGTTTCCTAGAAGATCTTTAATGGCCAGAACATACAATGTTTGTGAAAAGGGAAGAAATATGGATTAGTGCAAACAAGATGTACTAAGTACAACTCCTATGCATAAAATCAATAATGCATTGCAAAAGGCATAATTTAGTCAAATCCATGATATATGTTCAATAAGTCAACATACACACAAATGGAACCTTATAAGTCATTACAACATGATATTAATCCAACACATAACCAACCTAAAGCAATACTTGTGCAATGCCAAAAATAGAACCCGATAACCCTATCTATTGCTAAGCATCACATTAAGTCACCAACAACATGCTTACAAGATAATCACAAACTTAATCACAACACTCTTGATCCATAAGTTCTTTTAAGTAAACCTAACAACAATTTTATCATAAAAAACACTACTAGAATCATCCTTTAGTATCCCACATGTGGAATGAGTAGTAGAAGTCACATATCCTCCCTCAGCCTATGTAGTAGCCTTTAAGACAACCCTAATAATCGTTTACATACATGACTTACTCATTTACCATATAAAATTTGGGATAATGGTGAAATAAGCGAAATGAGACCATGTGAGCTACATTGAATCTGGTATTCTCCTTCAACATCGAAAATATAGAATTTACACATGCCTATGTTGTAACCAATCATACATAGCTATCAAGGTGGATCCACTAAGCTATAGTCCTACATAGTTGAGGGTCAATGAGATTGTTACTAGAAACCTTTACTTACTAGCATGGAGGTTTCCATCACATGAGACAAAACTTATCGTCAGAACACGGACTTGCAAAACGTGAAGAAACCCATATGGGATGACGACCTTACTAAGCATGAGAACTCTATCATATATACATGCCTTTTCAGTGCTAAACATATATTCCATTTAGTAATCACCATACATTTCATACAAGGTCACATTAATCTCTTATAGTTCCCTATGTGAACATATCATTGTAATTGCTCATAAGTGAGAGCTACCCTTGAACTTTAAAATAACCACAAACAAGTGAGTAAACAATTAACTCAACACATTATCATAATTATGAGAAGTTACTTTAAATTATATGATAATCATAACTTAACATACACACATACTTCATATCCAATTCAATAGTCTAGTGTAAAAGATGAGAAATGTTTGTTATCAATATGAAAACCATACATTAGAGATAGAATTATTACAATCTAAGTAAATCATACTTCATAATCGAACTCAAGAGGAATCAATATTCGTACCTTATTTCCCTCTCATTTCCTTCATACTTCAATCACCAATAATTACATAGCCAATGCATAAATTAGTTAAATTCAAAAATTAATACATAGCATATAAAATTCTACATATTCATATAACCAGAATCTTTCACAATTAGTAATGAAATACAAAGCACATTGAGTGTAAGGGAGAAAAAGGTTTCAAAGGGGAAATCTTGAGTAATTAACTTCTATTGACCATTAATAAAGAATTAAGCAATGATAAAAGATTATAAATCATCACAATTTATTAACAATTTTTTTTTGAATAGAGTACCCATACCAAGATCGAAACCCTAGGTTTGCAAAAGTAGAAAATCATCTTAGGAAGGGCCTATTGGGGAAAGGATTCTCAATATTTAAAGAAACCATACCTCAGGTATGATCTTGCCACGAATTCGAGATAAAAACATAGTTGAATTTGTCCTTGAATTGAAGCTCTAGTATTCTTCAATGGAGGTTTGATGTTTGGAGAAGAGAGATGTTAGAGAGATGTGAGTTTTGGAATTATGGATTTTAAGTTAGGTTTAGACAAAAAGTAGCTTATAGAAGTCACATAATTAACATAATAACCTTCCCTTAACCTCTATTTAAACACATAACTAATTAACTAATTAAATGAAGTCACTTAAAAATAATAGTGAAATTCCATGGCCGACCTACGAGACCTCAACCTACGGTCTTTAGGTAAGTCGACGCCCTTACCACTCACCAAACTGCACAACCGTAGTCTTTTTCTAGAGAGTCTGAATTTTGGCCATTTGTTGAAAATCGCTATGTTTTACAAGATGGAGGCATCGACGCCCGGTCTTCCATGCTATGCCTCGTCGTCAGTAATCGTAGGCAGCATATGCAAAACTTTGCAGATTTTGGGTCAAATGCAAGGGACCTCTTAGAGGACCTTTAGGGTGCTCCTTGGGGAGTCGAACTAGGATGTTTGACCCTAAACACACTATATAACTACTTTGACTCCTTTTGACAAAGTTTCATCAATTTCCGACTCCTAATACCCCGTGAAATAGTTTAAGGCACAGTAGCACCTCTCTCACTAGTCTACGGTGTCATGGACATTTATTGACATGTTCACTCTAAAACATACAGATGGCTTATATAAATTATTTTAGGTCTTAAAACAGTGTTACCAACCTTAGACCAACATATGAGACTCGCGATTAGGTCTTGGACTTTCATAGTGTTACATTATCTCTCGTTAGGAACATTCGTCCCAGAATCACAGTAAAATTTTTTGAAGGGAAAGGATAGACTCAATACTAGTAGCCCAAAAAACAACATATATAATCAACATGAGTTACAACTCAAATAAATTCAATCTCGCATTTACATATAGCATCTCAAATCACAATTTACTACATATTATAGCTCAACAATACAACATGAGGATTTTCCTTCTCAATATCAACACAAGCTCAACATGATCATGAATTTACCTATTCAAAAACTTCTTACAACACATCAACATGATCATTAGTATTTCGTGAAGGAAAAAATACATCAAATACACAAAAATTGCAAATCAAGTAAAAAAAGCAAATTTCATGAAATATCATTTTAGCATAACCCTTTTTACAATAATTATATATATATATTTCAAAACAAGTCAAATTCAACTTTATTAATTATTTTCCTCAAAAATAGGAACAACTAACCTTAGTTAGAAAAGAGATGAGGATAACAGGATTTCATGTCGGCCTGTGCCTCCCATGTTGGGCCTTCAATTAATTAGTTTCTCCCTTACACCTTTTCATATGCCACCTCCTTGTTCCTCAACTCCTTAAGTTTCCTATAAAGAATTTCCACCAGAAAATTTTCATAGGAGAGGTCCTCATCCACACCAAGCCCTTCCATAGGAAATATGGATACGATATCACCTATTCACTTCTTAAGCACAGAAACATGGAATATCGGATTAACCAAAGCTAGTTAACTAGGTAACCTCAATTAATATGCAACCTTTTCGTCCCTTTGAAAAATCTCATAGTGACCAACAAACCAGGGCCTCTACTTCCCCCTTTCACCTAATGTTATCACCCTTTTCATTGGTAAAATCTTTAAGTACATCGTATGACCTACTTCGAATTAAAGATATTTTCTTCTATTGTTGGCATAGAATTTTTACTGACTATAGGATTTCATCAACCTATTTTATATCATATATACCTTCTCTAAGGCTTCATAGATGATCTCCTGACCAAGGACGAAAGGCTTCCCACCTCAAACTACCCAACTGTAGACTGGCACCTCCTACCATATAGTGCTTCAAAAGGGTCCACGAAAATACTTGAATGGTAGTTATTTCTATAGGAGAACTATCAATAGTAGGTGATCGTCCCAATTTCTTATGAAATCTATCAATTAAGCTCTTACAATATCATCAAGAGTTTTGATGGTACGCTTATCTTTACCATCATTTTTGTGATGGAAAGTTCTCCTAAGCTTCACTTGTGTACCCAACCCATTCTCGAAATATCTCAAAAAATGAGATGTGAATTCAACATCTCTATTGATATGATTGACAAAAGAAATGCCACACAAACTCACAATTATGTCTAGATACAGCTTGCGTACTCTTACACCTAATAAGTAGACTTAACGGGAATAAAAATGTGTGGATTTCTTTTAATCTATCAAGAATAAGCATGTGAAGTCATTTTTACATCGTGTCCTAGCAAAAACCACTACCAAGTGCACATTATGGTATTCCCACATCAAAATAAGAACATTCATTACTTTAGTTAAATCACTCGTCTTTTGATGCTCGACCTTTACTTTTTTGCAATTTGGACATCTAGAACAAATTCTTCTATGTACGAGATACGAACTAGGCACTTTCATTCATGTTTCATACCACATTTAGCACAAAGAGAATTCTCCACACAAGCACCGCAACCTTTTTCCTCCTTATGCTTGGGTGTAGACCCTTTAACTTTATTGACCCTTTAAATGGTAAAAGGACGTTAATTGAGAACCTTTTCTTGAACTTTTGTTTATAGTACACCTCAAATATTGTTTTAGAAGAATTTCCACCATGGTCCCTTGTCCTCTTCAACTCTCTACCATCTTGCTTATGCTTTTTGTCCTCAATTTATTTGGCATGAACCATGAGAAAATATATTTCTATCTTCGGCATGAACCATTAACTTACCACAAGTTCGGATACCACCACAAAAAAATTTTCCGCAACCATGGTATGATCATAGTTGGATAGTTTAGTGAACAGGAGAATATACTCTTTCACACTCATAACCCCTAGGCATAAGTTGATGAATTCTTGCATTTTCCTTTCAATTAGTTCAAATGGAAAGAACCTATCTAGGAAGGGCGTCTTGAAAGCTCCCCAACTAATTTAACCTTCTCTAACCGACTTTTCATCCCTCCTTTGGTCATACCAAACTTGATCCACATCTTTGAGTTGGTAGGCGGCTAGTTCCGCTTTTTCTTTGAGAAGACACCCATGTATCATATAGAACCTTTACCACTTCATCAATGAACCCTTGTGGGTCCTCCTTAACCTTAAAGCCATAGAAAGTAGGGTATTCATCCTTGTGAATTCCTTATACTAGATGCAGTAGTGTTAGCATGAGGAACTAGTTGCACCCTAGTATCCCTAGCAAAATGAGTAGCTAACACTTGGTTCAAGCTATGAATGGCCGCCTTTATATCAAAGATGACATAGCCTTTCTTCATTAGGAATTTGAGGGTTCTGATGAATCGTAGGGGGAACCGCCTCATTTACATTCCCATCTTTGATCCTTCTAGCATTATTCCTTCTTGTATAATTGCCTACAAACAGAAGAAAAAAATTAGAAGAAACGTACATTTAGAGTTAAGACTTTAAAGACACGAATTCAAGATTAACAACAAAGTGAGACTTTCCTAATCATCACATAGCCCCTCATTCATAATTGTGGACCACTTCAAAACCATGAACAAGAATCTACATACACATGGTTTAGTAATACATCAACACTAAGATTACTTTAATCTCATGCTCTGATACCTAGTTGTAATGCCCGGAGAGCATCTCCTAGACGTAACCGACGTCTTTTTCCTCAGAGAGGACTAAGACTAGTCTTATAGCAATCGTCATTGTATTTCATAGGTTAAAACATGGAAAACTTAAAACGTTTTAGATACATCGATATAGTGAAGTTTACATATGTAACGACCAATATTACCCCTAGTCGTTACCGATGTCGTCATCCTCTACGAGGACAAAGACAAGCCATTGGAGTTTGTCATAGCACTTTCTAAATTAAAAAATATGGAAAAATTTAAAACCTTTGCTTATATAGAAAGGAGGATTATGTAGACCTCTACATAGAAAGCATGCATAGACTTCTCGCATAAACAACATACTACATATACGGATTTAGTCTAACACTTTTTCTCACATTAAACCATGTAAAGAAGGAATCACAATGGTTTGGGCATAGCCCGTAGTCTATTACATAATCCCATATTGGCTACACTGAAAGTTTATGTATGAGAAAAGAAAAATGTCTCAAAACATAAACAAAATTAAAAAGTCTTGATGAGTGGATTTATCCTCGGAACTACTGAGGATTCACCCAATGACTTAGGGAAGAGCCAAATCGTCTGGTTCAATGACCATTAATCTCCACAATAGCCCAAACGTAAAATGTTTGGGGCAAAGGGAGAGAATATGGGTTAGTACAAACCACATGTACTAAGTAGGGCTCCTTTGAAAAAAATCATCAACTCATGAGAAAAAGACAATTTACTTAAAACCATGCTTTCGATCAATTTGTCTTAACATGCATATATAGGAAACAACATAAGTCAACTAGACATAATAGAAACCCAACATGTAGATCACCCAAGCAATACATGCACAATGCAAAAGATAGAACCCCTTAATCCCATCCAAAGAAAAATATCACATTAAGTAAGCACTTCATACATACACCATACTTCCATGACATACTTATACATCAATACTTATTCATAGCTTATTACTATAACCATAATAATAATCATAATTATAAAATAAAACTACTAGGACCATCCCTTAGGATCCCACATGTGAAATGAGTAAGAGAAGTCCCATACCCTCCCTTATCATATGTAGAAGCCTTAAAGATAATCGTTATATGACTTCAATTACTCAACTTATTCATTTCCTTTTACATTAATAAAACAAGTCCAATAACTGACATTAGACCATGTGAGCTACATGGAATCCGGTGTTCTACTCCGACAATGAAAAGAGAGGTTTAACACTTGCCTAGGGTGAAACCGTTCATACATAGCTATTTAGGTGGATCCACGAATCAAGAGTCTTATGTGGGCAGATATTTAAAGGTAAAGGAGATTGTTTCTAGAAACCTTCTTACTAACGTGGAGGTTTCAATATCATGAGACAACACATATCTCGGGAATCCAAACTTACTAACGTGAGAAAACCCATGTGGGAAGTCGGACTCACTAACGTGAGACCTCCATCTCCTTTACATGCCCTTTCAGTGCTAAGCAATTATCCCCATTGGTAATCATCACATAACGTCATATAAGTTCACATTAGTGTCTTTTAGTCCAATAAGTAAACATCTTATCATAATAGCTCATAGGTGATAACAAGTGAGGACTATCCTTTCACTTTAGACACCACATTAAAATTCATGACAAACTACATTCATTCATGTAATGATCACATTATATATAAATTTCATACATCATAGTTAATTCATATATTTAGGGTTACGAATAAGGGATTCTTTTAACCAAGATCACAACAAAACAATTAGCTATAACATCATTATCATATAAGCATATTTCAGCTTGCATAATTGAGATCAAAGGAGAATCAAGATCATACCTCATTTCCCTTCATAGGACTTCATACTTCAATACCCAAGAACTCAAAACCAACATATTAAATAGGGTAATTCATCACGTATTAACATAAAAAAAAGTAATAAAGGACTTGTTCACCACTCTCAACAATTCCACTATATCAATCCAAGAAATTAGGAATTTGGGGCAAGGACATGAGTTAACTGAAAACTCATAGGAGTTAATCACATATGATGAATTTATTTTAGTATTTTGAGTTTAGGCAATAGGGTTTGTGTAAACCCCGATTTGCACGGAAAACTCCATATTCCCACGTGATATCTTGGCGACGCGCTACAGCTACCAGAATCTGTCAGCGCGCAAACTGCCTTGACAGCTTGCTCTCCCAACTTTGGGTCCTCCCCAAGGACTCTTCCGGTGGTCCTTGGGGTGTAATTTTTGTACTTTTAGACTCTATATTCTATAATATACACAAAAAAATTATTCTTACAAGTTTTGTACTTCATATGACCCTCCAAAACCTTCACTAAAAAATAGGGACGTCAACATAGTTGAATTTCGCTAGTTTATGGACGTTAAGGCTTTTCCTTAATCCTATGTCTCCAATACTTGTAAAACAAGTTGTTTATATTTATTTTGTCCAAAATCCTTATTACTCAACATAGTAGGATCTATTATTGTTTATGGATTTCCGGGGTGATACAACATGGACCTCTCAGACACTACATATGGAGTTTATACACACTCCTCACATAGGAATCTTACATAGCCTTCTTTTTTACTAAACATATTCAAAATTTAAGATTTCGTATAATAATACCGTGTCGCATTAACTATCTAAAAGAAGTACAATATTTGGGCATAGCCCTTACACAAGTGCTTATAGCCACAAACGACTTACAATAAATGTCTTAAATAAAAATGAAGAAAGGAATGTCTGTTAAACTATATATCAATACTACTAAGGTAGATCAAAGGAACCACCCATGAAAATGGAGGAATCACCAAATGATTGGAGAAAGGAGTCCAAGTATACTCGCAATGTGTTGCAGAGTCTCTTTAGCGGCTACAACCTACAATATTTGGGAAAAGGGATGAAATATGGGTTAGTGCAAACCACATGTACTATGTATGACTCCTTTGAATAAAATCATTAATGCATGAAAAAATCCAGAATTTAGTGAAAACCATGATTTATGTTCAATAACTCAACATACACACATATAAAACCTTTTAAGTCATTCCAACATTATATTAATCCAACACATAATTAACCTAAAGCAATACTTGTGCAATGCAAAGAATAGAACCCCATAACCATATCTAGAGCTATGAATCACATTAAGTCACCTAAAACATTCGTAAAACATAGTCTCATACTTAATCATAACATGATATATTCATAAGTTCATGCAAAACTAAACATACATAACATGTAACCAACAAGATCATACAAACCACTACTAGAATAATCCTTTATGATCCCACATGTGCAATGAGTAAGGGAAGTCTCATACCCTCCCTCACCCTATGTAATAGACTTTAATACAACCCTAATAATGTTTTACTTACTTGACTTACTCATTTACCTTATCACACTAGTGATAATGGTTGAATAACCGATATGAAACAATGTGAGCTGCATGGAATCTGGTGTTCTCCTCCCACACTAAAAAGAGATGGTTAAAACACTTTCCGATTGTGTAACCAATCTTACATAGTTATCTAGGTTTACCAACAAAGTTATATTCCTATGTGGGCACATAGTTAAGGATCAAGTACATTGTTACTAGAAACCTTGACTTACTAGCGTGAATGTTTCAATCTTATGACACATCACTTATCGTCGGAATTCGGACTTTAAAATGTGAAGAAGCCAAGTGGGAGGATGGACATACGAAACATGAGAACTCTATGTCATTTAGATGTTATTTCGTTGCTAAACATCTATTCTTCTTAGTTATTATTTTATTCTTCACAAAAGATTACATTGGTCTTTTCTAGACCATATGTGAACATATCATCAAAATAATTCATAGGTATTCATAAGTGAGAACTACCCTTTCACTTTTAAAAACCCACAATCAAGTGAGTAAAACATTCACTTAACACTTCATCATAATCATGAGAAGTTACTTTCGATCATATAACAATCATATCTTAACATATTTGCATAACTCATAGCAAATTCAATAGTCTAGCATAAAGGATAAGAAATGCTTGCTATCAACATCACAACCACATATAACCATTACAATCTAAGTAAATCATACTTCATAATAAAATTCAAGAAGAATCAATCTTCATATATTATTGCCCTTTCATTTCCTTCACAGTTCAATTACAAAGAAAAACATAGCAAATTCATAAACAAGATAAATTCAAGAACTAATACATAGCAATTACAATTCTAATATTCACATAGTCTTTATCTTTGACAATTGGTATCGAAATACATAGTATAAGTAGTGTAAGGAAGAAAAAGGGTTGAAAGGTGTAATCTTTAGTAATTAACATCTATTGACCATTAATAAATATTTAAATAATGAAAAAGACTATAATTCATTACAATTTATTAACAATTTCATTTTTAAAAGAGAACGCATGTGTAAATAGAAACCCGAGGTTTTCTGGATGTAGAAAGTCATCTTTGAAAGGTCGTATTGGGGAAAGGATTCCCAAGAGTTAAAGAAACCATACCTTAGTGACGATCTTGCCTCGAATTTTAGATGAAAAACATGGCGAATTCGTCTTTGAATTGGAGCTCTAGTATTCTTCAATTGAGGTTTGATGTTTAGAGAACAGAGATGTTAGAGAGATTTAGGTTTGGGAAGTTTTAACTAACTTAATTAACCTCACCTTAATCGCTACTTAAACCCCTCTCTAGTTAACTAATAAAATGAAGTCACTTAAACTTAATAGTAAAATTGGAGGGCTGACCTACAGTCCGTAGGTCAGTCCACACCCTTGTCCCCACCATCCTGCACAACTGCACTTTTTGTCAAAGACTCTTCATTTTGTCTATTTAATGTTAATGGCTAAGTGTTCAACGATGTATGAATCGATGCCCCATCTTCCATGCTACGCCTCATCACCTGTAATTGTAGCTAGCCAATGCCTAAATTTGCATATTTTGGATCAAATGGAACGGTCCTGGGAGAGGACCATTATGGTGTTCCTTGGGGAGTCAAACCCAGACGTTTCGACCCTAAACACACTTTTACACTAATTTGACTGCTTTCCACAAAGTTTCATAAATTTCCGGCTCCTAAAACCCCATAAAATAGGCTAAGTCACAACAACACCTCTTTCACTAGTCTCCGGCATCATGGATGTTTATTAACGACGTCAGTTTAAAAATCTTACTAAATGACTTATATACAATATTTTCAGTCTTAAAAAAAGTTTTACAAACCTTAGACAAATTTCCCAAAATTTTGGATCTTGTTTACGAATTGATAGGAATTGAAGAATGTATCGATTGTTAGACTGGATTTATCTTTATATTTCAGTCATTGTCTTCCAAGGGTAATTTATTGTTTGGATTCGATCTATTTTGAAGAATTCATGATTAATTCTATTCCCCCGAGCCCTATGTTATGAATTTAAGTTTATTGGAATAGTGATGATGCAAATAACCTAGTATTGTGTTATTGACTATTGGATGTTGTTATTACACCTTTTATTGGGTTGAATTTGATGGTTAATAGTAAAACATTGGATGATATGTTATGAAGGATATTTGGTAAGTCTTGTGATCACAATCCTTTATTTAAGTATGATTACTTATATTTAGTGATGAAGTTATATTGAAGTATACATTATGATAAGATTGATTAGGGTTGGTATGATGTTGAATTGTAATGTCTTTAATTATAACTTGTAAGTTTTTGGATAGTATGTAATCACATAAGGGTGGTGATGAATTTGCCTACGTGCCTTCTCATAATGTGATTATGTGAATGTGCTAATCTCACATATATGAATTGTAATGAAAGTACAATAATCATGCAGTTCTTCTTTGAGCTATTATTATGAGTATATAGAGAGTAGACCCTATAACCTAATATAAGTTATGATGATTGATAAATACTTAACATCATTTAAAAAAGGACTCTAGCTTAGAACCGAGTAAACTAGAAGTGAGGAGTGTCCCTTCCCACATAGGGAAGGTAGGATCACCAATGTACTCATGATATTTGATTCTATGATGCATGTAGCATAAAGAGGGTCCCAACTACATATCTTAGTTCTTGAATTATGTTGCACCCATAGGAATACTAGCTAGGGGATCCACATAGATGCTATGATCATATTTTTGTATTACCCTAGCCAGTAGTTCGCCTTCTTTCGATGTAGGTTTCCATAGCACTGGATTCCACATTAGCTCATGTGGTCTATGTCGGTTAAAACAAGATGTTCCCAAAGGTAAAATGAAGTAATAAAGTGAACTCTAACTAGGATTCTCCAAGGGTTTGTACTTAGTCTAGATAGGGGTATGCGACTCTACCTATACATTGCACTAGTTAGCCTTGAGGGAAATCCTAGAAGAATGTTATATGTTGATCTTACATGTTAATGACATTAAGTTATATTGGTTTAACTTATGAACATGTGGTTTTTCTCTATTTCAAAACTATGATTATATCTACCCTTAATGATATAGTATGTAATGTTGGGCATTGCTTATGGTTCTAATAGAGATTACTTGGTTGGGTGATGATATGGGTCTTTACTTTTTCATTGCACTACTAAACTAAATGGGGGTTCATGAGTGATGGTATTGCTTTGGTTATGTTGTTATGAACACTTATGCATGCTTGTTGATATTATAACATCATGCTAAGAGTTGTCTTGATTATGTGCTCAATTAATTTTACATGCTTGTTTGCTTGACAAGTCATGGTATTGTTTGTTTTGTAACGTACACGGTGTTTACTTAATTGGTATGTCCTATTGGATTGTATTGATTTTTGAATATGCATAAGTGTTTTCAAAGATTTATAACATGCTTTTAGCAAATGTAATCTTTTAGCATGATTTCTATGTTGTGTGACCTTATGTGCCCATACTTAGTACAAGTGATACACTTACCCCATTTCTCCCTTTCTCCCAAACATTTTATGTTTCGGTCGTTGAAGGGTTCGTCACTATTGCAAGGAAGGCTTGGAATCATTCTCCAAGTTGGTATGCCTTCAAGTCCGAGAATGATGCCTTATTATTCTAGCTATGGTTCTTCGTTATAGTCTAAAACAATCTTTTCATTCATGTTGTTTCACCATAATGTTGTAAGACCTGTGTGGAATTTCAATATATTTGTAAGGGCTTATGCCTATAATTATTTTACTTTGTTTAGATGGTTAAATATCACACATCCGTTTTAAGACTATGTCATCTTCTTATAAGAAGGGTCTATGTAGACTCAATATGAATAATTTTATGTATATGCAAGAAGGTCTATGTAAAAATCATGATAGATATAGATGAAGAGTTTTAAATTTTATGCATTTTTAACCTATGAATACAATGATGAATTCTAAAAGACTATTCTTAGTTCTCTATAAGGACGACGACGTCGGTTACTTCTCGAAGGTACCTCCCGGATGTGAAAAACTTGGTATAAGATCTTGACGTTTAATATCCCTAGAAATGCTGTCTGATTAAACAAGTTCTATTTAGATTCTTATTCATACCTGTGAAGCACGCCACAATTATGAATGAGATTCTATGCCATGCTTAAAAAACTATGATCTTTTTCAAATACTATGTCGTGCCTCTAGAGTCTTGTTACATATATCACTTAAAACTTGTATCATGGTTAAAGGTAAGAATACTCTAAGGGAAGAGGCAAGAAGGACTGAAGAAGGTATTGCTAACATGGAAGCAAATGAAAACCAAGTTCCTCCATTTGAAGAAGTTCCTATTGGCTCCACCAATGACCGATGGAGTCATAAGGGCAGTTTTCTCAATTTAGCTTGAGCCATGACCTCATAAACCAATGCCGTCACTTCTCAAGTCCAAGCCATGGCAGATCAAGTGAATAGGGAGGTTGAACCTCGAGTGCCCCAACATGGTAGCACTATGGCCTCTCGTTTGACAAACTTTACTAAAATGCCGGCGTGGTCTTTCATTTTAAGGACTGAGAATAGCCTCATTGATTAAATCATCACATTCATAGGTTAAAAACGCAAAAAATTTTAAACATTTTCTACTTCTACATTGAGGTTAACATAGACGTCTACATACACATAATACATGAACATCGAGTATACATAGACCCTTCATATAAAAAGATTAGTTAGTCTTCTACTTTTATTGCACATAGATATATATGTAATGTAACATAGTGTCAAAAATACGTCTCATCTCACAAACCCTAATTAACTTCCTAACTATGCAAATTAATTAATTATCTTAAGTGCAAACGTGAAGTGAAAATCAGTCATCACAGACAACACCACGATTGACGGATCGTGGGTCAATCGATAACAACTTCCCCTTGTGTGATACACATCCGTTGGAAAGTTTAGAGACTGTGCAAAATTACGCTTCCACGATTTTGATTAAGTGTCCATCGACTAAGGCAAGTGATGCCCAGTCAATTTCACCACGTGCTGTCTTTGGCATCCGTTGATGATACTTTCAATGAACAACTTTTTCCACCATTTGCATGGGTCCTTCTCAAGGGCCCTTATAAGGTCCTAGTCAATTTGTGCCCGAACATTTCAACTATGAATTAACACAATACATGTTAGACACCCTTCAACCAATTTTCATCATTTTATGAATTCTAAAAGCTAGTTAAATAGGTTAAGTCACACTAAAACCTCATTGAACTAGTTTCCAAATGTTGTGGACGTTCTTGGACGTTTTGGTTTCTAGACTTTCTAAATGACTAAAATTTACTAAAAAAGACCTTAAACATTGTCTAAACATTGTGATACTTATGTTAGGCTCTAGAAAACGTCATAGATTATCAAAGTGTTACATAACCCACATATGTTTTTCGGTTCCAAACAGGAGGAATACCCTCAAGATTTCCTTGATGAGGTCTATAAGATTCTCTATGCTATTGGCAACTTATCAACTCAAGGATGTAACCCAAACATTGTATGTGCAATAGAGGGATAATAAGTCACCAAGATTGGTTTTGTGACTTGGGAGATCTTCAAGAGTGCTTTCCTTGAGAGTTGAGGGAAACTAATGTGGACGAATTTATCAAACTTCATCAAGGAGGTATGAGTGTACTTGAGTATTCATTTATGTTTACTAAATTATCAATGAATTCTCCATACTTGTAGTCGAACTAAACATATGAGATGTGTCTTTTTATTACGGGAGTGTCCAAAGACTTGGTTGAATAATGTCGTTCATCTATGCTTCATGATAATATGAATATATCTCATCTCATGGTTCATTCTTAACAAGTATAAGATAGTTTCCTGGGGATAAAGGGTAAGGAGTCCATGAAGGAAAGGTGTGTTGAAATTGGTTCTTCAAAGGGTCGGTCTAAGTTTCAAGACAAGCCTAGGTTTAAGAAGAGGTTATCTAATAAAGTTCCCTCCAAATTTCCCAAGGCCTGTGATGATAGGGTTTATAACCCTAAGTTTCAAAAGGGAAGAGGTACTAGCTCACCATGCAAGAAGTCAACTTGTTGAAAGTGTTGCAAGAATCATTTTGGTTATTGCCTTGTTGGGACGGACAATTGATTTAGGTGTGGCAAGAGTGTCCACAAGGTTGGGAATTTTTCATATTTGGAGGGTAAATAAAAAGGTAGCAGGAAAACTCAACCTAGTGGTTCTAATGTGGATCCTCCAAAGAAGAATCACTTTTATTAACTTCGCTCTAGGTGTGAATACGAGTGTTCTCCCGATGTGGTGATTGGTATGTTACAAGTCCTATCTATTTATGTATATGTTTTACATGATACGGGTGCTACATTGTCTTTTGTTACTCCATAGATAGATATGAAGTTTTATATATTGCGAGATATGCTAAGTGAACCTTTTATGGTGTCTACACTGATAGGTGACTACGTTGTTGCAAAAAGGTTAGATAAAAATTACCCTATAATGTTTCCCAATATATTTACCCATATTGATTTAGAAGAACTTGATATGGTAGATTTTTATGTCATTTTGGGAATGGATTGGTTGCATGATAGTTTGCTTCCATTGATTGTTGAACAAGCATTGGAAAATTCAATTTTCCAAATGAACATGTCTTAGAGTGGAAGAGCAGAAATTCTATACCTAAGGTCATATTATTTCTTGTCCTATTGCTTGTATAATGATCTTTAAAGGGTGTTTATACTATATCATAAGTGTCAATGATGTTGACTTTGAAAGTCCTCTTATTGAGTCGGTCTCCGTGTAAGGGAATTTCTGAAGATCTTTCCAAATGATCTTCCCGAAATTACTCCCGAACGGAAAACTAATTTTTTTATTGACTTGCTACCGGATACCAACATCATTTCAATTCCTCCATATCTTATGGTTCCGATAGAATTGAAACAGTTGAAGTCTCAAATCAAGGACTTAATAGATAAAATTTTCATTGGACCTAGTATTTCTCCAAGGTGTGCTCCGGTTCTGTTTGTGAAAAAGAAGGATTGATCCATTAGAATGTGCATTCTTTATCACCAACTCAATAAAGAAACTATTATGAACAATTACTCTCTCCCTCATATTGACGACTTGTTTGAAAAACTCAAAGGGGAAAGCCACTTTTCTAAGAATTACTTGAGATCACCATATCACAAACTAAGGATGATAGGTGAGGACATACCAAAAACGAAATTTCAAACTAGATATAGTTAGTATGAGTTTCTAGTAATGTACTTTGGTCTCTCTAATGCCCCAGCGAGGTTTACGCACCTCATGAATAGGGTGATTGGAATTTACCTAGATTAATTTGTCATTGTCTTCATTGACGACATGTTGGTACATTCAAAAAATGAGGGTGAACACACAGACCATTTAAGAGTGGTTTTACAAGTGCTTAAGGAACACCAACTATTTGCCAAGTATAGCAAATGTGAGTTTTTTGTTGAGGTCGGTGGAGTTTCTTGGTCGTATAATCTCTAATGAGCGAGTTGAGGTGGATCGAAGGAAAACCGAGGCAGTGAAAAATTTGCCTAGACTTTGAATCTAACTGACATTATGGATTTGTTAGGTCTAGCAGGCTATCAGAGGAGGTTTTTGGATGGTTTTGCATTCTTTGCTTGTTCATTGACTACATTAACCCAAAATTGTGTGAAATTTGAGTGGACTGAGTCATGTGAAAGAAGATTCAAAATTTTTAAAGATAGGCTTACTTTGACTCCGGTATTGACTCTTACTGAGGGTACCAAGGGCTTCGTTGTATATTACAATGCATCCCGACTAGGCTTAGGGTGTATTCTTATATAACATATGAAATTTATATACTATGCCTCTAGAAATCTTAAGGTGCATGAGAGGAATTATTAAACTGATGATATTGAATTAGCGGCCGTAGTATTTTCCTTTAAAATATGAAGGCATTATTTGTATGGTGTCCATGTTGATGTTTATACCGACCATAAGAGTCTTCAATATGTGTTTAATTAAAAGGAGTCTAATCTCTGATAAAGAAGGTGCTTGGAGTTATTGAAAAATTATGTTATGATTGTTGCTTCAACCCCAGCAAGCCTAACATGGATCAGGATGCTCGAAGACGTATGTCTATGGGTAGTGTGTCTCATGTAAAATAATCCAATAAAGACATAGTGAAAGATGATCATAGGTTGGCTCGTTCAGGGGTTAGATTTGAAGATTCTCCAAATGGTGGTCTATGGTCCATCATAACTCCAAATATTCATTGGTAGTTGAGGTGAAGACTAAGAAACACCTTGATAAATCATTGATGGAGTTGAAGGAATTAATTCTTCGTAAGCTTAATAAGTCATTATCCTTGTGGAGGATTGTGTCTTGAGGTACCAAGAAAGGTTGCGTGTTTCTAATATTGATGATTTGCGAAACCGGTTCCTTGAGGAAGCTCATGGTTCCCATTATTCGATCCATACAAGTTGTACAAAATGTATCATGACCTTAGGAAATGTTTTTGTGCGTAAGCTTAAAAGGGACATAGAGGAATTTGATGCAAAATGTCAAAATTGCAAACAAGTGATAGCTTAACACCAAAAGCCGGATGGTTTACTTCAAGAAATCCAAGTTACAACTTCGAAGTGGGAGGAAATTCATATGGATTTTGAGGCAGGGTTTGTCTCGGCCACAAGAATAGCATGACATTATATGGGTGGTTGTGGATATATTGACCAAATCCGGTAATTTTATTCCCATCAGGTCCACATACTCGGCGGATGATTATTCAAAGATCTTCATAGATGAGATTGTGTGTCGCCATGGTATTCTGTTATCCATCATATTAGAGAGGGGTTCACAATTCAAATCTAGGTTATGGAGGTCATTCCAAAAAGGCTTGTGTAGGAAGGTGAAGTTAAGCACCACTTTTCATCCCCATAACGGATTGTCAAGTGGAGCACACTATAAAACCCTTGAGGATACTCTTATAGCTTGTGTGATCAACTTCAAATGAAATTGGGAAAAACATTTGCCTTTTGTTGAATTCTCTTATATCAAAAGTTACCATTTAACGATTTTATCTCTTTTTGAGACCTTGTATTGTAGGATATGTAGATCTCCAATAGGACGGTTTCAAGTGGGCGAGTCTTCTCACTTTGGTCACGAATTGATTTATTTAACTATGGAGAAAGTTCATATGATAAGAAAATTATTGACAAACTCCTATAGCCGGCAAAAGTCTTATGCCGACCATAAGAGTATGTAATAAGAATTTGGAGAAGGTGATCAGGTATATAAAAAAATTTCACATATGAAAGGAGTGGTGAGATTTGGCATGAAAGGGAAGTTGAGTACTCATTTCGTGGGTCCTTATGAAATTTGCAAAGGGTTGGCAAGGTTGCATATGAGTTGAAATTAATTAATGAATTGACTCCTATTGATTCGCTGTGCAATGGGTCCATGCTTAAGAAGTTCATCGATAATCTCTAGTCTATTATTCATATAAGAGGTCTAGAAGTTGATGAAAAACTCTCTTATGAAAAGATTCCAAATGAAATCATTTTTCGTCAACTGAAGAAATTGCGTAACAAAGAGGTGTCCTCTGTAAAAGTTTTATGGAGAAACCACCTAGTTGAGGGAGCAACTTAGGAGGCTGAGGACGACATGAAGTCTTGTTATCCTCATCTCTTTTCTATTTAAGGTTAGTTTTTACTATAAATAATGAAATTAATGAATAAATTGAATTTTTGCTTGTTTTCAAGCATTTGCATATTTTGGTAGAGTTTGTATCAATATGAGTAATCATAAAATAGGCTTTTTGTGTTAACTTGCACTTAAGTGAAATATATCTTTAGTCTTTTTATTATTTTTGATCTATTGATGTTGTCTTGGGAAGAATAGTATGTTAACTCTGGAATGTTATTTTAAGCTTATGTTGATGTTGAGAGGATAGTTCCTCATGATGTGTTATGAAGTTGTCGAGCTCTTATGTGTAGTGACATGAGTTGCTATGTGTAATTCTATGTTATGTGTTGAATTAGTTGCTATATACTCCTATGGGCTGTGACCCGTAATAATAATGTGTATGTTTTTTGTTGGGTTGATAGTATTGAGTCAATCCATTCCCTTCAAAAGATTTTAGTTTCATTCGGGGATGAATGTTTCTAAGAGGGGATAAATAAATACTCCGAAAGTCAAAGTCGCTCTAAGGTTGGAAACACTGTCTTAAGGCCGAAAATAACTTTAATAAACCTTTTTGGGACGTTTTAGAGTCAATACATCAAGAAACATCCAAGACGTCTGAAAGCTAGTCTAATTTAACTAGTGAAGCGTCCTTAGGTTTTGGAAGGTTTGGAGGTTGTGTATGAGGTATAAAACTTGTAAGATGACTTTAAATAGGCAAAACAATGTATATAGGGTTAAAATTTCTTGTTCCGACCCCTCATGGTTTGCTATAGGGATCAACGAAAGGACACTAAACTTTGCTTTGCAAGTTACAAAAGAATTAGGGAAAATGAAACACACTTGCGTGGCCATTGGTCAAAATCCAAGTCTGCATCTCGGGAAGGTCACGGACTCCACATTCTCGAAAAATAATTTAGAAAATCATGCCGAAGCAGCTCCGCGTCGCGGACTTGTTCCGTGACGAAAATAAAAAATTTAGAATTCAAGTTTGACTTCATTAAAGGGTGAACTTAAGTCAGGACTCTATTGGATATTTTGTGGGAGGCAGTTTTTTCTCACATTAACTCACTCAAATAAAATCCCCAAATCAAAAACCAAAAGTTCTCACCTTTCTCTAGTTTCTCTTTCTATTCAACCTCTATTAAATGTAGGAGAAAGCTTGAAGAAGAAGACCAATTTCTCTAGGATTTAACTTGAATTTCGTGTATTACTCTTTATTATGGTAAGGTTTGTTCAATATTGGGATTCCTTTCCCAAGAGGTCCTCTCAAATTTGAATTCTAAATAACTCAATTCCAAGGGTTTTCCTCTCTAAATGGGTTTTTTTTATATAAACTTGAAATTGATGTTTGATTATGTTTAATTGTGATAAACCATGGTTAATTAAGTGTAGATTTTTGAGTAATTGATTTTAATTAGGGTAACTTTTTGTGGATCATATCCCTTTCCTCAATTCCATATATCTTGGATCTTGCTTGTGAATTGATAGGAATTAAAGAATGTATTGAATGTTAAACTTGTTTTATCTATTCTAATTCATTCATGGGCTGCCTAGGGTAATTTATTGTTAGGATTGGATATATTTCTTGAATAATTCACGATGAATCCTATTCCCTTAACCCTAGGTTATGAATTAAAGATTATTGGAATAGTGATAATGCAATTGACTTAGAAATTGTTTTATTTTTCTATTCAATGTTGTTATCACATCTATATTTGGGGTGTTGAATTTGATGGTTTATGGAAAATCCATGGTTAATGTCTTATGAAGGATATTTGTTCTTAAGAGGGTCGTTGCCTCAATGTGATGTTCATAGACATTATTTGATCATGTTATCTAATATACATACACTCACACCTCATGCATGCTTAAAGGTAATATATGTTTATGGTGTCTAATGAAAGGATAATTATCATATGCACTCATGTATACTACTATGCGCGTTAAGTATAGGTCTACAAATTATGCTATTAGGATGACTTGATAGGTGTACTTGTATAGGAAATGGTATGGGCCTTTGCCTAAACATTGCACATGTCTACCTTGATAGAATAGTTCTTAAGGTTATTACTCTATGTACATTAATAGTAATGCATGATTAAGTTATGAACATGAAAGTACATGATATGACTAAGTATTAATATGTGTAGTGTCTAAATGCTTATATATGAAAGGGTTGCTCATATAGTTACACCTATGCACTTATGCATCACTAAAATGAATGAACATGTGTGGGTCAAAAATGTTTATCTGAATGGTTTTCTCACATTATATAGCATGATGAAAGGATATTCTTTTCTATGACCTATCTGATAAGCATATGAAGAGTTAAACCTCCTAAAGACATTTTTTGGTGTAAAGCTAATACAGACCATTCAATTAAAGGAACTTAGCTTAGAACCGAGTGAACTTGAAGATGAGGGGTACCCATTCCAATGTGGGAAAGCTTTTACAGTACACTCCTCACGAGGTGGATAACTACAATGCAAAAATAGGCATAAAATATGTACCATATATGCCTCCAAGTTCCCATAATTGTGTGTCTCATATGATCTAGCAAGTTATATCACCTAATATGCTATTATTATTTTCATGTATTACCTTGGCAAGGAAGATTATCTATTTTGGTATGAGGGGATGACACGAAATTCCATGTGTGTCTTACATGGTCTTATTGTCGGTTAATGCTATAGATTACCTAAAGTAAAATGGACAATGGAAGTAAAGTAATGGATCCTAACTAGGATAAACTAAGGGAAGTTTGTTAGTGTAGGTGAGGGTATGTGACTTTACCTACGCACAACACAAGTATTTGTTGAAGGGAGTTCTAGGAAGGTATTCTATATGTATTTGACTATGAATATATCTTATATTCAAGACTTTATTGTATTGACCTAATTGTATGTTATTATGCATATTATGAGTCCTATTGTATCTATATGATGAAGGTCTCACCTTGATTATGCATGATGTTGGTGTTACTTGTCATATGATGATTATCTTACTTATGCATGTAGTTGACTATACTTGTAATGATTGATGGATAAAGTAAATGTTAACACTATTAGTCTCTTTGTGAGTTTCCTAAGTATGTATGAGTTTATGGGACTTCATATGTACATTGCACTAGTAAGCTTTGACTGAGTTTATGAGTAAGGTCTTATGATGTCTATATGAAATGAAGTGCAAGTTTTCTATGGTTGACTATTGCCTATTTTGATGTTAGTGGTAGTGTTGACTTGCATGTGGTCTTGAAATATTTCTAATATGTTCTTCAAATATAAAGTAGGTGTCTCAGGATATGTTATTGTATAACCCTGAAAATGAGTTAGGGTGTCTAGAGCCTTATATGTTCCTATAAGTTCGTTAACGTGTTGATTAAGTGTTTTAAAGCATGTATGATTTATTTGAATTAAATTCAAGTCAAACGTCCAAGAACATCCAAGACGCTTGAAAGTTAGCCCTTGAGACGTGCATGTGTGACTTGAGTGTGCCTAGAATGTTTTGATGTGTTGCATGTGTTGATTGATGCTCAAACTTGCATGAAAGATCTTTGACATGTTAATCTGTGTATTTACATTGCAAAAGTTTGGGTACGACCCTTAATCAGCGCAAGTAGGTGTTGTGACGCCCTATCGATGGGTGGGCATCATCCCATACTTATCCTAGAGGAGGCTCAATACAAAAACCCCTGATACCCAAAGAAATATGGCGACCTACGGACCATCGTTTGGACTAAGGGGCGTTGATGGTTGTCCATCAATGTATCTCGCAACAAGCTATCAGGCGAACTGTCAAGTGAAGAGGTGAGTGGAAAATTCACCCTAAATACTAACCTGAACCTAGGCATTTTATTTAGTTATTTTTGGGTATATAAGTTTGTTTAAAAATATCCAAACCTAATACCAAATTTATTATTCAAAATTAGATCTCCCTCTCCCAAACCAAACATCTTCAGAAACCTCCATTGGAGATGATGTTGAATAACATCTTGTAGATTGTATTGTGATGGTTTCTTCATCATGTTTTCATGGATTTATTATACAATGATTTATGGTTATCCTTCATATTTACATTATCTTTCATCTTAAGAGCTCATTCTAATGTTTTCGATGAAGTTTTTTGATCAAATAATGTGTTCTTCAATATAGCCATGGGTTCTTTCTCAAAACTTTTTCAAAAGCATATTTATGATGAATTGATGATAATGTACTTATCTTCAAGTCTAATTCAATAAAATTTCTTAACGAACCCATGTCAACTTCAATTCTCTGATTAGCTTAGGTTATGGGCATTGTGATCTTGATTATGTGTGGATTGAATTGGGATTCTATTATGTTTAATTGCTTATATCTACTACCTAAATATTAATAAATTGTTAATTTTTTATTAATGACCCACGTGGATCATGGATTGAAGGTTTGAACAAGATTTGCCTATAACTCTCCTATCTTCTATAGATTGCTAATGTAGTTTCAATGTGATCTCGATTAATGGAAGTAGGATTTCGTTAGGTTATGATCTATTTATCTACTGCCTTATATTTATATTGTTCATGAAATGTTTTTTTTATCATTGAGAATCAAAGCGATAGAGAATGGTAAATGATCTGTGTTTCTCTACTTTCTACTGAATTGCTGATGTAGTGTACATGTTAGTATCATGATATTGTGGTTGTTTATTCATGATTTCATCCATCTTAATGTACTTTTACTGCTGACCTATACTTGAATTGTTGATGAAAGATAAATATTTGTCGATGATGATCATAGGTTAAGGGATTGGTAAGAATTACTCTATTTCTTTACTTCATCATAGAATTGTAAGTTGAATTGGCCTTGTATTGCATTGTGTTGTATGTTCCACTTTTTGTGGCGGTGTTTACATCTTGTCAATCTATATATGTTTTGATTTCCTTGAAGCAAAATTTATGACCTATGAATTGCTAATTATGATGATCACAATATGTGAAGCTTATGCCTAGTTTCTATTGTAGTCTATTATCTAGATTGTGTGGCTTTATATTATACACATGTGAATTAGTATGTTAGGGTTAGGTTTAGTTGCTTCCACTGAATCTCAAAATTGTTAATGACCCCTTACTTGTCTACCTCTATATGAATGTGTGATTACCTATTGTTAGGAGTCTTGAATGCAAGTGCTGAAGTCATCTTGTCTCCTATGCTAACATATGATGTGTGGTCTATGCTTGTGTTACAATCCTGAAATGAACTACGTTGAACTTGTAACCCCTTGAAAATCAAAGACTCGTGGTAAAGCCTAAAATAAGTGTCATAAAGTCTATTCGTTGTTTCTAAGTACATATTTAATGAATATAGGTCATTTTGAAGGTTTAAGAACCAAAACGTCCAGGAAGTTGTTTGAAAGAGATGTTAGTGTGCCTTAGCCTTTTTACTGACTTGTAGGAGTCGGAAATTTAGGAAAATTGGTGGAAAGGTACCTAATGGGTATTTGAGTGGTTTCATGATTGAAATGTTAGGGTACGACTCCCCAAGGACCAACAAAGGGCCCTTGAGGAGGATCGTTGCAGTTTGATGCAACACTGCCTAAGATTGTGCATCAACGCGGCATACAACGGTCTGTAAGTGCATCGACGGGGCATCGAGGCCACTGTCATCCCACACGTAGAAAGATTTATAAAGGCCCTTATTTGCCTAGCTATTGTTATACGCGACGGAAGGGGTTGACAATGTGTCAATTGCTTGACAGGGAGTCGAGGCCACCGTCACCCCATACTTAGAAAAAATTGAGGAATCCCTCGCCAATTGTATTCGATAGAGACGATGGAGTATAGGACGGTGAGGAGGTTGTCCGTCAACTCTCCGACGGACTGTCAATTGGAGTCTCATCGGTGAGAGTCGAATTTCCCTAATGAATTTTAAATGATATCATTTAATTAATTAAGGTATTTAGGGGTTAGTTAGTGATTAAAGGGAAACTAATTATGTTAATAAAACCCCTCTATAAATACCGTCATTACCCAAAGACAACTTTAAAAAAAATCACTTCCTTCTCTCTTATTTCTATCTCTAAATGAACTCATGGTTGAAGGATAGCAAGAACTATGGTTTGGGAATTGCCAAAAGGGAAGATTCTTCATCAAATTGTTTAGAAACATTAAGGTATGGGTTCTTTTCATCTTTGAGATCCTTTCCTCAAAGGGTTCCTTCAAAATAGATTTCAAAAAGTTGAGTTTTCTTATGGGTTTCATTCAATTACGAAATTGAAGTTATGGATTGAGTTCTTAATGAGTACTTAAGGTTATATTGAGTACATTTACATGTAATTAAACCTGTTTATAATAATTGTTGATGGTTAGGTCTAATTAAAGAATACGATCCTCTATCCCTAAACCTAGGTAGTGATCTTGACCTATGTTGTATGGTGATCATTCAATTTAGTTGGTTGTTGATTAGATTACTATCCTATGGTGCTATTATGGTTAAATTAAGATGAATTATAGGCCTATCATTCTAGTTATATAGATGTGATTTAGGTTATGAATTATAATGTGAAATTTGCCTATGTACTTTGTTTAAAGTTGTGATCTAAAGATGAATTGTTTTATATAGATGAAATTGGCCTTTTTATTCTATTGGTTATCATTGGGCTATGATGTTACTCTCCATGTTGGGTTGATTTATGGGAAAGACTTGGTACGTCATGGAATCTCTATATGTATTTCCAATTGTGATTAATTGTTGTTAAGCCATGATATTACATTGGAGTATGCCTTATATTAGGATTATAGGGTGGTATGTTGTTGAATTGAAATGTCTTTATTATGTTATGCGATAGATTAAGGTGTATGTGCTATAAGGATGGTGAAAACTATCAATGTTCCATTATATGATATGAAATGCTAATGTGTTTACCTCACATAGATGAATTATGATGAAAGGACTTATATTCATATAATTCTTATTGAACTATTGATGATGATGAATATACAAGGGGTAGACCGTATGACTTAAATTAAGTTATTATTGTTAATGACATTTCAAAAAGGGACTATAGCTTAGCTCCTAGTGAACTAGATAGAGGAGTGTCCCTTCCAACATATGGAAGGTAGGAGCAATACATTACTCTTGAAGTTTGAGATATTAATGCATGGCGCATAAAGAGGGTCCAAACTAAATATCCTAGTTCTTGAACTATGTTTTCCCTATAGAATACTAGCTAGTGGATCCACATAGGTTCTATGTTTGTATGTTTTCGTACTACCTTGGCAAGTAGTCCGCCATCTTTGGGTGTAGGATTTCATGAGTCCCATAGTAGCTCATGTGGTCTATGTCGGTTAGGGCAATATGTTCCTAAAGGTAAAATGAGTTAAAGGACTTGAACCATAACTTAGATAACCTAAGGGGTCTAGCTTATTCTAGGTAGGGGTATGGGACTTAACCTAGACATTGCACTAGTTAGTCTTGAGGAGAGTCTTAGGAGGAAATTCTTATATGTTTATGTTAAGATAATATATTATGTATACATATGATAACCATGTAATATTGTTGACACTATATGTTGATTAGTGCGTTTATGAATTTTCCTTGGATTATAATGATAATATAAAATAAAATGCAAGCCTAAATGCCACGATATGTAAAGCTTGACATTGGTCATGCTTTCTTGTTGAGGATACTTGATTGAGTACGCTTATGTGGCTTTTCTTGGTCATTGCACTTGTTGACTTGATAAGGACTTGTGAGTAGTTGTCTTGCTTATTATGATATGATTAACTCTTATTCATTCTTGTTATATTATTCCTTGATGTTATGGTTGTAGTAAATCATGATTCTAAGTTTGTTAGGATAAGTATTACAGGTTGAGTTGTAAGAATGTTTGGTTGATTAATATGACTTAATTCACTTTGCATCGAGCCTTTAAAAACAGGTCGAATGGAATTTTTTAAATAAAAAACTCCCTTTTAGCATGGTTCGGTTGTGTATGTGCATATGTACTCATACTTATTACATGTGGAGTACTAACCCCATTTTCTTCCCTTATGTCAAAAATTTTAGGTTCCGGTCGTTGAAGAATTTGGAAGGCGATATTGTTTGAAGGCGATATTGTTTGAAGTATTGGATTCTTCCTTTCATCCAAGAAGTGTAGGTCCTCAACTTTCAAGGGCAATGCCATTTTCTAGCTTTGAATTTTTTTATGAACTTCTTGACAATATCATTTCTTTTCCTTGTTAGTTGAATATTGTACCCTTGTATGACCTACTCATGGTCTTGTTGAATTGATGTAAGGGTTATACCCATATTCTGATATCCGTATAGATGGTATGAGACCAGGCAATCGTTAAGACTATTTCTATATCTTTATATATGTGTGTGCAACAAAAATGGAGGTCTATGTCAACCTCCATGTAGAGAAAATAAAAGTTTCAAATTTTTTCAGCATTTTGAACCTATGAATGTAATGACATGAACTAAGAGGCTAGTCTTAGTCGTTAAAAAGGACAACGACACCGGTTAAGTCTGGGAGTAAATCCGGATGTGACAAACTTTGTATCAGAGCATGAGGTCGAATATTGTTTAGTTATGTTGTTCTCTCTACCACCATAATTGTGAAGCGCGCCACACTTATGAGTAGGAACCTATATGATGTTTAGGAATCACTCTCATTCTTGAAAAATCTATATCGTGCCAATAGAGTATACTTATGGTGTGTTTTTGCATATAATCATATTTTTGGGCTCATAGGAAGCATGAACACTTGAAGGAATGCGGCTAGAAGACTTGAGGATGAAATTGCTAATGCGGGAAATCCTCCCCATGATGAGCATGTTCCTCCACTTGAGAAAAATGCTAATGTTGATCAAGCCCCAGCGAACCCTCCACCTATGACGGAGGCGGATATAAGGTCTATTCTTTATCAAATGTCCCAAGCTATGACTACCCAAGCTATTATGTCTCAATCAAACCGGGATTTTGAGCGTCGTCCTCATCAACAAGTTACTACTATGACTTTCCATTTAAGGGACTTCACTCGGATGAACCCTCCTACTTTCTATGGGTCTAAGGTCGATGAAGACCCCCAAGAATTCCTTGATTAGGTCTACAAGGTGCTAAATACTATGGGAGTGACTTCAAATGAGAAGGCCGAGTTAGCCACATATCAACTCAAGGATGTGTCTCAAACTTTCTATGTGCAATGAAGGGAAAATAGGTCGTTGAAGGGTGGTACGGTGACTTCGGAGATCTTTAAGGCAACTTTTCTAGATCGGTTCTTCCTTAGAGAGATTAGGGAGGAGAAAGTGAAGGAGTTCATCAATATTCACGACGGAGGGAAGAGTGTTCATGAGTACTCTTTGGAATTTGTTAAGTTGTCCAAATATGCTCTTTCTTAAGTCACCGATCCAAGAGACCAAATGAGCCGTTTTCTGATGGGGGTCTCGGAGAACTTACAACAGGAGTAGAAATTGGCCATGCTACATGATAATATGAACATTTTCCGTGTTATGGTTTATGCAAGAAGGGTTGAGGTGGCAAGAGATAAGGAATAAGTTGAGATGCTAAGAGGGATAGGTCATTTGATGGAGCCTAGTCTAAGAATAGGCTTGAGATACAAGATAAGCCTAAATTTAAGAAGCAGGGTTAAAATCAAGGCCCTACCAATTTCCCGAGAGCTAGTGGTGATAGGGTGTCTAACCCTAAATTTAAGAATAGAAAAGGTTCTAATTCATCAAAGGAGAAGCCAACTTGTGGAAAGTGTGGTAAAAATCACTATGGTGAGTGCCTTATAGAACGGATAATTGCTTTAGTTGTGGCAAGAGTGGTCGAAAAATGAGAGATTGTCCAAACATGAAAAGTCATGAAAAGGTTAGTGGCTAATATCAAGCAAGTTGTTCTAGTGATGCTCCAATAAAAGAACCACTTGTATTCTCTGACCTCTCCCGATGTGGTGACCGATATGTTAAAAATCATTACTCTTGATGCATATGCTTAACTTGATTCGGGTTCTACTTTGGCCTTTGTTACACAACTAATAGCTAAAAAGTTTTATAATTTACCTGATATTTTGCATGAGCTTTTTCTAGTGTCTACTCCAGTGGGAGAGTCGGTTGTTTCTAAAAGAGTTTATCAAAATTGTCCTATTTCATTGCCCAATAGAGTTTATTATGTCGATCTAGTAGAACTCGTTATGCTTGATTTTTATTTTTTATTGGGTATGGATTGGTTGCATGCATGTGTTGCATCCATCGATTGTAGGACAAGAGTGGTAAGGTTTAATTTCCCAAATGAACCTGTTGTTGAGTGGAAGGGGGGAAATTCTAACCATAGAGGTCGCATCATATCTTGTCTAAAATCATATAAATTTATCTCAAAGGGTTGTCTATATCACACTGTAAGAGTCCAAGATTTGGATTCTGAAATTCTTTCTATAGAGTCAGTCTCCGTAGTGAATGAATTTTCTAATGTTTTTCCTAATGACCTTCTTGGTATTCCTCTTGAACAGGAAATTGATTTTTGTATCAATTTGCTACAGTAAAAAAATCCCATTTCAGTCCCTTTATATCCGATGGCTCTGGCAAAATTGAAAGAGTTGAAGTCCCAACCAAGGATTTTCTTGACAAAGACTTTACAAGACCTATTATATCTTCATGGGGTTGTCCGGTGTTATTTGTTAAATAGAAGGATGGGTCTTTGAGAATGTGTATTGAATACCGCCAACTCAAAAAGGTCACCATTAAGAATAAGTACCCTCTCCCTCGGATTGATGACTTATTTTGACCAACTCCAAGGGACGTGTTAGTTTTAAAAGATAGACTTGAGGTTGGGGTATCAATAACTCAGACTGAGAGGGAAGAATGTACCGAAGATGACTTTTCGGACTAGGTATGAGTATTATGAATTCCTGGTCATGTCTTTCGGTCTCACTAATGCTCTGACGGCATTTACGGATCTAATGAATAGAGTATTTCAAAATTGCCTAGATTCCTTTGTCATTGTTATCATTGAGGATATCTTAGTACACTCGAAGATGAGTATGATCATATGGGTCATTTAAGGGTAGTGTTGCAGACCCTTAAAGAACATCAATTGTATTCCAAATAAAGTAAGTGTGAGTTTTGGTTGAGATCGGTTAAATTTCTTGGGCACATCATTTCTAATGAAGGAGTTGAAGTAGATCTAAGGAACACGAAAGCGGTGAAAAATTTTCATATACCATTGACTCTTACTAACATCAGGAGTTTCTTTAGTTTAGCTGGTTACTATGGCAGGTTCGTTGATGCTTTCGCATCTATTGCATCTTCTTTGACTACTTTGACCCAAAAGAGTAAATGTTTTAGTGGTCAGAGGCATGTGAGGAGAGCTTCAAATTGTTGAAAGATAGGCATACTTTTGTTCTGGTGTTGACCTTACCGAAGTGTACAAAGGGTTTTGTGGTATATTGTGATGCATCCCAAGTGGTTTTGGAGTGTGTGCTTATGAAAAATGGGAAGGTGATAGCTTGTTGCTCAAGGCAACTAAAGGTAGATGAGAAGAATTACCCCACTCATGACCTTGAATTAGCGGCCGCGGTGTTTTCTTTGAATATTAAGACGCATTATCTGATGGGGTTCATGTGGATGTTTTTAATGATCGAGAAAATCTCCGATAGGTGTTTACCAAAAATGAGTTAAATCTCCGACAAAGAAGGTGGCTTGAGTTGTTGAAAGATTATGATATGAGTGTCCTTTATCACCCCGCCAAGGCTAACGTAGTTGCGGATGCCCTATGTCGGATGACTATGGGTAGTGTATCCCATCTGGATGAATCCAAAAAGGACCTAGCAAGGGAAGTGCATATGTCGGCTTGGTTGGGGGTGAGGTTGGAGAGTGATCCACATGGGGGTTCCATTGTTCATCATGACTCCGAGTCATCTTTAGAGGTTGAGGTGAAGTCCAAACAACACCTTGACTTAGCCTTCATGGATTTGAAAGAATCGGTTCTTGGAAAGTGGAATGAATCATTCTCTCTGGGGGGAATGGTGCGTTAAGGTACCAAGGGAGATGATGTGTTCCTGATGTAGATGGGTTAAGGGTTTGGGTCTTAGTAGAAGCACATGGGTCCCGCTAATCAATTCACCCAGGGTCGACAAAAAATGTACCATGACCTAAGGGAAATATATTGGTTGGAAGGTCTAAAAAGGGACATAGCGTAATTTGTTGCTAAGTATCCGAATTGCAAACAAGTAAAGGCCAAACATCTAAAGGCGGGTGTCTTACTACAAGAGATCCAAATTAAAAATTAGAAGTGGGAAGACAACAATATGGACTTTGTAGTAGGTTTACCCCGGACCAAAAAGTCCTATGATTCCATATGGGTGGTTGTGGATCGACTGACTAAATTCGCTCACATTATCCCCATCAAATCTTCATATTTGGAGAAAGATTATATATTTATCTTCCAAGATGAGATTGGGTGCCACCATGGCATTCTGTTATAAATCATATCTGATTGGGGCGCACAATTCACTTATCGATTTTTGAGGTTGTTCCAAAAGGGGTTAGGTACTACGGTGAAGTTGAGCACCGCTTTTCATCCTGAAATGGATGGTCAAGAGGAGCATACGATACAAACCCTTTAAGATATTCTAAGATCTTGCAAAATTATTTTTAAAGGGAGTTGGGACATGCATTTCCTTTTGTTGAATTTGCCTACAATAACATTTTTCATTCATCCATTTCTATTCGCCCTATGAAGCCTTGTATTGTAGGAGGTGTAGGTCTCCTATTGGATGGTTTGAAGTGGGTGAGCCATCACTTCTTGGTCCTGAGATGATTTATAAGGTTTTTAAAAAGGTTCATATCATAAGAAAGCGGTAGCAAACGGCCTATAGACGGCAAAAGTCTTATGCCGATAATAGGAGAAGGAATTTTAAGTATGAAGAAGGTGATAAGGTGTATTTAAAAATTTCACCAATGAAAGGGGTGATTAGGTTTGGCATGAAAGGGAAATTGAGTCCTTGTTATGTGGGTCCCTATGAAATCTTGCAAAGGGGTTGTATGGATGCCTATGAATGGAAACTTCCTAGTGAATTTTGCTTTGGTTCATCCCGTTTTCCATGTTTGTAGGTTGAAAAGGTGTATCGGTGAACCCGAGTCCATTATTGCTATTAAGGGTCTTAGTGTCAATGATAACCTCTATTATGAGGAAGCCCGATTCAAATTCTTTATAGGAAGTCAAAAAGTTGAGGAATAAAGAGGTGGTATCTTTATAAGTTTATGGAAAAATCAATTAGTTTAGGGTGCTACATGGGAGGCCGAGGCCAATATGAAATCTTGTTTTCCTCATCATTTTTGCGAATTAAGGTAAGCTATTCTTTTTAATTATATAATTATGACAATAATTTGTGTTTCTTAATTTTTGGGTGAAGTGTTGCAAAAATGGCATTTTTGAAAAACCTCACAACAAGTTTTACAGTGAAGTCACTGTAGTATTGCTATTAAAAACTTGAAATTTTGCTTTTTGCTTGGTTTGAGTTATATTTTGCATTTTGGTATGGTGAATTTTCATAAAATGATAGGTAGCATATTGTTCAGTTGAACTTTGTGCTAATTGACTCATGTGATATATGTTGAGCTCTTAAGTGTTTTGAGAAGGAAATGCCTCATGATGAAGTGTTTTGGGCCTTAGGTGTGGTAATATAGGTTTTAATATTTGCCTTGTTGAAGTGACATCGTTTATGTTAAATGGATATTGTTGATTGGTTGGGCTGCTAGTCTTGGGTGTATCCCTTCCTTCAAAATAATTTATGTCATTCGGGAACGAATGTTCCTGGAGGGGGGGGGGGAGGGGTAATGTAACACCTTGAAAATCCAAGACTTATTTCTAAGCCTAACATAGGTGTCATAAAGTCATAACATTGTTTCTAAGTACATTTTTAATGAATTTAGTCATTTAGAAGGTTTATGAACCAAAACGTTCAAAACCTCTTGGAAGTTTGTTCAAAGAGATGTTAGTGTGCGTTTTTACTAACTTGTAGAAGTCGGAATTGTATGAAAATGGGTGGAAACGTACCTAATGGGTGTTTGAGTGTTTTCATGATTGAAACGTCTCGGTACAACTCCCAAAGGACAATCCAAGGGTCTTGAGGAGGATCCCTACATTTTGATGCAGCACTACCTGGCATTGTGCATCGACAAGACAGACGATGGTCCATAAGTGGCTCGACGGGTCGTCGAGGCCACTGTCGTCCCAAACATAGAAATATTGTGAATGCTCTTATTTACATAGCTACTGTTACACGCGACGGAAGGGGTTTATGAGGCGTAATTGTCTTGATAGGGCGTCGAGGCCACCGTCACCCCATCCTTAGAAAAATTGGAGGAAGTCCTCGACTGCAAAGTCTCTGAATGAGACGACGGAGTGCAGGACGGGGGGGGGGGGTCATCTGTCGACTCACTGATGGACCATCAATTTGGGTCTCGTCGGTGAGGGTCGAATTTCAGTAATGAATTTTAAATGATTTCATTTAATTAATTAAGTGGTTTAGGGGTTAGTTATCACCGAGTGAACTAGATAGAGGGGTGTCCCTTCCCACATAGGGAAGATAGGAGCACTACATTACTCTTGAGATTGGAGACTATAATGCATGGCGCATAAAGAGGGTCCACACTAAATCTCCTACTTCTTGAAATATGTTGCCTCCATAGGAATACTAGCTAGTGGATCCACATAGTTGCTATGTTTTAATGTTTTTGTACTACCTTGGCAGGTAGTCCGCCTTCTTTTTGTGTAGGGTTTCTTCACACCGGATCTCATACTAGCTCATGTGGTCTATTTTGGTTAGGTCAAGATTTTCCCAAAAGGTAAAGGACTTAAACTTAAATTTAGATAACCTAAGGGGTCTAGATTAGTCTAGGTAGGGGTATGTGACTCTACCTAGACATTTCAGTAGTAAAACTTGATGGAAGTCGTAGGAGGAGGTTCTTATACGTTTATGTTATAATGATATATGATATGCAAATGATTAAGTTGAACATTTTTTATTCTATAAGTTCATTAGTTCACCTATCACCATGCATAGGGTTATCGTCACGACCCTTATTCTTGAATCTGTATCGCAACTGGCGGCGTTGACCTCTCAAAGGTCGCAGACAAGCCTCATCTTGCATTCATCAGATTCCTCTAGTTTAATTTGAAGAAAATTTAAAACTTTTTATATGTATGAAGTATACATAGACTTCATATAATTATTAATTAGATACATCATATACTAAGCTTAACATAAGGGAATATCAATTTGAAACTGATGATGAATATATCGTAATTAGTTTGACAAACATGGCCTCATTACAAAGTTTTGAAATGAAGGTGAGAAAGAAATCCAGGGACAACATCCACTAGATATGTCTAAAGCTAAGGCTATACTAAATCTGTAGCATCCACGAAATCATGAGGACCTACCAAATGGTTTGGAGAAACGATGAAGTCCAAACCGCTGCAATCAACCTGTCCTCTGACCTACACCTATAAAAATAGTAAATAGTAGGAGTTACGACACCACTTGTACTAATTATGGGTGTATGCACACATACACATAAGGCTATGCATGATAAAAAAAAATTCTTCCTAAACAACATGCTATTTTTGGAAAGCCTAGTGACTAGACTTTCCTTAATCTTTATAGGTGAATTTTGGTATGAATATGATGTATTTTAATGCATTCAAAGCACACAACTCATTTTCTATATGATTACATAATATTAGTATCATCCACATAATTTTAGAACAACTTGGGTGAAGATGTGAGATTTTGATCCTCTTAGGACGAGAGCTCCTCTTTGTACACTTAGATTATTTTTCAGTCTTATTCTTTTTCTTGTTGTGTAGTTCATAACTCCTTTGTTCATATGTTTTACTTACAAGTGCAATGATTTATTGTAATCCCGTACCTATAATGAATCGATGTAAGTAATCTAAGGACTAAGGAATGATTTCCCTGCCTCATAGTGAGTCATTCTTTACTCTATATATTCATTACATTTCATAAGCAATTTTCTATTGATCATAACATTGATTTCATTACTTTCACGTTTTACATATTATAAAACTCATATACATGACACTTTGGAATCGTTGATGTAGAATAAGACATGTCAAGTGAGGGCCCAACATATGGGACCTCAACCAAAGGGCCTTGTTTCTCAAACATAGAGTGTGATTCGTTTGTTCATTCGTACTTCACATTATTCATTTCATTCATTTGTAGGCTGAAGTAAACACACCAGCTATGCCTAGGATGAAGTTTAAGACTCTCATCGGGATCATGAAGTGCAATGACCAAGAATGACATAATGTCATTACTTGAATCTGATTTCACCTCCTGATTGTCTTGCACAAACAACTTTGGTATAGGTCTTTTCATTATCTTTCATAAATTGAGGAACTCCACCTTAACCGACGTAGATCATGTGAGCATCATGAAATCCAGTGTCTACCCCACACAGAAAAGAGGTGGAATCACCGGCCAAAGTGACACAAAAAATGCTAGTGTATATGGGAATTGAACCCCGCCAAATCCCCATATTAGCACTTTATGTTCAAAGACTAGGAGATATAAGGAGACCTATACCCAGCATTCTGGACAGTATCATCTCATGAGAGATACGTGAACCTCCGCCCTTCCAGAAAGAAGGAATCACCGCTCATAGCTAGCCTATCAGTGCTTAGTATAAATTTCCATTTCATTCAACTAATACTTAATGGAAGCTGGCTTCTAGTATGAGGACATCATATCTCAATAGATGATTTCTCATGTCATCATTAGTATTAAGTATGTATCAGTCTCAATACATTTATTATAGTGTACATAGAGACTTGTCTCTTCATTATCATTACACTCTCATAGGTGAGTACCTTTTGGTAACGTTTACTAGGCTCATTTGAGATTGATATCATCTTTCACATTAGCCTCTTATGATGTTGTCACAACATTCATTAACATTAGCACATTTACTTTTCATAATTACTCACCCCGTTACGTGAATGTTCATTTCTTCTTTATCTTCTAGTATTGACTCAAGCATTATGGAGGCTTTCTTCTAGGTTGAGATTTACTTACTCTATTGATGATGTTCATCCTTTCTTTACATTGATGAAATGTGAATTTTCCTAACATATCATCCTTTGTTGTTAATGAGAATGGCTCACACCTTCTTATACCTTCATATGTGAGTATTCTTTTAACATAATAGCTTAGGTGTAAGTTAGACTTATCTCACTTCTTTTAACACCCCATTCTGGTCTATTACTTACTTTATACCCCTTTAATTATGTTTTAACTCACGTTACTTACTTACTTTACTGTAGTAGATTCATATAATCGTTTATGGACGATGAACACTTCATCCAATGAGTTTCATGAGTTCATATGTCATTCTTTTAGAGCATGTTGGGAGCTGTCCCAAATGAGTGGCATCCCCTTGATTATGGGTTCATTGAATTAGTTTAGAAGTGCTTATATTATCATTTGATACTCTAACTACACAATATTGGCATATGATTAGTATTTTCCTCAACCTTTGAATATTAAACTACATAACCATTTTTGTTGGCATGTACCAACTCTATGTATGTTCATATTTATATTTAATATGTATGAACCATTAGCCAATTTTTTAATTATTTAAAATAATATTATTGTTATTTACATATATAACTTTTAGACAATGTATTGTTAGGCATTTTATTGGCATACGATTAGTATTGTCATAAAAAATTGGGCATAGATTTCATAACCATATTTGTTGGCATAAGCCAATTTTCATGTGTAACATGCTTAAGTTTTCATACATGATACATTAGCCAATCTTTTACCTATTTAGAGATAACATTACAGCCAATTCCCATTTAAATTTTGAACAATGTTTTTGTTAGCCATTTTATTGACGTAACGCAAACATTCACTCAAATTATGATTTCACGGATATCCATTTTAGCTAACCTTATGATATAACTTTAGGCATAACGTTTTTTTAAACATATTGGACAGCATCATATTACCATTTGATGAATATATCATCTATATAATGTCATATTAACAGCGAATATGCACACCAGACTGTAACATCTTCATGCATAATATTTTTGGATATTTTTTTAACATAGTATCATTCTTTTAATTTAAATAATAAACTTGGCATCAAAAGAGTCCAATTTATAGATTCATTCAATCATTACTCAATCAAATACACATTAAGATCAGCAAGAACCACATACCAACATCATTATTTCTAACCTATTCAACATTGAAATCATAACAAGGATACTAGGGAAAGGAGTTCGAAAAGAATGACGGGAAACAACCCTAGTTTTCAAGATCTTTGAATAATTCGAAACAAAGTTCTCTTCGACAAAGAAATAAGGATAGCAAACCATACCTTAATTAGAACTTAATCTACGAAGACCACCTTGAACAAACCATGAAGAAACTTTGAAAATCGTCTAAGAAATTTTCAAATTTTTTTTTTGCGTTTAGTTCACTGTTTTTCTCACGCTTGTTTTCTGGTTTTAGTCGTGTATTTGTTTGAGTTTGAACGTGGTTTTTATGTTTAGGAACTGACTTTAACTTATTCAACTTAGGTTTTAATAATTTAATTAAATCAATTAATTCACTAAATACTAAAGAACCCCTCCTAAGTTGACTAAACATAGAAGAATGTTAACTTGACCGAAAATCTGATATTTTGGTGTTGACTATGGTTTAGGTCAACATTTTGACTTTAGATTAATTAATTTAATCCTTAACATTATGATTTAGGGACGTAGGGTAAGTACTAAAGTACCCCTATGTCATTGGAACCATAACCAACATTTTAGGACCATCCTACGGTTAAGTACTAGGATGTTTCTTGCATTATACTAGGTAAGCATAAGAATTTCGGTCTAACCCCTTACATTAAATTAGTTAAATGGATAATTTAATTGATTAAGTAACCTAGGGTAATTACTAAAGTACCCTTAAGTCTTTATAACCATAAATCTTCCTTTGGACCATCCTAGGTTAAATACTAGGTTGCCTTTTTCTTGTCTCAACCAAAATCTTGAAACTTCTTTGTTATTTCGGTTTTCACCCTTTAAATGAATTAGTTAAGATTCTAAATTAATTAATTAAGTATCCTAGGGTACTTACTAAAGTATCCCTAATTTTTTAGGACCTTAACTAACTCTTTGGACCATTCCAGGTTAGGTACTAGGTTGTCCCTTTCTTGTCTTAACAAAACTCTGAAAATTTCCTTTTTAGTTTTGGTTTTAGACCTTTTATATTAATTAATTAATTTTATAAATAAATTAATTAGGTAACCTAGGGAAATTACTAGAGTACCCCTTTGTTTATAGGACCATAACTAACCTTTTGGATCATCTTAGGTTAGATACTAGGTTGTGTTCGAGTGGACGGAGACTTGTGAGAAGAGTTCCAATGAGCTTAATGACAAACTCATTCCAACCGCGGTTCTTACTTTACCTAAGTGTGGTGAGAGTTACACTATATATTGTGATGCATATTGGGTTGGTTTGAGTTGTGTTTTTAAGCAGGGTGGTACGGTGATAGCTTAAGCGTCCAGACAACTCAAGGTTCATGAGAAAAATTATCTCACTCATGACTTGGAGTTGGCAGCTATGGTATTTGCACTGAAGCTGTGGAGGCACTACTTGTATTGTGTGCATGTGGATGTGTTCACAGACCACAAAAGTCACCAATACGCGTTCACACCGAGGGAGTTGAATATACATCAGCGGAGATGGAATGAGATGTTGAAGGACTATGACATGAATGTTCACTACCATCTAGGTAAGGTCAATGTTGTAGTGGATGCTTTGAGAAGGATGAGCATGGGAAGTACAACCCACGTTGAGGATGAGAGAAAAGAGTTGGCGATGGATGTATACAGACTAGCAAGACTGGGTGTGCAGTTGGTTGACACTACTAGTGGGGGTCTTTAAGTTCATCTTAGTTATGAATCATCCTTGGTAGTTGAAGTCAAGCAGGGTCAGCATCTCAATCCTGTGTTGATGGAGCTGAAGGACTCACTGTAGATAAAGATGAATGAGTCTTTCTCTTTGGGAGGTGACGGCATACTTAGGTATCAGGACAAGTAGTGTGTATAAGATGTGGATTATTTGCAGACTAGGATTGTTGTAGAGGCCCATGGTTCCAAATATTCAATACATCCAGGTTCCACAAAGATGTATCATGATATTAAGCATATTTATTGGTGGGATGGAATGAAGAAGGACATTACGGAATATGTGGTTAAGTGTCCTAACTGTCAGCAAGTTAAAGCAGAACATCTTAAGCCTTGCAGTCTTACTCAGATATTTAAGGTTCCAAATTTGAAGTAGGAAGCTATTAACTTAGATTTTGTGGTTGCTCTGTCGAGTACTAGGAGACAACATGACTCCATATCGGTTATTATGGATAGGAGAACTACGTCTTCCCACGTTATCCCTGTGAAGTCAACATAAAAAATTTAGAATTATGCGAGACTCTACATTGATGATATTATGAGATTGAATGGGATTCCATTGTCTATCATGTTATATAGAGAATCTTAGTTTACTTCACATTTCTAGATATCTTTCAAGAAGAGCGTGCGCACGTAGGTAAAACTAAGTACTGCCTTTAATTCTCAGACTGATGGGCAGGAAGAGCGCACCATTAATACATTAGAAGATATGTTGAGAGAGTGTGTGATTGATTTCAAGGGTAGCTGGGATGACCATCTGCCTTTTATAGAGTTCTCGTATAATAATAGCTATCACTCTAGCATTGGGATGGTACCTTTTGAGGCACTATATGGTATAAGGTGTAAATCTTTAGTTGGGTGGCTTGATATTGGAGATTTATCAATTTTGGGTCCACAGATCATTCATGAGGCCTTGGAGAAGTTTAGAGTGATTAGGGACAGGTTGGCTATTGCTTACAGTCAGCAGAAGTCATATGCAGATAATAGAAAATGGCCCTTTGAATTTGATGTTAATGACCAGTTCTATCTAAAAATATCACCTATGAAGGGGGTAATGTGGTTTGGGAGGAAGGGGAAGATGAGTCCGAGGTATGTTGGGCCATACGAGATCGTACATTGTGGGGGTGAGGTGGTCTATGAGTTTACATTACCGATGGAGCTAGCTTCTGTCCATCCAGTCTTTCATGTATCCATGTTATAGAAGTGCCTAGGTGATCCAACATAGATTCTACCTGTAAAAGGTTTCGGGGTCGATGAAGATTTGTCCTACGAGGAGGTACTTATGGAGATCTTAGATAGAGAGATAAAGAGGCTGAGGAACAAGGAGATTGCCACACTGAAGGTACTGTGGAGAAATTATTTTATTCAGGGTGCTATGTGGGAGACTCTGGCCGATATGAGATCCCACTACCCTCATCTTTTCAGCTCTTGAGGTTAGACTTCCCACTCTTAAGTCAAAGTTTCCTTCTCTCTCCAATTTTGTTGCTATTGCTTCACTATGCATAGTTATTATGTTATGATCAGACTCGCATTACGGTTAAAAGTATTAGTGCCATTTGGGGAATAATGTTCCTAAGGGGTGGGGGATAATGTAACAACCCTAAAAATGGATAATATAAGAAATGCTTAATGTGTCAAGAATGTCTATGATTCAACCAAGGTTCACACAGATTGATGCGCGTAGAACACGACCACGAAACCTTTCCGACAGCCAAGCCATATTACTTGGGGAGTTACTTGATCTTTGAAAGGTTGGGTCCAACAATGTAAGTCTCTCGAATACGAAGATTTACTTGAAGGAGTCTTTATCGGACATAAAAAAGGAAATCTTAGGTTTGAAGGGTCTAGAGGTAAAATGGTCTTTTATTGGCTAAGGTTACTATCATAATTGCCCTAAATATGTGATTAATTAGTTTTATCCACTAACTCCTAAAACTAGACTCCTAAGCCTTCTACCACTCCCACTCTCTCACGTTTATCTCTACACTCTCATGCTTAATCTCTCTTCTTCTTTCTCATGTATTCTCTCGTACAAAATAAGATCCAAGAGAATAAAAATAAAGCAAATTCTTCATACTTGAAGAACTTACCTTAAATCACAAGAAAACAAACGTTAATCGCACAGTAGACTAAAAAGGTTGTCATTCGTGTGGAGTTGACATTGAGGAGGCTTAGACGTGAGATTGGGTAAATATTTTTGGTAGCAAGTCAAGTGTTTAGCGTTAAAAAGGTATGGGTTCTCTTATCTCTTGGTCCCATTCCAAAGAGACCCCTTAAGGTTCAGAGTATTCAGTCCGAAAACTAGGATTGTTCCCCTTGCATTCTCCTGTCACTATCTCTTAATGAATCGTAGGTTGGGTATGATTGCTGGTAGATTTAGGTGTATGTTATGTTTTCGTGATGAATATGATTACGTTTTGTACATAAAATCGTATGAAAGACAACCATGTGTTCGAAATTATTTGCAAGTGTGTGTGCGCAAGCATGTTATAAAGACTAAGGTCCTCGGGTTAAGGTTCCAAATTAGGTAATGTTGTGGTTGTTATTTTAAGGCATAAACCTATATAAATCGTTAAGTTTATTAAAAAAATGAAAGTATGGCTGATTTGACTACCAATCTTTTGGCTAAAAGATTTTATTACAAAATGCACCCCAAAATCTATTTAATGTTCTACGAATTTCCCAAAGAGTTCAAATGAAAGTGGTTGTGAAAATGAGATGAAAAATGATTTAATTTCCAGGAAACCTACAATTTTGGTTTAGGCTACATAATGATGAATAAATCAGGAAATTATTTGAGTGTAAAGGGATGAAGCCACTAGGATTTGAACAGATGACCTCGCTCGTATGATGCCTAAAAAACGTGAAAAGGGAAATGAGTTCAAGGGGAATTGATCTTGGATGGGCAGGGTAAATGTAAAGTACAAAAATTAATAAAAATAAAATGTGAGGCGTGGGAATCAAACCCAAGACCTCCAGTCAGTGAGTGGGAGAAAGGGAAAAATAAAAGAAAAAAATGTGAGGCGTGGGAATGGTACTCACGTCTTCAAGGCAGTGAAGGTAGTTAAGAGAAAAATGTAGATTAAATGAATATTAAGGCGTGGGAGTTGAACCCAAGACATGTAGGCAGTTGCTGCAAAATAAAAGAATAAAAAAGAGGATGTGGAGGTTTCATCCCACAACCGCAGGGTCTATGCGAATTGTACAAGGAGAATTAAATGAATAAAGTAAAAGGGACTGTGTTTACACTAGCCTATTAATGAAATGAAATGAAGTACATATGAATTAATAAAGCAGACACTGTGTTTCCTAAAGAAGGTTCCCTAGTTGAGGTCCCATATGTTTAGCCCTCATTTTTTGGAAGTGTTGATGTCAAGTCCATGATTCCAAGGTCTAATGGAAAATGAACTAATTATATGAAAAATGTTATGTTTTACATGCAATATATTATGTGCTATGTGCTAGATGTTATGTTTGTGTGCAATATGATTAGTATGATGATGCATGTTACTGTCATAGCATGACTTTCCTTATCCATATTTGGAAAGCTCACTAACTTTCGTAATCCCAATTTTGCAAGTCCACTGACTTGACTTTCCATAGTCATGTTGTTAGGAAGGAGCTGTTCTTAATCATGCACGTCCCTGGTGTGTGCTTGCATATACCCATACTTTGTATAAGTATGCACTAAAAACATACAACTCTACAAATTTAGGTGCTGGTACATGTGGACGCTAGAGTTACACGATGACGCTGAAACTATCCAGACATGGTAGGCCCCCATGCTTTCGAGGATGCTTACCCATAATATTTTTCCTTAGTTATAGGATTAAGGTAGTGGAGTATGTTCCACTAGTGTTTCTTTACGCTTTTGTTCAGACATTGTATTGGTGCCATTTTTGCAAGTATACATTTGATGTTATATTAAATTATTTCTATCATTTGATCATCTTAATGTTAGAGTGTTGATGGTGAAAAATTATGAATCTAATACATTGATTAGTATGTATATTAAGAAACAAAAGGTTTCAAATTTTCCACTAAAATTAACCAAGACGAAGTAAGAATGACATAAGTAGGCTTGTATGCGACCTGTGAGAAGTAAACGACGTCGGTCTCAACTAGGGTCTAGACTCCAGTCATGACAAACGTACTACTTAGGGTAGGTAGTGGAATGGAAACTTTCTATCAATTGAAATAAGTAGTCTTTCCGAAAGGGTAGTCTTGGTAACAAGCCTTCTAATAGAGTGTACTACTTAGGGTAGGTGGTGGTATGATACGCCATCTATATATTGCACTAATTCGGTATTCTGAATGGGAAGTCTTGCTGTGTTACTTCAGTGTTCTTCTAATGTATTATCAATGAGTGGGGGGCTTGTTCTCCCGAGGTTAGTAAGCCTAAAAAGGGTAGTCTTGGGTATTTGTTAGGTGTGTATTAAAGGAGGTATATGTGCATTTCCTTTATGTCTTACCTTGGTGAGTCTTAGTATAACCATAGCTAGGGAAACTCCTATGTAAATATGTTCACTTCCTATTTTCTGGGCCTTGGAAGTTCAATATATATGAATAGAGATAGTTTAGTGTTATGTCAAAATGAATTCACCATAACATTTTGAAGTTTACTGTAAAATGCTCTGTTTTGTAAAAATTATGGAAATTCTTGTTTTAGTGTTAAATTATGCTTCTTATGTTTTATTTCTATATTCTTAAATATTTTACTTAATTGGCATGAAAATATGTTTTTACTAAAATGTCCCTTTTAGCATGTTTTTGCATATGTCATACTTAGTACATTGTTTTATACTAACACAATACTTTTCTATAATCTTTAAGTATAGGTTTTGGAATTAAGGTTGACAACTTAGAAGGCAAGCTTGGGATTTGATTCTTTCAAGACAAAGTTTTTCCACATATAATAGAGGGCATAATTCTTAATTATATTAGTTATGTATAAGTTTTTCTTATGTACTTTTTTCAAATGTAAAGGGATGTGTCGCTAAGTTATTGATGTCGTGTCTTACGTTTGGCTTGTGACGATGATATTTTCTTAGTATTTGTAAAAGATTTCTTTTTATATTAAATGTCGTGAAATTTTTTAAATACATAATACTTTTCATATCTTACGTGATGTAGAATAGTTAAAGGGCTTGTACAGACCCCAAAGGGTCAAGTATGCCCTCTCATGACCCAAGGGTTCTCCCAAACTTCTCCAGGGTACTTTCGGGTCGTGACAGACTTTGTATCAGATCATAAGATTATGAAAAATAGATTAGGGTGTAACACATTAACAAGAAAATTTAGTAGAGTCTCGCGATACATCCATGCACAAGAGGCTATGTGATGATAGAGTTTCACTTTATTCATAATTGTTCTATGGTTCAATAGAACTTAAATCCATAAGATCTCTCTCTTTTTCTCCTTTGTCAGATGGTTTTCTAGGTGGGATTTCTTGGAAAGGGAGATGTTTCTATGTTTGAGGGAGAGAAAAGGGGAGTTTTGATGCTTTAATGGTTTTGTGGCTAGAATAGTAATTGTGAAAGGTTAGTTTGTGAATTGTGATGTGATGTCATTTATGTATAGTTGTGATTTATGAAGTTGGAAGTGTTGTGATAAGAAACTCTATGGTGATGTATTTCTAAACATGGTAAGAATTATAATGATTGAATAAACTGTCTTTCAAAGCAAATGAGTTATCTTGTGATTATGTTCAACAATAGTTGAAATGCTTTAAGGTGTTAATTTGAGGAATGTTGAGAAGACGTGGAGATTTTGTATGACTAGAGGGAAACCCCCTTGTGTGGTTAATGTTTCCTAGTTGGTCGTGTGATTGACATGAATTTCTTGTGTAGGATTACTCTAAGGTTGAAATATTGTATGATTACCTAGTTAGGAAGTTGTGGAGTAATGCTAGCAAAAGGGTGGAGTTTATAAATTAAGATTTTTGATTTCCAAATGAATCTACCTTAATTGGTGGTAAGGGAAAGGAGAAGTGTTGTCCATGAGATTGACTTAAGTGGTGCCTAAGAGTTGAACGAGATGGCGTTTAAGAGAGTTTTTCTAGTATTGTATCCTAGGAGGAAAGTATTCTGCTCAACTTGTAAGGTTTACTTTTAGTATTGATGTGTTGAGTTAAGGTTATTGTGAGATCCTACCTTATGAGAGGTATAATTGTACTTTTAAGTATGAGGCCTTGAAGATATCTTTACCCTATGTTGGGTAGAATGAGTGACTAGAAAGGTAGTTGATATGCTCATTTATCCTTTTTGCTGTTATTCATGTTTGATACCAAATCCTTAGTAGTTTTGTAATGATTAAGAGTCTTGCGTAATAGTACTAGTTATCATGTGTTGTACATGAAGTTATATTACTTAAGGTCTAATGTTAAAGAAGCAAATTAAATCGAAATTTTCCATGATGAATGTTAAGTAGTATTGCATGTAGTGTACTTAGTCCAACAGAATCCTCAAGGGTCACTAAGTGGGAGTGGTAGTATGGGATTCTACTCTCGCAATGCACTAACTGTAACTTAACAAGTCCCTTGGGATTAAGTTAGTATGGTCTTGTCTCTGATATGTAATGCCATCTTGATAATGTTGCTGGAAAGGTGCTTTAGTTTAATTTTTAAGCATGTGACATATTGAAGTTTTAAGTTCACGGTAAAGATGTTCAAATATTGAGAAAATTGCATTTTTCATGAACAATGGTTTCAATGTGTTTAGAAATGATGTTTATGAGAATATTTAATGTCAAAAAGGTAGTTCCTCCATAATTGAAGGATAATAGAAGATTTTGAAATACGAATGTTTTGCTAAAGTGTTTGTGTTGGAAAGTTTTGAAAGTGTGAAGTTGTTCTACTTTTTAGGAAGCGCCTTGACTATGATGTTTGAGGCTTTATTGTAATGTGTTATGTGATTCTATGTGAGTCCTTGATTGTCTTAAAGTTTTTTGTTTTATTCGAGGACGAATGTTGTTTTAAGTGGGGGAGAATGTAACACCCTAAAACGAACTAATGTGAATTAGAGCTTCGTGAATGTCTCTTGTGTTAATTTTGTGTTAAAGTGAGTTATATTGATCTTCTTAGGCAATGTTTGAATTTTTGTTATTTTTGGAGGTCAAACATCGGAGAACGTCCATGAAGGTCGCAAATTGTGCCTTAGAGGGTTCTTGTGTGTCTTGGTGTGTTTAAGTGAGTTTTACGTGTTCGTTTTGCTTGAAAGTGATGCGGGATATTCCTAAGACCTAGAACAATGTGTTTAGAGGTTTGACGTCCGAGTATGACCCCACCTAGGACAAGCGAGGGGCCTTATAAGAGGACCCCACCTCATGAAAAGAATATGCTAAATAGTGACCAAAATTGGACCGAAGGGATGATCCGTTGGTCAACCAACGGTTCGTCAACCATGGATGTCGATTGGAATTTCAAGGAAGGATAGCCTGCTCTTTAATTAGGCTTATTTTCAACCAAGGAACCACACTAATAGCCATTGATGGACAAATGGTTCGGTGGTTGATCCGTCTGTGAGTGTGCCCCAGAAGCTGCAATTTTCCTGTAATGACTTTGGGTATTTGGTAAATTAGTCCCAAGAAGTTTTCTGAACCTTGAGTGATATTTTTAGGGTTATTTTGGTATATTAAAGTGTTTCAAACCCTATGAATTGTTTTTGGACTTTGTTTCCTAAGAGTCAAAACACATCGCACTTAAAAAAAGACTCTCTCAAGTCTTCTTAAAAGCTAGAACTCAAGAAAGATAATAAGGGGATGTTGGTTGTCAAGTTCTTCATCAATATCAGTGGGTTTTCATCAATGTTATATGTGCTATCAATCCATGAAATCACTTCCATTCAAGGTGGCCATTCTAATGAATATTTAAAAAGGGTTTTCAACCCCAAATCCTCCTATCTTTAACTCTTAATATAGGTCTTGTATGAAAATGTTCTAAAGATACAAATATGATGTTTGTAAAGTAAGTTTCTGATTTTAATGCTAAAACTTCAATGAAATCATGTTAAAGATTTTTATCAAATTGAGGCTTAGGAAATGGGTGAAAGCTTTGCTTTACTTGTGTTGTTATTGATGTTTGTCTAGTGCCTTAAGGGATAATTTATGATGAACTATTGAATAAAATGTTATAAGAAAGATTGGGTTAAAGGGTAAGTTGATTAAGTTGTTTAATTTTAATTTATGAAATGTTCTTGATTGGTATGATAAACTTCTTAGTGGCGGTGTTTACTTCAATTGTACGAAGGTGTAGTTACTTGTGTATTGTGAATGAGGCAATCAAGGAATATTACATGAAGAAAGATGGAAATGAAGATATTCTTCTTAATGTGTTTTCAAATCTTTTTATGAAAATCATGCTAAGGGTTATGTCTAAATGACTTATATAATTATGTGATGCATGTTAAAGTGTGTGATGTGATGACAGAAATTATAAGCATGTATAGAATGAAATGTTAATGAAATGAGACTTATGGGTAAGGTCTGTTCACATGCACACAAACTCATACTTTAATTATTAAATGAAGTTAACAAATATGAATGAAAAAGGAAGTTTAGGGGTGAACACTTATTGTGAGTTGAGATGAAGTGCGTAGTAGCAACCACACTACCTCCAAAAAGCATTATAATATAGGTTGAAGGGTGGATACCCTTCGTGAGTTGAGATGTGGTGTCGAAAATTTATCCTTACCTTTAGTAGTGAATGCTAAGAATTCGTGGGGAGTTGTACCCACGACCGAGAGGATATGCAGAAGAGGTGGTTACACTTCGTCAGTTGAGATGTTTTATACCAATGTAACTCTTGAGATGAGTACTCCTCGTAAGTAGATAATGAGTTACTTAGTAGACATCCCCTTATATTTTAACTATGCTCCCACATAGGTGTAGCCATAGGGATAGCCATGTAAAATCTAAAAAACAAAAGTAAGACCTCATCCTCAGAATGTGAGGGACCCTTCTCCTATTAGGGAAGTATCAGAATTCCATGTTTTTTCTCTCACGGTCTATGTAAGTAAACCTAACTCCCACAAATGTAATGAATGGGCTAAGTCCTCAAAAAGAGTGTACTACTTAAGGTCGGTAGCGCAATGGGAGGCTATTTAGCCATTGCACTAGGAAGACATTCCAAAATGGGAGTCTTGGTGAGCCTTTTATGAATTGAATGAAGTAAGTATCCTAAAAGAACGTACTACTATGGGTAGGTAGTGGAATGTGACGCTATCTATCCATTACAATAGGTAGACCTTCCGAAAGGGAAGTATTTGTGCCAAGCCTTCTAAAAGAGTGTACTACTTCGGCATTCTGAAGGAGGAGTCTTGATGTATTGCTTGAGTGTTCTTCTAATGTCTTGTTACTGAGTGTGGGGCTTGTTCTCGCGAGGTGCGTAAGCCTAAAAGGGGTAGTCTTTGGGATCACTTAGGTGTGTATTGAAGAAGGTATATCTTTATTTCCTTCATTTCATACCTTGATAAGTCTTAGGATAGCCTTAGTTATGGAAACTCCTGTGGAAATGAGTTCACTTCCTGTTTGCTTGGACTTGGAAATTCACTATATTTGAATACGGTTAATTCACTTTAATGTCAAAATGAATTCATTGTAACATTTTGAAGTTTACTATAAAATACTCCTTTTTTTAAAATAAATGAAATACTTCTTTAAGTGTTAAATGATGCTTCATATGTTGTTTACTTCTATATTCTTGAATGTTTTGCTTAATTGGCATGAAAATGAGTTTTTACTAAAATATCCCTTTTTGCATGTTTTTGCATATGCCATACTTAGTACATTATTTTGTACTAACCCCATACTTTTCAATACTCTATAAGTACAGGTTTTGGAAACTAGTTTAATGTTATGAAGGAACGATGGGGACTTGATTCTCCCAAAACAAAGGATGTCCTCATATATTCAAGGGAGTAGTTCTTAATTCTTTTAGTTTTGTATAAGTTCTTATGTATTTATTTCAAATGTAAAGGGTCATATCCCTAAGTTATTTATGGTGTATCTTCATGTTTGTCTTGTGACTATGAGATTTCTTAGTATTTACAAAAGATTCCTTTTTATGTTATATGTAGTGAATATTTTTAATTTCGTACTAATTTTCATGTCATATATAATGAAAGATATTTAAAGGGCTTGTACAAGCTCCTAATGGTAATGTACGCCCTGTCATGACCAAGGATTCATCCTATCTTCTAGTGGGCACTTTTAGGTCGTGACACAAACCATTGTGTTTTTTTTGTTCTCTTTACTTTTATGTCTAGAGTTTATGTGCGCGGAATCCCATGTCTTTTGTTCATGTCAGGTTAGATTGTTTGAGAACATATTGTCAGGAAGACTACCCATATTATGAATACTTTTCTAGTTATGTCATAAAGAATGTTTTAGGTTCTTCCACATTTTCTATGGTTCAATGTAATGGATGCTTATAGCTTGTATAAGATCTCTTTGGGATCAAATACACCATGTTACGACTAGGGGGTTCTTTTTGTTCGTAACAAAACTATCCTTAAGTTTTTCATATGGTTATCCTCACTCCTTAAGTGGTTCATATAGCATATATACCTCAAGTGGTTCATATAGTTGATAATAACAATCAAGATACCTTCAAAACACTCGGTTCCTTAGGTCCATGAAAGCCTCCGAAGAGTTCGCAAAAGATATGCCTAGGAACTCATAATGACCATATCTTATTTGGTAGAGAAGTTTTGCGTATAAACACTTCTCTCTCTATGTTTTTGATAACCTGACATGAAGTCAATCTTTGAAAAGTAACTCTCCCCCTGTAACTGGTAAAGAAAATCATCAATATTAGGGAGTGTAGACTTATTCTTTATAGTGGTTTTGTTTAATTTTAGGTAATCAACACATGTCCTTAGTGACCATTCTTTCTTCTTCATAAATAATATCGAAGAACCCAATGGGGATATGCTTAGCTTCTTAAAAACCTTATCTACAAAATCGTTAAGTTAGTTGTCGCATACGGGGAGCACCCCCTAGACATCACCAGCTAAAGGGGACATTTCGTTAAAACCATGCCAAGTTCCTTTGACAAGCCTTATGCACAACCAAGACCACATATAAGACAATAATCATATATTTCCTTCGGATATTAACATATTCAACACAATACAAACATCATCAAGTATAGTCAAGTCAACATGTGTATAGCATATTAGAATTATATTAAAAGCAACGCAAATATCATTCTATAACAACAAAGCATGTAGAAGAGATCATCGAATTACAACACAAGCAAAACCCATACTCATATTCCCTTACCAAGCTTACTAGTTCAATTGCCAAGTGAAGCCCCGTAACCCCACCGAACCAAGTAAGCAAAAAAAGGAGCATAAATAATGTCTAAGTTCACATAACATAACATCATGAGTATTTATCATAATATATATAATATAAACTAATAACATGTTCTTAATTGAAATCAACAACATATATAGAGAAAATGCAAAGTATCGAGGACAACTAGTGCAATGTATAGGTAGTGTCCCATACACCTACCTAGAGTAAGTCAAACGCCTTAAGTAAAATTAGTTAAGAGTTCACTTTATTACTTTATTTTACTTTCGGGAACACATACCTTAACCAACATAGACCACATGAGCGAATGTGGAATACCGTGTCATGAAACCCTACACAAAAAAAGATGGACAACATGCCAAGGTAATACTAAAACATGAAAATAGCATCGAAGTGGATCCAATAGCTAGCATTCTTATGGGGGAAACATAGTTCAAGAACTAGGACATGTTTGAGACACATTTTATGCCTTTGGCATTGTAATCTCAATCTCATGAGTACAATAGTGAACCTACCATCCCTACTTCGTAAGGGACACTCCTCACTACTTGTTCACTTAGTCCTAAGCTAGAGTCTTTTCTGAAATGTCTTTCTTTAACAATCATAAATTAGTTTAGGTTGTAGGAGACTAACTCCTTGTATAGCCATAGACATTAGCTTAATCGGAATTGATTAAGAACGTCCTTTCAATACAACCCTCATGTTTGAGACTAGCACACTAACATTATCATATCATAGAAAATCACGTAGCTACTTCATAAACAATCTTATATCATAACGTCTTAAATAATAATCTCACAATCCACATAAATCAAGAAATTTCAATTTCATCACCATAGCAACACCTACTTAATCCAATTACAAGATATACTATAATTGAACTTCATAACCTAGTAGAAGCCATCATAATTGAAGTAACGGTTTATGATAGTAAAGTCTTACCAATTCTCCTTCAAAAGCCATCATCGATGGTCTTACCATCAACCAACCAATTTCATCAAATAATAGGTGTAATAACATCATACAGTAGGAACTGAAACAAAAACTAAGTCAAATTGTCATGACCGGTTAGCACCCACCATAAGTAACATGGGGCACTTGACCTCTTGGAGGTCTTATACAAGACCATAGTTATCTCTCATCGCAATGTCATAGGTAAATTAGCGGAAAATTCAGAACATTTTGTTCCACATGATATGCAAGAAACTTTTCTTCATATATATAAAATAACGTAAGAACATATTTAGACTCTAGTCTCTTATAGACATCCTAGACTTAACATCATAATAGTACATTAGGGACATGTCTCTTATTAGATAATACATAAGTACAATAATACTATACTTTACAGTAAATCAAAATTTAAGAGATCCTTGGACTTAAGGATTCCTTTCCTTGAACATGGGACTTAGATATGAAGCTCCTCGTCTTTTAAAGACATCCTTTAATCTTTCATAAACTACGCTTTTTGTAAAAAGTAGAGATGAAAGGAATTAGTACAACAATGCACTATGTAAGGGAGGCATGCAAAATCATACATTTAAAAAAGACATTTTACTTGAAATTGTACCGCATGCATTTTTGAGAAAACTTCATACAACTTTGATACAATAGCATTTGTACAGTTCACATACTTTATATTGGCATATTCAATATTCATATGTCACGATAGGAATCAAGACCCCAAATGAGAAAGGCTTCGTTGACCTCTCAGAGGTCGCAGACAAGCCTACATACATCATTCTTACTTAATCCAGTTTAATTTTAGCGGAAAATTTGAATTTTTTTTTTCATATTTCATGCTACACATTTTAAACTTAACATTATAGGCGTTTACAAATCAAAAATCTAATATAGAGACAATCAAATGAAAGAAAATTTAATAGATGTATTAAATGTATTCTTGTTAAAAAGGCACCAATATAAAGTCCGAACAAAAGTGGAAACAAACACTAGTGGAACATGTTGCACTAGCTATATCCTACATCTAATCTGGATAATAACAATAGACATCCTCGAAAGTAAGAGGGCCTACCATGTCCGGATGAAAGCTCCTCGTCCGAATAGCTGCAACGTCAACCTATGAGCTCTAGCGTCAACCTGTGCCTGCACCTAAAATTGTAGAATTGTATCGGATTAGTACACACTTATACTAAGTATGATATATGCAAGCATACACCAAGTACATGAATGAGTAAGAACAACTCTTTCCTAACAACATGATAATAGAAAGTCAAGTCAGTAGACTTGCAAAAATGGGATTGGGAAAGTTAGCGAGCTTTCAAAATTTGTATTAAGAAGGTTATGACATGAGAGTAACATGCATCATCATACTCATCATATTACACACAACATATAAGACCTTGGAATCATGGAATTGACATTAAGACTTCTAAAAATGAGGGCTCAACATATGGGACCTCAACTAGGGAGCCTTCTTTAGCAAACATAGAGTCTGTTTTGTTCGTTCATACGTACTTCATTTCATTTCATTCATAGGCTAGCGTAAACACCAACTATACCTAATATGTAGTTTAAGACTTTCAGCGGGTTCACTGTTCAGTGATCAAGAATGACCTAGTGCCATTACTTAAGTCTAGCGCACCTCTTGATCATCCTGTCCTAACACCTTTGGTATCGTTCATTTCTTTATGCACATAATTTGAAGCTAGACTCATTCATTCATTGGGAACATTAACTTTAACAGACATAGATCATGTGAGAATCATGAAATCCAGTGTCTCCCCCACACCGAAAAGAGGTGGAATCACCGGCCAAAGTGACCCAAAACATTGTAGCGTACTTGGGAATTGAACCCCGCTAGATCCCTATATTGGCGGTATATGTTAGAAGACTAGGAGATAAAGGAGAACCATACTCGGCATGCCGGACAGTCTCATCTCATGTGAGTTACGTAAACCTCCGCCCTTACCGAAAGAAGGCACACTGCTCATAGCTAGTCTACCGATGCTCAATATAAAATTCCATTACATTCACTCGTATATCATGGAAGCTGGCTTCCTGTATGAGGACATCATAGCTCAACAAATAATTTCTTATTTCATCATTATTATTAAGTCTGTTAATCTCAATACTTTTATTAGAGTTTTCATAGAGACTGGCCTCTTCACTAACTTTACATTCTCATAGGTGAGTACGTTTTGGTAACATTTACCTAGGCTCATTTGAGGTTTCTCTCATCATTTACATTATCCTCATATCATATTGTCACAACATTCATTAACGTTAGAACATTTTCTCTTCATAATTACTCACCCCTTTTTACGTGAACGTTTATTTCATCATTCGCCAATGCACTTCGTCATTTAGTGTGTTTCACAATCTAACTTAACCCTTCTAGGGTTTCATCATTTCATTATTCATTTCATCATTTCATTAGTTCATTGTTCATTTCATCCTCTGCCAATGCACTTTGACATTTAGCGTGTTTTACACTATTACTTAATCCTTCTAAGGTTACACCATTTCATTTCATACATCTTAGGTTCACATATTTTTAAACGTATGCTAGATTTATTGGTCTATACATACAAGCCATGAGGCTTCATATATAGTTCGTTTAAGTGATTCATATCTTCCTAATATTATGTGGTACAAGACTTATGAATCTTGTATATATGCAAAGATCTTAATTTCGATCTGAGTAGGCATCATTAGTCTTTAATATTTAATTCACGTACGACTTATATATTAATACATAATTTGGGCAAGGGAACCCGGTTTTGAATCCCTTGGACAACACTTACATTTTTCATTTATTATATTATGGTCCACATGACTTGGGGACACAAGATCAAGCCCCAACGCCTTCAATTTCTTTTAATTTCTTTTCTTTACATTTTATTTTTCTGGGCCGAGGGGTTGTGCGATCGAATCCACAGAGACCCTTTTTATTTAAATTTCTTTTTCCGTGGCTTCTTCGAGTTGACTATGAGGTTGTGGGATCGAAACCCCACAATCTCACTTTATTTTTCATTTAACTCTCCTTTTCCGCCTAGAGGTTGTGGGTTCGATTCCCAAGCCTCACACTTATTTTCTGTTCATTTATACTTAAGCTTTACCAAGAGGTTGTGGGTTTCAACCCCACTCCTCTCATTTCTTATTTTCATACTTTATTTCTAGCAAAGACCATAGTTCGAATCTCCTTCACCACATTCTTTTAATTTCTTTATTTTCATGGTTTTTAACATGGTGAGGTCAAAGATTCAATCCTCCATGACCTCACTTATTTTAATTATTTTTTTCACAACATCTTGAACCCTCTTAACTTTACTGAAACTCATCATTTGAAACTGGAAAATTTGTAGTTTTTTTCAGCATCTTTTCATCAAGGTACACATTACTTCTTGGGGAATTCCATAGTTGATTTAGAACGTTTTAGGTGCATTTTTATGGATTCGATTAGCCAAGAGTTTCTCACTCAATTAAGCCACATTACACTTCATATGAAAATCAATATTTGCATAAGATTTTGCATGTAGGATCACAACCATAACATTACAATTTTGAGCCTTATCCCGACAAAACCTAGTCACGGTCACATTTTTGCACACATATGCACATAATTTGGAACACATAGGTTGACTTTCATTTGATTTCCAACACACATACATGATCATATTCATCAACAAAATGCAACACACGCCTAATATCTACAAGAAAACATAACAAACCTACGAATCATTGATATCTAGAGACAGGGACATGCAACGGGGAAACAATCCTAGTTTTCGGACGGAATATACTGAATCTTAAGGGGTCTCTTGGGAAAGGGACCAGAAGAGAAGACAACTCATACCTTTTTAACATTAAAACCTCGAATTGCTGCCCAAAAACTTCTCCAAACACACGTCTAACACCGAAAGTTCAACACCCCACTCGACCGAAAACCTTCTCTTTGCTTATGTGATTGATTATCATTTTTTTTCTTATATTTTCGTGTGAGCTCTTGAAGTGTGAAGAAACTTGGTAAATTTTTTTGTTATTGAATATCATTGGGCAGAGAGAAACGTGAATGGGGGAAGAGAGATTGAACGTGAAATTGAGATACACGTGAGAGAGTGATAGTTTTATTAGGCTTAGGAGTCTAGTTAAGGACTTAGTCAAATAAGGTTTTTATTAAATGATAAAAACACGATTTCCCTTTTATTTTAAATCAGCTAATAATAATAATTATTAATTAATCACAATAATTTATCAACTTAAATTAGAACAAATTTAATTCATTGCTTCCACCTAGGTTCGAACTTGGGTGGAGCAAGACTTCACTCTAAGAGCCAATTTTCGGCCTTCTCTCACCAAAATACCCCTCCAACTTATTAATTAAATAATTAATTATATATTTAGAGTAATTACAATTACTACCCTTAGCCTTGAAAAAGACTATTTTACCCCTAGACCCTCCAAACTTAAGATTTCGCCTTTTGAAGTCAGGTAAAAACTCATCCCAATAAATCTTCATATTTTGAAGCCCTACATGGTTAGACCCAACCTTAACTACCTCAAACAGCTCCCCAAGTTATTTGTCTTGGCTCTTGTAACGGTTCAGAGGTCTGGTTCTACGTTCATCAACCCGTGAAGCAAGTCTAATCATAGGCATTCTAGACATATTAAGCATTACTTAACGTATCAATTTTTTGGGTTGTTAAATCATATATCACATAAAATCATACAATGAATTAAGGCATATATGATGTCACATTAAAGTAACCTATTTTCCCTTTACATCAAGAATATTTCCTTTACAGTAAAATTCTTTTTCTATCTCATCAACCTCCCAAGTAACCCTCTAGTGACATTTGGTTCAATGCATCACCTTATTCTTACAAGGAAAACAATCCATATAACTTACATAAGTGAAAACATACCATCATAATAGTATAATACATCACAACATATATTCAAGTCAAGACCAAAAGGCTTACAGTGAACTTCTATTCACTTTGTACATATACTAATTTTACTTCACATAAAAAAATTATGAAACTTTACTCACAATCCCAATCTAATCCTACTAGTCCAATGTACATGTGAAGCCCCAAAACCTCACACACACATAGTAAACCTATCAACAGATCACAAGACTTAAAACTTCATAAATCAAAATAACACTATATTCAAATACATACACTTCAAATTGGACCTTAGTAAACTTGTCATATTGGAAATTTATATGATGCATATAATCTCAACATGCAGACACTAACACAATGTCATGCAAGAGAACCATAAACATGTGCGCATATATTAGACCACCTTCCTAGAACTCCCATAGAGAGGTACTTGTGCAATGTATAGATGTGTTCATTACTTCCACCTATCCTAAGTATCTTCCCTTAGAGTATCCTAGTTAGGCTCCCTTCACTTTACCTTAATTCCATTTTCCATTTTACTTTTGGGAAACTATAGACTCAAAGGAAACTAATACCATGGGTGCTAAACATGGAATTTGGTGTTGTCAGCATTACACACATGGAAGGTGTTTCACATAAACAAAGTATAACATTAACACATGTGCTAGCATATTAGGTGAAATTAACTTGCTAGATCATATGTGGCAAGAATAGTTTATGGAACTAGGAGATATACATCACCATGTACATGCTCATTAGTATTGGAGCCTCATATCATAAGAAACCATGGGTGAATCTTCCTCAAGGAAAGTCAACACTTCATATGAACCATAAGTGAGTATTTCTCCAAGGGAAGTCAACAACTTATGAGAAACCAATGTTGAAGCTTCCTCCAAAGTAAGAAAACACCTCTCTTTATCAAGTTCACTCGGTTCTATGCTAAGTTAACTTTCTTAAAAAGAATTTTATTAACATTACTTATAAAAGGTAGGCTTTGGGAGAGTCATATCCTAATATGCTTAGCTCATAGGTCATAGGTGAGATATCATCAACCTATATCATGTGAGAAACCGTTTTACATTTACATAGCATTTGTAAGAACCTTTCTAGTTTAGGGTACACTTGATCATACATTCCAAGGACCCTCTATTGACAATATTTTCATACATGTGTGTTTGTGTATATTTATATGTGAGCAAACCTTTCACATAACAGAGAAATGTAACACATGTTCATATATCAATGCATAAATCTCTAGGAGTGACTATCTGAGCTATACTTTCATACCAACACTTTAAGACACTATTTACATTAATATTTCATCATATGTTAGACTTAACTTCATAGTATCTAAGTAAAATTCATAAACATTTCATACAATCCTATGCATGTACTTGGAAGACCAAAATAGGAATAATCCTATCAAGGCACACATGTCTAATTCATAAACAAAGTTCCATATCCTTCCCCATACTAGTACACCTATCAAGTCATCCTAGTGAATGATACATCACATAACATTATAGAATGGTTAGTCATAGAAGAAGACTCATTTATCCAAGATTACAAGGTCATCACACTAAGGTCTAGTATTTATGCACCTTTATTAACGTTACTTTCCATAGGACATTATAGGACCTCATCATAGAAAGCACATATACATAAAGTTAACATTACCATTTACATGCTCATAACATTGGTCATACAAGCTAGATTATAACTAGAACAGGAAACTAGGAATAGGCTTCACATAGGGTGATCATCACCAACACACATTCATAGTATAATTTCCTTCAAGGCAATGATCACATCACATTTATATTACAATAAGGTAAACACCGCACCATAAGTGAACCATACCACGCAATGCCATACAAGGATTCATCAACTACTTATTCTATAAGAAACTAGAAGAGATAGGCATTCATACCAATTTCTCACAACAAATATAAAAGTGCAGCAAAAAAATGTGCTTTAATCATAAGAGAAACAATGTACAAGTCCTTTCAAGATCATAATACAACCTAATACGATACATCACATATATAATAGAAAGTATTGAGATATATATCATCGACCAACTTCCCTAGTATTGATCATCAATCATATTAATAAATAATATACATTTAGGGCTGTAGCTAAAATATATAGAAAAACATAGCTATTCATGATTCAGTTACCCTAGAATATAGATTACATCATATAAATAACCATATCAAGTCTATACGCTAGAAGAACGTAAATATATTATTACAAATTCAATTGTTATCGATTCATGTTGGATAAATTATACATAATTATCCTCACATAACACATATAGGCAGTATCTAAGGCAATTCACCATATTTGAGCCACACAGAAACAATCCTAACGTCAAGATCACAAGTTACTACATGATAGACTAGCCTTATTCAAAACCATCAAACTTGACCCTCATGGATAATTAGTCAACTATTGATCATCAATACACATACTAGACAGTTGTTATAAGCATATTAATATAATTGGATCACAATTATATACATTAAATCAAGACCATAAAGTCATACATAGGCTAAAATCGAGTTTGTGAGAGAGCAAGGTTTTATTATGCAATTAGATTTAAAATCACATCCAAATCAGTAGATAATCATCAATACATTAATATAGAGCCATTGAAATCAATTTGACGTAGAAACAATGGCTATATTGAAGAAGAAGATATTTGATCATGAAACTTCTTTTAAAACATTGAAGAGGACTCTCTAGATTAATGATTAACTAGTGATTAAGGATCACCATACCTTTATTAGATGAAGAATCCACTAAAATTTTGTGAAGAACCCATGGGAATACATGCTCTAAGTCTTCCTTGAGCTTCATCTTCAATGGAGCTTTCTAGAGAGGAAATATTGGGAGAGGGAGGTTTTAATTTTAATAGGTACGGGATATTCACGTTTTTAACATAAATAATATACCAAAAAAGGTAAATAAACCTCCTAGGGTCATGTTACCACGTGTGGTGAATTTCCATTCACCCCATAACTAGGCAGCGTTGATGGCAATAACTGAAGACAGCATCACCGGCTAGCCATCGACGCCACGTTGGCCCATCAACAGACCGTTTGTGTGTTTCATTGTTTTAATATTAGAATGTTTTTTGGCTGATACTTCCCTAGGGTATGTTTCCATCGACGCCTTCTCATCGACGGGGCTTCAGTGAACTGACAGGGCGTTGTTTGGCTCCGTCATTACAACCTTAGGGTCTCTTCTAAGGTCCTCTTGTGGGGACCATGGTGAGTCGTACCCGGACATTTACAATTTAAATATACACCTTAAATGTTGAAAAACTTCCATGAAAGTTTCACTCAAATTGAATACGTAAAACACATCCAAAGATGCAAAGCACACTCAAGACACACATGAACATCTCATGGGCTAATTGTCGAACGTCATGGACGTTTGACCTCCAAACTTAATTAAAATCAATAAAATAACTAAAAATACAATTGTAAATCCAATAAGTATATAATAAACTCATGACACACACATAACCACACAAAAGAATTTAAGGCCCCTTTGGTGACTAGTCGTCGAACGTCTTGGTCATCCGTTGACGGTTTAGTTGTAAATAATCTCAAACATTATAAAATGCTTTGATAACACATTATAAACAATTTTAGGAACCATATAACACTTTAGGCTCTAGATACCCTAACACATTTTGGGGGTCTTACACAAATGCATCAGTGCAATTCAATGCAACACCAAATAACCTAGGGTTAGGTAATTAGGGTAAATTCATCAGCTTTCCCACATACTAGGTTAAAAATCAAGAACTAATAATATTGAACAATAATACATAATATAATAACAATAATAATCATTAGAAGTACAAAAACACAACTAGGAAGATAAATCTCTGATTAGAAAGAGACCCATGTTTAATACAGCTTTTGGAAAACAATTTTTAAAGCAACCTTTGGGGAATGTAATCCAAAAGGTGAAGAGTTCCCATAACTTCATAATAGTTGAATATTGATGGACAAAAGTTGACTTCTTGCTGCCATATAGCCCTTAACATTTCCCAAATCCAGTAAGTACCCCTAGATGTAACTGGCGTCATCGTCCACGTTGTGGACTAGGGATAGTCTCTTATAATTCATCATTATATTTATAGGTTAAACATGTGGAAAATTTAAAAATTTTCATCTACACTACATCATGAGGTTTACTTAGACACTCTCTTACACATAATATATTCACAACGAATATACATTGACACTTCGTATAAAAAGAATAGTCTTCTACTTTTATCGCATATATATATATATATATATATAATACATAAAATAGTTTTAAATTATATGTCTCATATTAAATCATCTAAACGGTATCAAATCAACATGGGCATATGCCTTTACATTTATGTAGAAATGTTACCCGAAATGCATCAAAATATACAACGAAGTCCTTGGTACCCTTCTGAAGAGTCAACACCGTAGCAGAAGTACGTCAGTATTTCATGATCTTGAAGATACCTTCACATGTCTCTGTCTACTCAAATTTCATACTCTTTGGGGTCAAAGTAGTCAAGGGATATGCAATGGATGAAAAAAAATCCACAAACCTCCAATATTAACCCTCTAGACCCGAGAAACTCCTAATACCAGTTGGAGTAAATTCTCAAGCACAGTTTTTTACCTCATCAGTTTTCATAGGATCAACCTCAACTCCCTCACTACAGACTATATGACCGTGAAGTACCACCGACCTCAACAAAAAATCACATTTTCTATAGTTGGATAATATTTGGTTTTCCTTAAGTATTTGTAACACCACCCTCAAATGTTCCATGTGTTGACCCTTATTTATCAAATATACCAAGATGTCGTCAATGAAGGCAATGACAAATGAATTTAGGTAACTTCAAAACACCCTATTCATGAGATCCATAAATTTTGTTGGGGAATTAGTAAGACCAAAGGACATTACTAGAAACTCATAATTACCATATCTTGTTATGAATGCCATCTTTAGTATGTCCTCACCTCCCACACTAACTTCGTTATACCCCAATCTAAAGTAAATCTTAGAAAAGTTTCATGCCCCTTGGAGTTGATCAAACAAGTCATCAATCCGAGGGAGAGGATAATTGTTCTTAATGGTCACTTCATTGAGGTTGTGATAATCAATGGACATCCTAAGGGACCTATCCTTCTATATCACAAACAAATCCGGACCACCCAATGGATAAATACTAGGTCTATTGAAGCCTTTGAATAGTAAGTCCTTGAGTTGATGTTCAACTCTATCAATTCTGCCAGAGCCATTCAATAAGGAGGACTTTAAATGGGGCGGTATTCGATAGCAACTCAATACAAAAATCAGTTACCCGTTCGGGAGGTATTCCTAGAAAATCATTAGGAAAAACCTATGGAATTTACCTTACTATAGGGACTAACTCAATGGAAGGGTTTTCAGAGTCTAAATATTTGACTCTTACAATGTTATTTAGACACCCTTTTTAGATTGTAACGAACCGAAACTACACCTTCAAAGATGGGAGCACACATAGGTCGGAACAGTTACGTACTTTACTTTAAGAAGTCTTCTACATGACATAGCTATGATTCATAACATAGACATGAAAAGTAGTGCAAAATTAAAACTTTTCATGAATAAATCAATAAAGAAAACATCTTGCACAAAAGCTAAGGATTTGATCATATCTACACAAGCAACCTTAAATACATGATATAAATATCTTAGCAACACATCCCTTTATTTAAATGAAAAACACATAATAAGTCTTTAGGAAAGAAATTAACAAATACTACTATGCCTCGAATATATGAGGATATACTTAGTCTTGAGAAAATCATTCCCAAGATGGACACTCTAGGCTAGATATTTGAAAGACATTAATACAAGAAGGATTTTATGTATGCACCCTTCTCTAAATAGGACCTATAAGTTATAATTATGTGCAATATGATAGTAGAATCCCATAACACCACAAAAAGTTAGTGATCCTTGAGGATTCTTTTAGATTAAGCACCATACATTAGTCACTTCTAACTTCATCACATGGAACTTTGTTTTAATATGCTCCCTTAAAATTAGACCTTATGTTATCTAACTTCATTTAAAACACTTGAAAGTACACACCAAGACTACCCTTTCGTATGGTCTACTTAGTGAATAGATAGATAGCGTCCCATACCACCACCTACCCTAACTAATTCATTCTTTTAGGAGACAGTTCATTCATCTCTTATAAAAACACCAAGACTCCCATTTCGAAAGGTCTACTTAGTGCAATGGATAGATATTTTCCCATACCACCACCTTCCATAAGTAGTACGTTCTTTTAGGAGACTTATTTCTTTCATTATTTTTTTGTGGGAATAGCTTTAACCAACGTAGACAATGAGAGATAGACATGGAATCCCGATACTACCCTTATCGGATGAGGGTTCCCCATTTTCCTAGGGTGCGTTCCTTCTTTTAGATTTACATTGCATTGTCAAATAGCTACACCTATACTGGTGAATAGTTAAAGGATAAGGAGATTTCTACTAAGTAAATAGCCTTCTATTAATAAGGAGTACTCATCTAAAGAGGTACATAGGGTACAACATATCTACTCACAATGTGCATCCACCCTTTCTTAAAATACTATCAGTGCTAAGCATATTTCCCCCACGGATTCTTAAAAATTCATTACTAAAGGTCAGAGATAACATTTGGATATCCCATCTGAACTCACAATGGGTATCCATCCTCCAACCTACATTACTAATCTCTTGGGAGTAGTAATGTTTCTACTAAACACTTCATCTAAGCTCACAATGAGTGCTCACCCCAAAACTCCCCTTTTCATTTACACTCTTTAACTTCATTCATTCATTCATTCAAAGAGTAAATGTGTGTGTACATATGAGCACACTTGTCACATAAATCGTCACTTCCATAACATTGGCTTATAAACATGCTTGCATCTTCATTCATCATATTTCACACTTAAATCCTGATATGCATAATCATAAAGTTCCTTTAGATATTATCTCTAGTGTACTTCATACAAGAAGCTTCATAAAACATATCAACAAGAACAACCTCATTATCATCTTGCGTCCCATAACAAGATTCATAAAACAACATCAACAAGAAAAACATTATTTTCATCATACTTCACATACTATTCTTTTATGGCCTCATTCCTAATATATATTAGTAGATTCACATTCATATATTTCAGGTAAAACCACCACAAAAATGTTGACCATACAACTCAAAAGCAATTAATAATAAGAGTTAAGCAAATTCACCAACTTATCATTAATCCGTGTTTTGAGCACCTAAGATCAATTCCCCAATAATAATTATGAAATTGGCCCCTAGAGAAGTAGCTAAGTCACACTATATGCATAAAGAAACTCTAACTCTAAAATCATCAAACTATGTTCATTAAACCCTTTTCTTAAGTCAAAAGTTGATAAAAACCAATAGCATAGTCTCATTGAAATTTTGGCATTAAAATAACCAATTATCATTAGATATAACACATTTGAATCCTTTAAAATATTTTCATGCAAGACCCATACTTAGAGCCAAAGATATAAGAAGTTATGGTGGAGAACTCATTTTGAAATCTATTTGAAAGGGCCTTATTGAATGGAAGATAGTTAAAGGATGACTACCATACCTTATACTTAAGAAACCCTAATGATTTTCAATGAAGAAATTGACCACCGACAGCCCCTTCTTGCCCTGCTTGAATTCTAACTTCCATGGAGAGTTTAGTGAGAGTCTTAAGAGAGAGGGGTTTTGGGTTTTGTAAAATCAGGCCCAAAATTAGGTCTTAGGGTTTGGGACTCTTAAATATACATAATAAACACTAAAAAACGTTCAAGGTCATTAAAATACGTGGGGTGAATTTACCAAACACCCCAAACCAAGGCAGCCTTCCTACAACTTTTTGGTTGTGTCACTTATGAGACCAACCAACGGACCATTTGTCCATCGATGGTTCGTTGGTGATAGTTCGTTGGTTGAGCCTGAAAATTCAAAACGTGTAGGCCTTCAAGTCAAATCTACTGACAAAGTAGACGTTCTGTTGGTTAGACCACTGGTCGTCAATTGATCTCGTTGGTGGACACTCACTAGCTAGTTTTGTGTCCATGTTTTTTTCCCTTATCTAAGGGCCCTTGTTGGTCCTAGGTAGGTTCTTAACCTTATGTTAAACCCATATATATAGAATTATAGATCTTAAGAACACCCTACATCGATTTCAAACAAAATGAACTCGTAAAACTTACTCAATCACATAAGAACACAAAAGCACTATCTAAGGCATATCTTCTGAATGTCATGGATGTTCTTTGACATTAGAACTCCAAACATAGACAAACATCACTCACTTCCTAAAGAAACTAATATAGGACCATTTAACACCAAATTAATTCGAGAAATAATCATGAAACTTTTCATTAACACAACTTCATGAGATTTATTTACACCTCTTGCTTACACATAATATATTGTTATAGAGTATACATAGACCGTTCATATAATATGATTCAATAGTATTCTACTTATTTAAACAGAGTCAAATAAACATGGGCTTAAGCCCTTACACAAATGTAAAAATTCCACATAGGGATTCCAACAATATCTTGAAACAAGATGAATGAAAAGAATGTCTTTAGGATATAACAATGTAAGGTATGTGGAGTGATAGAAAGGCATCATCCTCGGAACATTAGGATTTAACCCTTAGGAGAATTATTCAAGGCCTTCAATCAAAACTTGTAACGAACACCTCATAATGCGTAACCTAAAACGTAGGGGAAAGGGGAGAAATGGGTTTAGCACATCACTTGTACTATGTATGGAATCATATGCACATATAACATAGAAATCATCCTAAAAAGTGATATTTCATTAATGCATGCTGATTTACTTTGACAGCCTTATGCACATTCAAGAACTAATACAATTCAATAGTGCAGATTAACTAAGTCAAGACCATGTACATTAAAAGACCAACAATACAAAATCTTGTCAAGTTAACATGTATATCAATATAATCAAGAACATAATCAACACAAATCTTATTGTCAAGCTATAATAAAAACAAGCATGTGCAAGAGTTCATAATATTATAACAAATGCGACACCATTACTCATACACACTAATTAAGTCCACTATATAGCACAAATCCTAAGCTACGAAACGCAAAAGAATGGTTCCATGAACAATGGGCACATCATAACAGATTTCCCATTAGAGGACTACTACAACTACATTATCGTCGAGGTGCCCCGGTCTAAACATGCCAAGTTGGTTGACAAACCCAAGGGCAAAGCCAGGGGGAGGGGGAAGCCGGAAAGGATAGTTCCTGAGGTTCTAGAAAATAATAAACAGGAGCGTGGGTACCTATAAGCCTGATGGATGGGATAAGAATCATTGTTTAAGTGATCAATGAACCCAACCCCAACACTAACTCTGCTTGGAGAGAGTTTGCATATTAAGTAAATAGAAAGAGAGAAACCTACTTCCGCTCGGTTGCTTATGATAGACCAAAGAAAAGCACTATTAAAGTATAGCAAGGTGCTCGTAAGATAGTAATAACTTGATTGCTAGCTTATAAACCAATATCTACCATACATCATTCCACCAGTCATATTGATTTGATTAGCTTACTGTTCGCAAGAAATTTCGTGTTTGGAAATTAATAACTGCAACAACGAAACAAATGTAAAAAAAAAAAGATTTTCTTCATCAAACTTGTGATTACAACTCTGTGTAAACCTTGATTCTTGTCTCTAATTTATTTTCCTTGATTCAAGGGCTGAAGCAGCATATTTATCAAGCGCAGGATGATGTAGACCTCCTTTACTTGATCGTGAAGAAGAATTAGTCGCACTTCGGATTGATGAGGAGGGATAACTTCTCTTGATCACTTCACCCTTGCTAGAGAACTTTGAGAAAGATGATGTAGTCGATGTCTTGATCTCCTTGTGAATCTTCCAAGATGTTATGGAATTTACATGATGCCTCCACAGAGAATATGTAGCCCCTTTATTTTATATAGTCATGGATTAGGGTTTTAGGGTAGCCTCCAAGTAATCCTAGTTGACCCTTGGGCTTGAAATATGGGGGGGGGGGACGTTTTATAGAAGCCCAACCTAGCCCAATGTAGTTGGATTTGACTTAAGGCAATCTTGACTTAAATAATTAATCCGGTTTTACTAACCCAAAATGTTGACTTCGGTCAATATTTCTTGAATTTAAAAGTTAGTCCATACAAAATTTGGACTTAATCCCATAAAATTTTGCATATCTACACTTACCAAAGTAGGTAAGCTAGTCATATAGCTTGCTTAGCACAAAGTTTAGCCTGCTAACTCCTTTTAACTACTCGTGGTGTAAGCGAGTGTAGAGGAACGAACAGAGCATCTCTCGTAGCACTGTAAGGCAACGAAGTTGCTGCATTGCATAGAGGTTGCTAAAATTGCTGGTAAGAATCGCTATTGTAAGTCTATCGAAGCATACGCTACTTATTGATTATCAAAAAGCAAAACCCCTGGCCATTCCCATCTGGGGCTACCCCTACCCTAAGATAAGATGGTTCCTACCCTCAGGTTAGTAATAGAGCTAACTGCATCGGAAAAAATAGCAATTCCTAGTCCGAATCCTTGACCTAGTTCACGCTCGAAAGCAACAATTCTTCTTCCAATTTCGTACAGAAAATTGTGTATATAAAGAAGAGTTTGTCCTTCTTCAAAGAGATAGAGTCGCGCGACCGATCAATTTAAGATAGAGTCTTCCGTCATCGTTAGAATCATGGGGCGGGTCAAATTACATAAAGAAAGGAGACATATTTAAAAGTGATTAAGGTAGCTCAGCTGGACTGAAAATCCTTGTGTGGTACGAAAGATACAGAGTTGATGAGGAGGCTTTTCTATAATAAAAAAAAGGTATGGTTCTTTCAATTCAGCATCCGGGAAAAGCAGCTTCCCCTAAAACCATTTCTACTACTCTTATATTAGCTATACGAGTCAAATCATAGGATTGAAAGCTGATTGCTACTTTCTTGCCTTGGGGCATCACATTCTGGATAATGTTATAAAAAGTCTTTCCCTACTGTGTGCAGTCTGGTTTGCTTTAGAAGTAAGCAAGCAAAGATAAGTGGTAGCTAAGCGAGAGTGCTTGCGGTGACGAGAAATCTTTTTATTATACCAAACAAATAGAGGAACCGCTATTCCTCACTACTTTATTTACTCTTGAAATACAGGGTAAGCGAACAAGTAGAAAGAAAGTGTTAGCAACAAATTCTATTCTTGTACTAGTCAATGATATGCCTTATTTTGAAAGTTTTTATAATACCAAATCTCCTGCGACTTTGTCCTCCCCTTTTGCTCGTAAGTAATCTCTTCCTAATCAATTGATTGAGATGATCTGAATTATCAAGGGAATCCCTATACTTTTATGTATGTCAATAGGAACTTTGATGGAATGATTTGTTAGTGCTCCCTTAGCACAAGGAAAAGGTAAAGGACAGGTTGTTTCAAGCTATGAAGTTTGGTGAATCCCGAGAGGAGATGCTTCATACAGGTGTGGAAGGGCTTCACATCGAACGAGTTTAATAAGACTTAAAAATAGACGGGATTAATGCAATAAGTAGACAAATAGCGCCCCGTGTAGATGGTTGTTTTCTTTTCGAAAGCATGAACACATAGTCCCAATTTCAGTCCCCGCTAAAGCAATTGTGTCCGGTCTCCATTCATAAATAATATTTTTGCAAATTCGCTAGACTAGTTCGACTGATTCTAAACCTGCTGCACATACGGGTCTCCACATGCATCCTTCTTATAGTAAGCATGAATTTCATATTATTTTTTTCAATTCTCTGCTTCCCCCCAATCCAAAATTTTCAGGTGAAAAGAACAAAGATGACTGAGAGTCACGGTATTTTTAAAGCGCCGGTTCTATCCATTAAAATTCTTCAAAGAGATGATGGATACAGAGCGGTTACCACTCGTAGGCTCCTTCACCAACTAGGCTAGGCCATGAATTTAACGAGTGCACGAACAGAGGCGGAGACAGAGTTACCCCCTCTTTCGATCATCCCTATCAAGATTTTCTCGATCTATCCGAACTTACTTCGATGTAGGATGGAGTTTAAGTCTTAGGGTAAGCAGCTCCGTACGCCATTCGGATATCAGCAGTTTCTGTCCTAAGGCAAGCTCCTGCATCTCTAGGGATAAAGGCATGTTGTTTTTATGCCTTTTCCTTTCACTCAAGCGCTTCCCTCTTATTGTTGATTAAAGGAACTATTTCATCCCTTCGAGCCTCTTGTAGTGATAGAGGCAGGCCGAAGGGTTGAAAGCTCATCCAATTCAATTACACAAAAAGAGAAACCTATGTTAATTAAGAATTGAAAGTCGTCGTTTGTTAGACAAGGCCTATATGTTGTGCATCTCTAGTGTTCTGCTTGTGGAATAGAAAAAGTTTGTTGCATCAACAAAGTGTATTAGTCAAAAAGGCTTACTTAAGCTCATCGATGTGTAATCCTAGGCTGTGAAAGAGAGCGAGGACCAGGAATTGCATCAGATGCATCGAATGCCCTTGCCCTGATAGCAAAAAAGGAAGGAGCTGCTATTGATTGAATCAGGAAGAAGATAACCTCGAGCGGACCTTAGTAGGCCTTTCCGCAGTCAAATTACTAATTTAATGAAATTATTGACAGCTTAAACAATTGATTGCCCTTTGTTTGTTCTTGGCGAGTGAAGTGACTCACACTAAGCCCCGCTTCCTTACTTAGGCAGATTCATCTCCTTCCTTTTTTTGAGAGAATCGTAGTAAGTGCTGAAGATTAAGTTCATGCTCTCTTTTGGGCATATGTAAGGATTTCCCTATAGGTTAGCTGGAGAAGGGGAAATTGACTTCCTCCCTTCATTCTTCTATTCAAGTGGGAGGAAAAAGACTTTTACGCTTTATGGTCTGAATTCAACGGATCTCAAATTATCCATTTTTGAGCTTCAATCCTTGCAAGATTTCAAAGTCTTGCATTCATTGCTTTCTCATTTTCAGGTACAATGTACTTGGCCCCTATAGGAACCTACTGATCTGATGGAGGGAATTCCCATGAAAGAGGCTCACTTGGAAGGAGAGATAGAAGAGATAGCCTCATTCAACAGCACAACTTTGTGCTTTTTCTAGCTTTGGCTTGGCTGGGTTTCTTCCTTTATTGAGTTTACTTGGCTCTTTGCTTTGGTATATGGAATAGAGTCTTTCCTTATAGCTAGTCTTCTGACTTACTCTGGAATATGGATTTTTCATGCCTAGATTTATGGGAAAGATCATATCTAGACTAGATACTGAATCTCATTCCTTATAAATTTCATGGTTTATTCCATTCTTTTGTAAGTCAAGGCATTCGACAAGCAGGATATCGATCCGCTCTTTCTATCACTCTTTCCGATATAGCCGAACTACTTAAACTCGAGTCATTCGCTTCCTTAATTTATTTCCATACTAAAAGAGCTAAATCGGATGGTGACTAGATTCATTCTGTAGCACGGGTTTTTGTAACAGCAAAAACGTTGACCCCTACTACCGGTCCCACATTTGAATCTGAGAATGAAAGAGAGTCTCTCCCTAAAGCCCTAAAGTCTCATCCCACGGGTACATCTTGAGTATGAAAAGCATAGAGATATATCACGCCTAAAAGATGCCATTTCTATTAAATACGATACCACATACGATTTGATTGAACTCACGGATCCAATCGCCAATGAAAGTCCAGTCTACTGACTAGGGTTAAAAGAATTTACCCAGGCATTGGATAAAGGGCAAGAAGAGTCGAGATGGCCAATCGAGCATCCTATTGCGCTAACGGTAATGGATGAAAGGGAAGAGGGACGAAGTGAAGACGTGGTTAACTCAAATGAGTTGAATAAGAAATAAAATAAGATAAAATTGCTCTTGTTGAACCAGCTACAAATCACCAAATCCTTTGTTTAGCAAAATCAGCTTGGGATAGCTTGGTTGGTGAGAGAATTTACGCATTCATTTGATTGATTGATGCAAAGAATTCACCTAACTATAACTCCGCGAGTGAACGCAAACAAGAAAACCAAACTAGATTTAAAGAACTACAAGTAAACAAAATAAAAGCCTATGTGGCTGATCTCAAGTTGGATGAGAAGGAACACCAACCCTCCGAAGAAAGAAACTATGACTAATTAGACCGTTAATGACAAAATGACAACATCGACATAGGAAAAGAAGGTGAGATAAGGGATGGAAGCAGGGTAGTGCTAACTCTGCATCCGAGGCTATTTTAGCTCTTTCCGGAGGGTATCAAATAAACCGCTTTCATTTGCTTTGAGACTGACCCTCTTTCAGGCGAAACGGGGAAGGAGCTTTCCAATCGATCACATGCCCGACACAAGAGAAGGAAGGGAAAGAGAATAAATAGGCACTAGCATATTGACTACTTGAAATACGGAAGAAAAAAAGGGAGGGAATAAGAAGAAAGCCTATTTGCAGGGAAGAAGGATTTGCTGCTTTCTTAGTTAGAAAAAGGAGTTACCTAGCTAATGGAGCGAGGTAGTTTACTTGACTTTCCACGATTCCTACATTGAGCTCTCTGTGACTTACTTATTATGAGTTGAGAAATTTATATAAGAGAGAATCCGCTAGCTAGAAGAGAAATAGGATATAGGTGAACTCGGGGAATATTGTTGAAAAAAGACCCCTTATAAAAAGCTCTTGGCCCACCCTTCACTCTGTTCACGGTTAGTCGGGAATGAGACAGGAAGTTCTATTTCATTTATGACTTTCGCCTTGCACCTTACACTTAGAAGAATCTCTTGCACGCTGGTATAATAAGGAAGAAGACCTTGCTGGCTATTCCTTATTTTTGATAGCACAGAAAAGATTGAATTCGGAATTTCTTGACTTCACCGTTACGCATCTTTCAAACATATTTTTCTTACTCCAAGAGCGAAAAGAACATCATATAATCAGTTATACTATCCGAAAACATAGAAGTAGTAGTACTCGCTAAAGATAAAGGTTTTATCCCTCTCGACACGTGAAAGCTAAAAACAATCTACTTGATAAGCCAAGTAAAGTAGTGCCAGATACAGATGAATTTGTTTTTTGTCCTTTTTATATGTAGAGAAGTAAATTCCTTATTCAATCCTCCCCCGAGGGGTACTTCTATTTAAGCTTTAGAAAAACCAGTTCCAGCGGAAGACTAAGTAAAGTGTGGTACAAAGGCTAATCAATCTCTTCCAACTGACAATAGAGGGCTCTGACCTGACCACAGTCAATCAGTCTATTGTTCAAGTTCTATAAGGTCTAACCCTAAAAAGAGAAGACTCATCGTTTTTAGCCTAGTCCTTGTGTGGGATATCTTTACCATATAGCATAGTAGCCCTGCCTTTCCGACAAGAGAAGTTATGCCTTTTCGTAAAACCCTTACTAAACAACCAGGAAGTAATCTGCTTTGATATAACCTGGACTTTTCCTAGCTACCACGAAAAGCATAGTCAGAAGAGCTCGAAAAAAAGGCATCTTACTCTCGGACCTTACCTTAATAAAGAAAGATCTTAAGCCTTTGTTAAAAAAAATCCCTATGATGAGATAACTTGGCGTGGTGCAGGAAATGGAAGCCCTGCAGGAAAGAAGGCAAGGCGAGATAACATACTTTCCTTTTTTAGGATTTCTACCCGCGGATGACTGAACTGCCTTTCCATTCGAATTAAACTACCACGAGTCTCGCTAACTGCATCAGATTCTTTGGATAAAAGAATACTATCTTTTAGAGTGGATTCCTTCCCTAAACTAAAGAATTTACTTACCTTCAGCCGGTATCATTTCGCTTGAGCTGGGAACTCATGTTTACGATACGACATGTATTCCTTCTTATAGATATCATCCAAAAGCGGAAGACTAGGAATTCTTTTCTTTGTCTCGTCCACACCCAGGAAAGATATGAACAGGTCAGTAACAGCACAATTCCACTTCCTTGTTCTCATGAAAGCATGAGTGAACAGTCAATTATTGTTGAGATTATTTGAAAGAGTCGAGTCTGTAAAAGGATTATCGGATGGGTAAGAAAGACTTCGGTCTGTCCAATTCAAGTTAAAGACCGCTTAAGAGAGCGACGTCCAGAAGGGTTAGGCTCATCATAAAGAATCAAAAATTAAAGGAATTGGTAGTGAAAGACCAGATCCTTTTTATCATCAATTGTAGTATCTATGCTCCAATGCTTTTAGATTTACAATCCTATTTCTATTATAAGAAATGACTTTTTAACCCACATTAAAAGAGTCCTTAAGGTAATAAAGAGACCTTAAAATTGAGTTTTCTAGAGGTCAATTATTTTTTCCCGTCGTAGTATACGGTATTACCGATCATAGTCTTCGGAATCCCATTACTAACGACCTAGAAGTTCAACTAGTGATATTAGACTTTTTATTGACAGTAGGATTTGGGAAGCTCTTCTCTTCTGCTCAACTTTTCTATTGAATCAGCTCTTTCCCAGGAGTAGGCATAAGGAATAGCTTCTGTTAAGCATATCACTTTTTTAGAATGATTTGATCCATCAATTGCAGCTATATGAGATATCCTCGGTTCGTACCTTCGGAACAACAAGAACAGGAAAAGTTGAACTAAGCAAAGGAAAAGATCGACCATAAAGAAGAAGGGGATTACCAAAGGAAATTCCAAAACAAGATAGGATCACTTCTAGCGAGACGGAACTATACAAACCTGATGGACGAGCTTTCCTTTCAAAAGGCAACAAAGAAAAAGAAACAGATATATGGCAGGTGTGAAGTTTAACTGAGATAAAACAGAATCAAAAGGGCTAGAAGCTCTAGACGGTAATGAAACTAAAGCTTCACACGAGTCTTACTTCTTTTTTTTCAACTTGAAAGAGAATAAATCATGATTGCGAACTGCAGATAAACTCATTAGCGGGGAATAACAACAACTAGCAGTACGATGAAATATGATAAAAAGGCGGAGTAGGTAGTTTTCAAAAACAAGGCTTGCTTCTCTATTGGTTTAATTCGCCACAAGGTGGAATCAGACCGTCGGCTCTCGATTGCTGCTTGATTACCTATGTCAGATACGTTAAACTTTAATTTTTTCACAAAATGCAGGTGGGAGCATATGTGTGACGACCTAGATATGTTCCTTATTATAATGCCATTATGTACATGTGCTAACCTCACATGTGTGAATTATAATTAAACGAAAATACGCATGAAATAAATATTGAGCTATAGGGATGACTATATAAGGGGTAGACCCTATTACCTAAACTAAGGTATGATTTTAATAAAGGATTAAAGACATTTGAAAAAAGGAATCTTGGTTAGCACTAGGTGACCTAGATTTGAGGAGTGTCCCTTCCATCATAGGAAAGGTAAGACCACTAATGCACTCATGATATTTGAGACTATAATGCATGTAGCATAAAGAGGGTCCGAACTACATCTCCTAGTTCTTGAACTATGTTGCCCCCATAGGAATACTACATAGTTGATCCATATAGAAGTTATGCTAATGTTTTGTTGCTACCTTAAAAGTAGTCCGTCTTCTTTTGGTGTAGGGTTCCATGAAATTAGATTAAACATTAGCTCATGTGGTCTATGTCTTTTACCTATACATTGCACTAACTAGACTTGAGGGATGTCTTAAAAGGATGTTCTTATGTGTTTACGTACATATAAATGTAAATAATATCTATATGTTGATCTTACCTGTAACGACACTATGTGATATTGGTTTCACCTATAAAAATGTGATGGGTCTCTATTGCTAATGTGTAATGATGTTTACTCTTCATGACTTAGTATGTGAAGTTGGGCATTGCTTATAGTTCTTATGAAGTTTCCTTGGTTGAGTGAAGTTGTGGGGCCTTGCTTAGCCATTACACTAATGGACTTAATGGGGGTTCTTGAGTAATGGTCTTGATTTTTTACGATGTTATGAACTCTTATACATGCTTGTTGATATTATAACTTGATAATAGAGTTTTCTTGATTTTGTGTTCAATTATGTTTAAATGCATATTGAGTTGACTAGTCTTGGTATTGTTGGTCTTGTAATGTACATGGTCTTGACATAATGGATATATTCTATTGGATTGTATTGTTTCTTGATTGTGCATAAGGCTTTTCAAAGTAAATTGTAATGCTTTAATTAAATGTCCCTTTTTAGCATTATTACTATGTTGTATGTGCATATGATTCCATACCCAATACAAATGATGTACTTACCCCATTTCTCCATTTTTCACTAAAATTCCATGTTCCGATTGTTGAAGGGTTCGTTAAGACTTTTGAAGAAGTCTAGGAATCATGATCCAATTGGGTATGTCCTCATGTTACGAGGATAATTCCTTTCTATCAATCTACCTATATAAATTTGTTATAGTCTAATGACAATCTCTTCATTCATGTTGTTTCAAGATATTTTTGTAAGTACTAAGTGGCTTTTCTTGTAAGGGCTTGTGCCATGTTTATTTTACTATGTGTAGATGGTTTCATATTAGACATAACTTTTAAGACTATGTTATCTATCATATATATGTGTCATTAAAGTAGAAGAGTATAATCGTTTAATATGAAAGGTCTATGTATGCTCTATATGAAAATATTATGTGTAAGGGAGAGGTGTAGGTAAAAATCATGAAGTAGTGTAGATGAAAATTATTGAATTTTCCACAATATTAACCTATGAATGTAATGAAGAATGAGAAGAGGCTATTCCTAGACCTCTCCGAGGATGACGACGCTGGTTAAGTCTTTCTAACCATAGCTAATACTTTGGATCATCCAAGGTTAGGTACTAGGTTGTCTTTTGCTGCTCTTAACAAAAATATGGAAATTGCTTTGTGATTTTTGTTTTGTCCATTTAAATTAATTAATTAAGTTGCTATATTAATTAATTAAGTAACCTGGGATATTACTAAAGTATCGCTAAGTTGTTAGGACCATAACAAACCTTTTGGACCATCCTAGGTTAGGTACTAGGTTGTCTCTTTAACTAGTTACTAGGTTAGTGTAACCCGGTTAAGTCTTAGTTTGTTGGGTGCACTAATTAGTTTATTTTGTTTTGTCCTAGGTAGTTAGTTAGCTAGTTAGGGTAGTAGGTCAGAGTCTACAATTTTATAGGAAGTTAGGCCCCACATGGAGTGGTCCCTTGTGCACGCTTCCCCCCAAACTATCTTGTCCTTTCGCCTTTTGTTCACATGTATTGCACATGTGTTGGTTGTTCTTTCCTAACTGAATATTATTTATGGTTCTTGAAGGAGTGTTTACTTATTGTTCCAAGGAACCTCACTAAGTCCTTAGGCACTACTCACTCTACATGATCATTCTAAATGGTTATGTACTTAGGGTACTAGGCTTGACACTTGGATGTCTTGTACCTTATGTGTTCACAACTCATGAATTTCTGAATTTTAGCTTAGGGTCTTCATTGCAGGTACATTTCCTATACAAGTTCATTAATACTTACATATATGGCTAACACCCTTTAATCCCAATATTATATAGAAATTGGTTATTACCCCTTAGCCAAATTTCTATACTATGTCCAATAATTCTCAATATTGGGCATTGGAATTCCTATGTATCCCCAATACGCATTCTTAAAGATCTATTGGTATCTTCACTAGATATTAATTTTTTCCAGAATGTTACAATAATGTTTTTATAACATCATGAATAACACCTACACACATAAAACACGTAGGTAACTTAGTCGTCGAATGTCATAGTAGTCCCTTGACATTTCTCTTCCAAATCGCCTAAAACACTAGACACTGACTCAATACCACATTGTTGAACATTTTAGGAACTTATAGAATCATGAAAACCATGTCAGGCTCTAGCTTCACCTATGTCATTCTCGAGGTATTACAATCTCCCCCACTTGGACAAGATTAGTCCTTGAATGACACTTGTCACACTCCAAACACTTCCAAGAATAGACATAAAATAATAATCTCATGAACATACCATCTAACAAATAATACAACACAAAATTAAGTAGAAAAATCAATTTCACAAAATTAAGAGAATCAAAACACAACAAGAAACTAGAAGAAAATTATGTCTCATTATGTCATAAAACTCACAATCTTCATTCCAAATTGAAAAAAACTCATATTATACCCAATATCATTCTCATATAAATTAGCTCTGAGAGACTTAAAATAATTTTAGACAAACGAATGAATTAGTAAATTTTTTGAAAAATGTAATAGTGAGCTGGTTGTGCATTACAGTTATATAGAGAACTATTCAAAAATTTCAACTTTTAGGAAATTAATGATTGAAACATGCTAATATATAAAATAAAACCATATAAACATATATCACAATATAATCATAACTTCATAAAATGCATAATGCAAAAGAATTAATGAAATTCAATTTCAATAAGACCCCTAAACACAATGCACGTGCAGCATGCTTCTATGACTTTCTATCCCATCTACTAACCATACTACCCCTCTTAGAAGGAACTCATATTACTAAAAATATAAATGCAAGGACCTACCCTAATCATCACCACCATCATCTGGCTATTCTCCTCTAGTTCGGAGTGCATAAAAATGCCTCTTATTTGGAGCATCATTCTTTGGAAAATTAGGAGCAACTTCCTTACCCTCTCTTCCTCTAGAAGAAATGGTAGAACAATCAATCAACTTGTGTCCTTATTTACCATAAACAAAGCAACTCCCGGTACCCCTTAGGCATTCCCCATGGTGCATGTTTCCAGAAGTGACACATGTAGGTTTGCCAATTTGACAACCACCTCCTTTCTCCATTTAACCTTATAACTCCTAGGTTCTTTTTTAGTTCAAGCCCTCTTCTTAAACCTAGGTTGAACTTGATCACTTGAACCAATTCTTTTAAACTTTCTAGTAATACTTCCATGTTTAGACTACTTAATTGATTGCGCATACACCATTAGTACAGCTAGGTTCCTATCATTATGTAGCATGGTCGTATGACATTCTTCCCTAACTATATCAGTGACCCCGGTAACAAAACGACTCATCTCATCCATAGGATTTGACACAACGGATGGGGCATATCTATATAACATTGAGAACTTCAAAGAGTATTCATCAATAATCACATTAATAGTCAAAATTAAGAACTTCAAAGAGTATTCATTAACACTTATATTACCTTGCTTGAGATTGACAAACTCCTCTACCTTTATATCCCTCCACTCACATGATTTCATCCCACTCAATCGGACCAGAATCAACTGTCCTATTATCCTTCCATTGAGTTCACCATAATTTAGAAACATCCCTCAATTGATAAGAAGTTAACTCCGCGTTCTCCCTAGATGTAACTCCTATAGAACTCAACACTTCGTACGCACCATCTAGAAACTCTTGGGGTTCATCTCCCACCTTAGAGACAAGAAAGATAGGAGGATTCATCCTCACAAAGTCTATCAATCTATATTTCGTAGGTCTCTCCACAACATTCTCTCTAGGTTGCATACTCAAATTTTCTTAAGTAGTAACGACTCGGGCTAAAGAAAGCAAAGTCTCTCTAATATCAATATTACTCAACTCCGGGGGATCAACCTCATTACCTCTACCCACTATAGGGACTTGATCACCTTGGGGAGGCACTTGGTCACCTTGAGAAACTTGCTCTACTTGCTCAACTTGAGTAGGAATCTCCTCATGCACTTCATTTTACTCAACTCTCCTAGTCGGTGTTCTCCTTGTATTCATTTTCGTAGAAACACAAGAAAAATGATAAGAAAAGAGTACTCATAAAATTTTACTCTACGAAATAACCTAGGAGTAGAAATGATGGGAAACTTTATCTTCCTATAGCTTCTTGGGCATAAATGTATCACTGCTCACACCGATGATCAAGACTCTACTAGAGTGAGTTGATGAGACTTTCTGATTCCTAAGACTAGTTTGCATATCCTCTGCTCTGATTTAAAGCTTTTCATTACCCACATATAAACTATAGAAGTTAGGGAATTTCATAGGTTGTGGACCGGCCTACTTGACCTCTGAGAGGTCTAGTACAAACCCTTTCGCACTATTCATTACATATAAATATATATAAACTAGTGCAAAATTAAAACTTTTCACAAAATAGTAGAACATATTTAATTACATCATTCATTAGAAATTTTAGGAAATACTTATTATCAATCTAATCAAAGTTTAGACACGAGATTATTTGGGACACGGTCCATACACAATTCGAATATTGAAATACTTAATATATTACAATACATTGATAAAAAAAATTAAAGACATCTATTTCTCAAGTCAAATGAGGACTTACTTCAATTTCACATGAATGATGCTACGATCCAAGTCTTTCTTCAAAAAGTCTCGTCACCTTAAAACCATTGTAGAGATAGATAAAAGCATGAAATTAGTACAACCACATGTACTAAATTTTGCATAATGCATAAAAATGATGAAAATTGACTTTTATTGAAAATATGCATCTTTTAGTAAAGGCACCCGGATCTTCTTTCTTTTGCACTACAGACCTCGTAGAAAGAACGAATTTAAGTTGACGGTGTTGATATACTGTGGTTTCACGGTACTTTCAATGCTTTTACCATAAGATTAGTGTGTCTCTAAGGCCTTATTGTATTTGATTTGATGTACTTTTCTCTTTGTTTGCAAGAAATCTGTCAAGAATGAGAGCGTGGGAGAATTGTGCTGAAAATTTCATAAGTGACGACGTACAGAGACATCGACAGTCCGTTGTGACCTCAAAGTTCTGTAGGTGGCCTTCGTCATATGAAGAAAAAGGTTGCTAAAGGAAGTTGGGGAATTCGGACAAAGTGTGCAGACACAAAGGCTCTCGATGAACCGTCATAGCCACGACGGACCGTCCTGCACATCCGTTAATGTTAACAAAAAGTAGCCTCAGTACCCATTTTCAAAAGATTCTAAGTATGAAGGAATGGAAGCCATCGACGGACCGTTGTACACGCAGCAGACCGTCATCCATGTCCATCGATGGTAATACAAAATTGATGAAGAAAGCAGCAGACGAAGAAGTTAGGTATGGAGCGACGGAGGGCCTCTAGTAGTCGAATCAGACGCGTTTTTCGGCAGATTTTCCTTAAATAGACTTCCCTCTTTTGATAGGACTCAATTGTTATAAATACTTGTAAAAATCTCATTTTTTAAGTTACACTCTTGGATTTTTTTCTATTATTATTATTTTAAGTGAGGAATTTTGGGATTTTGTGAAAATTACTTTATTTTCTGAAATCGTTTTTTACATGTTTTTGAAAAATTCAAGTAATCTTCAGGATTTTATTCAATATCATCAAAGTAAGTGCATGAATTCTTATATAATTAATATGATTGTGTGATTATTCATATGGTTAACTAAACTCCATAACTAGGGTTGTGGGAACTGTAGGTAAGTAACAACGTAAAACCTAGCTAAAATAACAATTCTCGAATAGTGTCTTGCATGTATTGATAATTCTTTCATTTTGAAAATTTTTAACGAGGGAACGCGTTAGAACTAGCCTTTTTGATACTTTCCCGGACCAATGAGGTAGATAATAAGAAAAGAATTATCAAGGTAGATTTAATATATACTATCTAATAAGCTAGTGCCGGTTAGTGAGAAGAAACTACTAAGCCAAACATTGATTATGATGCTTAATATGAGGAAAATGTAAGGTTTAGTAAAGCATACGCACGTAGACGGACCAAGGAGTCGAGTCAAATTTTCTAGTTGTCGGACCAAATAATTAGGGATACATAACTTACCACTTTGCATGCGAGATTCTAGGAAAGGATTTCTATAGTTAGATTTACCGTGTTGTGAACCAGTTAGGAACACTTAAGCCCTAGTTACTATCATTACTTTATAAAAATCATTTTTTAACATTTACTTAGAGATAGCTAATTACAGTTATTGTTTAAAATCCCCCTTTTTGTGACTTTTTTCTTGTAAAGGACTTGACTAAATAGAACTAATAATATGTTATAGTTATGTCTAAATTATTTTGCTCGTGGGATTGATCCTACGACCGCTTATACTTCTTTTCGTGAAGTAAATTTGAGCGTACCAATCGCCAAGTAAAGAAGTTGAGGTACAAGGAGGTTGTCTCTGTCAAAGTTTTATGGAGGAACCAAATTGTTGAGGGTGCAACATGGGAGGCCGAAGCCAACATGAAGTCCCGCTACAATCATCTATTTACTCCTTGAGGTTAGACAGTCCTGTTAGTTAAAAAAGCAATGAATAATATGAAATTGACTTGTTTTTCTAAATAGGTGCATGTTTTGGTAAATGATAGTACCAACTGGAGTTTTAATAAAATGCTTTCATACTTTATTCTTGCGCTTATATGAAATATGTATGCATGTATATTTTTGAGATTTTGTTGTTTTGTTGTTTTCTTGAGAAGAATGATAACATGATAAATCATTAATGTATTCTAAGAATATGATAATTTTGAGAAGGGAATTCCTCACTATGTTTTATGAAATGTTTAGTCTTATATGTTTTGCATCACGAATTGAGTGCTATATGTAATGTTATGGTATGTGTTGAAACAAGTTGTGAAGTACTCCTATGAGCTTTGTCACATTATGATTTTATATTGTTTATTTGTTGGGATGCTAGCATTGAGTTTATTCCTACCCTCCAAAAAGTTTTTTTTGTCAGGACGAATGTTCCTAAAGGGGAATAATGTAATACTTTGGAAATGCCATGACGTAAACTAGAGCTTAATATGCTAATAATGTTAAAAATTATATTTCAAGACCTATATTAATGTATTAAATTTATTTAGAAAAGGTTAGATAAAAAACAACAAAGAAAGACCTTTACATCCGGAAACAAGCGAAATTTGAACAAGATGACGTCCCTATGTTTACAGAAGGTTTTGATGTGTCAAATGTAGTATAAAATTGTAAAGAGACCTTGAATAGGTAGTATTACTAAAAAGGGTCCAAAGGTCCGGTAACGACATCCCAAGGACCACACAAAGGGTCCTTGGTGAGGACCCCAACATGGGTAGGAAGGCTGCCAAAGCAACCTGTGCCGAATAAGATTAGAGCATGAGGTGTGTGACTCACAGCCTACACGGACGCTAGTTTATCAAGAAATGAGAGGCAACCTCGCGACACGAGACTGACAGGCTCCTGACTACCTCGACCAGAAATCATAGAAAAATAACGGTAGTTGGGCGGATGCGCAGCCACATTCTTGATTCGTTAAACTCATATTTTTGGTAATTAATTCATAAAGACCCACTAACTATAGGGTCTTTTTGGTATTTTATAGGACGAGTATATATTAATTATAGGTCAGTTTAGACCACTTTATACATTCTAAGTAAGATTCAAACGAAAATTCTTGCATCTCTCATGAAACGCACTCTTTTTAAAATTCCATTGATGGACAAGAAGAGCTTGAGGAAGATGAAGAAAGATTTGAGGTTTCTAACCATACTTCGTGGATTATTTGTATATAAGGTATGGGTTTTTCACTCTTGGTATTATTTTCCCCAAGTGATCCTTCAAAATATAGTTTTTCATGAATATCAATTATAGGGTTTTTACTAAAAAAATGACATTTCTTTTTATCTCTAGATTTATGAATATCGATGAAAAATAATACATTCTATGGTTTATTTCACACGAAAAATCTCGTGTGATTCATGATCTCTCTATAAATAATTGTCTTGATTTGGTTGTACTTACAACTTGATAACATGTAAGCATTGGAATTTAGAGAAAGACTTGAATGAACTATTTAATAACCCTTTCCCTTATCCTACATTATGAAATGATATTTTATATGAGTTGAAAAGTTTGTATTGATTATGCTATTTAGTATTTCACTATGTTTTTTGTTATGATTGTTTTAAGTTAAAAGTAAGTTTCGAATAAGGTACTTGGAAGCAACATGTAAGTCATCTAAAGTCGTGATAACTCTATGATATTTATGTTGGCCTATAAATGATGTTACAATGCTAATGAAGAATGTATGATGATGATATGCATATATGTTAGGCTATGAATATGTTAATTAGTGAGATCATGATAAGAATATTATAATGCAAGATTATTTTGTTCTCTTGTATGATTTACACTAGATGATTACGATATGTTAATCTCACTAATGAAGGGTTACGATGAAAGGAGATTTTCATCTAATCCTAAAGAGCTTACGATAATGTTTATAAAAGGAGTTAATCTCCAATGACTTATCAGACGATTTAAGAACATATAGTAATATTTATTAACATATGATAACTTAAAGGGTAATCGAAAAGGGTCTTAAGCTTAGCACCGGTTTACTAGATATGAGGTTCACAATGACCCTCATAAGATAGAGGCTGCCATGTAATGTTGAACTATGTATCTTTAATACATCTTATAATTCATGAACTATGTTGCCACCATAGGAAACTAGCTAGTGGATCCATCTAGAAAGCTATGTCATGTTTGTTTCTACTTTAACAGGTAGACCACCTTCTTTCGTTATGGAGTTTCAAGGCACCGGATTCCATGTTTATCTCACATGGTCTGATGTAGGTTAAGGTGAATGTTCCCTCATGTATAATGAACACAAGTAAATGAACATTGACTAGGGTGACTTGAGGAGTTCACTTAGTATAGGTAGGGGTATGAGACTCTACTTAAACATTACAAAAGTTGACTTTAAGGGAAATCCTAGGATTTTTTTAAAATGTAATATGATAATATGAAAGGTATGATGTTCATGATACATGTTGTTACTTTTATATGAAATTAGTTACGTTAATGAGCATGTTATTGGTCAATATTTCTTTATAAGGTAATAACTACTTATTTTCGCATTTGAGGAGATCCCCCTAGACGTAACATGGATTACTTGAACTTTTGGATTATCACGACCGAAATCTAGACCTCAGACGAGACCAGGTCGTTGACCGCTCAGAGGTCGTAAACCAGCCTCCATATGTCATTCTTACTCTATTTAGGTTAATTTTAGCGGAAAATTTGAAATTTTTAGTTTCTTATTTCATGCTAAACATTTTAAACATAACATCATAGGCATATACAAATAAACCATCTAATATAGTGATGAACAAATAAAAGAAATAGTTCATAATTGCATTAACGAATTTTTGCCAAAACGGCACCAATACAAAGTCTGAAAAAAGTGGAAAGAAATACTTGTGGAACATGGTCCACTAGATATATCCTACATCTAAGATATGTAATAACAAAAGACATCCTTGCAAGAATATGGGCCTACAATGTCCGGATGAAAGCTCAATGTCCGAATAGCTGCAACGTCAACCTGTTAGCTCTAGCGTCCACCTACGCTTGCACCTAATATTGTTGAATTGTATGGGATTAGTATACACTTGTACTAAGAACGTATATATGCAAGCACACACCAAGGACATGCATGATTAAGAACAACTCTATCCAAACAACATGATTATGGAAAGTCAAGTCAGTGGACTTGCCAAATTTTTATTAGGAAAGTGAGTAAGCTTTCAAATGTTGGATTAGGAAAGTCATATCTTGAAAGTAACATGCATCATCATACTTATCATATTGCACACAGATCATAACATCTTTCACATATCACAAAACTTATTTCATATAGCACATAACATTTTTGATATCATTCGATCATATGTCATGAGACCTTAAAATCATGGACTTGACATCAAGACTTCCCAAAATGAGGGCTCAACAAATGGGACCTATACTAGGGATCCTTCTTTATGAAACACAAAGTCTGCTTCATTCATTCATACGTACTTTATTAGATTTCATTCATAAGCTAGTGTGAACACAAGTTATACTTACGATGTAGTTTAAGATTTTTATTGGTTTTGATGTGCAATGATCAAGAATAACCTAGTGTTATTACTTGAGTCTATCTCACCTCTTGATTGCCTATCCTAACACCTTTGGTAATCATTTTATTATGTGCATCATTTGAGGCTGACATCATTCATTCAAGGGGAACTTTAACATTAAAAGACATAGATATTGGTTAGCATCATGAAATACAGTGTCTCCCCCCCCCCCCACCGAAAAGGTGTTGAATCTTCAGCAAGAGTGACCCAAAACATGATAGCGTACATGGGAATCAAACCCCACCAGATACATATATTGAAAGTATACTAGGAGATATAAGCAGATCTATACCCGAAATTGTCGGATAGTCTCATCTCATGAGAGTTACGTGACCCTCCGCCGTTCCCGATAGAAGGGATCACCTCTCATAGCTAGTCTATCGGTGCTCAGTTTAATTTTTCATTACATTCAACTCATACATCATGGAAGTTGGATTCTAGTATGAGCATATCATTTCTCAATAGATGATTTCTCATCTCATAATAAGAATTATTTTTTTTAATCTCAATACTTTCAATAGAGTGTTCATAGAGGCTGGACTATTCATTAACTTTAGACTCTCATAGGTGAGTACATTTTTGGTAACATTTACTTAGGCCTATTCGAGGTTGCTCTTATATGTTACATTAACCTCATATAATGTTGTCACCACATTCATTTACATTAGCACATTTGCTCTTCAATAATTATTACGTGAATGTTCATTTCATCATATGTCAATGCACTTGGCCATTTATTGTGTTTCACACTCTTACGTAACTCTTCTAGTGTTTCATCATTTCATTGATCATTTAATCATTTCATTGTTCATTTTATCATGTGCAATTGCACTTGGCCATTTAGTGTGTTTTAATCTCTTACTTAACCCTTCTAAAGTTACATCATTTTATTACATACATCTTACGTTCACTTATTCTTAAATGTATGCTAGACTTATGGGTCTATACATAAAATCCATAAAGATTCATTCATAGTTCGTTTAAGTGTTCATATCGTCCTAAGATTGTGTGGTACAAGACTTATACATCTGGTGTGTATGCAAAGATCTCAATTTCTATCAAAGTAATTCACGTATGACTTATATATTAATACGGAATTTTTGACAGTGAACCTGGTATTGAGTCCCTTGGACAACACATACATTTTTCATTTGTTTTATTTTGGTCCACACGGCTTGGGGACCCAAGATCAAGCCCAAACGCGTTAATTTTCTTTTAATTTCTTTACTTTACATTTTGTGTTTCTTGGCCAAGGGGTTATAGGATGAACCCCCACAACCCCTTTTTATTTTAATTTCTTTTTCCTTGGCTTCTTAAAGTTGACCATGAGGTTGTGGGATCGAACCCCCACAGCCTCACTTTATTTTTCATTTAACTCTCCTTTTTCACCTAGAGGTCGTGGGTTCGATCCCCACGCCTCATATTTATTTTATTTCAATTTTTCCTTAAGCTTGACCGAGAGGTTCTGGGTTCGAATCCCACTCCTCTCATTTCTTAATTTCATACATCTTCGAATCCCCTTCACCACATTCCTTTTTTACTTTTTCATTTACATGGTTTTTAACATGGTGAGGTCACGGGTTCATCTCCCAGTGATCTCACATATTTTACTTCGGCTTTTTCATGGCATGAAAGTTCCCATAGCTTGGCCGAAACTCATTAATAAGATGCTGGAAATTTTTGCAGCCTATTTTCTCACCTTTCTAACATTAAATGTTTTGACGTTTTAAGTAGATTTTAGTGAGTCCTTTAGGCGCATGTTCAAGATTTCCTTCGATAACGAATAGCACTCAAAACAGCATCTTTACATTACTTATGAACATCATGATTACATAAACATATGTACATGAAATACAAAGAACTAACGGCATATTTTAGTGCCTTAAACCCGAGGCACATAGTCATGGTTCACATTGCACACATATGCACATAGTTACTGATCACATAGGTGATCCTTCAGACTATTTCAAACACACATACATGAACATATTCATCAAGAAAACACAGAACACTCCTAATATTTACAAGAAAACATACCCAACCTACGAATCATTGGGAGCTAGTAACAGGGACATGCAATGGGGAACAACCTTACTTTTCAAATAGATTTTTCTGAACTTTAGGGGTCTCTTGGGAAAGGGACCAAGAGAGAAGAGAACACATACCTTTTTGGCGTTCACACCTCTATTGGCCTATGTGATTGAATAACGTTTTTTTTTATATTTTCGTGTGAGTTCTTCAAGTGTGAAGAACCTTGGTAAATTTTCTTTTCTTGACTGTTATTGGGCAGAGATAAATGTGAATGGAAATATAGAACTATCGTGAATGTTGAGGACATAGACGTGAGAGAGTTAGAGTTTTATTTGGCTTAGGAGTCTAGTTTAGGACATTGTCAAATAAGGTTTCATTAAATGATAAAAAATATGATTTCCCTTTTATCTTAAATCAGATAATAATAATAAATGTTAATTAGTAACACTAATTTACCAACTTAAATTAAAACAAATTGAATTCATTTCATCAACCTAGGTTCGAACCCGAGTGGAGAAAAATTTCACTCTAAGGGCCAATTTTTGGCCCTCTTTCCATAAAATGCCCCTCCACATTATTAGATAAATAAATAATTGTATATTTAGGATAATTATGATACAACCCTTATCCTCGAAAAAGACGATTATACCCCTAGAACCACAAAACTTAAGATTTCTACTTTTTAAGTCCGGTAAAGACTCATTCGAGTAAATCTTCATATTCAGGAGCCCTATATGGCTGGACCCAACCTCTCCTAGCTCAACTAACTCTCCAAGTTAGTTTGCTTGGATGTCGTAAGGGTTCAGAGTTCTGCTCATACGCGCATGTATCCGTGTGAATCCGGTCTAATCGTAGGCATTGTAGGCACATTAAACATCATTTAGCATAGCCATTTTTTGGGTTGTTACATTATCCTTCCCCCCTCAGGAACATTTGTTCCCGAATAACACTACGAAATATCTCGCATAGTGCAAGTAACATCATAACATAGTTACAATACCTAATCAAGCAATAGAAACAAAGAATGGAGAGATATGAAAACTTAGACTTAAGAGTAGGAAGTCTAACCTCAGAAGCTGAAAAGATGGGGGTAGCGGGATCTCATATCGGCATCAGCCTCCCACGTAGCAACCTCAAAAACATGATACCTCCACAATACCTTCCTGTGACAATCTTCTTATTCCTCAGCTGCTTGACCTGTCTGTCTAAAATCTTAACAGGTACCTCCTCATAGGATAAATTTTCATCAAACCCTAAACCATCAATAGGTAGAATCGATGTTGGATTTCTTTAGAATTTATTTAACATAGAGACATGAAAGACAGGATGAACAGATGCTAGTTCTGAAGGCAATGCCAACTCATAGGCCACCTCTCTCACACGCTGTAGGATCACATAAGGCCCAACATACCTTGGACTCAACTTTCCTTTCCTACAAAACCTCATGACCCCCTTCATATATGAAATCTTCAAATACATCTGGTAACCAACATCAAACTCTAAGGTTCATTTTCTGTTGTCTTCATAAGACTTCTGCTAATTGTAAGAAGTAGCCAACCTGTCCCTAATAACTTTTACTTTCTCTAAGGCCTTATGAATAATATTTGGACCCAAAATGGATTACTCTACAACCTTGAACCACCAAATTGGAGGCCTACACCTTCTACCATACAATGCCACAAAAGTTTCCATCCCAATGCTTGAGAGATAAATTTTATTATACGAGAACTCTATCAAAGGCAGATGGTTGTCCGAACTACCCTTAAAGTCAATCACGCACACCCTCAACATGTCCTCCAATGTTTGAATGGTACACTCCTCCTGCCCAACAGTGTGAGGATGAAAGGCAGTACTAAGCTTCACTTGTGCGCCTAAGCTCTTCACGAAGGATCTCCATAAATGTGAAGTGAACTGGGCCCCTGTATATGAAACAATAGACAATGTAATCCCATGCCATTACACAATCTCATTAATGTATAGTCTCGCATAATCATCGGCTCTGTAAGTGGACTTCACAGTGATAATGTGGGAAAACTTAGTCATCCGGTCCACAATAACCCATATGGAGTCATGTTGTCTCCTAGTCCTCGAAAGACCTACTACGAAGTCCATATTAATGGCCTCTCAATTCCACGTCAAAAACTCGATCATACGAGTAAGACCGTTAGGATTAAGATGTTCTGCCTTAACATGATGACAATTAAGACATTTGGCCACATATTTTGCAACGTCCTTCTTCATGTCATCGCACCAATATATCTTCTTAAGATCTTCATACATCTTCGTGGAACCTGGATATATGGAATATTCTGGAACCATGGGCCTCTATAATGATCCTTGTGGGCAAATCATCCACATATGGTACACACATCCTTTCCTGGTACCTAAGTATGTCATGATCTTCCAAAGAAAAAGAGTCATTCATCTTAACCAACAGTGACACCTTAAGTTCCATCAACACAGGATCAAGATGTTGAACCTCCTTGACTTCAACTACAAAGGATGATTCAGAACAAGGATGAGATGAAACACCCCCATTAGTAGAGTCAACTGACAGCACACCCACTCTGGCAAGTCTATGTATATCTTCACCAACTCCTTCTTCTCATCCTCAACGTGTTTTGTACTTCCCATGCTCATCCTACTCAAAGAATCAACTACAATATTAGCCATACCTAGATGGTAGTGGACATTCATGTCATAGTCCTTCAATAGCTCAAACCATCTCTGCAGACGTAGATTTAACACTCTCTACGTGAACACATACTGGAGACTCTTATGGTCTGTGAACATATCTACATGTACCCTATAGAAGTAGTGCCTCCACAGCTTTAATGCAAACACTACAGCTGCCAACTACAGGCCATGAGTGGGATAATTTTTTTTCATGAACCTTGAGTTGTCTTGACGCATAAGCTATCACCTTAGCACAGTCCTTTTTGCGACGCTGCATCTCACCTCCATTGACTTTCCTGGGCATGGGTCTGCCTCCTCTAGTTGTTGTACACCACTGAGAGTTAGAGTTACCTGAACTCTTTTGCCCCTTTTTTATCCTGCGCTGCTCACGGATGCCAAAATTGTTTCTATGGCCTCCATGGCTGGAACTACCTGATGTTGAGGCTTAGTCCTCCTAGCATCACGAACGCCCCTTTTCCTGCAGTTGTCCTCTACCTACTGGACATGCACCATTAACTTTGAGAGGTCCATGTTATCATGGAGCATCGCAGATGGATATTCCTCCTCCAGATGTCCATTTATTCCTGTGAGGAACCTGGTCATCTCATCCGTCCTGTTAGATACAAGGGAAATTGCACACCTGGATAGTTTAACAAATATCAGGGAATACTCTATGACTTGAGTGGTCCCTTTTTAAAGTTGATGAACTCTTCAAACTTCTCCTCCCTCATCTCTATGGGAAAGAATCTCTCCTAAAAGGCTGTCTTAAGCAGCTCCCAAGTGAACGAAACTCCACCCAAAACTAGGCTATTATGCCAGATCATGACCAAGTTAGTGATACATCCTTGAGTTGATAGGAAGCCAACTCTGCTTTCTCAGTATATGTGTCCCCCATTTACACAAAGATATTATGCACCTCATGCACAAACTTCTGAGGATCCTCCGAAGTCTTAGACCCTGTGAAAATAGAAGGATTCATCCTCGTAAAGTCTCTTAGCGTGTCATCCATACTGCGAGCCAGTGGGTTCTCCCTCTTAACATTCTGCCGATCTACCTGATCAATCATGTCCTGGGCGTGCATAGTGATGGATTGTGCCATCTGGTCCACAGATGCCCTCACCTCAGCATCAATCATCCCTGCAGGGTTAACCGGCATAGCCTCTCCTTTAACTTGACCTAGGGTGGAACTAGATTGTCCCGAACAACTGCTCCTCCTCTTCTCCTTTGAACGATTCTTCTCATAGTATTCATTCTATGAAAACAACAAGGATTGATGTTAGACACGCTCATAACACCAAGAAATCATACATTATAAAGGTCACGATAAGATTAGAAGAATCGAATTTTCCTAAGCATCATGCAGTCTCTAATTCAGGATAATGGTGCACTTCACTACTGTGACTTAGAAACTACCCATTGTGGTTGATATGAACTTATTATCCTTAGGATTTAACCTAGGGATCTGATACCAACTTTTTCACGACCGGAATCTAGACCACAAAAAAGACCGGCGTCATTGAACTCTAAGAGGTCACAGACAAGCCTACATACGTCATTTTTACTTCATGTACATTAATTTTTGCGGAAAAAATGAACTTATTGGTTTATTATTTCATGCTAAAATATTTAAACATAAAATTATAGTCGTTCATAAATTAACAATCTAATAGAGATATAATCAAATAAAAGAAAGAGTTCACAACATCTTGCACAAAGCACATAAAATATTTGATATAACAGATAACTTTTTTTCTTATTATTCGATCATATGCCATGAAACCTTGGAATCATGGACTTGACACCAAGACTTCCCAAAATGAGGGCTTAACATATGGGACCTCAACTACGAAGCCTTCTTTAGAAAACACATAGTCTTCTTCATTTCATTTCATTCATAGGCTAGTGTGAACACCAGCTATAACTAGGATGTAGTTTAAGACTTCCATCGGTTTTGCTGTGCAATGATCAAGAATTACCTAGTTTAATTACTTCAGTCTACATCACCTCTTGATTATTCTATCCTAACACCTTTGGTATCATTCATTTCATTATGTGCATCATTTGAGGCTGGCCTCATTCATTGATTTGAACTTTAACTTTAACCAACATAGACCATATGAGCATCATAAAATCAGTGTCTCCCACATACTGAAAAGGGGTGGAATCACCGGCCAAAGTGACCCAAAACATACAAGCGTACATGGGAATTGAACCCCGTCGGATCCCTACATTGGCAGTATAGGTTCGAAGACTAGGAGATATAAGGAGACCCATACCCTGCATTGCCGGACAGACTCATCTCATGAGAGTTGTGTGAACCTCCGCCCTTCCTGAAAGAAGTCATCACCGCTCATAGCTAGTCTATCGGTGCTCAGTATAAGGTTCCATTACATTAAACTCATACGTCATGGAAGATGGATTCTAGTATGAGGACATCATTGCTCAATACATGATTTCTCATCTCATCATTAATATTGAGTGTGTTAAACTCAATACTTTCATTAGAGTGTTCATAGAGACTGGTCTCTTTATTAACATTATACTATCATAGGTGAGTACATTTTGGTTACATTTACTTAGGATCATTTGAGATTGATCTAATCTTTTAGATTAGCCTCATATCATGTTGTCATCACATTCACTAACATAAGCACATTTGCTCTGCATAATTACCCACCCCTTTTTACGTGAATGTTCATTTTATCATATGTCAATGCACTTGGCAATTTAGTGTGTTACACACTGTTACTCAACTCTTCTAGGGTTTCATTATTTCATTTTTCATTTCATTATTTCGTTGTTCAGTTAATCATTTCATTTTTCATTTCATCATGTGCCAATGCACTTGGCCATTTAGTGTGTTTTACACTCTTACTTAACCCTTCTAGGGTTACATCATTTTATGACATACAACTTAGGTTCACTTATTTTTAAATGTATGCTAGACTTATGGGTATATTCACACAAGCCATGAGGATTCGTTTAAGTTATTTATATGTTCCTAAGATTATGTAGCACAAGAATTATGCATCTTGTATTTATGCCATTAACTCAATTTCGATCTAAGTAGGCAGCATTATTCAATTATATTCAATTCACGTATGAATTATGTATCAATATGGAATTTGGGCAACGGAACCCGGTTTCGAATCCCGTGGACAACACTTACATTTTTCATTTGTTTTATTTTGGTCCACGCGGTTTGGGGACCCAAGATCAAGCCACAACGCTTAATTTTCTTTTTAATTTTGTTTCATTACATTTAATCTTTCTTGGCCGAGAGGTTGTTGGATCAATCCTCCACAACACTTTTTTATTTTAATTTCTTTTTCAATGGTTCTTCGAGTTGACCATGAGGTTGTGGGATCGAACCCCCACAACCTCACTTTATTTTTCTTTTAACTCTCGTTTTCCACCTATAGGTCATGTGTTCGATCCCCACACCTCACATTTATTTTATTTTCACTTCTCCTTAAACTTGATGAAGAGGTTTTGGGTTCGAATCCAACTCCTCTCATTTCTTATTTTCATACATCATTTTCCAGCCCAAAACCATGGTTTGAATCCCCTTCAACACATTTTTTTTTACTTCTTTATTATCATGGTTTATAATATGGTGAGGTCACGAGTTCAATCCCCAATGATCACACGTATTTTAATTTATTTTTTCATAGTATGAAATTTGCCCTAGCTTGGCCGACACTCATTAACAAGATTATTGAAATTTTTGCAGCTTATTTTCTTACTTCTGTAACATTAAATGTTTAGACGTTTTAAGTAGTTTTTAGGGAGTTCTTTAGGTGCATTTTCATGATTTAATTCAATAAATAATTGCACTCAAAACTACATCTTTACATCACTTATGAACATCATGACTTACATAAAAATGTGTACATGAAATACAAAGAACTAACATCACATTTTGGAATCTTAAACTCGAGGCACATAGTCATCGTTCACATTGCACACACATGCACATAGTTTCGGATCACATAGGTGATTCTTCATACGTTTTCAAACACACATACATGAACATATTCATCACAAAAATACAACACACGCCTAATATCTACAAGCAAATATACCTAACCTACGAATCATTGGGAGCTAGTGACAGGGAGATGCAATGGGGACCAAGCTATATGATATAACCCATAACCTTTTTGTGTTCAAACCTCGACTTGATGCTAAAAAAAATTCTCCAAACACACGTCCAACATAGAAAAATCAACACCCCACTCGACAGAAAACCTTTTCTTTGCTTACATGATTGATTAACGTTTGTTTTTCTTATATTTCGTGTGAGTTCTTCAGGTGTGAAGAAACTTGGTAAATTTTCTTTTATTGAATGTTATTTGGAAGAGAGAAACGTGAATGGTAAGAGATAATGATTCTGAATGTTGAGGAGATAGACGGGAGAGAGTTAGAGTTTTTTTGGGCTTAGGAGTCTAGTTTAGGACTTAGTCAAATAAGGTTTTATTAAATGAAAAGAAAATCTGATTTCCCTTTTATTTTAAATCAGTTAATAATAATAAATATTAATTAATTTTATTAATTTAGCAACTTAAATTAAAACAAATTTATTTCATTGCTTCCGCCAAGGTTCGAATCCGGTTGGAGCAAGACTTCAGTCTAAGGGTCAATTTTCCGCCCTCTCTCCCAAAAATTTCCCTCCGCCTTATTATTTAAGTAATTAATTATATATTTAGGGTAATTAAGATACTACTTTATGCTTGGAAAAAGACCATTTTACCCCTAGACCCTCTAAACATAAGATTTCCACCTTTTAAGTTTGGTAAAGACTCATCCGAGTAAATCTTCATATTCGGGAGCCCTAAATGGCTGGACCAAACCTCTACTAGCTAAAATAACTACCCAAGTTAGTTGGCTTGGTTGTTGTAAGGGTTCAGAGGTCTGGTTCTACGCGCATCAATGCCTGTGATCCCAGTCTAATCGTAGGCATTGTAGGAACATTATGAATCATTTAGCATAGCCGCTTTTAGGGTTGTTACATGGAGGTCCTATACAAGACCATAGTTATCATTCATTGCATTGTTTTAGTAAATTTAGCAGAAACATTTAAAACTTTTCATAGCACATCATATTCTAGCAAATTTGATCTCATAAATATATAATATGCAAAGTACATATTAGACCATAAGAGTCTTTGCCATCCTATACACAACATAATAAGATTAAATATGGAAATGAACCTTATAACTATACAATTTATAAGACTTAAAAGTAAGCTAAATATTAGGACATCATAGTACATAAGGAATCATTTCCTTGAGATTGGGAATCACATATCAAGCTGGTCAACCATATAGATATAAATTATACATCCATAACCTAAACATTGTGTAAAATGTAGAGAAGAATGGAGTTAGTACAAGAATGCACTAAGTGTGGCAACCATGCAAAAACATGCATGTAAAAGGGACATTTTCCTAAAATCATACATTATGCTTTTTTGAGTAAATCTTCATAAACCTTTATAAAATAACATTTATATCATTCATATTGTTCATATATATTTATTCAAAAGCCAAACATCATACAAAATCACATATAGAATTTCAGCAACTTTTAGGGTCATTTTACAGTGAGCTATTTGCCTAACAGTGAACTTTTCCTCTTTACAATGAACTTCTTTTAAATACATACCTTCAAAGTAATATGTCTAGTGCTACTTGTTGCAATACATCACTTTAAGGACACAAGGAATCAATCATACATCATACGTAACCCATCACCTACCATCATAGAAGTATTTTACAACATAGAAATATTTATGTCAAAACCAAAGAACCTTAGAATAAACTATTAGTCATTATGCTCATTACTTATTTTACTTCACAAAGAACTTTTTGAGACCTTACTCATAATCCTAATCTAAATATACTAGTTCAATAAACATGTGAAGCCCCATAACCTCCAACAAACTTAGTAGATATATCCACAAGCCTTACCATCCAATTCATACGTTAACAAGTAAGTGAAGATGACTTTATTGATGTCAACAACATTAATCATATAGTCATTAACACCAACATAGTGCATATAAGAATAAGACCACATCATATATACCTATACCATTCACATCCTTATAACAAGTAGAAAAATAATATCATGTCATGCATAAAGACATAACCATAATCATAAACCTTAGATAACATTCCTAGAACTCCTTATGGAACCACTTGTGCAATGTCTTGGTGGGTTCATTACTTCCACGTTTCCTAAGAAACTCCATTGGGTCATCCTAGTAAGGGTCTTAATCATTTACTTCCATTGTCCATTTTACTATAGGAAAACTATACCCCGAATCAAAAATAAGACCATAGGTTCTAAACATGGAATTTTGTGTTGTAGAGCGTTACACCAAAGGAAGGTGTTCTCACGTAGCAAAGGTAGAACAATAACATATATCCTAGCATACTATGTAAATTCAATTGCTCTATCCTATGTGGCAAGCATAATTTATGGAACTAAGAGATATACATGACCCTCCACATGCTCAATGGGATTGGATCCTCATATCATGAGAAAACATTGGTCAACCTTCCTCAAAGGGAAGCCACCACCTCATGTGGAAACATAGGTTAATATTCCTCCAAGAGAAGTCCAACCTTATGGGAACCCAATGGTGAATCTTCCTCCATGGGATGTCTACACTCTATGAGAAACCTATGTTGAATCTTCCACAATGGGAAGAGAACACCTCGTATTGTCAAGTTCAGTCGGTGCTAAGCTACGTTCCCTTTTTAAGAAAATCCTTTATTATTTTACTTGATAAAACATAGGCCTAGCATATTTACTCTTTACATGCTTATTGCATATTGAAGCACCTATCTAGTTTTAGGGTACACATGAGCACACCTTTCAAGGCCCTTATATTTACTAGATCTTCATACATGTGTGCATGTAATTGTATGTAAGCAAACCTTTCACATAACAAATAAATGTCACACATATTAATATATCAATGCATATGTCTGTAGACATATTCATAGCATGTTCATATATTCATATTCATGATGCACTTAACATCATAACATATAAGACATATTCATAGCAAACCTTTCATGATGTTTAATACATTATGCACATTTATATTTCATATTTTCATGCACTTGACACCATAACATCATATTCATAGCATGTAAAAATATTAATATTCATGTATACAGAAACCAAACCTAGGAACTGTCTTATCTAGGAAGATATGTGCAATTCATAGACAAGGTCCCATACTCTTACCCATACTATTACACCTATAAAGTCATCATAGTTAATGTAATACATAACATTCTACACATACATTACCTTACATGCATAGTAGTAGAAATTTAGTGAATATGAGATCAACCTTTCATTAGAGACTATGAACCTTTACTAGATTGTAAGCATGCATTATGTGTGAGTGTGTGTGACATTGGTAAACATAATCACATAATGTCTATAAAAAACACATTGAGGAAGCCACCCTCTTAAGACCAGATTACACTTCTAATCATAGACCACACAACAGAATTTAGCATAGGAGGAAAGCTAACTTTATATTACATTTAAGACTCCTAACATATGCTATTCATGCATTCACATAGGGGTAGATTGGTAGGGGTAATCATTTCTTAATACTTCATTAATTAAATCACCTTCACATAACCCTAACATGACCATTCACATGCTCATAACAAAAGTGCATAACCTAGATTCCCAACTAGAGTAGAAGACTAGGGATAAGTTATACATAAGATGATCATCATAACCACACACTCATATGTTCATCAATTTTCCATCAAGGCCATAGTCAACACATATACAATAACAATGAGGTAAACACCGCCACCATAAGTGGACCATACCACACAATGCGATACAAGGCTTCATCAATTAACAATACAATAGAAAAGTAGAGGGAAAGAGCAATCCTTATAAATTCATAAAACCTTGATAACCTTTGATAAATACAAGTCTTTCATTAATAATTCAAGTAAAAGTAAGTATCTAAACATACATTAACATAAACGAAACCTTTCTCAAATCCGTACAAGATCCTGATACCAAGATAGGCACTAAACTAGCAATTCATTAGAGAGTAGAGAAAGCAGGCAATCTTAAAAATTCCCCAAAGCCTAGAACATCATAATTTTTCATCAATAATTTGCATGTTAGCGGTAGATAAAGAGATAATTACTAAAGAGGAATCATGCTTCAACTAACCTAAAGTTGAGATCACATCTGATACATAGTATTATTAATCGATAGACTAGAAGAACATAGATGAAATCGTCCAAGTCCTTCTTTACATTGATCATGCAAGATTCATACTAAGTAAACCATGATATTAACCTAATGCAGTTTCTACAAGCATCTTTACATTATTGAATTCCACTTTTATACTTTTAAAGATAAATGTTACAATGATCACATGGAGACATATGCTAGTCATGTTCAATTCTTCATAAAGTGATCCGCCTTGATCATTCAATAACAATTAACCATTAATGTACTTAATAAACAGTATACATAAGCAATAAACAAAATAGAATTTTAATTAAACCAAAAACAAGCCACGCTCGCAATTCCCATGCAAGGGTTAAATTGAGTTTGGGAAGGGACAAGTTTTCACAGTGCAATTGGATTATAATTTACGTAAAAACCAATACATTATCATCAATTCATCATGAATATGCCTTTGAAAACATTTTTAGAAATAACCCATGAAATATCATTAAAAACATTTAGATTAACTCTATTCATGGAAGGTTAACTAGAGATGAAGGATCAATGTACCTTTATCTAGAAGGAAATCTCAAAAAAGATGATCAAGAATCTATGGGAATTCAATATCTAAGATGTTCTTGAGATTCACCTTCAATTGAGGTTCTATAGAGAATACTTTTGGAGGGAAAGTCTATTTTGTACTGAAGGGATAGGGATTGGTTGATCATGGTTTTGATCACTTATATACACCCAAAAATAACAAAATAAACCTAGTACGGTGTGGTTAGGCCATGGATTGAATTTCCCAGTCATGTCATATGTGAGACAGACGCTAGGCAATTTGTTACAGCCTGCACCAATGACCACCATCGACCCAGAGTAGGTCAATTGACGGACCATCTGTGGCTTCAGTTGATTGGAACTTGGGATGTTCTTGGTTGATCCTTCCACATTCAAAGTGTCTATATAACCCTACCCATCAATGGGGTGGAAGTAGACCAACGAGGTGACATTTGGTTAAGTCGATTGACAATGCCAAGGCAGTATCTCGATAGCCTCTTGTCGTTCTTGTAGGCCGTTTTATAGGGACCTTGAGAAGTTGTACCCAGACGTTTCCAACATAAATATACACCTTTACATGTTGAATACCTTCCATGTAAGTTTCATCCTATATTAACATGTAAAAGACATCAAAAGATGCAAGGCACACTAAAGACACACAGGAACGTCTCAACGGCTAAATTTCGATTGTCTTACACGTTATATGGCATTAGACCTCCAAACAACATGAAAATCCATAAACCTCTTATAAACATCATTATAACTCACATAAAGACCTGATATACTCATTACACACACATAGGCACATGCTAACACATAAGGCCCCTTAGGTGACTAGGCGTCAAACCTCTTGGTCGTCTTTTGAAGTTTGACTTCCAAATGACTTCAAATCACCCAAGAATACATTAGAAAACTTTATTAACATTTTAATAAGCTTATAGTCACAAGTGGGGTTGTAGATAACCTAAATAAATTTGGAGCTCTTACACTTATATTAAAGTTATATGAAGCATAACTTTACTTATGCTCTCCTATCTTATCTATTTTAATATGTGGGGTTATGGGGCTTCACATGACCATTGCACTTGTAGGTTGAGGATGGGATACTCATAAGTGTATTGTATTTTATCTTTAAATGATTTTTGAATATGAAATAATAACATGACTCAATGATACTATTTCTTCATTATGATCATGTGGTAAGTTGATGAAAGCTAAGAAGGTTGATTGAAGAATCTTGGAACTGTTTCTCCAAGTGTTGGTAGGTCCTCATGTTCAGGAATTCTATCTTTTTAATTAATATTGCTTACGAAGACTTCAGTAGTTTTTATGAATTTTCATATTTCCATTTATGTTCTTTGGATTCTTTTGTATTAAGGCCTATATGGCGTATTAAATAATTATTTAGTAAGTCCGGATTCATAGTCTTTAGATGGTTTTTATATTACACAACTTTTAGAATATTGTTTGCTAATATGAATGTTAAATATGAAGTCTAAGTATACTTTACATAGTATTAAAAGTTTTAAATTTTTTTGAAATATTAACTTATGACATGTTATGACGAACGCTAAAGGCTTGCCTGAGTCCTCTAAAAGGAAGATGACGTCGGTCGCATCAATAGTGTACTCTATGGGTGTGATATTGCTATAGAGGGTCTAGGTGTTCAACATAACCTATCCTATGATGAGGTTTAGGATAGAATACTTGTTAGACAAGTAAAGTAGTTAAGGAACGAATAGGTGGCTTCTGTAAAGGTGTTATGGAAGAACCACTTAGTTGAGGGTGCAAAATGGGAGGTCAAGGGCGTAATGAAGTCCCGTTACCCTCATATATTTTATAACAAAGATCAATTTTTCATATTTGTAAGGAAATTAATAAGGTTATTTGAAGTTACCTTGATATTTTGTAAAATAGTGAATTTTATGCTTTGTTAATGTGATTTATAGTGAATTTTGCCTATTTAATTGAAATTTCTCAAGAAAATGCTCCTTTACTTGATTTGAACTTGTCTGGTGTATTCTGGTACATTGTTCCTTCATAAGTTGTATTGAGCATGTTTATATGTGTTGAAGATAGCTTTGGCATAGTGAATAAGCATGTTATGAATGTTGAAATCTTATGAGTTGAAAATGATTCATTGAGTTGCATGGTGTAAAAGGTCATTTGGCTATGTTGATTTAGGTTGTTTCTCATGTTTGTATATGTTATTGTTGGTAAGGATCCTAGTGTTGAGTTTATTCCTTCCATTTTATGAATTATAGTGTCATTCGGGACGATTGTTTCTAAGGGGGGATAGTGCAATACTCCAAAAGTCTAAAGAATAATGTAGAACCTAATGTGAGAGTCTAATAGTTGTAAAACTATTTTAAGGTCAAATATAATATATATAAGTCATTTAAGGAAGTTTTAGAATCAAAGCGTCAAGAAATGTCCATGACATTTTGAAACTGTGAAGAAAAGGTATATCCTTTGTTAGATAACTATGAGAAATTAACGTTTTATATTATATTAATGCATAAGCATGAGGATATTGAGGTATCCCTTAGTAAGGTTAGGTAAGAAACAGAGATAAATTTCTTTTATGGAGAGAATATAAAGTCATATAAGGAAGAAATAGTCATAATAGCTAGAGAAGGTACGCTAAACAACCAGTCAATTATTGGTCATATGAACGTTATTCTGCTTATACATAATTCAATACCTATAACAAACTCCCTCACGCATGATAATTCCTCTTCGCCTAATCGTAACCTCTGAATCGAAGCAATATAGCATCAATCAATCAAGAGGAATATACTTCTGGATGGTTAATTAATTCCATAAGTTAATTTGAATCCTATGCATGACTATCTTGTTATATGCATATCGGAAAAAGAATTTAAATATTTCATGCAGCCATTCTTGAACTGTAGTACTAACTTGATGCCTTTCCTTCTATTTTAGGAAAAAGTCATTTCCCAGAAGTTGAAACAAATGGTCTCTCATCTCATCATTGGTCACAAGAAAGCACCGAAATTTTATTGTTGCATGCATCTAGTACCTGAGGAAAGAAGTTAATTTCCCACTGGGATGAATTGGTAAAACAACTAAATACAAGGCATTAAGCATTTGTACCAAAAATAAACCTTGAGATAAAATATTATACGTCTCACCAATAATCATTTGACACAATAGGTATTGCATATTCCGCATCTGCCTTTTTCCAATTGTCAACTAATTATCTATTGAATGATTCATCCATCTTCTCTTCAGTAAGACGTTTTTTCTGCAAAACTATTAGTTGCCATGTTTTTGAAGGCAGTATTTGACAAATTCCATTGACGACAACATTGACCTGAATGCAAATTTTCTATTAGAGTAAGCAAAAGACCCGAACTTTTGAAAAATATCATGTTTAATTAACGAGGCACCCGTTTCATTTACGAGGCACCCAATACATTACCTTATGGCCTAAACTTTCTTTGGTTGTAAAGAAAAACATTTGCACCATCAATAACAACTTCAAATGGTCCATAGTAATGTAGCCATCTCTATAGTAATCAAAATACGATTAACCCTCATAAGACAAACTAATGATCCAAGAACAACTACGAACTAATCATCTAATAAGTTAGTAAAATGTACTTGAAATTTCTAGAAGCTCGAATTTCTCACACTCTCTACAAAGCTATAGAAGTAATTGACTCAGTAAACATTTCAGTTTCTTCAAGTTCAAAATCTATGGTCACGATATTCTTCACAGCATTTGTAGCACACATTAGAGCCAACGATTGCACATTATACAGTTCTTTTTTCCATTACCCAACCTGCTTTATCCATGCCTTGCACAACCTCCATTTTAATAGCTTTGTGTATGGATCATACATACCATTTTTTTTTCAATACTTGAAGTGGCGTTGCTATTGAACCACTTGACAATCAAATCTTCAGTAGAAGGTGTGACTTGTTGAATTCCTTCTGTAAGCTTATGCAACAAATATTACACCTTTTCACTCTTACAAGCTTCTAACCTTATTTTTGAAAGTGCCTCCAGCTCAAGTTCCTCTGCATATCTACCACTCTCCAACATGTGTTGTTCAACTATAAATGCCTTATCGACATCCCCGTTATTGCAGTATATAGATCAGGTAGGACCTTATGATCGTTATTTTGTGTTTATTAAATCTTCTTTCATTTAATTTTTAAAACATCAAATGCCATATAACCATTCATTAATGCCATTGTCATTCTTGCTACAGATTTAAGGGTGGCTTCATTCAATTGTACCTGATCTAAGCCAATTTTCTCATAGATTTCACAACCCTTTGTAAGTTAATAATGTGTTATATGATACTCTTTGTACAGTAAACTAATCAATTTGCACATTTTAAGTTAAATAAATGGTCAAAACATGTTTAAATCACTTTAGTTCTCTATTTTATGGTACATTCCTTTACTTAATTTATTTTAATTGTTCATTCAAATCAATGAAAAAGCATGTTTAGAAGTCAATGTTATGAAAATGGTGATTATGTGATAGGTGTGCTTTAATGAACAAACACACTCACAATTTGTATGAATGGATGAAGCAAAATAATGTAAATAAAAAGTGAAGTTTTGTGGTGGAAACACTTCTTCATGTCATAAGAAGTGTTTATTAGCAACCTCACTATCTCCCAATATCTTGTGGTGTCAAATAAGTTATTTCTTATCCTATAGTAATGAATGTTTAAGACTACGTGGGGGAGTTGTTCTTAGCACTTATAGGATTTTATATAGGGGTGAGTACACAATGTGAGTAGAGATGTTGTACGCAATGTACCTCTTGAGATGAGCACTGCTCGTTAGTAGAGTATGAATTACTTAGAAGCAATCTCTTTACCCCTTCACTATGCGCCCGCATAAGTGTAGATATTAGAAAATCCATGTAAAGGCTAAGAGAATCACCCTACCTAGGCAAGTGGGGATGCCTCATCAAGTAGGAGTTAATACTGAAATTCCATGTCTAGGTCCATGGTATATGTCTGTCAAATTTATCAACCACAAAAGAATATAATGAAACAAGTCTCCTAAAGAATCTACTTATTAGGGTGGGTTGTTGTATGGGATGTTATTTATCCATTTCACAAGTAGAAACTTGAAAGGATATTCATTGTGTTATTTATCTTTAAGGTAAGAATGTGTTGTTATGGAATGAAAATGAAGCTATGTGTCTTAATGTCTAATTTTAAGAAAGCATGTTAAAATTATGTCTTGTATAATGAATTTTATGAATGATTGATGTGGTGTACCTAATCTCATGTATTCCTCAAGAAGTACAAAGTTGAAGAGGTAGTATGGTATTTTTTCTGACATTGCACTTTGTGTAACATGCATGTCCACTTGGGGAAGGGCACCTATGTGAAGTTCTAGATGCAAGTATGTGAATGTAATGTTCAGTAATAGGGGTGTAGACTTGTTACCTGTGTCAAGAAAGCCTATAATGGGTAGCCTTGAGGATTACATAGGTGCGTATTGAAGGAGTTCTATGGACGATCCCTTCAGGTCTGCCTTTGTGAGTCATAGAATAACCTTGGTTACGAAACTCTAGGAAAATGAGTTCATCATAAAATTTAGTGAGGTTATTGTGAAGTGACTCTTTGTGTTTAAATATATAAAATCCTTTCCAATGTGATAAATAATGATACATGTGTTAATCCACTATATTCTTGAGAGTTTTACTGAATTGGCATGAAAGCTTGTTAATACTAAAACGTCTCTTTTTGAATGTTTTTGCATATGTCATACTCAGTTCATTGAAGGCTATAAAGCAAGCTTGGGAATTGACTCTCTAAAGACTAAGTTTGTCCTCATACATTCAAGGGGAAAGTCCTCCCTCACTTGGAATAACATTCGTGTTCGAATGACCCTAAACACTTTATGACCATCATGGAGTCTATAAGCATCATATAGCATATTAAAATCTTGGTAAAACATTCATAATCAAAGAACCAACTAACAGGGAGCACTAATTCACACTTTCACAAACTTTGCAACATAATCACTTTGTAACAACTTTCACATTTCAAAATTCACCCTTATTCTTCATTTATGGAGCAACTACCTTCTCCAACATTAAAATGATCATATACAACACATTTACACAAATTTAAACTACAATTCAAATCAAAAAAAACTTTTTTTAAAAGAAAAAATACACAGTGAGCATCACTATAACACATGGAAACATGATGGAATTTAAAAAATCCATTATTTAAGCAATTCATCAAGAAGGGATGATCATATAAAAGGTAAAACCGTCTAAAATCGCCTTATAACATAAAAACGACAACCATAATGAGTTAAGACTTACCGGGACTATCATATCCGGACTAGTTGTCTTTCCGAGCTCCCATCCCGTAGAGATGGTTCCGTTTTTGAGCATTGGGATCTAGAACACCTTGGGGAGCTTTATTAAACTCTTTCCCCTTTGCTTTCATGCTAGGGATATCCTTCATATTGTGCCCTTTACTACCAAAAATATATAACCATCCATTCCAACAAGACACTTACCCAAATGTTTTTTCAACAAGAAGCACACCTAGGACTCTCAAAAGTATGGCCACCTCCTTGGGAATGTTTGTTTGGAGCTCTATCAATTTTCCCCATGGAAGAATCTTGGTGAAAGAAACTCTTCTTTGGTTTTATGTGACTAGAATCATCTGACCTAAGCCTCTTACCCTCTTACCTTATCTACCTAATTTTGTACTCCTCAATTTGTAGTGCATAAACCATGATCCTAGAAATATCGATGTCATTAGGAAGTATTGCCGTATGAAACTCTTTCTTTACCAAGATTGACACTCCCATCAAAAATTTGTTCATCCTATCCATATAGTTGGCTACCATGGTTGGGGCATACTAAGATAGTTGGATAAATTTAAGAGTACTTATTCCCCCTCGATGAAAGTTTGTGAATTCAACTGTCTTCTTCTCCGTCTACTCTAGAAGAAAGAACCTATCTAGGAAAGACTCTTTGAACAACTCCCAATCAACCGAACCATTTTTCGATCGTCTCTCATCTCTCCAGTACTCAAACCACACTTTAGCCACATCTTTAAGTTAGTAATAGGCTAAGTTTGCTCTCCATTGGACTCACACCCGTAACATCCATCACTTTGCACACCTCATCCATGAAAATTTGTGGATGTTCATCCACCATAGTGCCATGAAGAGTAGGAGGGTTCATCCTCGTGAAATCCTAAATTCTAGAAGCACGATTACTAGAATAAGGTTGAGGTCCACCCCCTTGTTTAGTTTTGGAAAAAAAGTAATTAATGACAACATGATCTTGGTCCGTCATGAGGTTGGTCAAATTCATTAGGGAAGCCCTCAACTCTGCATTAGTCATATCCCCTTCAACAACAAGAGCTTGAGGCATAGAGGACATTTGGGGAAATTGAGTCTCTTTAGGTTCCGGAGGCACTTGAGGTCCTTGAAGAGGATCCTCCTAATTCTGTCCATCAAGGCCAACAATAGGAACTTGGTCAACACAGGGAGGGATTCTCTCATTAACTACACCTCCCTCCTCTGTTCTAGCGGTTGATCTTTTCGTATTCATGTCCTATAGATGTAAAGAGAAGAGGTTGAGAGACAGATGTTATAAAACTCAAAACTAAAGCATGACATTATAAAAATGAAGAAAGTTAAACTTCTATCATCTTATAGACTCTTGTCCATTGAAATGTTTCAACTCAGACCAATGACGAAGACTCTACTAGACGTTGCTTGTGAAACTATTAGACCCTAAACTATTTCCCATAACCTTATACTCTGATACTAAATCTGTCATAAACCGAAAGTACCCCCTAAACGTTAGGGAGAACCCTTGGATTAGAAGAAGGTGTTCTTGACCTTTACGGGTCTTGTGTGAGCCCTTGAACTATCATTCACTACATAATACATGAAAAGTAGTGCGAAATTGAAACATTTCATGAAATTTAATATAAAAGGGAGTTATTTCATAATTACTAAGAATATATCATTTTCACAAGCCAAACATTAAAAGACGCGATATTACATCTTAGGGACATGCCCCTTTACATTTGAAGGAAAATATATAATAAGTTTTAATAAAGATACTAAGAAATAGAAATATGCCCTCCAATATATGAGGACGTACTTAGTCTGAAGAGATTCTTTCTCAATCTTGTCTTCTAACTTCAACGTCGCTTCCAAACCTATACTTATAAAGTATATAAAAGTAAGGGCTTAGTATAAACCAATGTACTAAGTATGGTATACAAATGCGTCAAAAAGGACATTTTAGTAAAAACACATTTTCATGCTAATTCAGTAAAACCTTCATGATATAGAATTAAAACCATATAAAAACCATCATTTAATACTTAGAGAAGGATTTCCATAATTTTAATAAATAGGCCAATTTTACAGTAAACTCTACAAAATTACAGTGAGTGCTTCTAGCCGTACCGTGCTTTACCTTATTTCCAAAACACATAACTTCAAAAGTCGAGCCAAGAAAAAGTGAACTCATTTTTGTAAGAGTTTCCCTAGATGAGGTTATCCTATGACTCACCAAGGTAAGACATGAAGGGAACACCCATAAATCTCCTTCAAGAAACATCTAGACGATCCCTAAGACTACCCCATCTAGGCTTACTCCCATCATGAGAACAAGTTCCCACTCAATGACAAGCCATTAGAAGAACTCTCAAACAGCATACCAAGACTTCCCTTTCGGATTGCCAACTTAGTGAAATGAGTAGATGGGGTCCCATTCCACTAGATGGGGTCCCATTCCACCACCTACCCTTAGTAGTACAATCTTATACAAGACTTAGCTCATCAAATATATATTAAACACACTAAGAATACCGTTTCGAAGGTCTACCAAGTGCAATGGATAGATAGTGTCCCATACCACCACCTCATCTATTTAGTACGTTCTTTTGGGAGACATAGTTCATACACTTCACACAAAACACACCAACATTCCCCGTTCGGAAGTTCTACTTAGTACAATGGATAGATGGCATCCCATTCCACCACCTACCCTAAGTGGTACGTTCATTTAGGAGACATAATTCGTTCATTCATTTGTGGGGGATAGCTTAACCGAAATAGAACATGAGAGCTAGACATGGAAACTCGATACTTCCCATATCGGAGAGGAGTCCCCCCACTTGCCTAGACTAAGGTCTTTCTTTTAGCTTTTACATGGGCTTCCCAATAGCTACACCAATGCAGACGCATAGTTAAACCATAAGGAGATTGCAACTAAGTAACTCATTCTCTACTTATGAGAAGTACTCATATAAAGAGGTATATTGGAATACAACATCTCAACTCATGAAGTGTAACCACCTCTTCTTCATATCCTCTCGATGCTAGGCATAACTCCTTACAGATTCTGAACTTTTTATATCATAGGTTAAGGATAACTAGTGGTCACAACATTTCAACTCACGAAAGGTTTTCAACCTCCTACCTATCTTATAAAGCTAGTGGGAGATAATGAAGTTGCTAGTAAACACTTCATCTCACGCCAAAACTCAACTATTCAATTACATTCTTGAACTTCATTAAATAATTCATTTAAAGTGCGTTTGTCCATGTGAACACACCTTGCACACAAGCATCATTTCATTGACGTTCAATTCTATACATGCTTAGACCTTCATTCATCACAATACACACTTTAACATGCTCAACATATAGTATTACTTTATTTAGCCATAATCTAAGCAAAACATGCCATTCAAGCTTCACTATACACATTACAAGAAGAATCTTGACAATCACATCATTGCACTCTTTAGACCTTCAAAACAATACTTAAAATACATAGCAAGTATATACAAATTCATCAAGAAAGCACCGCCATGAAGAAGGTGGACTATACCACTCAAGAGCAATTCATAAATAAGGCTAAGCAACAAAACCAACTTACCCTTTAACCAAGCTTCCATCACCTATAGTATTTTACTCAAAATTTAATTTTAATAAGGGCATTATCAAAACTCAGTATCAACACAAGAAAAACCAAATCTCAAAGACCACAACAATCATGCTAATTCATCCCATTCTTTAACCGAAAAATTGATAAAAATCTTTAACATGTTCAAATTGAATTTTAATCATTAAAATTACCAACTAACATTAGAAATATCAAATTTAAATCATTTGAAACGTTTTCATGCAAGACCCATATTTAGAGTTAAAGATAGTAGAAGTTAGGTTTGAAAACCCTTTTTTAAAATCTATACCAAAGGACTCCTTAAATTGAAGATAGTTCAAAGATAGATACCATACAAAAAATAGAAGAATAAATTTCCACCGACATTTCTCCTATATCCATCGTGTGTTATAACTTCAATCAAGTTTGAGGGTGTTTTTCAAGAGAGAGGGGTTTTGGGTTTAGGAAATGAAGTCTAAAACTAGGTCTTAGGGTTTGAAACAACATAATATACCTAAAAGACATAAATTTATCTTCTAAGGTTCCTAAAAGACTTGGGGTGAATTTTCACAAATACGTCAAGATTGGCAGTGTGTCCCACAGCTTTTGCACGACCACCATCGACGAACCAATGCAACGGGGCGTCGATGGAATGACGACTCGTACTGTTGGGCTTTGGTTTGGTCTTCAGCTGTAGAGTGGAGGTTTTAAACCCCAAAACTAATTCCCAAAGTACACCCATAGATGAAGGGGAGTCAATTTACCTAAGGGGCGTCGATTTACCTAAGGGGCGTCCACTGCCTCCGTCATTTGGGGCTTGTTTTCGGAATCTTTTGCAGTTTATGCCTAGACATTGCGATCCTTTTCTAGTGCCCCTTGTAGGTGATAGGTAGGGTCATACCCAGAGGTTAAACCCCTAAACATAGTCTTCTAGGTCTTAAAAACATTTCACACCAATTTCAAACAAAATGAACACTTAAAACTCACTCAAACACATAAGAACACACAATCACTTTCTAAGGCTCACTTTCTGAACGTCATGGACATTCTTGGACATTTGATCTCCAAACTTAAACAAACTTCACACACAGCCTAAGGACCTCATTATATCTTATTTAAACACAAAATTAACTCACAAACCATTGACGAAGTTCTAGTTCACCTTCATTGGTATTAGGGTGTCACAATTATATAGGATCATTAACATGTAAATTCAACATATGCATAACATTTAATTCTTAAGAACATAAAAACATCCACATAGGAATTCCCTCAAGGAAAACTAGTTCAATGTATAGGTAGTGTCCCATACCTTTGCCGAGACTAGATTAAACCTCTTAAACCACCCTTATTAGAGTTCACTTTAGTACTTCATTTTACTTTCGGGAACACTTTCCTTAACCGACATAGACCACATAAGATAATGTGGAATCTGGTGTCATGAAACCCTACACCGAATGAAGGTAGACTAATTACCAAGGTACTACCAAAACATTAAAGTTGCATCTAGGGGGATCCACTAGCTAGTATTCCTATGGGTGCCACATAGTTGAAGAGCTTGGAGACATGCTTGAGACCCTCTTTATGCCATTGGAATTGTAATCTCTATATCAAGATTACAATAGTGAACCTACCTTTCCTACTTAGGCAGGAACACTCCTCACTATTAGTTTACTAGGTGCTAAGCTAGAGACCCTTTTTGAAATGTCTTTAAGACTTTATTAATCATTATAGCATAGTATAGGTCATAGAGGACTACCTGTTGTATATCATCATCATTACCTCATTAGGAATTGTATGAGAATATCTTTTGAATACAACACACATATGTGAGATTAACACATTATCATAATCATGACATAGCATGGCATATAGGTAGTTCATAACCAAACTTATTTCAATACATCTTAATGATAATTTCAGAATCCATATACTCAAGATAATTTAATAAAATTCATCATACCATCACCCATTTAATGTAATCGCATTTAACACTTCAATTGAACATCATCATTATGTAAAAGCAATCACAATTTATGTGAGGATTCAAGATCATATGTCTTACAAATTCACCTTAACAAGCCTTCTTCAGTGGTATTACCATCAAAAAACTACATTCACCCATTAAAAGGATTAATAAAATCATGTAGTAGTAACTAACACAATAACTGGGTTAATTGCATCAACACAAATGAATTCATAACCTTAGGTTAGGGAAATAGGTCAATTCATGATATCTTTCATAGAACTAGGGATAATATCAATTACTACTCTAATTCACTAATAAGACCTCATAATGAAACCATAATTATAAAAAAAATAAAGAACAAAACAATTTGAAAGATCAATTTCGGATTCGGAAAGAAACCCATTTTCACATTCTCTTTTGGAAATCTCTTTTAAAGAACCCTTTGGGGAAAGGAATCCCAAAAGATTAAAATTTATCATACCTTGTTAATCCTTGAAGACTTATGGAGAGAAATTGAAGTTCATGAAGCCCTAAAATCTTTGACCTTTGTATCAAATGGAGTCTTATGTGGTGAAAGAAAAAGTAGAAAAGGAAGAGAATTTTAGTTTTGGAATTGTGGGATGTTAAGTTGGTTTTAGTCATAGGGTATCTTATATTGTCACTTAACTAAATTAATAAACCACTATTTAACCCCTAACTCAACGGCTAACTAATAAAATAATTAATTTCACCTCATATAAAAATTGAAAATGAACAGGAGACGACCTACGGTCTGTGGGTCAACGACAGCCACCATCGAATTTCACAGAGTATGAATTTTGGCCATTTTTGAAAATGGCTATGTTTTGGTCGATGGAGCCATCGAATCCCTATCATCAAGGCAAAGCCCCACTATTTGTGGAGTCATACCAAGATGTTTCGAACTCAAACATGTTCTAATGCATTATTTAAACCTTTCTATAAAATTTCATCATATTTTGACTACAATTACCTTGTGAAATGTGCAAGTCACACTAATCTCAATTTCACAATTCAGTGGATGTCATGGACGTTCTTTGAGGTCTTAACTCTAATACTTCCTAAATGGTTATTAAACATTATTTTAGGCCTTAAAACAGTTTTACTAACCTTAGTCCAACATTTTAGGCTTTAGATTAGGTCTTGGACTTTCAGAGTGTTATAGGGGTACGTGTTGAAGTATACAAAGATCAAAAGACTCTTCAATGTCTATTCACTCAAAAAGACATGAATCTACGCAAAATTATACATTTATAGATTTTAATGGATTGTGACATGAGTTTCATTTAGCATCTTGGGAATGTGAATGTGGTGGTGGATACTTTGAGTCGAGTTTCAATGGGTAGTGTGACTCATGTTTTTTATGTTAAGAAAGAGCTAGTAAAGGAGGTTCATAGGTTGGCCCGGATGGGTGCAAGGTCTCTCAAAATGAAGTAAGATTCTTAGAGCTTCACATGTTCTAAATGATCTTCTACAGTCACAAAACATGGAGAACAGGACAAGCCGTCATCCAATCGACGCCCCATCGACTGCTGTCCACCGATGCAGCCTGCAATCTTCCTACACACACAATTTCATTAAATGGCTGAATGGGAAATTAAACCCACGTTCCTAAATTAATATGGACGGTTATTATGGGGTATTTTATGTATATTAAGTTTATTAGTAACAAGAAAACCCCATTCCCAATTCATTCGTCAGTAATAAGACTTGACTTTTAAAAATGAACCTCTCTAGAAAAATCCATTGGAGATGAGCTCAAGAAAAACATGTAGATGGGATTTCCATGGATTCCTCAAAAAGTTTTCGCTTCTTCACCTATAATGATGTATGGTGATCTTTCATATTTATATAACATCTCATATAAAGTGTTCCTGCAATGCTTTTAAATAAGATTTCATGATCAAACTTTCAATCTTTCAATATAGTCATGGGTTCCTTCTTAACACATTTAAAAATCATGCTTATTATGAATTATGGACTATCTACTGTTTATGATGATTTTTTCAATCCAATTTTATGATGAACCCATGTTCCCTCCAATTTATCAATTTAGCCTATAATGAGGGTGATGTGATCTTTTTGAGATGTTGGTAGATAGTGATTTCGATCATGTGAATGTATCTTCAACTATTGTTTTCCTTGCGAGTTGCTTATTAATTATTGTTAACTGATCAATGTGTATCATTGTTTGGATATTTTGTAAGTTAGATCTATATTCTACCACTTCTATAAAATTGATGATATAGTGTACATACTGTCTTCATGATCCTAGGAGGGTTGAATCATGATTTCGTTTATGTTATTGTACTTTTAGCTACTCCATGTATCAATCATTCATTAATAATGAGTATTTATCAATGACGATCAAATCTTGGAGAAATTGTAAGTACCCCTATTTCCTCTATTTCTCTATAGAATTGATAGTTGAAATGGCCTTGTATGGCATTGTGTAATATGGTCCAGTTATATTGGCGGGTTTTACTTCCTTGATATTCTATATGTGATTTTATCATGGCCTTGAAGGCAATTGTGATATGATTTTGTGGTCATGATGATTATACAATATAGAGTTATATGCCTATTCTCCAATGCTAATATATGATCTTGGTTACATTGATGATGTATATTAATCTAATGAATTTTTTTAAGGTTAGGTTTGGTCTATGTGCATCCATTTATGATGTCCTAATGGTGAATGACCCCCACCTATGCACCCCTATATGAAAGTGTGGTCTTAGCCAGTGCTAGGAGTCTAGAATAAAAATGTAGAAGTTCTCTTTTCTTCTATGCTATTTTGTGGTGTGTGGACTATGCTTGAATATGCAATGTGGTCTTAAGAGGGTGGCTTCCTCATTGTGATGTTGACATCCATTATGTGATCATGTTGACCAACATAGACACACTCACATCTCATACATGCTTAAAGAAAGTATAGGTTCATGGTGCATAATGGAACAATAATTCTAATATTCACTCCTGTCTACTACTATGCATTTAAAGTAAATGTCCATGAAATATACTATGTGTCATAACTAGGATTACTAAATAGGTGTAATACTATAGGCAATGGTATGTGACTTTGATTATACATTACACATGTCTATCTTGATATAATAGTCCCTAGGGTGGTATCTCAATGAACATTAATATGATTGCATGACTAACTTATGAAAATGAAAGTATATACTATGATTATATGATGAGGTAAGAACATGTAGATTCTAATTGTCTTTATGTGAAAGGTCTTCTCATGTAAGTACACATACATATACATTAATGTATATGATAAAGCATGTATTAGAATCTAGTAAACAAAGACTCTTTTGAAAGGTATTCTGAATTGTACTCTAAACTAGATTGTTCTTGAATATTCTCTGTCCATGTGAAAGGTTTTCTCACATAAATTAGGTTGTAGAAAGGACATTCTCAAATTTAACCTATGAGATAAGTATACGAGGGGTTAATTCTCCTAAAGCAATTTTTATGAAGTAAAGTTCATAAAAACTTTTAAATAAAGGGAACTTAACTTAGTACCGAGTGAACTTGACTTATTAGAGGGAGGTGCCCTTTCATATGAGGAGGTTTGTTCGCAATTTTCCCATTTGATGTTTTGACTTCCCTTGGAGTGAAATTCATCTTATTATGCTCATGATATGGAAGTTACAATTCCAATTGGCCTGAAGAGAGCTTCAATATTCAGCTCCCAGATCCATAACTATGTTGGCCCCATAGTACCTATCAAGTGGATCCACATAGATAGTGGCATGATTTTAATGTTCTTATTTTGAAATTTGAACGCCTCCTTTCGGTTAGGGGTTCCATGTAATCGGATTCCTTGTTTGGCTTATATGTTCTTATTCTCGGTTAAGGCAGGGATATCACTAAAGTAAAATGGACAATGGAAGTAATTTTATGAATCCTATCAAGGATAACCTAAGGGAAGTTTCTTAATATAAGTGAGGCTATGGGACCTTACCTATGCATTGCAAAAAAAGCTCCTTAGGGGAGTTCTAGAAGGTGTTCTATTTGTATATGCATATGTATGTGTTTATTATGCATGATTCTATGGCATTGAATTATGTGAATGATGATATGCATGGTATAAGTCTTATAATGTTTATATGATGATGTCTTACTCTAGATGCATAATGTTGCTCGTGTTGACTATGTGATGTGGACTTAGTTTACATGTATGAAATTGTCTATACTTGTCTTGATGATATATGGAGTGTATGCTGCTTGTAGTCTCTTTAATAGGGTTACTTAGTATGTGTGTGGTTATTGGATTTCACATGTACATTGCACTAGTATGCTTAGATTAGGATTATATGTGGAGTTCTATGATGTTTTGTGTGAAGTGAAGTTAAAGTCTGCTAATGTAGACTATTATCGTACTATGATAATATTGGAATTCTTAACTTGTATGAGGTCTTGTAATGAGTTCTTCTATGTTTTTCATAAAGTATGTTGGGACATATGTGAATTATGTGTTTCATGATAGGTTGAGATTATTTTTAAGTATGGCCTTAAGCTAATGAATGTTTTATGAATGTTAACCTTTGTGACCATAAGGTTATTCTTGAGTGTGGGTAGTGAAATGGGACACTATTTATGCATTGCATCAAGTATTACTATAGGGTTACTTGGGGGAAAGAAACATACAATAAAGGGAAGATTATGTTATGAGTATGATAAATTTGCCTAAACTGAATTATGAGGCTTTATGTAATGTGATAATATGTTTCCATGATTATGTGAGGTATATGAGCTATCTTTTCTTTATTATATCAATGGTTTTTTAAGATTAGACTAAACGACATGATGTATAGTTTTCAAACCAAATGTTTTTTTTAAATGCATGTGTGAGGTCTTATATCAATGGGTTTATTAAGATTAGAGTAAATGACATAATGTATAGTTTTCTGTGTTGTACATAAAGTATGTTTTTTGAATGTCTTCTAGGGTTTGAATGGTGCACTCTTAACATGTCTTCTAGGGTTTGAATGGTGTAGGTTATGGATGTTTAAAGGATATCTATGAAGTGACGACTTGATATGTGATTCCCAAGCTCAATAAATGGATCCTTATGATTCAAGGATTACCTATGTCATTTTTATGTTAAGATTTATGTAATATCTTAGTTATTGTTATGTATATATAAGTGTCGTGTCCTTATTTTATTCTATTGATGCTGAGCCTAAAATGGAAAAAGAGAGTTAGAGTATATATATGTATTATGATATGTTATATATAATGGACGTGATATTCTATCATATGATGTTCTATAGAAGTTTAAATTTTCCGCTAAATTTACCTATGACATTGTGATGAAGGATGACTATGGGCTTGTATAATACCTTCGAGAGGTCAATTACGCTATTTTACATCTAGGAGATTCTCCACGGTCCTGATATTAGGTGCCTTACCAGAAAATCTTCAAAGGGTGGTTTTATGATCTGTCATAACTATGAGTCGTCTTAGTGGTGGATGTGAATTCTAAGAAATATCTTGATCCCCTATAGATGGAAATAAAGAATTATTCCTTTGAAACAATCATGGAAGAGGATCATCGCTTCCGATATTCCATTCATCCGGGAGCCACCACAATTTATCATGACTTGCGTAAGATTTATTTCTGGAATGGAATTAAAAAGGGATATATAAGTTTTTAGCTAGGTTCTTAAATTGCCAACAAGTCAAAGGCGAGATTCAAGGACCGGGAGGTCTTACTCAAGATATTGATATTCCCACATGGAAGTGAGAAGTTCTCAACATGGACATTGTGGTATGTTTGCCTCAAACATGTTTGCATAATGACTCAATTTTGGGTCATAGTTAAAAGGTTGACTAATTGAGCCCACTCATTCCCATAAAAGTTTCTTTTTTAGAGGAGGAGTATGGTAGATTGTATATTAAGGAGATCGTGAAGTTAAATGGGACCCCTTTGTCGATAATTTTAGATAGAGGTTCCCAATTCACTTCACCTTTTTGGAGATATTTCCAAAGTTATTTTGGTACTCAAGTGAATTTTACCACCTGTTTCCACCCCAAAACGTAATGGCAAGTGGAACGCACCATTCTATTCCTACAAGACATGTTAAGAGCTTTTGTGATTTATTAAAAAGCAAATTTGGATGATCACCTATGTTGTATAGAGTTATCCTACAACAATAACTACCATTCGAGTGTCTTCGTGACACCTTTTAAATCTCTCTATGGTAGAAGGTGCCGGTCTCCGATTGGATGGTTTGATGTCGGTGAGTTTGATTTCTTGGTCTCGACATAGTATATGAGACCACGGAGAAGGTTTGTATCATAAGCGAGAGGTTGAAAATGAAATGAATACCAAGAAAAATTCTTATGCCAATAATAGAAAGAGAGACCTTTAACTTTAAGTAGGAGATTGAGTCTATCAAAGAATTTCACCCATGAAAAGGATGGTGAGGTTTTAAAAGAAGTGGAATAACGTATTCCCCATTATGTGAGACCTTAAGAAATTTTGTAGAGAGTAAGGGAAGTGGCATATGAGTTAAAGTTTCCAATGGAATTGGCTTCAGTTCATCCGGTGTTTCATGTGTCTTTGCTCAAGAAGTGCATAGGTGATCCATTGTGGATTCTCCTTCTCAAAGTTTTAGGTTTGAATTAGAGGCTTTCTTACACAGAGGTTACGGCTAAGATCTTTGATCATCAAGTTAAGAATTTGAGGAATAAAGATGTTGCCTCAGTGAAAGTTCTATGGAGGAACCATCTACTTGAGCTGCAAGATGGGAGGCTAAGAACTACATGAAGTCCCACTACCCTCATCTTTTTCATTTTCCTCCTAGCCAAGGTTAAGGTTAGTAGTTTCCATTAAAAAAATACTATGAATAATGTTGAACTTATCATGTCTATATAAAATGTGCATATTCTTGTACAAATTCACGCCTAAAATGATTTCTCATGAAATATGTTTCAAATGGTTAACTTACAGTATATTGCCTTCATGAGAATTGTGTTAAAAATGTTTAATGATTATCTTGTTCATAGTATTGGATATAAACTCCATTAAGGTATTCATATTGAGCTCATGTTGAAATGGAGAAGGTACTTCCTCCATATGTGATACAAAATAATGAGCTCTAATGAATTATGAACTATGGATTATATTCCTATGTGTTAATGCTATGGTTATGTTTTGAAATGAGTTCAAAATTACTCATATGAGCTGTAACACATTATTATATTTCTTGTTGTTGGGATTGTAGTCTTCAGTCTTTTCCTTTCTCTCATTAGACGGTCTAAGGTGTCATTCGGCGACGAATGTTCCTAAGGGGGGATCGTAATGCCCTGTAAATTCTATGACCTATACTAGATCCTCATATGATAAACAATGATGATTTAGACCTAAAAAAAAGGTAATAACATTTACTTAAGACTATTACAACCAAAACATTAATGGATGACAATGATACTCGGAATTTAGTATAATCAAACAAGTTAAAGTCCTTAGGTATTTTTGAAGGCTTGGGTGTGTTGTATGGAGTCTAAAACTTGTAAAAATACATCAAAGAGGTCAAATGATATATATAGGGTCAAAATGTCCAGGTCCAACCCCACCCCCAAGAACCGTGTCACATCAAGGTATGCCCCCTTAGACGTAACCGGTGTCGTTATCCTTGTTAAGGATTAAGACTAGTCTCTTAGTTTCATCTCATCACATTCATAGGTTGAAAAATGCAAAAAAATTTAAAACTTTTATCTTCTCTACTTGGAGGTTTACATAGAACTCTACAAACAAAGAATATATATTCCTATCGAGTATACATAGAACCTTCATATAGGAAGGTTACATAGCCTTCTACTTTTATTACACTTATATATAAAAATATAGAAGTAATGTCAACGATTGTCTCGTCTCATACCATCTAAATGGATATGACAATATGGGCTTATCCCTTACATCGATTCAACAAGACGATGTATCGGTCATACGAATGTATGATATTCAAATAACAAGGATAGAAATGATAGAGTCAATAAGCTCATAACAAAATCCAAAGATAGAAGATGGCATTGCCCTTGAATGTTGAGGACCTACCGCACCTGGACAAAAGGAAGAATCCAAGCCTTCAACAATATCGCCATCCAAACTGTTCAACGACCAGAACCTCAACTGTTTGGGATAAGGGAAGAAAACAGGGTTAGTACTCCACATGTACTAAGTATGAGATCTTATGCACATAAACAAGCAAAACATGCTAAAAGGAACTATTTATCCCAGCATGCCATTCTACCCCTTTTAGGGGCTTAATGCAAAGTCATGTAAGTCATATTAATCAACCAAACATGCTCACTATCTCAACAAGTAACACTTATCCCAACACAATTAGAATCATGATTAACTACAACCCTAACATCAAGGAAGAATATCACAAGAATGAATCACAGTTAACATATATTATTAAGGAAGACGACTACTCACAAGTCCTTATCAAGTCAACAAGTGCAATGACCAAGCAAAGCCCAATAACCTCACTCAATCAAGTATCCTCAATAAGAAAACATGACCAATGTCCAACTTTATATATCATGGCATTTAGGCTTGCATTTCATCTTATATTGTCATTATTATCCAAGGCATATTCATAAACCAACTAATCAACATATAGTATAAACAATATGACATGATCATCATATATATACATCATATATTATCTTAATATAAACATATAATAACCTCTTCCTTAGACTCCCCTCAAGACTTACTAGTGCAATGTCTAGGCAGAGTCCCTCACCCCTACCTATTCTAAGCTAGACCCCTTAGGTTATCCAAGTTAGAGTTCAAGTCCTTTAATATATTTCACCTCTTTGGAAACATCTTTCCCTAACCGACATTGACCACAAAAGCTAGTGTGGAATCTAGGTTCATAAAACCCTACACAGACAGAAGGCAGACAACTTGCCAAGGTATTACCAAAACATGAAAAATAGCAACTATAGAGATCCACTAGCTAGTATTACTGTGGGGGCAACATAGTTCAAGATCTAGGAGATTTAGTTTGGAGTATCTTTGTGCGCCAAACAATATAGTCTCCAATCTCAACAGTAATATCGTGTTCCTACCTTCCCTATGTGGGAAAGGACACTTCTTCATCTAGTTCACTCGGCACTAAGCTAGAGTCCCTTTTTGAAATGTGTTTAGGAACTTAATTATCAATCATAACTTTATTTAGGCCATAGGGTCTACCGCTTGTATAATAATAATCATCAATAGCTCAATAATAATTGTATATGTCTTTTCATCACAATGCATATAAGTGAGGTTAACACTTTAGCATTTTTTGATAACATATTAAGGCTTATTAATAGTTTTCATCATCTTTAGAACACATACACCTTAATCCACCTCACAACATAATCAAGATATTTCAATTCAACATGATACCACCCTATAATCCTAGTATAAGGCATACTACAATGTTATATCATCGCTTAACAACAATTAATAACAATTGTAGTTAAAGATAGAGATTCTAAAACTTACCAAATCTTTCTCATAGTCAATCATCAACATCTTACCATCAACTCATAACTCAACCTAACTTGGGTAGTAACATAATAGCACAATAATAACCAAAAGAATAACAAGGACAATTGCATCTCTATAACACAATTCATCTTTAGGTCACAGCTTGAGACAAAGTACATAGGCAAATTTCACATTATAATGCAAAAAATAATTTACATCTCAAGAACTAGCATCATAAGCCTATAATTCTTCCTTATTTAACCATAATAGTACCATAGAATAGTAATCTAGTCAACAACAAACTCAATTGAATGATCACCATACAACATGGGTCAAGATCTCTACCTAGGGTTAAAAATAGAGGATCATATTTCTTCAATTTAGACCGAACTATAAAAAATTACCATAAATAAGTTGAATTAAATGTTAATCTAACCAATATAACCCTATGAATTCATTAAAAACTAAATCCATAACTTCAATTTCGTTATTCAATTAAACCCATAAGAAAATTTAACTTTTTGAAATCTATTTTGAAGGGACTCTTTGAGGAAAGAATCTCAAAGGTAAATAGAACACATACCTTAATGTTTATCAACAAATTGATTAAGAATCCACCCTTTTTCCATCCCCCAAACCCTCGTTCTTGCTAGCCTTCAATGGTAAGTTCATGTAGAGAGAGAAATAAGAGAGAAGGTAGAGAGTTTATTAGGAGATTTTTCTTTAGTTTAATGAGGGTTAAGGATATTTGTAGAGGTGCTTAATTAACTTCATTAGTATTCATTTAATCCCTAACTAACCCCTAAACAACTTAATTAATTAAATGAAATCATTTGAAATTTATCAGTGAAACTCGACCCTCACTGATGACACCCCGATCGACGGTCCGTCGGTGAGTCGACGAACAACCCCCCTCCATCATGCACTCCATCTCCTCGGTCAGAGACTTTGCTTGCGAGGGATTCCTCCAAATTTTTTTACGTGTGGGATGATGGTGACCTTGACGCCCTAGCAAAAAACTGACGCCTCGTCAAGCTCTTTCATTGTGTCTAATAGTAGCTAGGTAAACAAGGGCCTTCACAAATATTTCTAAGTGTGGGAAGAAGATGGCCTCGATGACCTGTCGAGCCACGCACAGACCATCGTCTAGCCCGTCAATGCACACTGTCAGGTAGTGCTGCATCAAACTGCAAGGGTTCTCCTCAAGGGCCCTTGGTTGGTCCTTGGGGAGTCATACCCAGACGTTTAAATCATGAAACAATGCAAACACCCATTAACTAAGTTTCCACCAATTTTTGTACATTTCTGACTCCCAAAAATTACTAAAAAGGCTAGGCACACTAACATCTCATGGAACCAACTTCCTGGACTTTTTGGACGTTTTGGTTCTTAAACCTTCTAAATGACCTATATTCATTAAAAATTGATGTAGAAACAGTGTTTAGGCTTTATGACAAATATTTTAGGATTTACCATGTGTCTTGGATTTTCAAGGTGTTACATTATCCCCCCCTCGGAACATTCATCCCCGAATGACACTAAAACTCTTTTGAAGGAAGGATTAGACCAACGACTAACAGACCAATCAATCAACAATATCCATTTAATATAAATCATGTCACTTCAAAAATAAAAATATCAAAACTCATATTACCACAACCAATACTCAAAATATTTCATCATCAGGTATTTTCCTTATCACAACAATATGAGCACAACATACATCACATTAGTCAATTAGGACCAAATTCCGCTTAACAGCATGCTACCTTTAATTTCATCAAGACTTACCATATTAAAATGCACAACATAAATCAAATCGAGCAAAAAGCAAAATTTCAAGTTTTTAATAGCAATACGACAGTGACTTCACTATAAAACTTACTGTGAGTCTTCTTTTAAAAAATGCGTTTTTGTAACACTTTACCCAAAAATCAAGAATCCACAAACTTTTTCATAGTTATATAATTTAAAGAATGGATAAATTTAAGTCTCGGAAAGATGAGGATAACGAGACTTCATATCGGCCTCGGCCTCCCATGTAGCACCCTCAACTAATTGATTTTTCAATAACACTTTTATGGATACCACCTCTTTATTCCTGAACTTCTTGACTTTCCTATCAATAATTCTATTCGAGACATCCTTATAAGAGTGGTTATCCTTGACACCAAGATCTCAATAGGAAGAATGGAATCGGGGTCACCTTTACACTTTTTCAACATAGAAACATGTAAAACTAGATGAACCGAAGCCAATTCCTTAGGAAGTTCCGATTCATAGGCAACCTTACCAACCCTTTGCAAGATTTTATAGGGACCCACATAACGAGGACTAATTTACCTTCTTGCAAAACCTAAACACCCCTTTCATTGGTGAAATTTTTAAATACATCTTATCACCTTCTTCAAATTCCAAATCCCTTCTCTAATTATCGGCATAAGACCTTTGCCGACTACAGGCCGTTTGCAATCGGTTCCTTATGATATGAACCTTTTCCAAAGTCATATAAATCAACTCAAGACCAAGAAGTTATGGCTACCCACATCAAACCATCCAATAGGAGACCTACACCTCCTACCATATAAGGCTTAATAGGCAGCCATGGAAATGGATGGATGAAAACTATTGTTGTAGGCGCACTCCACTAAAGGTAAATGTCTATCCCGATTCCCTTTAAAATCAATATTGCAAGCTCTAAGCGTATCTTCAAGGGTTTATATCGTACACTCTGCTTGACCATCCGTTTGAGGATGAATAGCGGTTCTCAACTTCACCTTAGTACCTAACCTTTTTTAGAAAAACCTCCAAAATCTAGATGTGAATTGTGCTCCCCGATCCGATATGATGGATAATGAAATGTCATGGCGGCACATAATCTAAACTAGGAAGATTTGTGCAGAATCTTTTGGCGAATCCGAAGACTTAACTGGGATAAAGCGAGCGGATTAAGTCAATCAATCGACAACCATCAATGTGGAATTATAGGACTTTTGGGTCTGGGGTAAACCTACGACAAAGTCCATACTAATGTCTTCCCACTTCCAAGTAGGAATTTGGATATCTTGTAGTAAGCCTCCCGGCTTTAGGTTATCGACTTTTACTTGTTGGAAATTAGGACACTTAGTGACAAAATCCCCTATGTACCTCTTTAGACCTTCCTACCAATATATTTTCTATAGGTCATGGTACATTTTTGTCGACCCTGGATGAATTGGGTAGCGGGGCCCATGTGCTTCTTCTAAGATCCAAACCCTCAACCCATCTACATCAGGAACACATCATCTCCCTTGGTACATTAACAAATCATCCCCCCTAGGGACAATGATACATTAGACTTGTCAAGAACCGATTCTTTCAACTACATGAACAATAAATAAATGTGTTGTTTGGACTTCACCTCAACCACTACAGATGACTTGGAGTTATGAGAAACTATGGCACCCCTATCCGGAGCACTCTCAAACCTCACCAACAACCTAGCCAACCTATGCACTTCCATTGCTAGGTTCTTTTTAGGCTTCATCAAGATGGAATACACTACCCATTGTCATCTGACTTAGGGAATCCACAAGTACATTAGCCTGACTTGGGTTATAAAGGACACTCATTCCATTATCATTCAACAACTCAAGCCACCTTCTTTGTCAAAGATTAACTCCTTTTTGGTAAACACATATTGGAGACTCTTAAGATCAGTAAAAACATCCACATGAACCCTATACATATAATACCTCCAAATTTTCAAAGAAAACACCACAGCCGCTAATTTAAGGTCATTGGTGGGGGTAATTCCTCTAATGTACCTTTAGTTGCCTAGAGGCTAAGGTATCACCTTCCCATTTTGCATAAGCACACACCCCAAACTCACTCAGGATGCGTCACAATACACCATAAAACTCTTTATACCCTCTGGTAAGCTCAACACAGGAGCAGAAGTTAGCCTATCTCTCAAAAATAGGAATCACTTCTCACATGCCTACGACCATCAAAGTTTTTACTCTCTTGGGTAAATGTAGTCAAAGGAGACGTAATGGACGTGAAACCATCAACAAACCTCTGATAGTAACCCACTAAACATAAGAAACTCCTAATGTCAGTCAGAGTCAATGGTCTAGGTCAATTTTTCACCGCTTTCATTTTCCTTGGGTCTAATTCAACTCCATCACTAGAATTGATGTGCCCAAGAAAAGTAACCGATCTGAACCAAAACTCACACTTGCTATATTTTGCATACAATTGAGGTTCTTTAAGGGTTTGCAACAGTACCCTCAAATTACCCATCTGATCATCCTCATTCTTCGAGTATAAAAAGATATCGTCAATGAAGACAATAACAAATGAATATAGGTAATTTTGAAATACTTTATTCATTAGGTCCACAAACATTTTCGGTTCATTAGTGAGACCGAAAGACATGACCAAGTAATCATAATGCCTATACCTAGTTCGAAAGGCCGTCATCGGTACATCCTCCTCTCTCACCCTAAGTGGATGATATCCTAACTTCAAGTCTATCTTTAAAAAGTAACTCGCCCCTTGGTGTTGGTAAAATAAGTCATCAATCCGAAAGAGAGGGTACTTATTCATAATGGTGACCTTGTTGAGTTGGCGGTAGTCAATACACATTCTCAAAAACCCATCCTTATTTTTCATAAATAACAGAGGAGCACCCCATGGAAATATACTAGGCCTTATGAAGCCCTTGTCAAGGAAATCGTTGAGATGAGCCTTCTACTATTTCAATTGGGCTGGAGACATCCGATATGGAGGTATTGAAATGGGATTTGTTTCCAGTAGCAAATTGATACCTAAATAAATTTCCCATTTGGGAGGAATTCCGGGAAGGTCATTAGGAAAAACCTACAAAAATTCATTCACTACGGGGACCAACTCGTAGGAGGAATTTCGGAATTAAAATCTTCGATGCAACATGCATCCAACCAATCCATACCCAATATAGTATCAAAATCAAGCTTATTGAGTTGTACTAGATCGGCATAAGAAACTCTCTTGGGCAATGAAATAGGACAATTCGATAGACACTTTTAGCAACAACCGACTCTTAAACCGGAGTAGACACTAGAAAAGGCTCATGCAAAATATCGGGTAAAACACCAATTTTTTTAGATACTAGTGGTGTAGAAAAGGAAAAAGTATCACCCGGATCAAGTAAATCTTACACATCAAGACTGAAGAATTTTAATATACCGGTCACAACTTTGGGAGAGGTCTCTTGCTCACCCCTAGAGTTGAGGGCATAATAGTGGTTCTTCTTTTGAGCATCAGTAGAACCACTTACTTGATCTTGGCCACTACCCTTGTCTTGATTCTTCAAGTTTGGACAATCTCTTATTTTGTGACCACTCATGCCACAACTAAAGCAATTATCCGTCCCATGAAGGCACTCAACATAGTGATTTTTACCACACTTTCCACAATTTGGCTTCTCCTTTGGTGAATTAGAACCTTTTCCGTTATTATAGTTAGGATTAGACACCCTATCACCACTAGATCTTGGTAATTTGGTAGGGACTTGATTTGAATGCCACTTTTTAAATTTAGGCATATCTTGTATCTCAAGCCTATTTTTTCAAGAGTTTCCATCAAATGACCTCGCCCTCTTAGCATCTCTACTTTTTCTCTTAGATCTTGCCTCCTAAACCCTTCTTTCATAGACCATAAGACGGGAAATGTTCATGTTTTCATGTAGCATGGCCGATTAGCACTCCTCTTGAATTTCCTCTGACACCCGCGTCACAAAACAACTCATTTGGTCCCGAGTATCGGAGACTAAAGAAGGAGCATAGTTGGAAAACATAGAAAATTCCAAAGAGTACTCATGAACACTCTTCCATCCATGGAGAAGATTGATGAACTCCGTCACCTTCTCCTCCCTCATTTCTCTAGGGAAGAACCGATCTAGAAAAGTCACCTTAAAGATCTCCCAAGTCACCGGACAAGCACTCATTGACCTATTGTCCCTCCATTGCACATAGCAAGTTCGAGCCAAATCCTTCAGTTAACATGAGGCCAACTCGGCCTTCCCACTTGAACACACCTCCATAGAATATAGCACTAAGGAATTCTTAGGGTTCTTCATCAACCTTAGAACCATAGAAATTAGTACGGTTCATCCAAATGAAGTCCCTTAGATGGGAAGCCATAGTAGTGACTTGTGGATGAGGATGAGGAGCAAAATCCCGATTGGCTTGAGCCGTCATAGCTTGGGCTTCAAGCGATGCGGCTTGTGCTTGATTAGTCATGGCTTGGGCCATTTGAGAAAGAATAACCCTCATCTCCGCCTCCGTCATAGGAAGAGGGTTAGAGGGGCTTGATCAACATTAGCATTTTCCTCAAGTAGAGGAACTTGCTCATCAGTGGGAGGAGATCCCGCATTAGAAACTTACTCCTCAAGTCTTTGAGCCACATTCCTTCGAGTGTTCATTCTTCCTATAAGAAAAACTATATGATTATATGCAAGGCACACCATAAGCATAATCAATTGGCATGAAACAAGATTTCCTAGAACGAGAGAGATTCCTAAGCATCATATAGGTTCCTACTCGTAAGTGTGGCGTGCTTCACAATTATGAATATAAACCTACATAGATGTGGTAGAGAGCGAGACGTAACTCAATGGTATTCAACCTGATGCTCTAATACCAATTTTGTCACATACGGGTTTACCCCTTAGACGTAATTGGTGTCGTTATTCTTTTTAAGGATTAAGACTAGCATCTTAGTTTCATGTCATCACATACGTAGGTTTAAAAATGCAGAAAAATTTAAAACTATTATTTTTCTACTTGGAGGTTTACATAGACCTCTACATACACATAATATATATTCATATCGAGTATACATAGACCCTTCCTATAAGAAGGTTATATAGTCTTCTACTTTAATTGCACATATTTATATAAATATAAAAATAGTCTCAATGATTGTCTCATCTCAAACCATATAAACGGATATCACAATATGGGAATAGCCCTTACATCAATTCAACAAGACAATGTATAGGTCATACAAAAGTACAATATTCAAAGAGTCAATAATCTCATAACAAAATCCAAAGCTAAAAGATGGCATTTCCCTCGAATGTTGAGGACCTACCCCACTTGGATGAAAGTAAGAATCAAGCCTTCAACAATATCACCTTTTAAACTCTTCAATGACCGAAACCAAAAATGTTTGGGATAGGGGAAGAAAACAGGGTTAGTACTCCACATGTACTAAGTATGAGATCTTATACCATACAGAAGCAAAAAATGCTAAAATGGAATTTTTATCAAAAGTCATTAATCAACAAACATGTTCACTATCTCAACAAGTAACACTTAGCCCAAGACATTTGGAATCATGATTTTACTACTACGCTAATATTAAGGAATAAAATCAAAATAATGAATAAGAGTTTAACATATCATATTAATAAAGACAACTACTCACAGGTCCTTATCAAGTCAACAAGTGCAATGACCAAGCAAAACCCCATAACTTTACTCAATAAGGTATCCTCAAGAAAAAAACATGACCAATGTCAAAGTTTAAATATCATGGCATTTAGGCTTGCATTTCATCATAAATTATCATTATAATCCAAGGCATAATCACACACGAACTAATCAACATATAGTATTAACAATATGACATGGTCATCTTATATTTACATCATATTCAATCTTAACATAAACATATAAGAAACTCATCCTAAGACTCCCCTCAATACTAACTAGTGTTCTTTCTAGGTACAGTCTCATTGCCCTACTTAGACTAAGCTAGAACCCTTAGGTTATTCAATTTTGAGTTCGAGTCCTTTAATTCGTTTTACCTTTTTGGGATCATCTTGTCCTAACCGATATAGAGCATATAAGCTAGTGCGAGATCCGGTGTCATAAAACCCTACACCGAAAGAAGGCGGACTACTTGCCAAGTTAATACAAAAAAAACATAGCAACTACGTGGATCAACTAGTTAGTATTGAGGGGGCAACATAGTTCAAGAATTAGAAGATTTAGTTGGGACCCTCTTTATGCACCAGGCATTATATTCTCCGATATCAATAGAAATGTAGTGTTCCTACCTTCACTATGTTGGAAAGGACACTTTTCCATCTAAATCACATGGATAGTGTCCCTTTTTGAAATGTCTTTAAGCCCTTAATTTTCAATTATGACTTAATTTAGGCCATGTGGTCTACCCCTTGTATAATTATCATCATCTATAGGTCAATAAGAATCGTATGAGTATAAGTCTTTTCATTACAATTCATATAAGGGAGGTTAACACTGTAGCATTCCATAACATATTAAGTATAATAGATAGTTTTCACCATCTTTATAACAAATACACCTTAATAAACCTCACAACATAATCAAAACACTTGAATTCAACATCACACCACCCTATAATCCTAGAATAAGGTATACTCTAATGTATTATCATCGCTTAACATTAATTAATCACAATTGGCAGTAAAGATAGAGATTCTAAGACTTACCAAATCTTTCTCAAAGTCTACCATCAAGTTCTTACCATCAACCCATAACTCAACCAAACTTGGCGTGTAACATCATACTACAATGATAACCAATTGAATAACAAGGCAAATTGCATCTCTATAACACAATTAAACTTTAGATGACAACTTGAGACAAAATACATAGGAAAATTTCACATTATAATTCATAACCTAAATTACATATCAAGAATTACCATGATATGCCTATAATTGATCTTAATGTAACGATAATAGAACCATAGGATACTAATATAATCAACAACCAACACAATTGAATGATCACCATACAACATAGGTCAAGATCTCTACCTAGGGTTAGGGATAGAGGATCATATTCTTCAATTTAGACCAAACTATCAACAATTACCGTAAATAAGTTTAATTACATGTTAATATAATCAATATAACCCTAATAATTCCTTAACAACTCAATCCATAACTTCGATTTCGTAATTGAATGAAACCCATAAGAAAACTCGTGTTTTTGAAATTTTTTTGAAAAAACCCTTTGAGGAAAGAATAACAATGGTTAATAGAACGCATAACTTAATGTTTCTCAAAAAATTTATGAAGAATACACCCTTTTTCCAGCCCCCAAACCCTAGTTCTGGCTAGCCTTCATTGGTGAGTTCATGTAGAGAGAGAAATAAGAGAGAAGGAAGAGATTTTATTTTGGGAGTAATCTTTAGGTTAATGAGGGTTAAAGGTATTTATAGAGGGGCTTAACTAACATAGTTATTCTCCCTTGAATCCCTAACTAACCCCTAAACCACTTAATTTATTAAATGAAATCATTTAAAATTCATCAGTGAAACTCGACCCTCACCGACGAGATCTCGATCAACGATCTGTCCGTTAGTCGATGGAAAACCCTTCTTTCTTCCTGTACTCCTTCATCTCGGTCAAAGACTTTGCAGGAGAGGGCTTCCTCCAATATTTCTAAGTGTGGGATGATGGTGGCCTCAACGCCCCATCAATATACTAATGCCTCATCAACCCCTTCCGTCGCGTGTAACAGTGGATAGGTAAACAAGGGCCTTCACGAATCAATATAAGTATGGGAAAATGGTGGCCTCGACGCTCCGTCGATCCACGCGCAGACCGTCTCCTATCCCGTCAATGCACACTGCCAAGTTGTGCTGCCTGAAACGGTATGGGTTCTCGTCAAGGTCCCTTGGTTGGTATTTGGGGAGTCGTACCTAGACGTTTCAATCATGAAACAACTCAACGACCCATTAACTATCTTTACATACATTTTTGTACATTTTCCACTCCTAAAAGTTAGTAAAAAGGCTAAGGCACACTAACACCTCTTTGATCCAACTTCTCGAACGTTTTTGGTCTTTTTGGTTCTTAAACCTTCTAAATGACCCATATAGATTAAAAATTGACTTTGAATAGTTATTAGACATTATGAAAACTATGTTAGGCTTTACCATGAGTCTTGGATTTTCAAGATGTTACAGACCGCCGTAGGGGTGCTTGAAAGGACAACACTCTTGGCCAAACATGCTGCCCTAGGTAGAAACTAAATTGCACTATGAAGGAACCTGTCTGCATTACGGACATGGTCCACCGTAGGACAAAATCATGGGACATAGAGGACTCTAGTGTCTAAAAAATTAATTTCGAAAATCTCGTAGAAAAAAAGCTCGCGACGGGAACTTGTATCCCGATGAAAATATGAAACTTAGTATTCAAGATTGACATCACTAAAAAATCAACCTGAGTAAGGTGTCTTTTGAAATTTTAATGGAGGTTTATATGCTAATTTTAAAAAAAATTTATCTCATAATTCCCCACTTAAATTAAATTTCAAAATGAAAACCCAAAAGCTCTCCATACTCTTTACCTTCTATCTCTGCTCAACCTTCACTAAATAAGCTTTGAAGCTTGAATAAGAACGCCAAATTCACAAGTTTTCTACTCAAATCAGTGGAAAAATCTTGCTTGAGGGATGGTTTCTTTAAATCTTGGTATTTCTTTCGCCGAGCGGTCCTTTCAATGAGATTTTCAAACTTTCCCAAATTAGGGTTTTTCTCTGCACATTGGTCTTCTTTGAAAAATGAGATTGAGATTCAATTGTGATGAATTAAATTTTAATTAATGTTCTGTAAGTATAGATTAATGGTTAATTATAATTATTCACTTTATATTTCCATGGACCCATGTCTTTCCCCAATTTCATGAAATTTTTGAATTGGTATGATAAGTTGTAAAGATGATGAACATGTGGATTGACTACATTGATGTCGATTATGTAATTGCTTCTTGAATTTACATTAGCTATGTATTGGTTATGGTTTCTTTGTAATGGAAGTATGAAGTTTCTTGAAAGGGGAAAGAAGGGGTGCTGATTGGTTCTTCTTGGATTAAGTTATGGAGTATGAGTTACTTAGATAGTAATTCCCTTATGTCTAGTATGTGGTTGTAATGTTCATGAAAAATATCCCTCATCCTTAACCATAGACACCTGAATTAGATATGAAGTATGTATGTATGATATAGTATGCTTATGATATGATTGAAATTAGATTGTCATGATTATAATAAAGTGTTAAGTGAAAGGCTTACTCACTTGTTAGTTGTCTCTAAAGTGAAAGAATTGTTCTCACTTATGAAGACCTATGGGATAATATCGTAATATGTTTGCATATGTGTATAGAAAAAACTAATGTGAACTTGTATGATGAAATAGGATGATTACTAAAGGTAATAAATGCTTAGCACCTAAAGGGCATATAAATGAGATGGATGTCTCACGTTTAGTAAGTCTGACCTCCCACATGGTTTTTTTCACTCATAGAATGTCTGGATTACAAAGATATGTGTTGTCTCATTAGATGGAAAACTCCATGTTTAGCAAATAAAGTTTTCCAGTTTCAATTTCCTTGACCCTTAAATATGTTCACACGTAGGACTCTAGCTTAGTTGATCCACATATATAATTATGTACACAAATCACACCTTAGGCAAGTGTTCACCCTCTCTTTTTGGTGCAGGAGTAGAACAGCGGATTCATGTAGCTCACATGGCTTTACGTAGGTTATTGAACTTCTTTTCTTAAGGTAAAAAGTAAATGATTAAGTTATGTATGTGGACTCTTATTTGTCTTTCCTTAAAGTTTTCTACATAGTGTGAAGGAGGGTATTGGACGTCGCTTACACATTGCACAAGTGGTATCTTAAATGATAGTGTTAGTAGTATTCTTGTATGATTAAGTTAATTATATGTTATATATGTCAAGTTATTGATATGATCTTATGAATCAAGCATGTTATGATGAAATATGAGGTAATGTAACATGTATGAAGTAAGTGAGTTAACGTGATACTTCTTTGCTTTGGATAGGAATATGGGGTTCCACTTCGTATTACTCAAGTATTGCTTTCGGTTTCTTATGTGTTGGGTTAATGTTATGTTGGCTTACATATGATGATCTATATATGTCCATATTAAGGTTATTTTACACTTGTCATGCTTTTTACTAAATTGAGACTTTTCTCATGCATTAATCTAATGCATTGGAACCTTACTTAGTGTATGTGGTTTGTACTAACCCATATTTATTCCCTTTACTCCCAAACTTTTTAGGTTCCAGCAATTGAAGAGCTTTTAGGCAGCTTTGTAAGAAAACTTGTACTTTTCTCCCGTGTTGTTGGTAAGTCCTTAAGTCCAAGGATGTTGTCATTCTTCCACTTTAGCTATGATGTTTCTTATGTCTAATGAAACTCATTCTTTTCTTTATCATTTGAGACTATTGTTGTAAACCTATATGTGTCATAATGCACTTGTATAAGGGCTATACCTGAATTTTTTAATTATCTTTAGATGGTTTAATGCGAGACAAAGTATTGAATTATTTCTTATGGGATGGTTGAAATGCCTAAATGAAAAGTTTATTTAAACTTAATAAGCAAGGAATGTATATACACTCCGTATATATGCGAGATGTCTAAGTATACTTCATTATGTAAATGTTTTAATTTTTTCACATTTTTGACCTATGATATGTTATGACGAATGCTAAGGGATATTCCATGTCCTCTTAGAAGATGAAGACACCGGTAAGGCCTAGGGGGTACTTTGGATCGTTACAGTATATGTATAAGAGAAGTTAATATCCTAAAGCCTATCTTACTACGAAATGTTATTAAAGGCTTAAATTGTTTGTCAAAAAGGGAAATTTAGCTTATCACCAAGTGAACTTGACAATAAGAGGTGTCCCCTCATAAAAATGGATGTAGTTTCACCAATGTTCTCATGAAGTGGATACTACAATTCTTATTGGTATAAAGAGGGTTCAATTACAATCTCTTAATTCCTTAAATATGTTTCCTTCGTAGGAGTCATAGCATGTGTATCCCACGAGATGCTATATTAATGTATGGTTCTATATTAGCAAGTAGGCAACCTTCTATCTGAGACACCGAATTTCATGTTTAGCTCACATTGTCTAACGTTTGTTGAGGAAAAGAATCCATAAAGTAAAACAAACAATTTTAGTACGAGGATGGACCCTTAGTAGGACTACCTAAGGGAAGTTCTCTAGTATCGTTGAGGGTATGGGACTTTAACTATTTAGTGCACAAGTAGGTCCTGAAGGGATTTCTAGGAGGGAGTTATATATGTATATGTATATGTATCTCATGCATGATATTGTAGCATTGACCTACTTGTTATGATAATATGTGTAGTATGATCCTATTGTGTCTATATGATTAAGGTATTACTTCATATAAATATATTTAATTTTATTTATCATGTTGATGTATAATGTAAGTGTAAATACTTGTGGTCTCTTTGTGGGTTTACTTAGTATGTGTCATGTTATGAGGCTTCACATATACATTGCTCTAGTACGCTTAGATTGGGATTGTGAGTAAGGTATTATGATGTATTAATGAAATGAAGTTCAAATATGCAATTGTTGACTATTGGCTCATTGTGATTATAACAACCCTAAAAATTGATATGCTAAGTAATGCTTAATGTGTCTAGAATGCCAATGATTAGACCGGGTTCACACAGATTGATGCGCGTAGAACCAGACCTCGGAACCCTTGCTACATCCAAGCCAGCTAACTTGGGGTGTTAGTTGAGTTATTAAAGGTTGGGTACAACCATGTAGGGTTCTCGAATACAAAGATTTATTTGAAGGAGTCTTTACATGACTTAAAAAGGGGAAATTTTAGGTTTTGAGGGTCTACGGGTAAAATGGTCTTTTTTTTAGGCTAGGGGGGGTATCATAATAACTCTAAATATATCAAGCATTTGGGAAGAGAGGGCCGATATTGGGCTGTTGAAGTGAAGTCTTCCTCCTCCCGGGTTCGAACCTTGGTGGAAGCAATGAATTAAATTTTTTTTAATTGAAGTTGGTAAATTAATGTTATTAATTTATATTTATTAGTTATTATCTGATTTAACATAAAAGGAAATCAGAGTTTTAATAATTAAATAAAACCTTATTTGACTAAGTCCTAAACTAGACTCCTAAGCCTAAGAAAACTCTTCTCTCCCATGCTCATCTCTCTCTCTCACGTCTCTATCACTCTCACTCACGTTTTTCTCTGCCAAATAACGTATAAAAAAGTAGATAAACCAATGTTCTTCATAGTTGAAGAACTCACAATGAAAATTATAAATAAACATCTAATCAAACACATTAGGCAAATCGAGGGTTTTTCCGTCAAGTTGGTGTTGAAGGTCTTGGATTTGGACGTGTGCTTGGAGGGTTCTTTTGGCATCAAGTCGAGGTTTGAAAGTCAAAAAGGTATGGGTTTTCTTCTCTCTTGTTCCCTTTCCCAATAGACCGCTTAATGTTCATATTATTCATTCGAAAACTAGGATTGTTTCCCCACTTATATGTCCCTGTCACTAGATCCCAATGAATCGTAGGTAGGGTATGATTGCTGGTAGATTTAGGTGTATGTTATGTTTTTGTGATGAATATGATTATGTTTGTGAGATTGAAATCGTATGAAAGACAACCATGCATTTGAAATTATGTGCAACTGTGTGTGTGTCCAAGTATGTTACTGTAAACGAGGTTCTTGGGTAAAGACTTCAAATTTGATAATGTTTGGTTGTCATTTTACGTGTATAAAGCTATGTAAATTATGATGTTCATTAAAATGGAAGTGTGGCTGATTTGAGTATCAATATTTTGGCAATAGAATCTATGGAAATGCACCCCAAAAAAGTGTTAAATGATCTATGAACTTCCCTAAGATTTCAGGTGAAAATGTTGGTGAAAATTATGCTAAAAAATGAATAAATCTGGAAATTTATTTGAATTTAAAGGGATGAAAACACCATGATTCGAACATTTGACCTCACCCGTACACTGCCTTAAAATCGCAATAAGGGAAATGGGGTAAAGCGGAGTCGATATGGGGTATGCTGGCTTAAAATGTAGAGTACAAAAATTAGTAAAATAAATTGGGAGGCGTGGGAATCAAACCCACGACCTCCAGGCAGCGAGCGAAGTGAAAGAAAAATAAAAGGAAGGAAATGTGAGGCGTGGGAATCGAACCCAGGACCTCAAGGTTGTGAAGGAGAGTAAAGGAAAAAGGAAAAAAATAAAAGAAAATAAAGTGAGGCTGTGGGGGCTCGATCCCACAACCTCACTGCCAATGCATAGATAGTCAACATTTAAATGAAAATAAAATAAGGAGGTTGTGGGGGTTTGAACCCACAACTTCTTAGTCCCATGCGAAGAAAAGAAAAATAAAGAGCGGCAGTGGGGGTTTTATCCCACAACCTCCATGTTAAAGCGAAATGGGCAAGAAAAATAGAAAGGAAAATATAAGGGGGTTGTGGGGTTCGAACCCACAATCCCTCGGCCAAAGGAGAGAATTTCTAAAGAAAATTAACTAAAATTAAATGTTAATGTTGGTGCTTGATCTAGGTCCAATATCAAGAGGACTAAAAATAAAATCAAGGAAAACTGTAAGTGTTATTTATGGGATTCGAACATGGGTTCCCTTGCCCAAATTTCCATATTGATACATAAATCATACGTGAATTAAATGTTCATGAATAATTCCACCTACTAGATCTAAATTGAGATCTTGGCATATATACAAGATGCATAAGTCTTGTACTACATAATCTTAGCAAGATACGAATAACTTAAATGAACTATGAATGAAGCCTCATGGCTTGTATGTATAGACCTATAGGTCTACCATACGTTTAAAAATAAGTGAACCTAAGATGTATGCAATGAAATGATGAAACCCTACAAGGGTTAAGTACACGTTTAAAATATGCTAGATGGCCAAGTGCATTGGCATATGGTGAAATGAACAATGAAATGATGAAATGAACAAGGAAATGATGTAACCCAAGAAGGGTTAAGTATGAGTGTAGAACACACTAAATGGACAAGTGTATTGGCCTATGATAAAATGCACAATAAAATTATGAAATGAATAATGAAACAATGAAATGATGAAATCCTAGAAAGGTTAAGTAAGAGTGTGAAACACACTAAATGACCAAGTACATTGGCATATGAGGAAATGAACATTCAATTAAAAGGGATGAGTATTTATGAAGAGCCAATGTGCTAATGTTAATGAATGTGGTGACAACATGATATGAGGATAATGTAAAAGATGAGATCAATCTGAAATGAGCCTAAGTAAATGTTACCAAAATGTACTCACCTATGAGAGTGTGAAGTTAATGAAGAGACTAGTCTCTATGAACACTCTAATGAAAGTATTGAGATTAACACACTTAAAACTAATGATAAGATGAGAAATCATCTATGGAGCTATGATGTCCTCATACTAGAAGCTAGCTTCAATGACGTATGAGTTAAATGTAATGGAACTTTATATTAAGTACCGATAGACTAGCTATAAATGGTGATGCCTTCTTGCGGGAAGGACAGAGGTTCACGTAACTCTTATGAGATGATATTTTCTGGCATACCGGGTATGGATCTCCTTAAATCTCCTAGTCTTCGAACCAATACTACCAATATAGGGATTTCGCAGGGTAAACTTCCTATGTATGCTAGCATGTTTTTGGTCACTTTGGCCGGTAATGCCACCTTTTTTTGGTGTGGGGGAGACATCGGATTTCATGATGCTCACATGATCTATGTCAGTTAAAGTTAAAATTTCCCCATGAATGAATAAGGCCAGCCTCAAATGATGCACATAATTAAATGAATGATACCAAAGGTGTTAGGATAGGATACACAAGATGTAATGACACTAGTTCAGTCTTGATCATTGCACAACGAACCCGATGAATGTCCTAACTACATCCTAGGTATAACTGGTGTTTACACTAGCCTATGAATGAAATGAAATGAAGTACGTATGAATGAATGAATGAATGAATGAAGCAGACTTTGTGTTTGCTAAAGAAGACTCCCTAGTTGAGGTCCCATATGTTGAGCCCTCATTTTTGGTAAGTCTTCATGTCATGTCCATAATTCCATGGTCTCATGGCATATGAACGAATGATATGAAAAATGTTATGTGCTATATGCAATATGTTATGTGCAATTTGTGTGAAATATGATAAGTATGATGATGCATGTTACTCTCATTGAATGACTTTTCTAATCAAATTTAGGAAAGTTTACTAACTTTCCTAATCCAAATATGGAAAGCTCACTAAATTTCCTAATTTCAATTTGGCAAGTTCACTGACTTGATTTTCCATAATCATATTGTTAGGAAAGAGTTGTTATTAATCATGCATGTCGTTGGTATGTGCTTGAATATTCCCATAATTAGTACAAGTGTGTACTAATCCTATACAACTCTACAATTTAAGGTGCAGGCCCTGGTGGACTCTAGAGCTACAGGCTGGCGTTGAAACTATCCGGACGTGGAGAATTGATCCATACATTGTATGCCCTAATGCTTTCGAGGATGCTTGCCTATTATATTCTTGATTAGTTATATGATTGAGCTAGTGGAGTATGTTCCACTAGCGTTTCTTTTCGCTTTTGTTCAGACATAGTATTTGTGCCATTTTTGGAAGTATAAATTTAATTCTATATTAAACAATTTCTTTCTTTTGATGATCCTAATGTTAGATGGTTGATGATGAACAATTATGAATCTAATAGAATGATTAGTATATACTTTAAGAAACAAAATATTTCAAATATTCTTCTAAAATTACCTAGACAAAGTAAGAGTGACGTAAGTAGGCTTGTCTGCGACCTCTGAGATGTCAACAACTCCTGTCTCGTCTGGGGTCTAGAATCCGATCATGACAGTGATGATATTGGTAATACTGACTTCCGTGTTTTCTTTTGTGATGAAAAAGTAAAAAATGACTAAGTCTTATGTAAGGTTGATGAATTGTGTTGGGTCATATGTGAAGTATATGTTTCATGATCTGCTATACTTCAATGAATGTATATGTTTGCGTTAACGAAGTTTAAATGAATGTTAACCTTTTTAACCTTAAGGTGATACTCAAGTGTCGATGTTGGAATGGGAAACTATTTATGCATTGTATTATCAAAGTGTTACATTGGAGTAAACGGGTTAAGGTTAAAAAAAGATGTATCTACGATGATGGTTAATGTGCCTTAAATGTTATTTGTGGCTTTATGTGATGTTAAGACTATTTTACATGTCTATATGAAGTATTTTAATTATCTTTTTCTTGTTGTATCATTTTTTCATGATGTTTTACTTAAAGACATGATGCATGATTTCTATCTAAAAGTCCTTTTCAAATGCATGATTTTGCATGCTTTTCATGTTTAGTTTATTCTTGTATTAATACCATTTTTCATCAACATTTTACACAGTGTAGGTGGTTATGCCTAGAGAATGTCTCCTAACAAGAAGAACTTGATAGATGTTTGCCAAGCTCAAAAAAAGGATACTTAAGATTCAATGATTTCCTATGTCAAGATGTTATTCAAAGTATGTGATAGTTTAAATTATTGTTTTATGTCGTTAAAGATCGTGTCCCTATTGTACTCTATTGATGTTGAGTATAAGATGGCAAAAGAGACTTAGAGTCTAACTATATAATTATGACATTATATATATGAAGTGATTTTCTAGAATTTTGTAATGCTATGAAAAATTTTAAATTATCTGCTAAATTTCTATGACAATGAGATAAATGATGTCGACACGGCTGTATAAGACCTCGAAGAGGTCAAGTACGCCATGTGACTTCTAGCGGGTGCTCTACGGTCATGACAATAGAAATACAAACATATAAAAAAACAAAATTATCCATAATCATGTAAACAAGGAGAGCCTAAGCCTACCACAACAAAAAATTATTTGTCCTCAAATGTGATGTCACGTTTGGGGAGCACCCTCTAGGCATAACTTGCATTTTCATCCTCGAAGAGGACTTAGACTAGCTCTTAGAATTTGTCACTATATGTCATAAGTTAAATGCGCAAAATTTAGAACTTTTACATAGTGAGGTGTACATAGACTACTCATATATGATATATGCAGTTTACATAGAATACTCCCTTTATTGAAACATACATAGGTTTATCGTTTAGAAATCATAACAACTACATAAGATATAGTATGATAACATTGTCTCACATTAAACCATATAAAGAGTATTAGAACATTTGGGAATATCCAATACTTCAATACATAGGGCCACATATAGGTTTATATTATTAGTCTCAAACAATAAAGGGTGGAATAAGTGTCTTTAGACATAACAACAACATAGATAGAATGGTTAAATGGTGGCACTCCCGAAAAGTTGGGACCTACCAATAACTTGGGAAATTATTCCAAGTATTGTTGCAAAGCCTCAAAGTAACACAACGGCCAAAACCTACATTGTTTTGGAAAAGAGAAATAATATGTGTTAGTACAACTAAGTATAGAAACATATGCAAGTAAATCCATTGAAATCATGATCAAAATGGAATTTTGTTCAAAACCTTGCAAATTCACTTTTAAAACCTTTCTGCACAATTAAAAATATATACAATCCAATAGATATAGCATCACTTAGGACAAGTCCATATTGTAAGGATCCCAAAATGAATAAGGTTCAAATAGATCCTTGAATGTGGGAAAAAGGGGTTGAAAGGTCATAAAAGGTTCAAATATGGTTTTTAGAGGAAGTATGTAGAGTTCGAGAGAGTTTGGAGTTGAAACGTCCAAGAACGTCCGGTGACATTTGAAAGTTGCCTTTAAGACGTGCTAGCGTTCCTTAGTATATTTCATGAGTTTTTTTGTTGAGTTTCTGGTTCAAATTGATGGGTATGGTTCCTAACATATATACAGACGTATTTATAGTAGATAAATACAGTCATAACTCCCAAAGGACCCACCTAAGGGTCCTTGAAGTTTGACCCAACGTGGGAGAATAACAGTCAAAACAGTCCCCAGCCAATGAGGAGGAGCAACGGACCGTAGGTCCTTTGACGCCCCATCAAACTTAGTTCCAAAATCTTAAGATCCAAATGAAGGGTATCTGACCAGAACGACGTCTTTACAGGACAGCCCGTCGTCTGGTCAACGCCCAGCAGGTTGCATCCATCGATGCAGCCAGCAACAATGTCGCTGCTCACTGTAAAATGGAGGGGTGAATTATGAAATTTACTCAACGTCCAATTAATTGGATGGGCGGTTATTTTAGGTATTTTAAGAATTGTATGAATATAAAAACAATAAAAGATCCATAATACGCTAGACTCCAAATCAAAACCTCTCTCACTTACAATAGAACTATGAAGAACACCATTGGAGAAGAAGAAGAATTGGGGATAGCAGCTTAGGAAGATTTCTTCAAGGATTCAATCTAGGATTAAGGCTCAAATCTAATGTTTGTGATTCTTATTCCCACTCATTGATTCTTCAATCCATGAATCCCCCCTAGTTTCCCTTCAATTGTGAATCCAAAGAACCCCAAACTAGAGAGGTTGTGAATGCATTGTTTATAAAGGTATATTGTGATCCCAATCTAATGGTTAGCATGAAGTTATTATATATGATGATTCTGACTGTTTTCATGATGAATTTATAGTTTATTTAGTAATTTAACTTAAAGATAATCATGGTTATTTTAAGCCATTGGAGGCTAGACTAAGGTCTTATGTTAATTTTCTTTATTGAATCATATTCTATACTATTCGATCATATGATTGAATCACCTAGATATGAATAAAATTGGTCTTAATTAATATAGGTTTTCCTTGATTTTAATTATGGCATTGAACCTATAAGATCATTCTTTACTACAATTGCCTTCTAATGCTCTTATTGAATATAGTAAGCATTTAATTCAACATTGATCATAATAAAGTGAAGGTAATAATCGTGTTAGGGCTTGTATTCCATTGATTATAGGTCTATTGGGGTAAATTCTAGTTGTATATGATTGTTATTATGTTTCCTTACTCTTCTACACGAAAACATGAATATGATTGAGAGAAGCAAGGTCTCACATAGTAGAACGCGAGGTTGACTTAAGAATCTAACATGAGTAAATGTATAGTAGACTAATGTTGATTGAAGGTGAGTTTTATGATCACTTCTTGTGTAGCAGACTTGATGAGACAACAGTAAGGGAATGGTAGCTTGAGAGAATTGTCGTGATACCTTGAGGTAGTGGATCTCAAGGGTATCTTGGGATAGGGAATTTCATGGAAGCTTGGCTTATATTACTCATGGTAGCTTGAGGAGTTGAACTTCATAGTAGCTTGGGGATTGTGGTTCCCATGGTAGCTTGGGGTTGAGTAATTTAACTCTCCTAAGAGTAGCTTAAAGTATCATGACAAGAGTACCTTCATGGTAGTTTTGTATGGAGGTAGTGGACTCTCCCATTATTAGCATTATCTTGGGTTTCTAGGATGCTTGATAATGGCAGTTTTACTTGGTTTGTCCAAAATCATTTCATGGTAGCTTTAGGGGAAAGGCCTATATTCTCATAATGCTAGCTTGACTTGCATGCAAGGTGCATTTCATGGCAGCTTGAATTACATGTAAGGTGTATTTAATGGAATAGCTTGAGATAGGTTTCTCATGGTAGCTTAGGGTTGAGGATTAATGCTCCCCTATGGTAAGCTTGCATCTACAAGATTGGTTCCATGTCGGTTAGGATGGTCGTAACCTTCCTTAAGTTAGGTTGGTTAGTATGTTTAGATTTTTTCCGTGATTTTAGGTCTATTAATGATATTATGATGAGCTTAATAGAAAAAGTTGCAAGACTAGTTAGCTTGGAGTAGGTTAGTCTAGAGAAAATCTTTGAATGGATGGTAGTATGGGATACCATATATACATTGCACAAGTATGACTTGAACCTACCGATGACATGACCACTACATGATATATGTTTAGCTTTCATTGTTACTAGGGTTGTATTCTTGTAACAACCCTAAAAATATTATGCTAAATAGTTCTTTATGTGCCTAGAATGCCTACGATTAGACCGGGTTCACACGCGTTGATGCGCGTAGAACCGATCCTCTAAACCCTTAAAACAGCCAATAAACTAACTTGGGGAATTAGTGAGCTAGGAAAGGTTGGGTCTTGCAATGTAGGACCCCCGAATATAAAGATTTAGCCGGATGAGTCTTTATCGGACTTAAAAAGGGGAAATCTTCAGTTTGGAGGGTCTAGGGGTAAAATGATGTTTTTCCACGCTTAAAATTGTATCGAAAATACCCATAATATATAATTAAATATTTATTAATAAGGTGGATGTCCATTTTGAGGAGAGAGGGCCGAAAATGGGCTCTTGAAGTAATGTCTTTCTCCACCCTGGTTTGAACCTAGGTAGAAGCAATGAATTAATGTTTTTTTTATTTAAGTTGTTAAATTAATGTAATTAATTAATATTTATTATTCATTATCAGATTTAAAATATAGGGGAAATTAGATTTTTAGTAAATGAAACCTTATTTGACTAAGTCCTAAACTAGAGTCCTAAGCCTATACAACTCCCACTCTCTCACGTCTATCTCTCAAGTTTGGTATTGAACTTTTTGTGTTGGACGTGTGTTTGGAGGAGTTCTTTGGGCAGCAAGTCGAGGTTTAAAAGTCAAAAAGGTATGGGTTCTCTTCTCTCTTGGTCCCTTTCCCAAGAGAACCCTTAAGGTTCAGACAAATCTATCTAGAAACTAGGGTTGTTCCCCATTGCATGTCCCTGTCACTAGCTACTAATGATTTTTAGGTTGGGCATGTTTGCTGGTAGATATTAGGCGTGTGTTGTTTTTTCGTGACGAAAATATTCATCAATGTATGTTTGAAAGTGTATGAATGACAACCCATGTTTTCCAAACTAAGTGAAAGTGTGTGCAAAATGTGAAGTATGGCCCATAGACCTCGGGTTTAAGGCTCAAAAAATGATGTATTATAGTTGTATTTTTACTTGCACAAGCTTAAGTAAATCATGTTGTTCATATGAAATGTTATGTTGCTGAATTGAGTGAGAAAGTCTTGGAAAAACTAATTCATGAAAAGGCACCTAATATGTTATAAATGAACTATGAAGTTTCCCTAAAAACTAGTGTAACTTGTTGAAAAAGATGCTGAAAATTTTTACAAAAATTTCCAGCCGCAAATGACGAATTTTAGTCAGAATAAAATGGTTTAAAATGTAATAAAAAATGAATAAAAAGAAGTAAGGTCACTGGGGGTCGAACTTGACCTCACCATGTAAATAATCATGAAAATAATGAAGTAAAAAATGATGTTGTGAAGGGGATTCGAACCATGGTTTGTGGCAGGAAATTGATGTATGAAAATAAGAAATGAGAGGACTGGGATTTGAACTTACAACCTCTTGGTCAAGATTCAGGAAAAATGAGAAGAAAATGAATGTGAGGGGTGGGGATTGAATGCACGACCTCTAGGCAGCAAAGGAGAATCAAAAATGAAGAGAAAAGAAATGTGAGGCGTGGAAATTTAACCCAAGACATCTAGGAAGTAAAAGAGAATTTCAAGAAAAATAAAGTGAGGTTTTGGGGGTTTGATCCCACAACCTCATGTTCAATTCGAGATAGTCAAGGAAAATAAATAAAAAAGGGCTTGTGCGGGTTCGAACCTACAAACCCTCGGCCAAGAAAGAGAATTTTCAAACGACTGAAATAAAAAGGAAATGTTGATGTTGGGGCTCGATAAAAAATCTCAATGTCATGTGGACTGAAATTAAATAAATAGAAAAATGTAAAGTGTTGTCCAAGGGATTTGAAAACGGGTTCCCTTGCCCAAATTCCGTATTGATACATAAGTCATACGTGAATTAATTATTCAGTAATAATACTGCCTATTTAGATCGAAATGGAGATCTTGGCATTCATAAAAGATGCATAAGTCTTACACCACATAATCTTAGAAAGATAAGAATCACTTAAACGAACTATTAACGACGCCTCATGGCTTGAATGTATAGACTCATAAGTCTAGCGTACGTTTAAAAATAAGTGAACCTAAGATGTATGTAATGAAATGATGTAACCCTAGATGGGTTAAGTAAGAGTGTAAAACAAACTAAATTGCCAAGTGCATTGGCACATGATGAAATGAACAATAAAATGATGAAATGAATAATGAAACAATGAAATGATGAGATCCTAGAAGGGTTAAGTAAGAGTGTGAAACACACTAAATGACCAAGTGCATTGGCATATGCGGAAATAAGCATTCAACTAGGGTGAGTAATTATTAAGAGCAAATGTGCTGATGTTAATGAATTTGGTGACAACATGATATTAGGCTAATGTAGAAGATGATATCAATCTCAAATAATCCTAAGTAAATGTTACCAAAATGTACTCACCTATGAGAGTGTAAAGTTAATGAAGAGACTAGTCTCTAGGAACACTCTAATGAAAGTATTGAGATTAACACACTTAATACTAATTATGAGATGAGAAATCATTTATTGAGCTATGATGTCCTCATACTAGAAGCCAGAATGAATGACGTATGAGTTTAATATAATGGAACACTATACTTGAGCACCGATAGACTATCCGTGAGCGGTAATTCCTTTTTTCGGGAAGGGGCAGAGGTTCACGTAACTCTCATGAATTGATACTATCTGGCATTACAGGTATGGGTCTTCTTATATCTCCTAGTCTTTGAACCTATACTGCCAATATAGGGATCTGGTAGGGTTCAATCCCTATGTACGCTAGTATGTTTTGGGTCACTTTGGACGGTTATTCCACCTCTTTTCGGCGTGGGGGAGACACTGATTTTCATGATGATCAAATGATCTATGTGGGTTAAAGTTAAAGTTCCCCATGAATGAATGAGTCCATCTTCAACTGATGCACATAATGAAACGAATGATACCAAAGGTGTTTGTATAGGATAAACAAGAGGTGAGCTAGACTTAAGTAATGACACTAGGTCATTCTTAATCATTGCATAACAAACTTGATGAAAGTCTTAAACTACATCCAAGGTATAGCTGGTATTTACACTAGTCCATGAATGAAATGAAATGAAGTACGTATGAATGAATGAAGCAGACTCTATGTTTTTTAAAGAAGGCTCCCTAGGTGAGGTCTTATATGTTGAGCCCTCATTTTTGTCAAGTCTTGATGTGTTATGTGCATGATGTTATGTGCTATGTGCAATATGATAATTATGATGATGCATAATACTCTCATGGAATGACTTTATTAATCCGAATTTTGAAAGTTCACTCACTTTCCTAATCTTAATTTGGAAAGCTCACCAACATTCCTAATCCCAATTTGGCAAGTACACTAACTTGACTCTCCATTATTATTTTGTTAAGGAGGATCTATTCTTACTCATGCATGTCCTTGGTGTTTTCTTGAATATAACCATACTTAGTACGAGTATGTACTAACCCCATACAACTCTACAATTTTAGGTGCAGGCAGAGGTGGACAGTAGAGCTACAGGTTGACGCTGAAACTATCCGGACGTAGAGCATTCATTCGGACTTGGTAGGCCCTCATGCTTTCGAGGATGCTTGCCCATTATATTCTAGATTAGTTATAGTGTTATGCTAGTGGAGTATGTTGCACCAGTGTTTCTTTTTGTTTTTATTTAAGAAATTGTATTGGTGCCGTTTTGGCAATTAGACATAATGCAGTATTGAACTATTTCATTCAGTTGATAATCTTAATGTTAGATGGTTGATTGTGAACATTATGAATGTAAGTAGAATGACATTTATTCATAATAAGAAACAAAAATATTAAATTTTTTGCTAAAATTAACCTGGATGAAGTATGAATGACGTAAGTTGGCTTGTTTGTGACCTCTGAAAGATCAACGACGCCGGTCTCGTCTAGGGTCTAGACTCTGGTCCTGTAAAATGGTACCTGATCACTAGGTTAAATTTCGAGGATAATAAGTTCATATCAACCACATCGAGTAGTTTCTAAGTCATGGTATTGAAGAGTACCACTATCCTGAATTACAGACTTCATGATGCGTAGGAAAATTTTCCTTCTTCTGATCTCATCGTTCCTTTTCCTAATGTGTGATTTCTTGATATTATGAACGTGTCTAACATCAATACTTGTTGTGTTTCAGAAAATAAATAATAGGAGAACCATTGGTCAGAGGAGAGGAGGATCAGCTGCTGGGGACAATCAGGTTCCACTCCAGGTTCCAATCGAAGGAGTGGCTATGTTAGTTAACCCTGCTGGGTCGGCTGATGCTGAGGTGAGGTCATATCTATTCCAGATTGTACAGGACATCACTATGCTGGCACAGGCCATGACTGACCTGGTCAACCGGCAGAATGATCAAAGGGAGAACCCAGCGACTCGCAGTATGGCTGACAGGCTTAGAGACTTTAGGATGATGAATCCTCCAATTTTCCCAGGGTCTAATATTTTAGAGGATACTCAGGAGTTTGTGGATGAGGTACATAAGATCTTGGTGGCTTAGGGGCCACATATACTGAGAAAGCAGAGTTGGCTTCCTAACAACTCAAGGATGTTGCACAGACCTGGTGCAAGTTGTGGTAAGATAGCCGAGTTTTGGGCAGAGTTTTAGTCACTTGCGAGCTTTTTAAGACTGCCTTTCTTGAGAAATTCTTTTCCAGAGAGATGAGGGAGGCCAAGATTGAGGAGTTTATCAACCTTAAGTAGGGATCCATGACAGTGACGTACTATTCCCTAAAAAATTTTAAGCTCTCCAAGTATGCTACTTCCCTTGTATCGAACAGCAGGGATGAGATGAGTTGGTTCCTCACAGTAATCAATGCATATCTAGAATAGTAGAGTCGGTCTACGATGCTCCAATGTCCAATAGGTAGAGGACAGCCGCAAGAAGAGGGGAATGTGTGATGCTAGGAGGCCTAACCCTCAAGATCAGGCAGGTCCCAACCATGGAGGCCACAAAAACAATTTTGGTGTCGGTGATCATCCTAGGTTCGAAAAGGGGCAACTGAGTTCAGGGAACTCTAACTGTCAGAAGAGTACATCACCTAGAGGAGGTAGACCCGAGCTTAGGAAAGGCAATGGAGGTGAGATGCAGCGTCCTAGAAAGGACTGTGCTAAGTGTGGTCGTTCTCACAGTGGAGAGTGCGGAGTGGGAACTAATGCCTCTTTCGATTGCAGTAAGAGCAGGCACAAGGTTAAGGACTGCCAATAGAAAAAAGGTTGGGAGGGATGTAATGCTCAGCCTAGGCCTAATATACAGGATGCAGCAGCAGCCGAACCTCCTAAGAGGAATAGGTTCTTCACCACGAAGGGAAAGAGGAGCAGCATAAGTTTGCTGATGTGGACACGGTATACTGCAGGTATTCTCGACTTATGTTTATGCTTTACTTGATCCAGGGTCTACGCTTTTCTTTGTAACTCATTTGCTTGCTCTCACTTTTGAGATATTTTCTTGAAATTATGAAGGATCCTACATTGGAAAGTACGCCTTTAGGAGAGAATGTAAGAAATGATAGAGTTTACAAGGATTGCCTAATTATTGTATGTGGTAAGACTATGTGTGCAGACTTCGTTGAGTTATCAATGCATAGTTATGTTGTTATTCTTGTCATGGACTGGCTTCGTAGATATTATGCTTGTATGGATTATCGTAGTAGGGTTATGAGATTTTTTTTCCCTAATGAAGAAGAGCTAGTCTGGGAGGGGTACAACTCTAGACGTCCTAATCCCTTGATTTCAAATTTTAAGGCCAATAAAATGATGTCCAAAGGGTTATTATGTCATCTTGTGAGTGTTAATGATTTGAATCATTACATTCCTTCCATACACAGTTCTTGTAGTGAATGAGTTCGAAGATGTATTTCCTGATGATTTTCCTAGAGTTTCTCCCCCTCGAGATATTGACTTTTGTATCGACTTAGAACCTGATACTAAACCAATTTAAATTCCTCCTTAAAAAATGGCTCCTGCTGAGCTCAAATAGTTGAAGATGCAGTTAAAAGTTCTCACTGATAAGGGTTTCATTTAAGCCGAGCATATACCCTTTGGGCGCTCCAGTGTTGTTTGTGAAAAAGAAAGATGGGACCCTTAGATTGTTTATCGATTATCGGCAGCTCAATAAAGTCACTATCAAAAATAAGTATCCACTTCCCAGAATAGATGACTTGTTTGACCAACTCTAATGCTCTAGTTTCTTCTCGAATATTGATCTTCGTTCAAGGTACCATCAACTCAAGGTTAGGGATGAAGATGTTCCTAAGACAGCCTTTCGTACCCATTATGGTCATTACGAGTTTTTAGTTATGTAATTTGGTCTCATGAATGCACCTGTTGCATTTATTGATCTCATGAATAGAGTCTTCTGTACCTTGACTCTTTCATCATAGTATTCATTGATGACATTCTCATATACTCTAAGACCAAGGAAGAACATGAACAACATTTGAGACTAACCTTGCACATACTTAGACAACATTAGTTGTATGCCAAATTCCGCATGTGTGAATTCTTTTTTAGATCAGTGACCTTCCTTGGTCATGTTGTGTTTGACAAAGGTGTGGAGGTAGATCCCAGGAAGACTGAGGTTATTAATATTTGTCCAAAACCTCATACTCCCACATATATTCATAGCTTCTTTGGGTTGGCTGGTTACTATTGCAGGTTCGTGGAGGTTTTTATTACATTGCTGCCTCATTGACAGCTTTGACTAAAAACAAGGCCAAGTTTGAATAGACGGATGCTTGTGAGAAGCGTTTCTAGGAGCTCAAGGATAGATTCATTTCAGCCTCGGTGCTTACTTTGTCTAATTGTGGTGAGAATGACACTGTGTATTGTGATGCATCTAGGGTTGGTTTGGGTTGTGTTCTTATGCAGGGTGGTAAGGTTATAGCTTATGCGTCCAGACAGTTTAAAGTTCATGAGAAGAATTATCCCACTCATGACTTGGAATTGGCAGTTGTGGTGTTTGTACTGAAGTTGTGGAGGAACTACTTGTATGTGGTGCATGTGGATGTATTCACAGAACCCAAGAATCTATAGTATGTGTTCACACAGAGGGAGATGAATCGTCGCCAGCGGAGATGGTTGGAGCTGTTGAAGGACAATGAGATGAATGTCCACTACCATCCAGGTAAAGCTAATGTTCTAGCTTATGCTTTGAGTAGGATAAGCATGGGAAGTACAACCCACGTTGACGATGGGAAGAAGGAATTGGTGAAAGATATACATAAAAAAGGCAGGACTGGGTGTGTGGTTGGTTGACTTTACTAGTGGAGATGTTTCAGTTCGTCCTAGTTCTGAATCATCCTTAGTAGTTGAAGTCAAGGAGGGTCAACATCTTGATCCTGTGTTGATAGAGCTGAAGGACTCAGTGTTGGTCAAGATGAATGAGTCTTTTCCTTAAGAAGTTGATGACATAGTGATGTACCAGGACAAGTTGGGTGTACCAGATGTGGGTGATTTGTTGACGAGGATCAATGCAGAGGCCCATGGTTTAAGATATTAGATACATCTAGGTTTCACCAAGATGTATCATGATCTTAAACAGATCTATTGGGGGGATGGCATGAAGAAGGACATCGCAGAATATGTGGCCAAGCGTCCTAATTGTAAATAGGTTAAGGCAGAACATCCAAATCCTGACGGTCTTACTCAGATTATTGAGGTTCCAACTTTGAAATGGGAGGCCATAAATATGGACTTTGTGGTTGGTCTTCCGAAGAGTAGTAGAAAGCATGACTCCATATGGGTTATCGTGGACATGATGACTAAGGCCGCCCACTTTATCCATGTGAGGTCTACTTATAGAGCCGAGGATTATGCGAAACTCTACATTGATGAGATTGTTAGATGGCACGGGATTCCTATGTCTATCATTTCAAATAGAGGAGTTCAGTTCATGTCACATTTATGAAGATCCTTCTAGAAGATCTTAGGAATGCATGTGAAGCATAATACTGCCTTTAATCCTCAGACTGATGGGCAAGCAGAGCACCATTCAGACGTTGGAGGACATGTTGAGGGCGTGTATGTTATATTCAAGGGTAGTTGGGACGACCATCTGCCTTTGATTGAGTTCTCGTATAATAATAGTTACCACTCCAGTAATGGGATAACACCGTTTGAGGCACTGTATGGCAGGAGGTGTAGGTCTCTAGTTGGGTTGTTCGAGGTTGGAGAGTCATCCATTTTGGGTCCAAAGATCATTCATGAGGCCTTAGAGAAGGTAAGAGTGATTAGAGACAGGTTGGCTACTACTTATAGTCAGTAGAAGTCTTATGCAGACAACAAAAAATGGCCCTTAGAATTTGATGTTGGTTACCAGGTCTATTTGAAGATATCACCTATGAACGGGGTGATGAAGTTTGGAAGGAAAAGGGAAGTTGAGGCCGATGTATGTTGGGACATATGAGATCCTACAGCGTGTGGGAATGGTGGCCTATGAGTTGGCATTGCATGCGGAGCTAGCTTTTGTTCATCCAATCTTTCATGACTCTATGTTAAAAAAGTGCCTAGGTGATCCAGTATCGATTCTACATGTTGAAGTTTTGGGAGTTGATGAAAATTTGTCCTATGCGGAGGTACCTGTTGAGATTTTAGACAGACTTGTGAAGCGGCTGAGGAACAAGGATATTCCCACAATAAAGGCATTGTGGAGGAATCATGTTGTTGAGGGTGCTACATGCGGGGCCGAGGCGAAAATGAGATCCCTCTACCCCCCCCCCCCAATCTTTTAAGATCTTGAGGTTAGACTTCCTACTCTTAAGTCTAAGTTTCCTTATCTCTCCATTCTTTTTTGTTATTGCTTGATTGTTTATCGTTACTATGTTATGATCTGACTGGCATTACGCAAAATAGTTAGTAATGTCATTTGGGGACGAATGTTCCTAAGGGAGGGGGATAATGCCACAACCCTAAAAATAGCTATGTTAAATAATGCTTAATGTATTTAGAATGCCTAAGATTAGACAGGGTTGACACGGGTTGATGTGCATAGAACAAGACCTGTGAACCTTACAACAGCGAAGCCAAATAACTTGGGGAGTTATTTGAGCTAGCAAAGGTTGGGTCCAGCCATGTAGTACTTCCGCTATGAAGATGTACCCAGATGAATCTTTATCGAACTTAAAAAGGGGAAATTTGAGGGTCTAGGGGTAAAATAGTCTTTTTCAAGGATAAGTGTAGTATCAAAATTACCCTAAATATATAATTAATTATTTAATTAATAAGTTGGGGGGGTTTTTGTGGAGGGAGGGCCGAAAATGGGCTCTTGAAGTGAAGTCTTGCTCCACCCGGGTTTGAACCTAGGTGGAAGCAATGAATTAAAGTTTTTTTATTTAAGTTGTTAAATTAATGTGATTAATTGATAATTATTATTCATTATCTTCTTTAAAATAAAAGTTAAATCAGATTTTAATTAATAAAGCCTTATTTTACTAAGTCCTAAACTAGACTCCTAAGCCTAATAAAACTCCCACTCTATCACGTCTATCTCTAAAAACTTTCATTCAATCTCTATTTTTTTTTATGATTCTCCCTGCCAAATAACTTCAAGAACAGTAGGTAAGCCAAAGTTCTTTACACTTGAAGAACTCACAAACGAAAATTATAAACGAACAACTAATCATTCACGTAGGCAAAGAGAAGGTTTTTCATCAAGTTTTGTGTTGAACTTTTGGTGTTGGACGTGTGTTTGGAGGAGTTCTTTGGGAAGTAAGTCGAGGTTTGAATGTCAAAAATTTATGGGTTATCTTCTCTCTTGTTCCCATTCCCAAGAGACCCCTTAAGGTTCAGACGAATCTATTCCGAAAACTAGTGTTTTTCCCCGTTGCATGTCCTTGTCACTAGCTCCCAATGATTATTAGGTTGGTATGTTTGCTGGTAGATATTAGGCGTGTGATGTGTTTTGGTGATGAATATTTTCATGAATGTATGTTTGAAATTGTATTAGTGACAACCCATGTTTTCCATCTATGTGAAAGTATGTGCAAAATATGAACTATGGCTCGTAAACCTCAGGTTTAAGGCTCAAAAAAATGATATATTATGGTTGTATTTTTGCTTGCACAAACTTAATTAAATCGTGATGTTCATATGAAATGTTATGTGGCTGAATTGAGTGAGAGACTCTTGTCTAAACGAATCCATGAAAATGCACCTAAAACGTTATAAATGAACCATGAATTTTCCGTAAGAACTGTTGTGTAACTTGTTGAAAAAGATGATGAAAAATTCCACAAAAAATTCTACCCGCAATTAATGAATTTTTGTCATGTTAAAATTGTTTAAGATGCAATGAAAAATGATGAAAAGGAAGTGAGGTCACTGAGGTTCAAACCTGAGACTTCACCATTTGAAAAATCATGAATATAAAGAGGTAAAAAAGAAAGTGGTGAAGGGAATTCGAACCATGGTTTTGGAATGGAAAATGATGTATGATATTAAGAAATGAGAGGAGTGGGCTTTTAACCCACAACCTCTTGGTCAAGCTTAAGGAAAAACGAGAAGAAAATAAATGTGACGCGTGGGGATTGAACCCACGACCTCTAGGAAGTAAAGGATAATCAAAAATTAAGGGAAAAGAAATGTGAGGCGTGGGAATTGAACCCACGATCTTTTGGCAGTAAAGGAGAATTTCAAGAAAAATAACGTGAGAATGTGGGGGTTTTATTCTACAACCTCATGGTCAACTCGAGATAGTCAAGGAAAATAAATAAAAAACAAAAAGTTTGTGGGGGTTGGAACCCACAACCCCTCGGCCAAGAAAGAGAATTTTCAAAAGACAGAAATAAAAAGGAAATGTTGATGTTGGGGCTCGATGTAGGGACCCAATGTCATGTGAAATGAAATTAAATAAAAAAAATGTAAAGTGTTGTCCAAGGGATTTGAAACCGAGTTTCCTTGCCCAAATTTCGTATTGATACATAAGTCATATGTGAATTAAGTATTCATGAATAATGTTGCCCACTTAGATCGAAATCGAGATCTTGGCATACATACAAGATGCATAAGTCTTGTACCACATAATCTATGGAAGATATGAATCACTTAAACAAACTATGAACGAGGCCTCATGGCTTGTATGTATAGACCCATAAGTGTTGCATTCGTTTGAAAATAAGTAAACCTAAGATGTATGAAATGAAATGATGTAACCCTAGAAGGGTTAAGTAAGAGTGTAAAACAAACTAAATGGCCAAGTGCATTGGCTCATGATGAAATGAAAAATGAAATGAAGAAATGAATAATGAAACAATGAAATTATGAAACCCTAGAATGGTTAAACAAGAGTGTGAAACACAATAAATTGAAAAGTGCATTGGCATATGAGGAAATGAACATTCACCTAAAAAGGGGTAAGTATTTAAGAAAAGCAAATATGCTAATGTTAATGAATGTGGTGACCAGAAGATATGAGGCTAATGTAAAAGATTAGAGCAATCACAAATGAGCCTAAGTAAATGTTACCAAAACGTACTCACCTATAAGAGTGTAAAGTTAATAAAGAGACTAGTCTCTATGAACAATCTAATGAAAGTATTGAGATTAAAACACTTAATACTAATTATAAGATGAAAAATCATATATGGAGCTATGATGTCCTCATACTAGAAGCTAGCTTCCATGACGTATGAGTTGGATGTAATGGACCTTTATACTAAGTATCGATAGACTAGTTTTGAGCGGTGATGCCTTCTTTTGGGAAGTACGGAGCTTCACGTAACTCTCATGAGATGAAATTTTCTGGCATATCGGGTATGGGTCTCCTTATATCTCCTAGTCTTCGAACCGATACTGCCAATATAGGGATCTGGCAGGGTTCGATTCCCATGTACGCTAGCATGTTTTGGGTAACTTTGGCCAGTGATTCCACCTTTTTCAGTGTAGGGGAGACACTGGATTTCATGATGCTCACATGATCCATGTCTTTTAAAGTTAAATTTTTGCATGAATGAATGAGGCCAGCATCAAAATGATGCACATAATGAAATGAATGATACCAACGGTTTTAGGATACGATAATTAAGAGGTGAGCGAGACATAAGTATTTGACATTAGGTCGTTCTTGATCATGGAACAGCGAACCCGATGAAAGTCTTAAACAAAATCCTAGGTATAGTTGGTGTTTACAATAGCCCATGAATTAAATGAAATGAAATATGTATGAATGAATGAAGCAAACTCTTGTTTGCTAAAGAAGGCTCCCTAGTTGAGGTCCCATATGTTGAGCCCTCCTTTTTGGGATGTCTTGATGTCATGTACATTATTCCAAGGTCTCATGGCATATGAACAAATGATATGAAAAATGTTATATGCTATATGCAAAATGTTATGTGCTATGTGCAAGATGTTATGTGCTGTGTGCAATTTGATAAGTATGATAATGCATGTTACTCTTATGACATGACTTCCCCAATCCTAATTTTGAAAGTTCACTCACTTTCCTAATCCAAATTTTGAAAGCTCACCAACCTTCTTAATATCCATTTGGCAAGTCCACTGACTTTACTTTCCATGATCATGTTGTTAGGGAAGAGCTTTTCTTACTCATGCATGTCCTTAGTGTGTGCTTGAATATACTCATACTTAGTAAAAGTGCATACTAACCCTATACAACTCTACAATTTTAGGTGCAGGCACAGCTGTACGCTAGAGCTAAAGGTTAACGCTGAAACTATCCGGACGTGGAGCATTTATCCGGACTTTGTAGAACCTTATGATTTCGAGGATGCTTTCCCAATATATTCTAGCTTCGTTATAGGATTTATCTGGTGGAGTATGTTCCACTGGTTTTTCTTTCCATTTTTATTTCAGACATTGTATTGGTGCCATTTTGGAAATTATACATTTAATGTATTACTGAACTATTTTTTTCAGTTGATAATTTTAATGTTAGATGGTTGATTGTGAACAGTATGAATGTAAGTAGAATGACCTTTATTCATTATAAGAAATAAAAAGTTTCAAATTTTTGCTAATATTAACATAGATGAAGTATGAATGACGTAAGTAGGCTTGTCTGCAACCTCTGAGAGGTCAACGACGTCGGTCTTATCTGGGGTCTAGACTCCGACCCTGAAAATTCCATGACATTTTTGACTAAAGATGGTAATTCCTTGTCAATATGAACTAGGTCTATTTGATTACTATTAAGATTACATGAACCAAGATAGCGTGATTTTAATATATTCTTAGTGTGTGAGGTATCCTGGGAAGTATCACATGCATTACAAAATTGTGTTTTGAGGTGGCCTCGGGGCATATTATTAATATTTTATGATGAACTTAGGTCATAATTATGACAGTGAACTATAATCAAGTATGACAAAAGAGAGGTAATTAGGTTTGTCAGTAGTATGGGATGCTACCTTAGCCTTGCTCAAGGATACTTGGAGATGGCTTGTGATGTAGTTCATAATAGTAATAAAGGCAATGAATTAAGAATGAACTCTTATATATTTTATGATGGCTTAATATGCTTACGATATACATGTTATGATTATGTCTTTATCTCTTATTATTATGTTTATTATTGAATAACCCTTTGAGATATCTTATGTTAGTATGATGTTTCCATACTTATTAAATATCGTACTAACACATATTGCCTGCATGTTTTCTGTGTAGGGTCTTGAGAAGATTGAGGTTTCTTGAAGGGTAGAGTTTCCAAGGTTTCAAATAAGAGAGATTGGTGAGTCCTCCTAGAATCCGAGGACTACAACCTCTATCTTGTCTTTGTGTTTTCCTTTATATTGGACTTTTATGGGTCGTGAGCCAAGACTATTGTATTCATGATGTCATAGATGGTTTGGAGACATATTAGACGTTTTATGTGATAACTTCTTCTTTATGTTTTTGAACTAAATGTTTTAACTCTGTGCTACTTTTCGTATATATGCAATGAATGATGTATAAGGTCTTGTATATAACGACCCTAAGTGTACCCTAAAAGTTAGAGGAATCTCTTAGTTGTCACAAGATGTACTTAACCTTTAGAATGTCTCGTACTAGTCTATTAACTCTCATTCATTACATAGGACATAAAAAGTAATTCGGAATTAATGCTTTTCACGACATTAATAAAAATAAGGAAATATTAGTTATAAATACTAACGAGTAGGCTCATCGTCACAAGCCAACTTAAAGAAACAACATAAATATTTTAGGACACGACCCTTTACATTGAAAGAAAATATGTAATAAGTATTGTACAAAAACTAGATACATAAAGACTATGCCCTCGAATAGAGGAGGACATACATAGTCTTGAGAGATTCGATTACAAAGATTGACTACAAACTTCCACTTGCCTTTATCCTATACTTATAGAGTGAAGAAAAAGTATGGGGTTAGTACAAGCATTTTACTAAGTATGGCATTATGCTAAATCATGGCAAAAGGGGCAATTTAGTTGAAACGTACAACTCATGTTATTTTGATAAAAATCTTCATGAATTAAGTTATAAAACATCATATAGTATCATGATTTAGAACATAAGGTAAAACTTTAATTTTTATTAACATACGAGCATAATAACAGTAAACCGAAAGTCACACATGAACTACTCCTATCCTACATTATCCTAGGCTCCCCTAAGTAAGACATAAAGGGATTCCCATAAAATCTCCTCAATACGTACTTGAGAGATCCTTACGAATACTAAAGATAAGCATACTTCATTTCTTTTATACAAGTCACTATTCAATATCAAAGGAAGTATAGAAACATACACTATAGAATTCTTGTGTTGTCACCATAATACAAATTAATCTAAAAAATCTTTATGTACATGATTTTGATCGGAAATATGTAAAATAATAGTTACTACTCTACAATATAATTTTGAATAAGTTCTCTCTCAAGCAACTTTTTCCATTACAGATGAATTCCTCTTGGACACCCATTTCCCGTATGAGTACCAGCCTACGACTCATCCCACTCACTCTCTTAAGATGAGTTTTAAGATATGGGACGGGGGATCGCCCTCTCATAATGAACCTCAGGTCGACTCACTCATTATTCTAGCAGTCTAGTGATGGTGGTTTTGCGACTCTCTCTCAGTCGAAAACACATGGGTTTCATTTTACTTGAAACTATAAACCCATTAAATTAACTTTAAACAACTAGATTAAATAACCATTAAAATATATCAAGCCTATCAACAAGCAACAATGAAAAATAATATTAACTTAGATTTTCTAAATAACACCTCAAGAATGGGGTTGGGGGATTTAACCATACCTGAAGAAATAAGAAATTATACCTTCAATGAGGATGAAATTAAATCGGTGTATAGAAATATTTAGGAATAATTCTGCCTACTTAGATTGAAACCGAGATCTTGGCATACATACAAGATGCATAAGTCTTGTACTAGATAATCCTACGAAGATTTGAGTAACTTAAATGAACTATGAATGAAACCCATGTCTTGTATGTATAGACCCATAAGTCTAGCATACGTTTAAAACTAAGTGAACCTAAAATGTTTGTAATGTATTGATGAAACCCTAGGATGGTTAAGTACGAGTGTAACATACACTAAATGGCCAAGTGCATTGGAATATGATTAAATGAACACTGAAATGATGAAATGAACAATAAAATGATGAAACCCTAGAAGGGTTAAGTAAGAGTGTGAAACACACCAAATGGACAAGTGCATTGGAATATGATGAAATGAACTTTCACGTAAAAAGGGGTGACTAATTATAAAGAGAAAATGTACTAATGATAATGAATGTGGTGACAACATGATATGAGGCTAATGTAAAAGATGAGAGCAATCTCAAATGAGCCAAAGTAAATGTTACCAAAATGTAATCACATAGAGAGTGTTAAGTTAATGAAGAGACCAGTCTCAATGAAAACTCTAATGAATGTATTGATAATAACACACCTAATACAAATGATGAGATGAGAAATCATCTATTGAGCTATGATGTCCTCATACTAGAAGCCAGCTTCCATGACGCATGAGTTGAATGTAGTGGAACTTTATAATGAGCATCGATAGACTAGCTATGAGCGGTGATGCCTTCATTCGGGAAGGGATGAGGTTCACGTAACTCTCATGAGATGAGACGTTCCGGCATGCCGGGTATGGTTCTCCTGCTATCTCCTAGTCTTCGAACCTATACTGTCAATATAGGAATCTAGCGGGGTTCAATGCCAATGTATGATAGCATGTTTTGGGTAACTTTGGCTCGTGATTCCACCTTTTATTGGTGTTGGGTTTCATATAACTGGATTTCATGATACTCACATGATCTATGTTGGTAAAAATTAAAGTTCCCAATGAATGAATGAGGCCAGCCTCATATGATACACATAATGAAATGAATGATACCAAGGGTGATAGGATAGGATAATCAAGATGTGGTTAGATTCAACTAATGACATTAGGTCATTCTTGCACATTGCACAACGAACTCCATAGAAGTCTTAAACTACATCCTGGGTGTAGATGGTGTTTATATTGGCCCATTAATAAAATGAAATGAAGTACCTATGATAAATCAAGCAGACTCTGTGTTTGCTAAAGCAAACTCCCTAGTTGAGGTCCCATATGTTGAGCCCTCATTTCCAAGAAGTCTTAATGTCAAGTCCAGGATACCAAGGTCTCATGGCATAAGAATGAATGATATGAACAACGTTATTTATTATATGAATTATGATATGTGTTATGTGTACGCTGTTTGTTTGTTGTGTGCAAAATGTTAAGTATAATTTTGCATGTTACTCTCATGGCATAACATTCCTAGTCAAAATTTTGAAAGCTCATAACTTTCCTAATCCAAATTTTGAAGGATCACGCACTTTCCTAATCTCAATTTGGTAAGTCCAATGACTTGACTTTCTACAATCATGTTGTTAGGAAAGAGCTATTCTTACTCATGCATGTCCTTGGTGTGTGCTTGCATATACCCATACTTAGTACAAGTGTGTACTAACCCTATACAACTCTACAACTTTAGGTGTAGGCACAGGTGGACGCTAGAGCTACAGGATCGACGCTGCAGTTATCCGAATGTCGCACATCCATCTAAACTTGGTATGCACTCATGCTTTCGAGGACGCTTGGCATTTACATTCTAGCTTAGTTTTAGGATTGAGCTAATGGAGAATGTTCCACTAGCAATTTCTTTCCCATTCATTTCTGACATTGTATTGGTTCCATTTTGGCAAGTACATCTTTATCGTTATAATAAATGGTTCCTTTAATTTGATGATCTTAATGTTAGATGGTTGATGGTGAACATTTACGTATGTAGTATAATGTTTAGTTAGCATGTTAAGAAACAAAAAGTTTAAAATTTTACGCTAAAATTAACCTAGATGAAGTAAGAATGACATAAGTAGGCTTGTCTATGACCTCTGAGTGCTCAATGACGCTTGTTTCGTCTGAAGTCTACATTCCAGTCATGACAAAGTTGGTATCAGAGCCCTAGGTCAAATTTTGGGGATAATAAGTTCACATCAAACACAATGAGTAGTTTCTAAGTGATGGTAGTGAAGTGCACCACTATTCTTTATTAGAGACTGCATGATGCGTAGAAAAATTTAATCTTATAGTGCCTTCTCTAGTGTCGAATTTCTTGGTGTTAAGAGCATATCTAACATCAACTCTTGAAGTTTCCAAAAGATGAATTGAAAAAGAAAAGCTGGCGGGGAGATTTAAGGAGCGTCTGCTAGGTGATTCAAGATTCTCCTAGGCTCCACTTGCTGGAATAAAGATGCTTATTAACTCACCTGAGTTGACAGATGGAGAAGTAAGGACATCTTTGTACAGATAACCCAAGCTAGCACTTTACAAGCTAAGGCTATTGGGTTTGATTGATGTGGAGAATTCTAAGTTTGCATCCTACTAGCTAAAGGATGTAGATCAATCCTGGTATAAGGTTTGGGAGGATTGAACAACCTTAGGAGGGTGTCCTATTACTTGGGATCTTTACAAGATGGATTTTCTAGGGCAGTTCTTACCTAGAAATATAAAGGAGTCTAAGGTTGAGAAATTCATCAACCTTAAGCACGACTTGATGTGAGTCAGGGATTACTCCCTGAGGTTCAAAACATTTTACATCCCAGGAGAGTCCACCTTGTACGAAGTGTGGCATACTGCATGGGGGTGAAATTTATGATGCACTCTATCTCTTGTTACAGTTGTGGAAAACTAGGTCACATGATGATGGATTGTCCGATTAGGACAAGTCAAGAACAAAGGATGGAGAGAGTTCAACCTAATGGTTCAAGTGAAGAGGCACCAAGGAGGCAATAATTCTTTACAGTCAAGTCTAGGGGCGCAGGGGAAGGCACCTCTGGTAAAGTCTCGGGTGCGTAGCCTTAATTAGTCATTCATGTATTTAACTATATATGTGTTTATGCACTAGTATGAGGTTAAAATGTTTGAGCCATCATGTTGGTTGATGATTTTTATGACTTACATGTTTATTTTGTTGTATGCTTTGATTAGACTAGTTTAGGAAAGAGTTCCATAGTCTATTAATGTGAAGCTAATAATAGGTGTCAAGGATGTGCACCATCATGTTAATATGTGAATTAGATATTCACCAATAGGGAGTATTGAATTACCTATGTATGCATACATTCTATAGATGAATTACTTATTGTTAGCAAATATTAGTGTCATTCGGGGATGAATGTTCCTAAGGGGGGGGGGGATAATGTAACAACCCTAAAAATGGATATGCTAAGTAATGCTTAATGTGTCTAGAATGCCAACGATAAGGCCGAGTTCACACGGATTGATCCATGTAAAACTAGACCTTTAAACCCTTTCTACATCCAAGACAACTAACTTGTGGAGTTATTTGATCTATTAAAGGTTGGGTCCAACCATGTAGGGCTCTTGAATACGAAGATTTACTTGAAAAAGTCTTTACCGGAATTAAAAAGGGAAAATCCTAGGCTTGGAGGTTCTAGGGGTAAAATGGTCCTTTTCCAGGCTAAGGGTAATATCGTAATTACCCTAAATATATAATTAATTATTTAATTAATAAGGTGGAGGGGCATTTTGAGGAGAGAAGGTTGAAATTGGGCTCTTGAAGTGAAGTCTTGCTCCACCCGAATTTGAACCTAGATGGAAGCAATGAGTTAAATTGTTTTTAATTTAAGTTGGTAAATTAACGTAATTAATTTACATTTATTAGTTATTAGCTGATATAAAATAAAAGGAAATCTGTTATAAATCTATTGTGTTATGTATATGATCCGTTAGAGTTATCCAACAATTAATTAGATTTATGTATTAGTGTTTCCAATGTGGTTAGATTCCTAGGTGATATGAATGTTGATGATTAATATATATAATTTCAAGGTGACCTTTGACTGTGATATCTCAACACTATAAATAGAGATATTATTCACCATTGTATACAGTTGAATAAGAAAAAAATTCCCCTTCTTCTATCTACTTCTCTTGTCTTCTTCTCTTTATGATTATATTCTTATGAGCTTGATTTTATAACACGTTATCAGCACGAGTCTCTATCTAATTGAGAGTGAGTTCTTGTTTTTCTTTAGCTCATATTTTTGTTGATCTCGTTATGAAGATCAAAGTATTATATGCATATAATCATGTATGTATTTCCTAAAATACGTTATAATTTAGAATAAAATAGTGTTCAGTCACTAACAATTATCAGGAACCGAAGACATATACTACTATTTGTTGAATATGACATGCTATACAAAACTTCTTAAATGGAAAAAGGTATAAAATTTTAATAGCATGAGTTTGAATATTATGTTGATTGTTTTGAAAGACTCAAATAATAAATCATGTTGTACTTCAATTTATTATACCGTTGGTTGAGGGTAAGACGATGGATTCAAGTTTCATTGCACCAAAAGGGTAAAACATCGGGTTATTGTCCGGATGCACCATAATGAAAAATATATGAGGATAAGACGATAGATTCAAGTTCTATCGCACAAAAAGGGTAAGACATCAATTAGAGTTTTGATGCATCGTGATTTGGTAAAAGTCCCATAGAATTATGGTGTAACACGCCTTATATGGGTAAGACATTGAGTTTAAGCCAATGCACCATAGCGATGATAAAATGATGAGTAAGAAAAATAATATATTTTTGATGAAATGTCTTGTAATTCATCATATTGAGTTTACTCAATTCGTTGAAAAGAATTTTGTAGCAACATGTGATAACTCTGAAATCCGCCTGTTGACTTGCTCCATTCAATCATATGAATGTGGTAGTAGTGAATGATTGGTCTGAAAGATGACAAATAATTAATGATATGAATAAGGGCGTGGAGGGACAGAATTATAATATTCATCATTGTAGTAATGATAAAAGGAAAAACACTATGAGTTCTTCAAATAGTCCTTCAAAATGTAAAGGCAACTTTTATTATCAAAATGGTATAAAAGGTCATTAGACTTGTGAATGTTGTCAACCCAATAATTTGACAAGTTTATAAATCCTCTGTCATGATACAAGAAGATAAAGTGATCGTAAACTTAATCTTTCAAAGTGATGTTGAGGTGTGTCATGGAAATATGATGAATTTTAAAGTAATGACAATGTGCTTATAATGCAAATTTATAAAGTACATATAAATAATTAGTCCATTCCCTCAAGAGAATGTGACTTGTGATGAGTATCGTGAATGCTCGACCATTCTATAAGAGAATGGGTCCAGATGTGATAAAATCATTATGGGTTTGATATATGCCACAACTCACCTCTATGGAAGGTTTGAGAAAAAATGATACATATCACTTCTCATCTCAACGGGAGATTTGAGAGGAAATAAATTTTATTAAGGAGAAATGGCTAATTGTATTGTATGTTTTAAACGTCACTATGGTATGAACTACCGAAAGGGCAAAAGAAAGAAATAGTGCTTGCCTATAAGGATTGTGGTCATTATTGTGTGGCATAAAAATTTGTCATTGGTTGTGTACCTATGGTACAAAAAAATTAAAGCAAGAAAGACGTCTTACTCGTAATGATTTTGACCGTGACAATAATAATATAATTTCATCCTTGAAGGAGATGCTTACCATAGGGATGGTGTCATGCAATATGTGATAGTACACAAAATTAATTGCAAGCTCTAACGAGTTGTGTTATTATCAGAGGAATAATATTCGGGTTGCAGTAAGTCTCAAAAGAAACTTTTTATGTTTCGGATAAATTGAAAATAAATATTGAGACTATAAATCACTACAACCGAAGAGGGTTATAAATATTTATGTAAAAGATTACCCCATTTTTCCTCTTGTTTGTTCCATACAAACATGTACATGATGATAAAATCACATGTAAAAGTAAATTATAAGTCGTACTAAAATAAACATCAGTTGGCAAGACTAGTTGACCATTAAACGTGATTGAGAATTCAGGTGATTTATATGATGAAGAAATAAAGATTCTTCAAGAATTCTCTTGCGTTGCTTGTTCTTTTGATAAAATGATCATTGAACCAGCTAAGGTTGGGATCTTAATCCCCTAAAATTTTGGAGCATATAAAAGGGTGAATATGGGTCCATTAACCTGTCATGTGGATCATTTGCAACTATATATACTAATGCATCTATGCGATGTTCACATGTATTTTGTTGTCAACATACAAATTGGTTTTTGTAAGGTTGTTTGCTCGAATTGTTAAAATTAAGAGCACAGTTCCAAACTATGAAATTATATTGATAATGCAAGTTTATTTAGCAAAAATTGTATGCCTCCAATTATAGCTAAATCATGTTTATGAGAACAAATCTCCCAAATAAAATTTGGTATGAGATACTTTTATTTAACATGTAGCAAAACATGTATGCATCAAACCAACAAGTTTTCCCCATTAAATTTGGTTCAAGGTCAGAAACCATATAATTTTTATCTAAAATGATGAATGTGCGGATATGATTTTAATTGCTCTACCACGCACAAAGATGAACTTCCAAATAAGGTTGGAATGAATGTTAGATTTTCTAACATTAGTGGGAGAGATGATTGATAGCTGAAAATTATGTGTGAGGTTAATTATGAATTATCTAGATCCTCGTTAAATAAATATGTGAACTTAAAGTTCAAGGGATAATTCAGTTGCATAATGTTGCAAATCAGTTGCCAGATGAATGCACTGACCCTATGATATAATTCAGCTGCAAATGCTCCAATGTGAAGTCCTTGAAGGACAGAGTCTATGATACGCCGAAAGCGTAATAGACCAATCGATACCAAAAATAAAATTCCTTGAAGAAGGAAGGATCAAATGATCAATATGGTCATGATAATGAGGCAAGTTCTATAAAGTAGCACATTGACATAACACTTCATAAAATCTTGAAAAAGGTTCAGGTAATTGAAATAATGAAAAATGAAGAGATCTCAAAAAGTTATGTCTTGTTGGAATAGATATCAAATAACCGTCGACGCTATCTTTGATATGAGGTAGCGCTCAATGGTATAGATTGTGACGAGGATCTTGAATTCAAATCTATCATATAGTGTGGACAGATAAATGGTTGGCCAAGTAAAATGCACTATTCAAGTATATTTTGTTTCACTTAGAAAAGTGACATTCTGGACTTGTAGTCCATAAATCAAGGTATAATGTCAGTGGGGTACAAATAAATTATCATGCAATGCGGTTATTGGAGATATCAATTACGGTTTGTGCCTTGGGGCATAGAGGTTTATCGCAAAAATCCTGACATTATTGGAGATGTTTTCTCCTTTGGTGGATGCAATGCGGTTTGTTTTTATCTGGCAACATATGAAAACTTGAATGCATGTAATGAATAATTGTAATGTAACGACCTGTTTAGTCGTTTTGAGCAGTAGATTATTTCTGGTAATAATTGCCTGAGTCGACGGATCCCACGACGGACCGTCATGGGCACGACGGACCGTCGAGGGGTTCTCGTTCCAAAACACTTAGAATTCTGAAATTTGGGTACTGAAATCGACTCTCTGAACATCGTGACGAAGTGGCAGGACGGACAGTCACTGGCATGACGGGCCGTCATTGGCATGACGGGCCGTCACAGACTCTTTAATAAATTGAGTCTCTGAACCTTGTGACGGAAGCAGCAGGACGGACCGTCAGGCACGACGGGCCTTCACAGACTGCGTAATCCCAGGCTGGGTTGGATTTCTGTTAAATGTTTTAAGGGGTGTTTTGGACTATTCCTGCTATAATTATAAATCTAGTGGGTTAATGTTAATAATTTAACTAATTGAGGGTTAAAAGAGATAACCTTGAATTAATTAATGGGTTAATTCATCATCTTTTATACTTAATTATATGCTAATTAGGGTAAAAGAAAGAGGGTTGAATAAGAAAAATAGAAAGAACAGAGAGAGGGAGAAGAACAATCGAGAGAGAGGAGAAACGAAGAGGAAAACAAAGCTTTGGGGAATTTGCTTGCTTGATCACTAATCTTCAATGGAGGTAGGTTATGGTTTTTATGCTTTTCATAGCAAACTCTTAGTAGCGAATGATATGTGTTGGGTAGTATTGTAAAACCCTTCTATATTCTTAAGTGTATGCTTGCATGACGTGATTATGTAATTGTAATGGGTTGGAAAGATAAGGTTGTGAAGCTTAAACCTAAAACCCTCTTAGTTAATGATGATGCCTTGGTATAAAAGAAGGCTTGATGAACTAAAAGAATGGGGTAAGGGGATCGGGTGTCACGAACCGACACGTATTATTAGGGGGATCGAGTGTCACGAACCGACACGTAGTAATAGGAGGGATCGGGTGTCACGAACTGACACGTAGTATTAGGGGGGATCGGGTGTCACGAACCGACACGTAGTATTAGGGGATCGGGTGTCACGAACCAACACGTAGTATTAGGGGATCGGAGTGTCACGTTCCGACACAAGAGGAATAAAGAGAATGAATCTTGAATTTTGCTAATATACTCAGATTTAATGAACCTATTTCCCAAATGAGTATGGTATGGAGGCTTGCGTTCTCATGGGTGTACTTGGCGTTATTATCAATGATTCTTGTACTTGTTGTTGCTACCTGTTGAGTATTGTAGTTGATTTTATGATATTATCTGATATATATTTTTTTCAATTTTGAGTTGGCCGATGATATCTACTCAGTACTCGTGTTTTGTACTGAACCCTACTTGTATGTTTTCTCTTTGTTCATTGTGGAGTGCAGCAAACGTACCGTCGTCTTCAACTCAACCGCAACTCTAGCCAGTCTTCATCACGTCAGATTTCAGGGTGAGCTATTGTTTCTAGCTTGGACTGGATTCTTCTTCTTCACGTCTTGATGCCTTGAAGTTCCGGCATGGACTAGCTTTTAATTATTTTAGCTTCTTAGATACTCTTAGATTTAGTAAGTTGAGGATTGATGTTCTTGTGATGATGACTTCCAGATTATGGGGATAATGATAAGTTTGAGTTTTAGAAGTTGATTATTGATTTTGTTAATGAGTTTTAAGTCTTCCGCATTGTTTTCTATTTATTATGTTTGAAATGTTGGAGATCAGATTAGTTGGTTCGCTCACATAGGAGGGTAAATGTGGGTGCCACTCGCGGCTTTATTTGGGTCGTGACAAACTTGGTATCAAAACATTAGGTTCATTGGTCTCATCACATAAGAACGAGTCTATTAGAGTCTTGAGGAACGGTAGGGGGACGCCTTTACTTTTCTTTGAGAGGCTATAAGACTTTAGGAAAATTCCATCTTTTTTTCTTTCGTGCTATTACATAGATCCAATTGGTATCTAGGTGATACAAATTAGTATCTGACCATCTTCACTCTATTTCGCAGATGGTTAGAACTAGATCAACAACTGCGCCAACGCCAACACCGGCAAGACAAGATGCGTCTGAGCCAGGTACTAGGGTTGTAGCTCGAAGAGGAGCAGTGGCAAGAGGCCGTGGAAGAGGTCGTGGGATGACGTCCTCTAGAGGATGAGGACAAGCACCTAGCCCATCTGGTACTAGGGCGGTAACTCCTCCACCGACTGAGGAAGTAGTAAGAGAGGGGGAGGAAGGGGAGAATGAGCAAGTGCAGAATGAGGAATTACCACCCAAACCTACCCAAGAGATGATTAATCAGGTTCTTGACTATCTTAGCGGGTTATCTGATCAAGGCCAGACACCTCCAGTGTTTTCTGCACCAGCACCTCAGGTTCCAGAGGTACAACATGCCGTTTTTGTGGCTCTCTGCATGGATGCCTCATTGGAAATAAGCATGTTTCCTCGATTGACTACAGGGCCTATAATGACAAGTGATCAGCATGAACTTTTCAGTAAGTTCTTGAAATTGAAACCTCCAGTCTTCAAGGGTGCTGAATCTGAGGATGCCTATGATTTTCTGGTTGACTGTCATGAGTTACTACATAAAATGGGCATAGTCGAACGATTTGGCGTCGAGTTTGTGACTTATCAATTTCAAGGGAACGACAAAATGTGGTGGCGGTCACATGTTGAGTGTCAACCCGCACAGGCACCACCTATGACTTTGGCGTCATTCTCTAGTTTATTTATGGAGAAGTATATCCCCCAGACCTTGAGGGATAGGAGGAGAGATATGTTCTTGGCCTAGAGCAAGGTAGGATGTCGGTTACTGCGTATGAGGCTAAGTTTCGTGCATTATCCAGGTATTCCACCCAACATTGTTTCTGTCCACAAGAGCGGATTTGCCGTTTTGTGAAGGGGTTGAGGTCAGAGTTGCGGATTTCAACCTTACAGGTACCGGCAACAGCAAAATCCTTTCAGGAAGTGGTAGACTTCGTGATAGAGGTGGAGGGAGTGAAGCCAGATGACTTCACCATGGCATCGACATCAAAAAGGTTTCATAAGGGAGGTTATTTTAATGGTTCTTACTCTAGAGGAGAGGGTTCAGGAGGTTACCCAGTCTGACCAATTCAGTCTTCACTACAGGCTGTTGCTGGGGGTCCACCGCAGACCGCTCAACATTTCTCTGAGTTTGGAAGTTATTCCCAGACTCCGTCGTTCTCACAGGGACCTATGCTTGAATCCAGAGAATGTTATGGATGTGGAGAGACTGGAAATATTAGGAGGAATTGTCCAAAACTGAGTTACAGACCCACAATAATCAGAGGGAGAGGTGGCCACGGAAGAGGCCGTTATTCGGGAGGACGTGGTGGCCGAGGTAGTGGTGGTCACCAAAATGGCTGGGGTAACGGGCAAAACGGAGCCACTACAACACAACATGGTAGGGGCAACAGGCAAACAGGTGATAGGGCCCAATGTTATGCTTTCCCTGGGAGATCTGAAGCGGAGACATCGGATGTTGTTATCACAGGTAATCTTCAGGTTTGTTATTGCATGGCTTTTGTATCATTTGATCCTGGATCCACATTTTCATATGTATCTTCCTCATTTGCTACTGGATTTTATTTACATGGTGAATTGTTTGACATGCCTATTCGTGTTACTACTCCGGTGGGTGAGTCTGTGATAGTTGAAAGAGTGTATAGGTCTTGTCTTGTAACTTTTGTGGGGAGCAATACTCATGTAGACTTGGTTATCTTAGAAATGGTTGATTTCGATGTAATTCTAGGTATGACTTGGCTTTCTCCAAATTTTTCAATCTTAGATTGTAATGCTAAAACTGTAACGTTAGCCAAGCCTGGGACAAATCCGTTAGTGTGGAAGGGTGACTACACTTCCATTCTAGTTCGTAATATCTCCTTTCTTCGCGCTAAGAGAATGGTTAGTAAGGGTTGTTTACCTTTCTTGGCACACCTCAGGGATGACACTACACAAGTACCTTCAATTAAGTCGGTTTCGATAGTCCGTGAGTTTCTGGATGTGTTTCCTGCAGACCTTCCTGGTATGCAACCGGATAGGGATATTGACTTTTGCATTGATCTGGAGCCGGGTACACGCCCCATTTCCATACCCCCTTATAGAATGGCTCCCGCTGAGTTAAGAGAGTTAAAAGCCCAACTTCAAGAGTTGTTAAGCAAAGGCTTTATTAGACCAAGTGCATCCCCTTGGGGTGCTCCCGTTTGTTTTGTGAAGAAGAAGGATGGAAGTTTTAGGATGTGCATAGACTACAGGCAACTGAATAAGGTAACGGTTAAGAACAAGTATCCTTTTCCTCGCATCGATGATTTGTTCGATCAGTTACAAGGTGACTGTACCTTCTCAAAAATCGATTTGAGATCTTGTTATCATCAACTAAAAATATGGGCAACGGATGTGCCCAAGACCGCTTTTCGGACCAGGTATGGGCATTATGAGTTCTTAGTAATGTCTTTTGGGCATACGAATGCCCCTGCCGCTTTCATGAGCTTGATGAATGGGATTTTTAAGCCATATCTGGATCTTTTTGTCATTGTATTCATTGATGATATACTGGTATACTCAAAGAGCAAGAAACAACATAAGGAGCACTTGAGAATTGTATTGGAAATGTTGACGGAGAAAAATCTTTATGCCAAATTCTCCAAGTGTGAGTTTTGGCTAGATTCAGTGTCCTTCTTGGGACACGTGGTTTCTAAGGATGGAGTGATGATGGATCCTTCTAAGATCGAAGCAGTGAAGAGTTGGGTGAGACCCACTAATGTTACAGAGGTAAGGAGCTTCGTTGGTTTAGCTAGCTACTACCGTCGATTTGTCAAGGGATTTTCCTCCGTTGCTTCCCAATTGACAAATTTGACTAAGCATATTTCCTCCATTTGTATGGTCGGACGAGTGTGAAGAAAGCTTTCAGAAGCTCAAGACTTTGTTGACTACCGCACCAATCCTTACCCTGCGAGTGGAAGGTAAGAATTTCATTGTCTATTGTGATGCATCCTATTCGGGTTTGGGTGCAGTGCTAATGCAAGAGAAGAATGTTATTGCTAATGCTTCGAGGCAATTAAAGGTGCACGAACGTAATTATTTGACCCATGATTTGGAGTTGGCTGCGGTAGTGTTTGCATTAAAGCAATGGAGACATTATTTATATGGGGCTAAGTGTGAAGTCTACATGGATCATCGTAGCTTACAGTATGTCTTTACTCAGAAAGATTTGAATTTAAGACAGAGAAGGTGGATGGAACTACTGAAGGATTATGACATCACTATCTTGTATCATCCAGGAAAAGCTAATGTTGTGGCAGATGCTTTAAGTCGAAAGGCAGGGAGCATGGGAAGTCTAGCTCACTTGCAGGTTTCTAGACGCCCATTGGCAAGAGAAGTTCAGACTCTTGCTAATAACTTTATGAGGCTAGAAGTAAATGAGAAGGTATGGAGGCAAGATCTTCCTTTCTTGACCAGATTAAGGGAAAACAGTTTAATGATGAGAAGCTGGTTCGGATTCGAGATAAGGTATCGCGTTGAGAGGCTAAAGAAGCAAAACTCGATGAGGAAGGCATTTTGAGAATTAAGGGGAGGGTATGTGTACCCCGCGTCGATGATTTTATTCACACTATTCTTACAGAGGCTCATAGTTCAAGGTATTCTATACATCCTGGTGCAACCAAGATGTATCATGACCTAAAACAACATTTTTGGTGGAGTAGGATGAAGCGTGACATTGTTGAGTTTTTTGCTCAATGCCCGAATTGTCAGCAAGTAAAGTATGAACACCAGAGACCTGGAGAGACACTTCAGAGAATTCCCATTCCGGAATGGAAGTGGGAGAGAATTGCAATGAACTTCGTGGTTGGTCTTCCCAAGACAATGGGTAAGTATGACTCCATTTGGGTGATTACTGATAGGTTAAGTAAGTCTGCTCACTTCATTCCGTTCAAGGTGACTTACAATGCAGAGAAGTTAGCCAAACTTTACATCTCGGAAGTTGTTCGGTTGCATGGGGTTCCACTCTCCATCATATCCGATAGAGGTACGCAGTTTACTTTTATGTTTTGGAAAACATTGCATGCGTAATTGGGTACTAGGTTGGATCTTAGTACCGCATTTCACCCTCAGACCGATGGTCAGTCTGAGCGAACGATCCAAGTGTTATAGGATATGCTTCGTGCATGTGTGATAGAATTTGGAGGTCATTGGGACAACTTCTTACCCTTAGCAGAGTTCTCATACAACAATAGCTATCACTCAAGTATTGATATGGCCCCATTTGAGGCATTGTATAGGAGAAGATGTAGGTCTCCCATTGTGTGGTTTGATGCATTGGAAGTAAGACCGTGGGGTACTGACCTTCTCAGAGAATCGTTAGATAAAGTGATATGCATTCAATAAAAGATTTTAGCGGCTCAAAGTAGGCAGAAGGAATATGCAGATCGTAAGGTTAGAGACTTGGAGTTTATGGAGGGTGAGCAAGTCTTGCTGAAGGTTTCGCCCATGAAAGGGGTGATGCGGTTTGGTAAGCGAGATAAGCTTAGTCCGAGGTATATTGGTCCATTTGAAGTTCTGAAGCGCGTGGGGGAGGTAGCTTATGAATTGGCCTTACCCCGAGGACTGTCAGGAGTGCATCCGGTATTTCATGTGTCTATGTTGAAAAGATACCATGGGGATGGAAACTACCTCATTCGTTGGGATTCAGTCCTGCTTGATGAGAATTTGTCTTATGAGGAGGAGCCTGTTGCTATTTTAGATAGAGAAGTCCGCAAGTTGAGGTCAAGAGAGATTGCATCCATCAAGGTTCAATGGAAGAATCGGCCAATAGAAGAATCCACTTGGGAGAAAGAGGCTGATATGCAAGAAAGATACCCACACCTGTTTACAGATTCAGGTACTCCTTTTCGCCCTTGTTTTTCTTCTTGTGATCGTTTGGGGACGAACGATGGGTAAATTGGTATCTATTGTAACGACCTGTTTAGTCGTTTTGAGCAGTAGAGTATTTCTGGTAATAATTGCCTGAGTCAACGGATCCCACGACGGACCGTCATGGGCACGACGGACCGTCGAGGGGTTCTCGTTCCAAAACACTTAGAATTCTGAAATTTGGGTACTGAAATCGACTCTCCGAACATCGTCATGAAATGGCATGACGGGCCGTCACAGACTCTTTAATAAATTGAGTCTCTGAACCTAGTGACGGAAGCAGCAGGACGGACCGTCGCAGGCACGACAGGCCATCACAGACTGCGTAATCCAGGCTTGGTCGGATTTCTGTTAAATGTTTTAAGGGGCGTTTTGGACTATTCCTGCTCTAATTATAAATCTAGTGAGTTAATGTTAATTATTTAACTACATGAGGGTTAAAGGAGATAACCTTGAATTAATTAATGGGTTAATTCATCATCTTTTATACTTAATTATATGCTAATTAGGGTAAAAGAAAGAGGGTTGAATAAGAAAAATAGAAAGAACAGAGAGAGGGAGAGAACGATCGAGAGAGAGGAGAAACAAAGAGGAAAACAACGCTTTGGGGAATTTACTTGCTTGATCACTAATCTTCGGTGGAGGTAGGTTATGGTTTTTATGCTTTTCATAGCAAACTCTTAATAGCGAATGATATGTGTTGGTAGTATTGTAAACCCTTCTATATGCTTAAGTGTATGCTTGCATGATGTGATTATGTAATTGTAATGGGTTGGAAAGATAAGGTTGTGAAGCTTAAACCTAAAACCCTCTTCGTTAATGATGATGCCTTGGTATAAAAGAAGGCTTGATGAACTAAAAGAATGGGCTTAGGGGATCGGGTGCCACGAACCGACACGTAGTATTAGGGGGATCGGGTGTCACGAACCGACACGTAGTAATAGGGGAGATCGGGTGTCACGAACCGACACGTAGTATTAGGGGGGATCGGGTGTCACGAACCGACACGTAGTATTAGGGGATCGGGTTTCACGAACCGACATGTAGTATTAGGGGATCGGAGTGTCACGTTCCGACACAAGAGGAATAAAGAGAATGAATCTTGAATTTTGCTAATATACTCAGATTTAATGAACCTATTTCCCAAAGGAGTATGGTATGGAGGCTTGCATCCTCATGGGTGTACTTGGCGTTATTATCAATGATTCTTGTACTTGTTGTTGCTACCTGTTGAGTATTGTAGTTGATTTTATGATATTATCTGATATATACTGTTTTCTATTTTCAGTTGGCCGATGATATCTACTCAGTACTCGTGTTTGGTACTGACCCCTACTTGTATGTTTTCTTTTTGTTCATTGTGGAGCGCAGCAAACGTACCGTCGTCTTCAAGTCAACCGCAACTCTAGCCAGTCTTCATCACGTCAGATTTCAGGGTGAGCTATTGTTTCTAGCTTGGACTGGATTCTTCTTCTTAACGTCTTGTTGCCTTGAAGTTCCGGCATGGACTAGCTTTTAATTATTTTAGCTTCTTAGATACTCTTAGATTTAGTAAGTTGAGGATAGATGTTCTTGTGATGATGACTTCCAGATTTTAGGGATAATGATAAGTTTGAGATTTAGAAGTTAATTATTGATTTTGTTAATGAGTTTTAAGTCTTCCGCATTGTTTTCTATTTATTATGTTTGAAACGTTGGAGTACAGATTGGTTGGTTCGCTCACATAGGAGGGTAAATGTGGGTGCCACTCGCGGCTCGATTTGGGTCGTGACATGTAATGTCTAGCTATACAATGAAGGTTATATGAAAATCTTTGAAACAATCAAGGTGTCTAAAGCATATACGAGTTTGAAAGAAACTTTTTCAATAAAGCTTCAAGAATCCTTATATGGATTGAAATAGTCAAGGAAGAAAAAGGGTACAAAAGAATGACCCTAATTGTCATTGTATTTTTATAAAAAGGTCTTGCTAAGACAAAATTTTGTCTTGACCTACAAATTGATAATTTAACAAATGAAATATTTGTCTAACAATGCACACACATTGAAAAGTTTTGAAGCAATTTTATATGCATAAATCGCATTCATTGTGTACCCCAATGATTATGAGATCACTTGACATAAGTGATGATTCAGTTTGATCTCAAAAGAAGCATGAAGAGTTTCTTGGTGATGAAACTCTATCTTGGTGCAATCAGGGCACTAGTGCATCTTACAAACAATATTTGACCAGATATTTGTTTTGCAGTAAATTTACTGGCAAGTTTCAGTTTCTCCCCGATAAAAGGACATTGAAATGGTTTTTAGCACATGATTGAATATCCTCGAAGGACCATAGTTATGGGTTTATTCTATCTCGAGGAATCCGAGACAAAATTGATTGGTTATGCAGATGCAGAATATTTATCTCATCCGCATCAAGATCTATCTCAAGCACGCTATATGTTTGCTTGTGGAGGCACCATAATATCCTAGGGATCAATGAAGAAAATGTTGTTATGCTGAAATAAAAGTCCTCCTTGAAGCAAATCAAAAGTGCGTCTAGTTGAGATAAATGACACACCATATTCATGAAATGTGTGGTTTTTCTTTGAAAAATAATATACCAACCACAATGTACGAGATTGGAGGCATCATTACAAGAAATAAAGTGATGTTTTAATTAGGGGGAGTATAATACGCGTTACACTCTTTTTCCCTTGACCGAGGTTTTTTCCCACTAGGTTTTCCTGGCAAGTTTTTTAATGAGACAACAAATAGTGCGCATAAAAAAATATGTTTACTCTTTTTCCTTCACTAAAATTTTTTCCCACAGGGTTTTTCCTAGTAAGGTTTAAAAGAGGCAAATTATTTATGGACATCCAAGGGGAATGTTATAAATCTATTGTGTTATGTGGATGATCCATTATAGTTATCCAACAATTAATTGGATTCATGTATTAGTGTTTCCAATGTGATAAGATTCCAAGGTTATATGAACCTTAATGATAGCTATGCATAAATCCAAGGTGACCTTCGACTATGATATCTCAACACTATAAATAGATATATCATTCACTATTGTATACACTTGAATAAAAAGAAAATTCCCCTTCTTCTATCTTCTTCTCTTGTCTTCTTCTCTTTATGAATATATTCTTATGATCTTGGTTTTATAACAAAATCATATTTTTAATAATTAATTAAAACTTTATTTGACTAAGTCCTAAACTAGACTCCTAAGCCTAAGAAAACTCTTCCCTCCCATGCTCATCTCTCTCTCTCTCTCTCTCACGTCTCTAACACTCTCACTCACGTTTTTCTCATTGAAATAACGTACAAAAAAAGTAGGTAAACTAAAGTTCTTCATAATTGAAGAACTCACACCGAAAATTATAAACAAATAACTAATCAAACACGTTAGGCAAAAAAAGGTTTTTTTTGTCAAGTTTGTGCGGAAGTTCCTGAAATTGGATGTGCATTTGGAGGGGTTCTTTGTACAGAAATTCGAGGTTTGAATGTCAAAAATGTATGGATTCTCTTCTCTATTAGTCACTTTCCCAAGAGACCCCTAAGGTTCAGACGAATCTATTCCAAAAATAGGATTTTCCCCCATTGCATATCCCTGTCACTGGCTCCCATTGAATCATCGGTTGGTTATATTTGCTGCCTTGAAAACTAGGGATGAAACGTGTTTTCTTGATGATTATGTGTTAATATGTATGTTTGGTATTATGTGACTTATGTAGATGCTTCTGAAAATGTAACTACGTGTGTATGTGTGTGTTGTCGTGGCTATTATTCATGGTTTAGGACTTAAAATGGCATGATAGTTCTTTATAATTCATGTACACATATTGATGTGAATGTGATGTTCATATGTGTTGAAATGTGGCTGATTTGAGGATAATCTCTTGTCTAAACGAATCCGTGAAACGCACCTAAAACGTTCGTAATGCACTACGAAATTCCCTTACGAACTAAGGTGTAACTTGATGTATGGATGCTAAAAAATTTAAAAGAAAATTTCCAGCTTCTAGTGATGAATTTCGGTCAGCAAAGACGGTTCAAAGTTTTGAAAAAATGAATTAAAACAAGTGAGGTCATGGATAATTGAATCCGTGATTTCACCATGTTAAAAACCATGAAAATAAATAATTAAAAAGAAATGTGGTGAAGGGGATTCGAAAAATGGTATTGGCTGGAAAATGTTAGTTAAAATAAAAAAAAATGAGATGAGTGGCATTCGAACCCACCACCTATTAATCAGATTTAAGGAGGAGAATAAAAGTAAAATAAAGGGAGAGGCGTGTGGGAATCGAACCCGCAACCTCTTAGGCAAATTAAGGAGAAGAATAAAAGAAAACTAAAGGGGGAGGCATGTGGAAATCGAACCCACGACCTCTTAGGCAGATTAAGGAGGTGAATAAAAGAAAAATAAAGGGGGAGGCGTGTGGGAATCGAACCCACGACCTCTTAGGCAGATTAAAGGAGGATAATAAAAGAAAATAAAGGGGGAGGCATGTGGAAATCGAATCCACTACCTCCTAGGCAAATTTAAGGAGAAAATTAAAAGAAATTAAAGAGGAGATATGGTAGTTCAAACCCACAACCCCTCGGCCAAAGGAGAGAAATTTGAAAGCAATGAAAATAAAAAATAAATGAGGTTGTGGGTGTTCGATCCCACATCCTTATAGTTCAATTAATCAAAAAAATGAAGAGAGAAATTAAGGGGAAAATAAAATGATGGCATTAGGGATCGAGCATGGGTCCCCAAGCTGTATGGATCAAAACAAAATGAATTAAAAAATGAAAAGTTTTGTTCAAGAGATTTGAAAACCGGGTTTTTCCCCCAAATTCCGTACGAAAACATAAGTCATACTTGAATTAAATGTTCAAGAATAATGCTTCCTACTTAGATCGAAATCCAGATCATGGCATACATACAAGATGCATGTCTTGTACTACATAATCTTAGGAAGATATGATTCACTTAAACGAACTATGAATGAAGCCTCTTGGCTTGTATGTATAGACCGATGATTCTAACATACGTTTAAAAGTAAGTGAACCTAAGATGTATGCAATGAAATGATGAAACCTTAGAAGGTTAAGTACGAGCGTAACATGCACTAAATGGACAAGTGCATTGACATATGATTAAATGAACAATGAAATGATGAAATGAACAATGAAATTATGAAAACCTAGAAGGGTTAAGTAAGAGTGTGAAACACACCAAATGGCAAAGTGCATTGGCATCTAATAAACTGAACACTCACGTTAAAAGGGGTGAGTAACTATGAAGAGCAAATGTGCTAATGATAATGAATGTGGTGACAACATGATATGAGGCTAATATAAAAAAGATGAGAGCAATCTCAAATGAGCCCAAGTAAATGTTACCAAAACGTACTCACATATGAGAGTGTTAAGTTAATGAAGAGAACAGTCTCTATGAACACTCTAACGAAAGTATTGAGCTTAAAAAACCTAATACTAATGATTATATGAGAAATCATCTATTGAGCTATGGTGTAATCATACTAGAATCCAGCTTCCATGACATATGAGTTGAATGTAATGGAACTTTATACTTAGCACCGATAGACTATCTATGAGCGTTGATGCTTTCTTTAGGGAAGGATAGAGTTTCACGTAACTCTCATGAGATGAGACTGTCCGGCATGCCGGGTATGTGTCTCCTTATATCTCCTAGTGTTCGAACCTATACTACCAATATAGGGATCTAGCAGGGTTCAACTACCATTTACGCTAGCATGTTTGGGGTCCTTTTGGACAGTGATTCCACCTCTTTTTGGTGTGGGGTTTCATGACACTGGATTTCATGATGCTCACATAATCTATGTTGAATAAAGTTAAAGTTCCCAAAATATGAATGAGGCCAGCCTCAAATGGTGCACATTATGAAATGAATGATACCAAAGGTGTTAGGATAGGATAATCAAGAGGTGAGTTAGATTCAAATAATGAAATTGGGTAATTCTTTGTCATTGCACAACAAACCCAATGAAAGCCTTAAACTACATTCTTCGTATAGCTGGTGTTCACACTGGCCCATGAATTAAATGAAATGAAGTACCTATGAATGAATGAAGCGGACTTAGTGTTTTCTAAAGCAGACTCCCTAGTTAAGGTCCCATATGTTGAACCCTCATTTTTGGGAAGTCATAATGTCAAGTCCATGATTCTATGTTCTCATGGCATACGAATGATTGATATGAACAACGTAATGTGTTATATGAATTATTATATGTGTTACATGTACGTTGTTCTGTGTTGTGTGCAAAATGTTAAGTATAATGATGCATGTTACTCTCATGGCAAAAATTTACTAATCCATATTTGGAAAGCTCATAAACTTTCCTAATCCAAATTTTGAAAGCTTACTCACTTTCCTCATCTTAATTTGACAAGTCCACTGATTTGACCTTCAACAATCATATTGTTAGGAAAGAACTATTCTTAATCATGCATGTCCTTGGTGTGTTCTTGCGTATACCCATACTTAGTAAAAGTGTTTTCAAACCCTACACAACTCTACAACATTAGATGCAGGAACAAGTGGATGCTAGAGCTACAGGATCGACGCTGCAGCTATCCGGACGTCGAACATCCATTCAGACTTGGTATTCCCTCATGCTTTCAAGGACGCTTACCCATTTACATTCTATCTTACTTTTAGGATTGAGCTAGTTGAGTATGTTCCACTAGCGTTTTCTTTCCCATTTTGTTCAGACATTGTATTGGTGCCATTTTGGCAAGTACATCTTTATCGTTATAATAAATTGTTCCTTTCATTTGATGATGTTAATTTTAGATGGTTGATGGTTAACAATTCTGTATGTAGTAGAATGTTTAGTAAGCATGTTAAGAAACAAAAAGTTTTAAATTTTCCGCTAAAATTAACCTTGATGAAGTAAGAACAATGTAAGTACGGTAGTCTACGACCTCTGAGAGATCAACGACGCCGGTTTCGTCTGGGGTCTAGATTCCTGTCATGACATTTTCTTTATGGTAATATTGTGATTTAACTACTGCCCTAAGGTCTATTTTGTGATGAATTATTGGAGAAATTGTGAATAGGTGGGGAAAGATTGGATGAAGGATAAGTTGGTTATATTGTTTAATTCTTATTGTGAAAGGCTCTTGAGTGGTATGGTCCACCTTTTGTTGTCGTGTTTACTTAAAGTATTTTAATGTGTATTTACATGTGTAATATGAGTATGGACATGAAGTCATATTATATGAAGTAAATTAACAATGATTATGTCCTTGTTGATGTGCCTTACGGAGCTTGAAATGTATTATTGTAGAGACTATGTCTAAATGCGGTATTTGTTTATGTTAAGTATGCTAATGTTTTTAATATAATGAATAAATATGTAAGAATGTTTCGAAGTCAATGTTATGAAAATGGTGATTATGTGAATGGTGTTCTCCCATATACACACATTGACACTATATATGAATGAATGAATGAATGCATGAAGCTAATGATTGTGAATAAAGGGGAGTTTTGAGGTGAGCAGTTGTTGCTAGTTGAGATGTAGTGTTTAGTAGCAACCTAACTATTACCAAGAGCTTTCTAAGATAGACTGGAGGTTGGATACCCTTCGTGAGTTGAGCTGTGGTATTCCAATGTAACCTCTAGTGATAACTAACCTTCGTTAATTGAGTTGTTGTGATAATTATTTGTCCATTAACCTATAGCAAATGAATGTTTAAGACTACAAGGGCAAGGGGTTTTATGCTTAGAACCGAGAGGATTTGAAGAAGAGGTGGTTACACGCTCTGAATAGAGATGTAGTACCCACTGTATCTCAATAGAAGAGTACTCCTCACGAGTAGAGAGTGAGTTACTTAGAAGCAATATCTTTATCCCTTAATTATGTGCATGCATAGTTTTAGCTATTGGAGATTTCATATAAAAATCTTAATCAATGACCCTACCCTAGGAAAGTGGGGATCCCTTGCCTGATATGAGTTCATATCGGGATTCAATGTCTAGTTCTCATGGTATATGTATTTTTGAACTATCCCCCACAAAAGAATGTAATGAACTATTTCTCCTAAAGAGTGTACTACTTTGGGTAGTGGTGGTATGGGACGCTATTTATACATTGAACAAGTAGAAACTTAAAAGGGGAGCTTGGTGTGTCTCAATCTTTAATTTATAAATGTGTTCTTATATAATGAAATAATTTTATGTGATTTAATGTCTAATGTTAAGAAAACATGTTAAATTTATGTCTTGTATAAAGAAGTTTATGAATGATGAATGTGGTGTACCTATTCTCACGGAATCCTAAGGGAGCACATTGTGGGAATAGTAGAATGTGATTCTATTCTCACTTTGCACTTTGTGTAAGTTGAAAGTCCACATGAGAAGGTCACTTATGTTAGATTCTAATCCAAACATGTTCTTAGTGTCGAATAAGAAATGTGGACTTGTTACCCGTGTGAAGTAAGCCTATAATTGGTAGTCTCGAGGGTCACTTAGTTGTACATCGAAGGAATTGTATGGGTGGTTTCTTCATGTCTTACCTTAGTGAGTCTTAGTACAACCTTGGTTAGTGAAAATTCTAAGGAAATGAGTTCATTGTGAGTTGAAGTAATGTAAGTTCACTGTAAATTTAACTTTACTATGTTATTTTGGAGTTTACTGTAAAGTTGTCTTTTATGCTATATTATGGAAATCCTTTCTTATGTACTAAATTATTATGTATATGATATTTCACTTCTATAATCATGATAGTAATACTGAATTGGCATTAATGCTTATTTATTTTAACACATCCCCTTTTACATGTTTTGTATATGTAATACTTAGTGCGTTTATTTGTACTAACCTATACTTTTCTATACTCTATAAGTATAGGTTGGAGGAAAGTTAAAGACTTGAAGGCAAGCTTCGGAATCGACTTTCTCAATACCAAGTATGTCCTTTTATATTTTAGGGAATAGTTCTTTTTCTTCGTTTATAATATTAAGACTTATTTTGTATTTTTATTCATTGTAAAGGGTTGTGTTCCTATGATATTTAAATTGTGTCTTTAAGATTTCTTGTGACGACAAGACTAATCTTTAGTATTTATAAAATATATTTTTTTATTATATAATGTTATGAAAAGTTTTAATTAGAACTACTTTTGATGTATTATGTAATGAGTGATCAGAAAAGGCTAGTACAACACCTCCGAAAGGTCAGGTACACAATTCTCCAACCTAAGGCTTACCCTAATTTCTAGGGGTACTTTTGGGTCGTGACAAACTTGGTATCAGAGCATAAGTTTATGGGATATAGTTTAGGGTCTAAAGTCTCACAAGCCACATCTAGTTGATCATGTTCATTTATGTGACTCACGACACACCCATGAGGTAGAGGCTATAGGATGATAGAGTTTAACTCTCTTCATTGCTCTTATATCGTGCCATAGAACTTAACTCCATAAGGTCTCTCACTTTTTTCCCCTTGTCCGGTGGTCTTGTAGATGATATTGCTTGGAAGGGGAGATGTTTCTATGTTTTAAGAAGAGAAAAGTGAGTTTTGATAGTATATGTGAAGGTTAGTCCTGAGGATTGTGATGTGATGCCATTTATGGATATGTGTGATTTATGAGATCGGAAGTATTATGATGTGAAATTGCATGGTGCTGTAGTTCTTAACATAGTAAGAGTTAAAAATGGTTTAATGAAGTCCTTTTTGGGGGAAAAAGAGTTATCTTATAGTTATGTACAATGAAAGTAGAAAAATTAAGGTGTAAATTTGAGGAGTATTTAAAGAAGGTGGTAATGATATGGGAAAGAAGGGATCTTATTCCATGTGTTGAGATAAGTGATGCCTCAAATTTGAGTGAGGTGATCCTTAAGGGTGTTGTCCTAGATTTTATTCTAAGAGGAGGGTGTCATGCTTAACTTGTAAGGTTTGTTTTGGTCTTGATGTGCATGAATTTAGGGTAGTATAAGTTCCTACATTGTGAGAGGTATTGTTGTACTTTGAAGTATAAGACATTGAAGATTGCTTTAGCCTAAGTGAGGAAGAATGTGTTGAATAGAAAAGTAGTTGATATCCTTATCTTTTCTTCTATTCTTATTCAAACTTTACACCTAAATCCTTGGTAGTTTGATAATGATTGACACTCTTGAATGTTAGTATGATTTGCATTTCACATTATGTTATGAGTTCCTTTTATGGCGTAATATTTTTCATGCTCTTGATGATATTATGATTACACTGATAAGATTTCTAGTCAACCTAAATTTCTCATGTTAAGGTGTAGATAATGATATTGCTTAATCTCTTCAAAGTTGATTTGTAATGTTATAATATGAGTTAGTATAATTTAGTCTTTCATATTGTCATGCCTTCATGTTAAAGTTGCTTGATAGATGAATTAACGAATTTTTCGCATGCCTCACTGTTAAGGTTTTTGCATTCACCGTAAACAAATTCAAAAATGTGACAAAATTGCATTTTATGAATAATAGTTTCAATGTATGAAGAAACAATATATATGAGCATGTCTATGGTTGGGAGAGGTAGTTCCTCCATGAATCAAATGAGAATGATGAAGTATATGTGCACTTTGAATTGTCGAAATATTTCATAATTTGTTACGTTTCCTAGAGTGCCTAAAGATTGTATAGTTGGTGTTCGTTGTAGGTTGGTTTATTGATTATGAATGTTATGTACTTGATTATATGTGTGAAATTATTCTAGTTGAGTACTTGTTATCCTTAATGTTTTTAGTATGATTCGTGGGCGAATGTTGATCCAAGTGGGGGAGAATGAAACATCCCTAAAAAGAACTAGGTTGAACTAGATCTATGTATGTGTCTCATGAGTTAATTTTGTGCTAAAATGGTTAATAATGATGTTTTGAGTAAGTGTCTAATGTTTGGTAATGTTTAGAGGTCAAACGTATAAGAACGTCCATGAAGTTCGAAAGATGTGCCTTGGAAAGTGCTTGTGTATCCCTATGAGTTTCGGCAAGTTTTACGTGTTCTTTTCATTGAAATTCATGTGGATGATACTTAGACTTATATAACCATGTTTAGGGGTTCAACATTTTTGTAGGACTTCACCTAGGACCCACGAGAGGCCTTAGAAGAGGACCCCATCTCTTTGGCAGGATGTTGCCAAGCAGTGACCAACGACGACCACAAGGGACGGACCGTTTGTCAAAGGATGGCCCGTCAACTTTCGGAGTCGATTGGACCTTCAAGGTATGCAAGGTCTGCACATAAGGGAGGCTCGACCCACACAACGAAAACCATCTAAGGGCGTAGTCTTGACTAGGGTCCTTCGTTTGTGGGGCATAGGCGGTGCATGCAAAAGCTGCTAAAAATCTTCCAAGGATTGGGGTGTTTGGTAAATTCACCCCAAGTATTTTAAGAGCCATGGATGATTATTTTAGGTATATTAAGAGGGTTCAAACACTCAGACCTAATTTTAGACTTGATTTTCAAAAACCCAAAACCCTTCCTCAAAAAAGACTCTCTCCAAACCCAATAGAAGCTTGACCTCATTGAAGGGCTTGGAGGGATGGTTGTGGACGTGTTCTTCATAAAATATTAGTGGGTTTCTTCTCACTGAGGTATGGTAGTCATCCTTTAATCTACTTTCATTCGAGGAGCCACTTCAAAGAAATTTCAAAAAGGGTTTCAAACTTCAAACTTCTTTATTCCTTCACTCTAAGTATGGGTCTTTGTAAGATAACCTTTAAATGATTAAATAGAGGTGTTCTTACTGTTTAATGATTATTTTAATGTCAAAACCCCAATGAAACTATATTTATGATTTTTATAAACTTTTAGCTTATGAAATGGGTTCATGAATATGACTAGAAAATGTTAAGGTTATTTTTTCATTATGGTTATATTGTTATTTAGCTACTACTCTAAGGTCTATTTTATTATTAATTATTGGAGAAATTTTGAATAGGTGGGGAAATCTTTGATGAATAGTAAGTTCATTATATTGTTTAGTTCTTATTGTGATATTCTCTTGAATGGTATGGTCCACCTTTGGTGGTGGTATTTACTTAAATTTTATGAATGCGTATTTACATGTGTAATGTGATCAAGACCATGCAGGCATAGTATGTGAGGTAAAGTGATAATGATTATATTCTTGTTGATGTGACTTATGAAGCTTGAAATGTTTGATTGTAGAGACTATGTCTAAATGAGGTATTTGTTTATGTTAGGCATGCTTATGTGTGTAATATGATAAATTAAGATGAAAGAATGTTTTGGAGTCAATGTTATAAAAATGGTGATTATATCAAAGGTTTGCCCACATGTACACAGACACTCACACTTTGAATGAATTAATGAATGAAGTAAAAGAATGTGAATGAAAAGGGTATTATTTTAGTGAAAACTGATTGCGAGTTGAGATGAATTGTTTAGTAGCAACCTCACTATTCCAAAGAGCTTTTTAAGAGAGGTTGGAGGTTGGATACCCTTCGTGAGTTGAGATTTGGTATTCCAATGTAATCTCTTAGGATAAGTACCATCCGTGAGTTGAGAATAATTAGGTATCCCTTAATTTGTAGTAAATGAATGTTTAAGACTCCGTGGGGGATTTATGCTCATAACCAAGTGGATATGAAGAAAAGGTGGTTACACATTGTGAGTAGAGATGTTGTACCCAATATACCGCCTGAGATGAGTACTCCTCATGAGTAGAGAGTGAGTTACATAGAAGCAATCTCCTCATCCCTTAACTGTGCGCCTACATAGGTGTAGCTATTGGAGATCCATGTAAAGGCGAAAAGAAGAAACCTACCCTAGGCAAGTGCAGATTCCTCATCCGATAGGAGATAATTATGGGATGCTATATCTATATGTCATGGTCTATATTGGTAAAAGTTATCCCCCAAAAATAATGTAATGAACCAAGTCTCCTAAAGAGTGTTCTACATAAGGTAGTGGTTGTATAGGACGCTATTTATTCATTACACAAGTACACACTTTAAAGGGGAGTCTTGGTATGTCTATATCTTTAATGTATTAATGTGTTATTATGTAATGACATGAAGTTATATGACTTAATGTCAAATGATATGAAAGGAGGTTAAAGTTATGTCTTGTATGATAAATTTATGAAATATGAATGTGGCGTACCTAATCTCATAGAATCGTCAAGGAGCACATTGTGGCAGTAGTAGTATGGGATGGTATTCTCACATACACTTTGTGTAAATTGCAAGTCCACTTGACAAGGTAATTTATGTGGCGTACTAATGCAAGCATGTTCATTAGTGTCTAGTATGAAGTATGAACTTGTACCTGTGCAAACTAATCCTATAATGGGGTCTCGAGGATCACTTAGGTGTGCACCGAAGGAATTGTGTGGGAGGTACCTTCATGTTTTGTCGTAGTGAGTCTTAGGATAACCTTGGTTAGGTAATTTTTTAAGGAAATTATTTCACTATTAGTTGAAGTTATTATGTTCAGTGTAAAGTTGAGTTCACAGTGATATTTTGGAGTTAAAGTAAAGTGGTCTTTTATGCTATATTATAGATGTCCTTTCTCATGTACTAAATGATGATCGATATCCTATTTCACTTCTATATTCATGAAAATTTTACTTAATTGGCATAAAAGCTTATTTCTTCTAAAATGTCCCCTTTTGCATGTTTGGCGTATATCATATTGAGTACATTGTTTGTCCTAATATTAATTTTTCTATACTCTATAAGTATAGGTTGGAGCAAAGTTGAAGACTAGAAGTAAAGCTTCGGAATTGACTCTCTCATGACTAAGTATGTCCTAATATTTTGGAGAGCATAATTAAATTTCTTAGTTTCTACTATTAAGACTTATTATGTATTTTCCTTCAATGTAAAGGGTCGTGTCCTTAAGATATTTAAGGTGTGTTTTTAAGATAGCCTGTTATGACGAGACTACTCTTGTGTATTTATTAAAATATTTTTCCTTATCATTACAAATGTGGTGAAAAGTTTTAATTGGGCACTACTTTTCATGTCTTATATGATGAATGATAACATATGGATAGTACAAGACCTCTGAAAGATCAAGTACGAAATTGTCTGACCTAAGGGTTACCCTAACTTCTATGGGTGCTTTCTAGTCGTGACAGATTGTATGGGCCGTGAACCATGTATTCTTGAGTCTAATATTTTCGTATGTTGATATTTAATATTTTCTATTGTTTTATATGAAAGATGTTTTGAAATATTATTCGTGTGAAAAGTTTTAATTCCGCACTACTTTTCATAAATCTATGCAATGAATGATGTCAAGGGCTTGTACAAGACCTCTGAGAGGTGAAGTACGCCTTGATATGATCCAAGCGAATGACATATCTTCTAGGGTGTAGACTCGAGTAGTGAAAATTTAAGTCATTAAACTCTCGTTTAGATCCTAACACCTAGATCAAAACCTTTTCCCTCCAAATGTTTGTCGAAAACCCTCCATGAGAGCTCAAGGTGAAGATGGAGCTTGATGATAGATCTTGAATGAAGTTTCTTCTTCAATTCTCTTTCGATTATTCTAATAAGGTATGGGTTTACTTCATTTAAGGTTTCCTAGCCCCTTAGACTACATTTCAATGATGATTTTCCAAGATTTCAAAAAGAAGAAAAGTCCAATTTCTACTTTAAGTCATGGGTTCTTGCATGAAACATTTTCAAACGTTAAGATTCGATATTATTAATTTATAATTTTTGTTTTAAATGATAATCTCCATGAACAATTTAATTTCTCAAATCCCTATATTTTGATATGTTATGGATTAATTGATCATAACTTTATAGTAGTGAATTCATGTGTATATTGTTATCGGACATTGATTTATGAATAGATCATGAATATATTGTTTGGAGGATGCCTTATATAGATTATGTTGGTATAGTATATTATTGCAAAGTTGGTGTAGAATTATGTTCACGGCTATTGGTAAGATCCTTAGTGAGTTGATTTGATTTAATTGGCTAAGGAAAGTTGATGATGATGATGGAACGGTGGTAAGTTGACTCGATCTCTCTATATTGTGTAGAATTGTATAGAATTTCTATTGATTAGTATGTAAAACTTATGGTGGCGGTGCTTATGTGTTTATTATGTGATGAACATGGCCTCGTCGATATTATATATGTAAATTGTAGTAGTATCATGTTATGGTTTATATGAATGAATCATGTGAAGTTGATTATGTAAAGTAATGTGATCATGTTGAATATTCTATGGATTATATGATTATGTAAAGTAAATTATGATGTAATTATGTGTTATTTAGTAGAATTGTAAGGATGTGAAATGTAGTACTCTTATAATTATTATGTTATCTCATATGGATGCTAAGGTTGTGTCTCGTCCTTAAGTAATTGTATGGAATTTTAAGAGGTCTACAAAGGGTCTTATGTGATTAACGTTGGGTGTTAAAGAGTGAGTTTCAAGCATGTTGTTATTAAAACACTATATGTAGTTATGGTAGGATATAATGAGTGTGTCTATATATGGTAGACCTAAGTCCCCCTTCTTGATGCATAAATGGTATGTGAATATGTGACTCCTTGACTTTGTAGGCTAGAGCATCCTTGTCTTACATGTGTATGAGTGAATTATAAATGACCTTGAAATATGTAAAGAAGGTCATTAACATGGAATCTTTTAGTTTAAAGGTTATGATATATTTGAAGTTTAAAGTCGTCATGGTATCCTTCCGACCCTAGAGATGAATTGAGCAGCTTTCTGATGAGAGTGTTGGATGACTTGAAAGAAGATTGTCGTTCGGCTATGCTACATAATAAAATGAACATTTCTCGTCTCATGGTTGATTCTCAACAAGTGGAAGAGACGAGGGTTAAGAAAAAGAATAGGGATGGAAAGAGGGAAAGGTGTTTTGATGGTGCTTCTTCAAAGGGTAGGCTTGATATCCATGACAAGCCTAGGTTCAAGAAGAGATTTTCTTACCAAGTTCCTACCAAATTTCCTGAGGCTTGTGATGATAGGGTGTCTAACCCTAAGTATTAATATGGAAGAGGTACTTGCTCACCAAACAAGAAGCCAACTTGTGGAAAGTGTGGCAAGAAGTATTATGGTTATTGCCTCATTGGGATGCACAATTGATTTGGTTGTGGCAAGAGCGTCCATAAGGTTAAGGAATGCCCAAATGTGAAGGGGCAAGAAAAAGGTAGCGGGTAAGATCAAGCTAGAGAATCTAATGTGTATCCTATAAAGAAGAATCACTTTTAATGCACTTAGCTCTAGGAGTGAACAAGAGAGTTCTCCCGATATGGTGACCAGTATGTTACAAGTATTCTATAGTGATGTATATGTTTTACTTGATCCTGGTGCTACATTATCTTTTCGTACACCCTTTATAGCTAGGAAGTTTGATATTTTTCCCGATATTCAAAATTAACCTTTCATGGTAACTACCCCGGTAGGAGAGTCAATAGTTACAAAGCGGGTGTATAAAAATTGTCCTATAATGCTGCCCTATAGAGTTACTCACGTTGAATTAGTAGACCTTGATATGGTCGATTTTAATGTCATTTTGGAGATGGATTGGTTGCATGATAGTTGTGTTTATATTGAATGTAGAACAAGAATTGTCAAGTTCAATTTTCCAAATGAACTAGTTTTAGAGTGGAAGGGGGAAATTCAATTCCTAGAGGTCGTATTATCTCTTGTCATAAGGCTTGTAAAATTATCTCAAAAGTATGCTATATCTCATTGTAACACTCAAAGACATAGACTCCAAAAACCCTCCCATTGAGTTAGTCCACGTTGTAAGGGAATTTCCGGAGGTCTTTCCTAATGAGCTTCCCGGAATCCCTCCCGATGGAGAAATTGATTTTGGTATTTGCTTGATACTGGATACCAATCCCAACTAAATTCCTCCTTTTGGATGGCTTCGGCCGAATTGAAAGATTTTTAAGGCTCGACTCAAGGACTTACTAGACAAAGGCTTCATTAGACCTAGTATTTCTCCATTGAGTGCTGCGGTTTTGTCAGTGAAGAAGAATGATGGGTCCCTTAGAATGTGCATTGATTATCGTCAACTCAATAAATTCACTATTAATAATGAATATCCTCTCCCTCGAATTGATGACTTGTTTGATCAACCCCAAGTGGCAAGAAACTTTTCTAAGATTTAATTTAATCGGTGTATCACCAACATATGGTGAGAGGTGAGAAAATGGCATTTCGGAGAAGATGTGGTCACTATGAGTTTTTAGTAATGTCCTTTGGTCTCAATAATTCCCCGGCGGCATTTATGGATCTTATGAATAGGGTTTTTCGAAGTTACCTATATTTATTTGGCAATGTCTTCATTGACGACATCTTGGTATATTCGGAGAATTGGCTTCGATTCATCCTGTGTTCTATGTTTCAATGTTTAAGAAGTGTATCGGTGATCCCCAAGTCCATTCTTCCTATTGAAGGCCTAGGTGTTCAAGAGACCATCTCCTATGAGGAGGTTCCGGTTGAAATCTTTGATAGACAAGTAAAGATTTTAAGGAATGAAGAGGTGGTTTCCATAATGGTGTTATGGATGAATCACCTAGTTGAGGGTTTAACATGGAGGCCGGGGCCGATATGATGTCCCGTTGCCATCATCTATTTGCACTACAAGAAAAATAACCACTAGCGAGGGGAAATTCAGTCGTTGAAAGTTTTAATCCAGTCGTTGTATGTCAATAACATCCGACAAATATCTGGTCGTCATTGGTCACTAAAAACCCTGTCAATAAAAGTTAGAGACCTGATTTGACGACCGTCCGTTAAAGATATTTTAACGATGGAGAACATTTGAATCGCTATATAGTTATTATCGTTCAGTTTTCCTTTCGCTATTGTCTAAGTTCCCTACGCTAATAACAAGTTTTCACAACCCATTTTCCTTCGCTAATACAAAATGTTATCAAATCTAATTACAAAATTAAGTTGTTTCAAATGGTTATCAAATAGTGGTAATTATTCTGTCATATGGTTTGACAAGCCCATATATATACGGCAATCAATACTAATATAATATTCAACAGTCAACTAGTAAATTGATGGTAGTGTTCTTGTCAAATCCTAAAACAAAAAAATAAAATCATGATATTTGTACAATTACACCATTTTTTTTCTTTTTACCAAAAATGAAACAAAAAAATACATCTTCAAAACATTCAAACCAAACAATAAAAAATCTATTTGCTTCAACTTGCTCTACATATTGTCATCAAGGGCACATCCTTTATACTTCAAATATTGCATCCGTCAAAATAATAAATTCATATCAGTTAAATGAGTGAACTACTACTAGACTCTTTATTCAGAAAATTAATGACTAATTTATTTACCATATAATTAAATAAATTATTAAAACAAATATCATTTTCTTGGAACCAATGCAACACAATTGATTCAGAAAGTTCATCTTATGTATTTCAATAGGATACAATTTATACTTGAAGCCAATAAAATGTTCTAAAATTACAACCTAAGATAGAGGAAGGTTTTACTAATTTGATGATGTAGTTATTGCTTTAATTAATAAGGAAATTCAAAAAATACAATCCAAATATCCCTAAAAAGCATAATGAAATCATGTATGACTACTGAGAAAAAAGTCAATACATCATATTTTGTTAATTTTAACAATAAAAGATATCCTAAATTAATTTACAAATACTTATTATGTCATAGTTTGTAGATAGCTTACTAACACAGTAAAGTATGTTCAATTTCCGGCTTGAGCATAACAACAATTTACTAATATAACAACGGAAAAGGGCCTAAAATACCCTCAAAGTATTGAAAATGGTACAAAATACCATTCATCCACCTATTGGCTCCAAAATACCCTTCCCACCGACCTATTGGGTCAAAAATACCCTTGTCATCCACCTTTTGGTTCAAAATTAACCACTTATTTAACGGTTTTATATTTAAACTATTTAAATATTTTTTAAAATACGTGGTGCTCAACTATATGCTATAATTTTAACTTATTAGTATAATTTATAAATCAATCCACTACCCACCCCATTAATAATTAAATCCCTCTAAATCAATGAACCCGTCACATTATTAATGCAAGCTACTGCCAATTGAGTGTTTTTAAAAATTATAGAAGTAAATTATCATCCATTCAAGTGGCTAAATAAAAATCACCAATAAACTTAAAAGTCTGACTATGTTTATCTTAATTATTCTTAAGTCTCAATTATGTGATGTTACTTCATAGGTAACTTTTTTTCAAAATAATATATTAAAGTTTTAAAACAAATCATAAATATTTATAAAATTATCTTTAAAAAAAGTGCATGAATCAATTCGGGGTGATGCATTACTTCTTTACCTTTAATCATAAATTTCTAATTCTATTTCGAAAGAAAGTATCCTCCTAAATAAGCGGCTCAACCTAAATTTAATTGAGGCTCCGATTCGGACTCGAATAATTTTGAATGTCATTTTCAGAAATCTATAATTTCATCGTGTTGTAGTAGTGTTTATGACGATATTGATATTATAATTGGATTATTAATTGGGTGAGGTTTAGTTAGTAATGAGTGTGTAGTGGTTTGGTTTAAATTATAATTATAATCAATAATTGAACGCCAAGTATTTAAAAAAATATTCAAAGAGTTTAATTTTAAAACTATTAAAAGTAGTCAATACTTTAAGGGTATTTTAGGCCCTTGTCTGATATAACAATTATTTATAGCTGAAAATTGAATTCTAAATACAAAAAATTCACAGAGATCCCTTAAAATTCTAAAATTCACAGAGCAATAGTAAATCGAGGGCATACCCTTTAATCGCAACAATAGCACTATGATTCACCTACACTATGCAAGCCACAAATAAACTTTTAGTTCTCTCTCATGCTTCATTTGATTGGAAAGCAAACATCATCAGCTACTAAATAATATAAAACGACTCTAGAGGGTTGAATTGTTACTAGCTTTCCAAAGAGTAAAATAATGACATATCCATTGAATTTTAACTACATAGGTATGTGGACTACATAGGTAAGTAGAGGATAGAGTATACACATATCTTATTATTGTCTTGTAGAGTTAGAGAAAATATTTTTGAAAGACTCTCAGCTCAAGTTCATCAAGCTGAAGTAAAAAAAAAATAACGAAGAAAGAATATCTATTAATAAAATAATTGATGTAAAGTCTATAAGAAAATAAATTTTATTAACGGATAGTATTAAATAAATAGTATTAAATAATATTAGTATTTAGTGTGTACTAATCCTAGTCCTATTAGGATTAGTACTCCTTAATCTTAGTCCTATTAGGATTAGTACTCCTTCCTATATCTCCGATATATATCTCCCATGTATTCACTTATTAGGTTAACACTTCAATACAATCAATATTCCTTCATGGTATCAAGAGCCAGAAAACCTAGATCTTCTTTTCTCTAGGTTTTTTTTATCTCTTTAGGGCACCGATCATTCCCTCTCTTCTCTTGGGTAGCGGAAGCCATGACAACCGAGGTGGATCCTCTCGATTCACTCCCTTCTGGCGTTAAACTCCTTCTCAGGCATCTTCATGCCCTGATTCCCAAAAAATTATCTGACATAAATTACCCTACATGGAAAATCACCGTTCTTTCAGCCCTTGAGGCCAATTACCTTCTCAAATACGTCGATGGAAGCACAGAACCGCCGCCGGCAGTCATCACTGCCACGGACAAATAAAAAAAAACCAATCCGGCCCATGCCGCCTTGAAAGCCGTGGATGGACAGATCCGATCATGTTTGATTGCGGTCATCTCCCCCACGGTTCAGAAACACGTCCGATCCTACACAACTGCTTCAGCCCTGTGGACGGCCCTCGCAACACGCTATGCATCAATTTCCCACTCTCATATTTTTCAATTGCTTGATAATCTCCACACAATTACCAAAGGCATGAAAACTATGGCGGAGTATTTACACGAGGTCTCCACCATCATCACAGCCCTCAACGCTGTGAACGAAATCATTCCCGAAAAAGTTCTCTTCATGTGCGTTGTTTGGGGGCTCCCATCAGCTTACTCCTCCATTAAACAGGCGGCTCGGATCAGTCCAACGCCCGTTGACCTGCCTACTCTCTCCTCGTGGATAAAAAGTGAAGAAATCAACGTGGATCTGGAGAGCAAACTTCTTCTCCGAGAAGCCACTGTTATGGAGCCAGCCACCGCCCTCACCGCAAGCCAGAACTATCGCGGGTGGCGTGGTGGCGGCCGGCAGGGGAGCCGCGGCGGTTATGGCAGAAACAGCAGAGGCTGCGGGCGCGGCGGTCGGCAGGGCAGTCGTCCACCGTACGACGGTCAGCAACCCGGCAGCAACAACAGCCTGCACTTCTTCGGCAGCGGCGAGCAGTCATATTCCAGTGGCGGGCAGGGCACTTACGAGCGGGATCGTCCAACTTGTCAAATCTGTCAGAAAACAGGACACACCGTTGTTCGTTGCTGGTTTCTGTATGAGGAGAGCCGAAATAATGATAACCGTGCAAATTATGCATCTCAAGCCGCCCCTTCCTCTGAATGGCTGTTGGATACTGGGGCCAACAGGCACGTTACTTCTGATCTATCCAAGCTTAACTCTCCAAATCCATATCATGGCTCTAATGGTATTATTGTTGGCAACGGTGAGTCCCTTAATGTTTCTCACACTGGCACGGGTACCATTAAAACCCCCACCGCTATCTTTCCCCTAGGTAACCTTACCCACGTCCCTTTTATTAAAACCAATCTCCTTTCAGTTCCCAATTGACAAAAGACAATAATTGCTCGCTCTTGTTCACCTCTAATTATTTTCAGATCCTAGACAATACTACCTAGAAGGTGATTTTTCAGGGCCCCTGTGAGCATGGTCTGTACATTCTTCCTGGCACATGTTCGTCTGCCCACCCAGTTTCAAAAAGCGTTCCTGTGGCTCCGGTGGCTCTTTCGGCTGATGGCCACAGTCTGTTGTGGCACAGTCGTCTGAGTCACCCGTCAACTCAAATAATAAATTCTTTAATGTCTCAATTAGGTTTTTCTTCCATTCATGTAAACAATTGTGACTCCTGTTCAATTGCTAAATCTCATAAATTACCTTTTACTTTGTCTGAGAAGCGTACAACTGCACCTTTTCAACTTATTCATTCTGACCTATAGGGTCCTACTGTTGTTCCTTCATTTGCTGGTTTTCGCTATTATATTTGTTTTGTGGATGATTTTACAAAATACACTTGGTTGTACCCACTAAAACACAAATCGCAGGCATACACCACCTTTGTCACTTTTGAAAAAATGGTCAAAATACAATTCAATTCTCATGTTAAACTTTTTCGAAGTGACAATGGAAAGGAATATGTAAATAACATCTTTGGCAAGTTTCTGCAATCCCTCGGAATTATACATCAAACCTCCTGTCCATACACTCCCGAATGTAAGCATCGCCATCTCATTGAAACGGTGGTTACTTTTCTACATCAATCTCATCTCCTTGTCTCCTTTTGGGTAGAAGCTCTAGCCACCGCAAACTACCTCATTAACAGAATACCCAGTCACACCCTCTCCAACAAATCACCCTATCAACTCCTTTACCAAGAACTTCCCAATTATACCAACCTCCGCGTCTTTGGGTGTCTTGCCTACCCTTGGCTACGCCCTTATATTACTAACAAATTACAACCCCGATCCCGTCCTTGTATTTTTTTGGGCTATCATCCTACCTCCAAGGGTTATCGCTGTCTTGACCCACAAACTCATAAAGTCTACATATCTCGTCATGTCAAATTTGTCGAAAATGAGTTTCCCTACGAGTCTATTTCCTCCTCCACAAATACATCATTCATTGGCGTCCTTCCCCTTTTTCCAACATACTTAGAGGGTCCCTCACCACCTTTCCCCACACATCCACCCACTACCCAACCACCCCTCATCACCCTTTTGACCGTCACCCACAATACACCCGCAACCACCACCCACACTCACAACCAACCCGAACCACCCCATACCCACAACATCTCCAGCCCGATCCATTTTGGGTCCTTCCCAGCCACCCCTGAATCACCACCGCCCGTGCCAACCGCCAATACTCATCACATGTTAACCTGTGGCAAAGCCGGTATCTTTAAACCCAAAACCTTTCAGGCTACCATACTACCAAATACACCCCTTCCCGATAGTGAACCAACAACCTACTCTGTTGCCTCAAAAAAAGCTTATTGGCGTCATGCTATGGATGACGAGTTTAAGTCTTTGACTGATCAGAAAACATGGGTTCTTGTACCTAAGCCCCATGGGCGGCACCCAGTAGGCTGTAAATGGGTGTACAAAATTAAACACAATGCATATGGCAGTATTTCAAGGTACAAGGCTCGTTTGGTTGCTAAAGGCTACAATCAAGAGTATGGGCTTGATTACTCCGAGACATTCAGTCCTGTTATTCGGCAGGAAACCATTCGCCTGGTACTGTCACTCGCCCTGCGCAACAATTGGCTCATCAATAAGTTGGATGTTTCCAATGCTTTTCTTCATGGCATGCTTGATGAAACTATCTACATGACGCAACCACCGGGCCACGTTGATCCCTGCTTCCCTCAACAAGTTTGCAAACTCCAGAAGTCTCTGTATGGGCTCCAGCAAGCCCCCCGTGCTTGGTACACACGTCTTAATATGTTTCTCCAGGGACTCGGCTTCACGTGTTGCGTACACGACACGAGTCTGTTTACTCGACATTCAGCACACGGTAAAGTCATTCTTCTTGTCTATGTAGATGACATCATTATTACAGGCTCTACTGCAGCTCTCATTCAGGATGTCACTCGAGCTATGCATACTACCTTCAAAATGAAGGACCTTGGCCCGTTACATTATTTTCTGGGAATGGAGGTTTCTCGGACAGGCAGCGGCTTGTTTCTTCATAAGTCAAAATATGCTCGAGATCTGTTGCAGAAAGCTGGACTAGAAAAATGCACCAGTCAACCAACACCGATGGCAGTCTCTTCGTCTACGAATGGAGCCGACACCCCCTTTGCCGATATCACCCACTTCTGCAGCCTCATTGGGGCTATACAGTATTTGGCCATTACCCGTCCTGACATCCAGTTTGTTGTCAACCGACTTGCTCAGCGCATGCATCAACCAAGTGAACATGATTACCATTGTATAAAACGCATTCTCAGGTACATTTTTGGCACTCTTGTTCGTGGTTTACTCATTCAACCCGGGGACTTGGATCTTCGGGGTTTCTCAAATTCAAATTGGGTGAATGATAAAAATGACAGAAAATTTACATCGGGGTTTCTCGTTTTTTTGGTGCCGACTCTGATCTCCTGGTGTACAAAAAAAACCCAAGGTCTCTCGGTCCTCGACTAAAGCTGAATACCGCGCCCTTGCTCTTCTTGCTGCTGAGACCATGTGGGTCACATATATTCTTCGCGAACTCCGCGCCACTCACACTATTCCTGCTCTCTATTGTGACAACAAATCAACTATCTGTGTGGCCAAGAATTCCGTCCTACACACAAGAATGAAGCATGTTGATACCGATTGTCTCTTTGTTCGCGATGAAGTTCAGGCCGGCACCAAGGCTGTGCAGTATGTACCCACTGAAGAACAACCGGCTGATATTCTCACCAAGCCTCTCCCGAGCCGACAGCACGATTACCTTAGTTCCAAGCTTTTGTTCACTTCCGCTCACCTCAGCTTGAGGGGGGATAATAACAGATAGTATTAAATAAATAGTATAAAATAATATTAGTATTTACTATGTACTAATCCTAGTCCTATTAGGATTAGTACTCTTAATCCTAGACCTATTAGGATTATTACTCCTTCCTATATCTCCTATATGAATCTCTCATGTATTCCCTTATAAGGTTAACACTTCAATACAATCAATATTCCTTCAAATTTCTTAGATACCACAATAAATTCACTTCACAATAAAATACATGCTCATACTATTCCCACAGAAAATGACATACATCAATCAGAAAAAAAAATGTGAAAGTGTACAAGAATCAATTATGTTGCAATCAAGGAAAGTTAAAAGGTAATAACTTAAGTTCCATCACCTTTTAGAGTTCAGAAACTAACAAAATATTATGACCAACAACTACATTATTGTTGGTGTCATCTCATGAATACATGTATGACATTTATAGTATTCTATTTTAAGACATAAAAACGATTTTTCAACAAAAATTCCCCTAAAATTAACAATGGAACTCCTGGTAATAAAGAAATTAATTATGAAATTAACACGAAACTCAAAATAAATAAAAATATTGGCTTCACATAACCAAGCATGGAAAGAAGTAAGGCCAATAGTTTCCTGTTATTATAAATTAAAATTCAATCAAAGCTATTTGTTACGTAAAGTGGTTGCAAATTGGCGGTTTGGGTCAAATGTGAGCGGATTGAAAATGGGTAAACATAAAATGGATAATCATTCAACCCACCCATTTTTTATATGGGTAAAAATAGGTTCGGTAATAAATGAGTTGGGTAAAATACTATTTTACCTATATTTTTGATAAATTAATAGTTCTTTACTTAATATTTCAATATGGAGAAAATATTTTAGTACTTTTTATTAAATGAAATCTATTGAAATTGCTTCATTTGCTTTTATTTTATAACAAAAGTAAAAAAAAAACATTAATAAAATTCGTGTTGGGGGGGGGGAGACAGGGGGTCGTCTAGAGTAGGGTGAAACAAAAAATTGAAGTAAAAAATAATATTTAAAAAAAACATAATATTTTTGAAAGGTGGGATTGTTTGGGGGTAGGGTGCTGGTAGGTGGTTGTAACAACCCATTTAGTCGGTCTGAGCTGTAGGATTGTTTTTGATAAGGGCAACTTTCACATATAGAAAATAAAAAATTCATATTTGTATAATATAGCAAACTTTGCATAATTGCGCTCCATAGCAAACATAAAAACTGTATAATTCGCTATACATATACAACTGTATAATTCGGTGGCCTAAATTGTATAATTCGCTGGCCTAAATTGTATAATTCGCTGGCCTATTTCGCTGCAATTGTATAATTTGCTTTGCATATAGTTGAATCGAATTAAAATGTATGTATATTGCATAATTATAAGTGTATAGCAAGAAGATATATGTTTTTGTCGCTTTATACAAAAACAGAAACACAATACATACACTTCTGTTGTATTAAGCTAGAGAAAATTGTATTTCACTGCAATTGTATACTTTGCAATTGTATAATTCGTTGGCCTTTGTCTCTGCAATTTTTGAAGTAAAATGTTTGTAAATTATATAATTAAGTGTATAACACGAAGATATACATTTTTGCATGTGTATATACAATTTTCTCTCGCTTTATACAAAACAGAAACAGAAATTATACACTTCTGTGTATAAAGCGAGAGAGGCGAGAATGGGAAAGTGGCGAGCGAGACTTATGGGAGAGAGACACCTGGCAAATTTTTGCCAACGTTTGCTATGGAACACAATTAAATCAAACCCTAGCTATTCCATTTAATTTTGGTTATTAGTTTGCTATTATATACAATTTTCCCTTTTGATAAATACTTACTGGGTCGACGGACCATGTGACGGATCGTCGTGGTCACGACGGATCGTCATGGACTCCGTCGTCCCATACTTGTGAAATTTCTCCTGCTTCTCCCTCACTACCCTCGACGGCAAGTATGACAAACTGTCATAGGCACAACGGTACGTCGAGCATCTTCATTCAAAAACACCTCAACTCTTAGAATCGGGGTACTGGGACTAAATCTCTGAACTTCGTGACGGACCTGTAAGACGGACCGTCACAGGTACGACGGACCGTCACAATCTACGTAACTCCAATCTGGGTACTAGGATTAATTGTCTAAACTTCGTGACGGACTTGCAGGACGGACCGTCACAGGTACGATAGACCGTCACAATCTGCGTAACCCTGACTTGATCAGAATTCCGTTAAAATTTTTAAAGGGGTGTTTTGGACTATTCATGTTTATAATAATGAAATTAGTGGGTTAAGTTTAATAATTTATTTAGTTGTGGGTTAAAGAAGATAGTGGGGAAATAAATAATGGGTTACATTATCATAATTGATTATAGATAATTAGGGTAAAAAGAATCTGGAGAAGGAAATAAATAGAATAGAAGTGGAGAACGAGCGAGAGACAGGGAACGAAAGAAGAAAGCAAGCGACTTAAACTTCAGATTGAGAAGATTCATAGGCACCGACGAAGGCAAAGGCATTAGAGAGGTAGCTTGCTTGTTTTCGGTTCTTCGGTGGAGGTAGGGTATGGTTTATTTCTATGTGATAGATAAACTCTTAATGGCGATCAATATGTATTGATTGATATTATAAAGTCTCCTATATACTTGATTGTGTGGGTGAATGTTTGATTGTGTGTTTTGTGGTTGGCCTAATATAAGGAGACTGTTGGATTTCTAATTTTGAACCCTCTCTATTAAAATGACGCCTTGAATAAAGGAGGCTTGCTGGAATAAAATAATGAGATAATTGGATCGGTGTGTCACGTCCCGACACGATATTATGGGATCGGAGTGTCACGTTCCGACACGGTATATGGGATCGGAGTGTCACGTTCCGACACGATAACATTAAAGGAAAGGAATCCTGAATTATCTTAATATACTCAAATTCAAAGAACCTAATTCCCAAGGGAGTAAGGCATGGAGGCATGAGTCCTCATAGGTGTGCTTAATGTATTGATTGATGGTGTACCCGTTATGGTGTTGTTGTCAATGGTTCATGTGATTGTTGCTTGTCACCTGTTAAGTATTGTAGTTGATTATATATTATTATTCAGTATATATTGTTTTCTATTTTGAGTTGGACGATGATACCTACTCAGTACGTGTTTCTTGTACTGACCCCTACTTGTATTTTCTTCCTTGTTATTTTGTGAAGTGCAGCAAACGTGCCATCGACTTCGACTCGCCCTCAGATCTAGCCAGTCTTCAGCCCATCAGAGTTCGGGGTGAGCTATTATTCCTAGCTCGTGCTGGATTCTCTCATTCACGTCTTGGTGTCTTTGAATTTCTGACATGGACCATCTTTTTACTTATTTTGTTTTCTTAAATACTCTTAGACATAGTAATTTGAGGATAGATGTTCTTGATGTGATGACTTCCAGATTTTGGGAATAATAATTGATAAACATTATAAGCTTATTTATTTGGTTATATTAATAAGTTTTAGGTCTTCCGCATTATATTTTGTTCATTATGGTTGAACTCTTGGTAAATATTGGAGTTTAGATTTGTTGGTTCGCTCACCTAGTAGGTTAAGGGTGGGTGCCACTCATCACTCGTTTTGGGTCGTGACAAACTTGGTAACAGAGCCTTAGGTTCAATGATCTCATCACACAAGGACAGGTCTTGTAGAGTCGTGCAGAACGGTACGGGGACACCTTTACTTTTTTTCGAGAAGCTATAGGACTTTAGGAAAACTCCATTCTTTCTTTCTCTCGTGCTATTACTTGGATCAAATTGGTATCTAGGTGATACAAATTGGTATCGGACATCCTCGCTCTATTTCGCAGATGCTTAGAACTAGAGCAACAACTGTGCCAACACCAACACCGGCAAGACAGGGTGCGTCTGAGCCAACCATTGGGGCTGTAACTCGAGGAGGAGCAGTGGCAAGAGGCCGTGGTAGAGGTCGCAGGAGGACGCCCACTAGAGGTAGATGGCAGACACCTGGTCTAGCGATGAATAGAGCAGTGACTCCTCCACCGACTGATGAGGTAATAAGAGAGGGTGAGGAAGGGGAAAATGAGCAGGTTCAAGATGAGGAATTACCACCCCAGCCTACCCCAGAGATAATTAATCAGGTACTTACTTATCTTAGCGGGTTATCTGAACAGGGCCAGACAACTCCAGTGTTTTTTGCACCAGCACCTCGGTTTCCAGGAGTACAATATGAAGTTGTTGTGGCTCCCCGCATGGATGCATCATTGGAAGTAGGCACATTTCCTCGATTGACTGCAGGGTCTATAATGACAGGTGATCAACATGAACTTTTAACTATGTTCTTAAAGCTGAAACCTCCTGTCTTCAAGGGTGCTGAATCTGAAGATGCCTATGATTTTCTGGTTGATTGTCATAAGCTGCTACATAAGATGGACATAGTAGAACGATTCGGTGTTGAGTTTGTGACCTATCAGTTTAAAGGGGATGCCAAAATGTGGTGGCGGTCGTATGTCGAGTGTCAACCAGCGCAAGCACCACCCATGACTTGGGGATCATTTTCTAGCTTATTTATGTAGAAGTATATACTTCGGACATTGAGGGATAGGAGGAGAGATGAGTTCCTGAGCCTTGAGGAAGGAAGGATGACTGTTGCTGCTTATGAGGCTAAATTTTGTGCACTATCCAGGTATGCCACTCAGCTTTGCTTCAGTCCACAAGAGCGTATTCGTCGCTTTGTGAAAGGATTGAGGTCAGATTTGCAGATTTTAGCCTTGCAGGTAGCTGCAGCAGCAAAATCCTTTCAGCAATGTGATAGAGGTAGAGGGGGTGAAGCTAAACGACTTCACCACAGCATCGACATTTAAGAAGCTCCGTAAGGAAGGTGAGTTTAGTGGTTCTTACTACAGAGGGCAGTGTTCAGGAGGTTACCCAGCCCTTCCTATTCAGTCTTCACTGCAGGCTGTAGCTGGGGGTCCATCGAAGACCGGTCAGCATTTTCTGAGTTTAGAGGTTATCCCCAGACTTCGTCATTCTCACAGAGACGTATGCTTGACTCCAGAAATTGTTATGGATGTGGAGAGACTAGACATATTAGGAACTATTGTCCAAAATAGAGTTACAGACCCCCAATAGCTAGAGGTAGAGGTGGTCATGGTAGAGGCCGCCATTCTGGAGGACATGGTGTCCAAGGAAATGGCGGTCACCAAATCAGTCGGGGTGGCGGGAAAGTTGGAACTACTGCAGCGCAACCTGGTAGGGACAATGGACAGACATGTGATAGAGCTCATTGTTATGCTTTCCCTGGGAGGTCTGAAGTAGAGGCATCTGATTTTTTATCACAGGTACTCTTTTGGCTGTAATTGCATGGCTTCTGTATTATTGGATCCTTGATACGCTCAAACTTACTTCTCAAATGAGAAGTAAAGCGGTCGTGTGTAAATAACCCAACTAGTGAGGTTGGGATCGTTCCCACGAGGAAAATAGTCTAGACTTAACTTTAACCTAGTATTACTATCGTTTAGTCTATAACTTTCTTGGAAAGTAAAAATATAAAAAGGGGGGTTTGTATTACCTAATGAGTAAAAATAACTAATGTAGTTAAAAGAGACAGTTGACAGCTTTTAATAGTGGGTTTTAATCAATGAATTAAAACAACTAGGGTTTACGTGTTCCCCACAGGTTCGTAACTTGATAATTCTAACTATAACAATTCTTTCTTAGTATCTTGCATGCAAAGTGATAAGTTATGTATTTCTAAATCCTTGGTCCGGCATCTAGAAAATCTCACTCAGCACCTTGGTCCGGCTACGTCTGTTGCTTTCCTAACCCTTATCTTTACCTCATATTAAGCATCGTATTCGATATTTGACTAAGTTATCACCTTGTACCAATCAATACTAGCCTATTAGATAGAATACACTAAATCTATGTTAATAATTCTTTTCCTATTAGCTACCTCCTTGGTCCGGCAAGTAGCATTAAGGCGAGTTCTAACGTTGATCATCCGTTAAAAAGACTTTTAAGCTAAAGAATTATTAAAAAGTGCAAGACACTATTCTAGAATTGTTATTTTAGTTAGGGTTTATCTTATTACTTGCCTATGGTTCCCACAACCCTAGTTATGGAATTTAGTTACTCATAGCCATAAACACAATATTCAAATATGTTAAATTAGAATTCATGTACTTACTTCAATGAGAAAGAATAAAGTACTAAAATATGCTTGATTAATCACCAAAAATCACTTGTATCAATCTCCAATAATCAAACACTCAAAAACACCAAGTCTAATAATCACAAAGTCTAACTATATGGAGTTTGATAATCAAAGAGTCTAACCCCAAAAACGAGGTTTTTCAAACTATTTATACCAAAATAAAATATAAAAAACCTAATTAAACAAGGATTCTAATTTCTGGAAATTCACCAAAACGCGGCTGGGTCGACGGACTACTCGACGGACCGTCGTAGTCATGACGGACCGTCGTGGGATCCGTCGTCCCATACTTGTCCAATTTCTTCTGCTGCTTTCTTCATTCCCCTCGACGGCAAGTGTGACGGACCGTCATAGGCATGACGGTCCGTCGAGGGTCTTCGTTTCAAAATACTTCAACTCTTGAAATCTGGGTACTGGGATCACTTCTCTGATCTTCACAACCGACTTGCAGGACGGACCGTCACAAACTTCGTGATCCCACACTTGGTCAGAATTCCCCATCTTCCTTCAGCAGCTCCTCTACGCTACCACCTACGGACCGTCACAATCACGACGGACCGTCATAAGCTCCGTAGGTGGTCTCTTCTGCCATTTTTTTGCTCAAAATCTCCGCATTCAGCTTTGGACAGATTTCCTGCAAAACAAACAGAAACTTATATCAAGATTAGCACAAAAAGGCTTTTGGACATACTAAACTTAAGGAAAAAGCATTAATTATACCGTGAAACCACGGTGTATCAACACCCTCAACTTAAAATTCGTTGTTTGTCCTCAAGCGACGCACTATGACTCACTACACAATCTTTGTACAATAGTATTCATGTTTTATCCTTTGCAATCATTTGGCTATCAATCCCGATTAATCCCATCAAATCTATGCATGCTATCACTATTAGGCTTGAATTTTGTGGGATTCGAACATGACACAGACTCACCATGCACCAACACCTATCATCTTCAATTTCTCACCGAGGTGCTAACAATTCCGGTATTGCAACTAGTGTCCTTACTTTAGAACAAAATCCTCATTTTTCACACAATGATTTCAGTTTGAGTATAAGGATTACATTTCAACATTCGCTGTCAGAACAAAGTCACACTCATTCATACCTATTTCCATAAGCTTGCCCTTATTTTCACTGCCTTAAGTTCGCTATATAACCCTTAGGATCACGATAGGACTTTTTTTTTTTAGCTTGTAACGTAGGCTCAGAGTCAGGTAGGGTATATTTAGGTATACTTTAGTAACTTTTTTGCCCTCCTTGACATATCGGCTAAACCTTCCACCCTATATCACTTTATCTTGCCCAGTTTCTTCTATTCTTTCACCTTGTTGTTTCCCTTCTTTCTTCATTTGCGTAAGTGACTTTTTTCTTTTCTTGTTTGTAATTCTTGAATTTTTTTTATTTTTTTTTAATTAGTTCTTGAGTCACTTCACTTTTGTTCTTTCTCTCTCTTAGATCTTTCAACCCCACTTTCCAGGGCATTCCTCAAAACAGCCACCCTCAACTCATGGCTCATGAGTCAAGGTACACAATACCAAAAATCGGGTCAGGGCCATAACGAAGGTTGTTTATACATTAGCCACCCTCAACTTATGCTTTTGGCATAAGCTGAGATGCACATGTCCAAGGAGGGACTAGGGCCAACATATTGTTCCCAGAAAAGGTCAGTTGGGGTGAAAAAGAAAGGTCTAATTTTAAGCTCAAATTATTTGGATCAAAGAAGGATAACTTTCATTTGGTTTCTTTATTTAGGCTAGAAATGGGCTATATTGAATAAGGGCCTATGATCATTTCCTAATTGTTTGTTACAACTTACTTTTAGCAGGACTAACCAGGCAAGTTCTAGCTCAGTACCAATAGTGGAGTATTCAACTTTCCTCACACTCACTTGACATCTCATCACTATACCAGATTATCAGACACCTAGTTTGACTTGAAGATTTAGGGTAATGCAATGGTGTAACTCTATTTCATGTTTAGAGCCACACAATTATCAGTTACTACGCCTAGTCATGCAACATTTTCCAGTTTTATCGGGATATCATTTTAGCCATCATGCTTCAGAGTTAAACTTATGTACAAAAGATATAACGTGCCGGTTCAACAGAAAAATAATCAGTCTTTTGGGGAAAAAAGAACACAGGCAAGAAAACCCCAAAAGAGGATAGTGAGTTGGGCTACTCAGACTCCACCCTAACACTCACTTTCCATTTACCCCACCCCCAACAAAAAGCATGCAATTGTCCCCAATGCATAAAAAAAATCTAAAGAATAGAGGGGTAGGTGAAGCAAACCTGTGGCGCATAGCGCCGTCGATCAGCAAGCTGGTGGGTCCAATTTCCCGGAACCCACAGCCTCTGCAATCTGGACACCATCAGTGGTTTCCTCAGCAATCTGGACACCCTCAGTGGTGTCCTCGGCAACAACCGCACCCTCAGTGCCTCCGGCGGTCTCTACAGTATGGGAGCTAGAGGCCCCAGCCGCTATCTGTGATGCTCGGATCCGGTGTGCCTCCGCCTCAGCAATTGAGACTCTCCTCGCGGCCTCCATCTCGCGGCGCTCTTTCTTCTTCGCTCGCGCCTCATCCTCTCCTCGATCCCTACGCCTCTTGGCACTCTCTGGAGGGGGGATGGTGGAATTTCAGAAGTAGTGAACAGTGCTGCCAACACTGTGTCCTCAGCAGGCTCGGAAGAAGGGGCCTCAGAATCCGGCACCCTCGACGCTAGTATCGTGGCGATGTCGGCACGAAGACTGTTGACTGCAGTCTGAAGAGTCGACACATCTACCGGAGGGGCTGGTCGAGCTAACACTCGCAACTCGAAGGCGTCTATGCGCTGGTTAACCTCAGCAATCTTCCGCTGCATCATCCTCTCTGTACGCGCTTCCGACTCAGTAATAGACTTCTGCATCCACGGCTGGATATGGTGCAGAAGAGTGGCCATTTGCGCCTCCAGTTTTTGGACCCTAGCAAGCGGGGCCAGTAACGGTAGAGGGGCTGTGTGAGAGGAGCTCGGGGCTGTGCTACTACCCGGGATAGACTCGACCGGGGTAGTGTCAGTAGATGCCTGTGTAGACGGCCGGGCCTGGGCAACCGTATCCACAAGATCATCAGCAAGAGGTGGCAGCTCTGGACGTGGCCCTCTGCGTGGTGCCAACTCATTGGCCTCGTCTCTGATGAGGCCGACATCAACGGTGCCCGGCGGGGTCTTCAACTGATCTATGTGCCACACGGGCACACCTGCAGACCTGCAAAGGGCAAAGATCATGCACGGAAAGGGGTAGGTGGTGGTGACCTTGAATGCCCTCTCGTGCATGACTGCCTGGAGAAGCCATGCATAGTCCACCTCAAAGCCGGCTATCATCGCCGCCATCAGCACTGCTCGATCCCAGGTGACTATGTTATCAGCAGCTGTGGGGGAAAGGCAGTGACGCACGAGCAGCCACAAGAACTTGGCGATGAACGTGAGGTTGGCCTTCTTGATGGCCCCCTTCGGCTCAGTGACCCAGTCGGCACCCTCTCCGTCGACTGATAGGTGCAGGGCCATCCACCTCTTGGTGGTCTCTCTCAGTGTCCGCTCGCGCATGAAGTGTCCATCCTTGACTATCTGCCAGCGATAGTCAAACTCGGCAGTGGTGGGGGTCCGCGTAGCCTCAGCACTCTCGCCGTATAGGAACTGGCGGATGGCGGGCAGGGAAATGTCGACCTGCACGCCTCGGACTAGAACCTGCTCCAATGGGGCCTGTTTCGCGGGAGCAGCCCGCCTGTCGATCTGTGATCGGAGAGTTGCTACGTAGGACGCGTAGAACTCTCAGACCATCACCTCACTGTATCGTCTCAATGGACGGGCTGTCCACTCTAGGCGATGCCTGGTTAAGATGTTGTGGATCTCCGGCATCGAGGGGAGACTCCCTGTAAGTACCCGCCGCTCCAGGGTGAGTGTTCTAGACATTACTCCTTTATCGGTCAAGAACTTTGCGTCGGAGTAAATCTGAAACTGGCCTTCAACGCACCACCGGTTTGGCTGGTCAGAGGCTGGAGTGGGGGCCAGGGCTGGTGCGCCGGATGTGGAGTCTGAACTGTCAGCCTCATCAGACGAGGCCGACGCTGCAGCAGTGGCGGGTGCGGGAACCTCAGCAGATCCTGAAGCTTCCTCGGACCAGGATACTCCTATGGAGCCAGACGCTCCTTCCTCGTTTGTGGCCGACCCAGAGGGTGTGCCGGTCAATGTGCGCTCCTCATCAGACTGGGAGGCAGTGACTACGCCGGACGCCACCGTCTTCTTGGGTGTGGCTCGGGGGGCACGTGCAGCACGGGAAGGGGCGGAGGTGCCTGGGGGCATGTATTCAGGGTCCCGCTCATCATCAGACCTGATGATCAAGCGTGCAGACGGGGCCACAGACTTGGATCGCCCGCGTGCGTAAGCTCGGTCTTGCTTGGGTGCCATGGTTGATAGTACCTGAAAAGGTTCACTATTAGTACGAGTAATGTCAAACAAGACAAGCAAGCCCATACAACATAAAACATTTAAAATAGTGTGTTAGTGATAGTGAAACTCTATCACACGACGGGACAGATCGAAGTTCAGAGAAAGAACCCTGAAAGAGGGGTCTCTGATCATCATGACGGTCAAGCAGGACGGACCGTCCAGTGTACGACGGCCCGTCGTAAGTGTCCGTCGTAGGACACTTAGAAAAGTTTTAGAGACCCTTAGAAACAGGGTCTCTGACAACCATGACGGTCGTGAAGGACGGACCGTCGTGGGAGTAACGGTCCGTCGTAAGTGTCCGTCGTTGGACACTTGGAAAAATTTTGGAGACCATTTTCAGAGGGGTCTCTGACAACCATGATGGTCGTGCAGGACGGACCGTCGTGGGTGTGACGGTCCGTCGTAAGTGTCCGTCGTTGGACACTTAGAAAAGTTTTAGACCCCCTTAGAAACAGGGTCTCTGACAACCATGACGGTCGTGCAGGATGGACCGTCGTGGGTGTGAAGGTCCGTCATAAGTGTCCGTCGTTAGACACTTGGAAAATTTTGTGGAGACCCTTTTCAGAGGGGTCTCTGACCACCACGACGGTCGTGCAGGACGGACCGTCGTGAAGACAACGGTCCGTCACAGGCGTCGTTGGGGAGGGTGCTAGGGCTTATGCGACGGACCCTACGACGGTCCGTCGTGCACATGACGGACCGTCATCGTGGTTTCGTTCTGACTATCAGAGACAGAACTGTAAGTACCCTAAGCAACCCCAATGAACCCACGTGGTCTTGTAGTGTTGTGGACCTATATGGGTCTATCCCAACTACCTAGGAAACTATTAATGTGAAATCACCTATGTCTAGGGTTATGAACATGGCAAATGCAAACATGTAGAGCCTAGGTCTAGATATAAGCATATCAAGGGAACAAGATACGACTAAGAACAAATCTAATACTAACAAATAAATAAAAATACAAGAGAAATGAGTACAAATTTAGAGACACATACCTTGGAAATGGAGAAAACACAAGTGGGGAATGATTCAGGTAGCAAGGTAGATACCAAAAACAGCAGCACCGACAAGTAACTGATAGTGATAAAGTTTGGGGAGATTGTGGAGGCAATGATCAGTGGGGGGGAAGTTGAAAAGAGAGGGGAGATGAGAGGGATGAGGAAATAATGGGGGAAATATGGAGGGGCGGGAGTATAACGGTCAGATTTTGAAAAGGGTCGTCCGGGTCGGGTCGGGTTAATTTCATTAAACACACGACGGTTCCCCGACGACGGTCCGTCGCATGTGTGACGACCCGTCGTGGGTTTCGTCGTGTGTGCCTTAAATTCAAACTGATAAAAACGTACCTGGTGTGACGGATGAATACGACGGTCCGTCACGTGTGCGACGGTCCGTCGATGTATCCGTCAGTGGCTGCTGCAGAGTAGTTTTCTGCAGAATTTCCTGGTGATGTGCCTGCAAATTTAAAACCCATTAATAGAAAAATGCTACTATTAAAAAGACGATAAGTATTGGGTTGCCTCCCAACAAGCGCCTGATTTAATGTCGCGGCACGACTGGGACCACTTGATTACTCAGACTTCATCAAGATGGTATGCCTCGATCTCTTCATTCGCCGATTCAGCATGCCCGAGATAGATTTTTATGCGCTGTCCATTCACCTTGAACCGCACACCCTCCTTAGTTTCCAATTCAACTGCTCCATGAGGGAATAGTTGGGTAACCGTGTAAGGACCAGTCCATTTGGACTTGAGTTTTCCTGGAAACAAGCGTAATCTGGAATTGAATAGAAGCACTAAATCCCCGACCATAAACTCCCGTTTTTCAATTTTGTTGTCATGATACTTCTTCATCTTTTCTTTATATAGGGCTGAGCTTTCATAGGCTTTCAAGCGAAATTCATCAAGTTCATTCAACCCATTTAACCGTTGCTCTGCAGCTTCGCTCCAATCCATTTTTAACTTCTTCATAGCCCACATGGCTTTATGCTCTAACTCAATCGGAAGATGACAAGCTTTCCCATATACAAGTTGGTATGGAGACATACCTATGGGAGTCTTATAAGCTGTCCGGTAGGCCCACAGAGCATCATCAAGCCTCCTTGACCAATCTGTTCGACTAGCATTCACTGTTTTGGACAATATCTGTTTGATCTCCCGATTCGATACCTCAACTTGCCCACTAGTTTGAGGGTGGTAAGGCGTGGCCACATTATGGCGAACACCGTATTTCTCCAATAACCCCTTGAACAATCTGTTACAGAAGTGGGAACCCCCATCACTAATAATGGCCCTTGGAGTGCCAAAACGGGAGAATATATTCTTTTTCAAGAATGCAGTGACACTCTTCCCTTCATTGTTTGCGAGAGCTATGGCTTCGACCCATTTAGATACATAATCGACTGCTACAAGAATGTACTTCATCCCATGAGAACTCACAAAAGGGCCCATAACCCAATACCCGCTAGATCATTCCTCAACTCTTTATTTTGCTCATCACTAGCATCGAACCTCCTCATCATCTTATGCAACATATCCTCAACTCGCGACATACTACCTCCACCATCCCTGGGAGTAACTTCACGATTTTGAGGAGGAACATAGGGTCCATTCCTGTCGTTTCTGTTACCATAGCTACCCCTGTTGAAGTTGTTGTCGCGATTGTAGTTTCCATCTCGGACATAATGACCCTCACTATTGTAGTTACCATAGTTCCGACCTTGGTTCCCTTGACCTTGGTGCCAATTTTCCTGATTAGAGCCTTGGGCACTTGGTCGGAAACCCCCCATCTGTTCATTCACTCCATAGGAATCCTCCTCATAATAACACTCATCGTTTGGAGGTGGTGGTTTAGCCAAGTAGTTGACTGCATTAATCTTTTCTGCACCCCCAACGACATGTTTTAGTACCAACCCAAGCTCAGTTCTCATCTGAGCCATTTCTTCACGAATATCATCTGTGGCTGGGTTGTGAGTGGACTGCACTGCGAAGGTGTTTCTCCCTGTATCGGACTTCCTGGTACTCCAAGCTTTGTTGTTACGGGAGATTTTCTCTAACTTCTCAGCAATCTCAGCGTAAGGACATTCTCCATAAGATCCGCCTACTATAGTGTCCAGCACCGCTTTATTGTTATCATCCAGTCCCCGATAGAAGTATTCCTTCAGTGACCCATCATCAATACGGTGATTTGGGACACTTCTCAAGAATGAGGTGAATCTATCCCAAGAACTACTAACCGACTCTCCTGGTAGTGCCACAAAGTTATTCACCCTGTCTTTGTGGTTTCATTTCTTGGAGAACGGATAGTAGCGTGCTAAGAAGACATCCCGTAGTTGGTTCCAAGTGAAGATAGAGTTGTATGGGTGCTCAGTAAACCACATAGCAGCCTCTCCCGTCAGTGAGAGAGGAAACACTCTGAGACCTATTACATCTAGATCCAAATCAGGCCTCCCCACGCAACTCTTACACACTGCCCTTACCTTAGCTATATGGGCATGTGGATCCTCAGAAGGTAGCCCTGAAAACAAACCTCTGGCAGTGAGCATTTGCATCAGACTACTAGTTACCACAAAAGTGTGGCCTGTGGGTAAAGGAGGCAGAACCAGTGGCCCATCTGAATCTGCTATGTTATCATAGCCTCTGTAGTATGCTTGGGGCCGTGGAGCGGGATTCTGTCCCCTCTGTTGATGTTCAACCGGAGCATTGGGTAACATCTGACCCTGAACATCAGCAGGAGCTGGGATGTTCTGGTTTGGGTCCTCATCATTGATTCCCAAGTTTTGATTCATGTTGCGCAGTGTACGCTCTAACTCACGATCGTAGGGAAACAATGGTTCTCTTCCGCTCCGTGTATTTGGCATACAGGGAGAATAGTTCTGCAAGGAAATCAAAAACAATAAAACAAAGTAAAATCAAGAAAATATCAACTAATCTATAGTAATAAGTTCAAGTTAATCTAAAAGCTAAATTCCCTGGCAGCGGCACCAAAATTTGATACGCTCAAACTTACTTCTCAAATGAGAAGTAAAGCGGTCATGTCAAGTAAATAACCCAACTAGTGAGGTTGGGATCGTTCCCACGAGGAAAATAGTCTAGACTTAACATTAACCTAGTATTACTATCGTTTGGTCAATAACTTTCTTGGAAAGTAAAAATATAAAAAGGGGGGTTTGTATTACCTAATGAGTAAAGATAACTAATGTAGTTAAAAGAGACAGATGACAGCTTTTAATAGTGGGTTTTAATCAATGAATTAAAACAACTAGGGTTTACGTGTTCCCCACAGGTTCGTAACTTGATAATTCTAACTATAACAATTCTTTCCTAGTATCTTGCATGCAAAGTGATAAGTTATGTATTTCTAAATCCTTGGTCCGGCATCTAGAAAATCTCACTCCACACCTTGGTCCGGCTACGTGTGTTGCTTTCCTAACCCTTATCTTTACCTCATATTAAGCATCGTATTCGATATTTGACTAAGTTATCACCTTGTACCAATCAATACTAGCCTATTAGATAGTATACACTAAATCTATGTTAATAATTCTTTTCCTATTAGCTACCTCCTTGGTCCGGCAAGTAGCATTAAGGCGAGTTCTAACGTTGATCATCCGTTAAAAAGACTTTTAAGCGAAAGAATTATTAATACATGCAAGACACTATTCTAGAATTGTTATTTTAGTTAGGGTTTATCTTATTACTTGCCTATGGTTCCCACAACCCTAGTTATGGAATTTAGTTACTCATAGCCATAAACACAATATTCAAATATGTTAAATTAGAATTCATGTACTTACTTCAATGAGAAAGAATAAAGTCCGAAAATATGCTTGATTAATCACCAAAAATCACTTGTATCAATCTCCAATAATCAAACACTCAAAAACACCAAGTCTAATAATCACAAAGTCTAACTATATGGAGTTTGATAATCAAAGAGTCTAACCCCAAAAACGAGGTTTTTCGAACTATTTATACCAAAATAAAATAAAAAAAACCTAATTAAACAAGGATTCTAATTTCTGGAAATCTGCCAAAACGCGGCTGGGTCGACGGACTACTCGACGGACCGTCGTAGTCATGACGGACCGTCGTGGGATCCGTCGTCCCATACTTGTCCAATTTCTTCTGCTGCTTTCTTCATTCCCCTCGACGGCAAGTGTGACGGACCGTCATAGGCACGACGGTCCGTCGAGGGTCTTCGTTTCAAAATACTTCAACTCTTGAAATCTGGGTACTGGGATCACTTCTCTGATCTTCACAACGGACCTGCAGGACAGACCGTCATGGCCATGACGGACCGTCACAAACTTCGTGATCCCACACTTGGTCAGAATTCCCCATCTTCCTTCAGCAGCTCCTCTACGCTACCACCTACGGACCGTCACAAGCACGACGGACCGTCATAAGCTCCGTAGGTGGTCTCTTCTGCAATTTTTTTGCTCAAAATCTCCGCATTCAGCTTTGGACAGATTTCCTGCAAAACAAAGAGAAACTTATATCAAGACTAGCACAAAAAGGCTTTTGGACATACTAAACTTAAGGAAAAAGCATTAATTATACCGTGAAACCACGATATATCAATCCTGGATCCACATTTTCATATGTATCTTCCTCATTCGCTACTGGTATTGATTAACATTGTGATTTGCTTGACATGCCTATTCATGTCTCTACTCCTATGGGTGAGTCTGTGGTAGTTGAGAAGGTGTATAGGTCTTGCCTTGTGACTTTTGTGGGGAGAAATACTTATGTAGATTTATTATTCTAGAGATGGTCGATTTTTATGTAATTCTGGGTATGACTTGGCTTTCTCTAAATTTTTCAATCTTAGATTGTAATGCTAAAACTGTGACATTGGCCAAGCCTGAGACAGATCCGCTAGTATGGGAGGGTGACTATATTTCCACTCCAATTTATATTATCTCTTTTCTTCGTGCTAAGAAGATGGTTAGTAAGGGTTGTTTAGCTTTCCTGGCACATCTCAGGGATGATACTTCCCAAATACCTTCGATTGAGTCGGTTTCGGTAGTCCGTGAGTTTCTGGATGTGTTTCCTGTAGACCTTACTGGTGTGCCACCGGATAGGGATATTGATTTTTGTATTGATCTAGAGACGGGTACTCGGCCCATTTCCATTCCCCCTGATAGAACGGCTCCAGCTGAGTTAGGGGGGTTGAAGGCCCAACTTCAGGAATTGTTAGGTAAAGGTTTTATTAGACCGAGTGTATTTCCTTGGGGTGCCCCTGTTTTATTTGTGAAGAAGAAAGATGGAAGTTTTCGGATGTGTATAGACTACAGGCAGCTGAATAAGGTAACTATTAAGAACAAGTATCCCATTCCTCGCATTGATGATTTGTTCGATCAGTTAGAAGGTGCTTGTGTCTTCTTTAAAATTGATTTGAGATCCGGTTATCATCAAATGAAAATACGGGCAACGGATGTGCCAAAGACTGCCTTTCGAACCAGGTATGGGCATTATGAATTCTTAGTAATGTCTTTTGGTCTTACGAATGCCCCTGCTGCCTTCATGAGCCTGATGAATGGGATTTTTAAGCCATACCTGGATCTCTTTGTTATTGTATTTATTGATGATATACTGATATATTCAAAGAACATGAAAGAACATGAGGAGCATTTGAGAATTGTATTGGAGTTGTTGAGGGAGAAAAGGCTTTATGCCAAATTCTCCAAGTGTGAGTTTTGGCTAGATTCAGTGTATTTCTTGGGGCACGTTGTTTCTAAGGATGGTGTGATGGTGGATCCTTCTAAGATTGAAGCAGTAAAGGGTTGGGTAAGACCTACTAGTGTTTCAGAGGTAAGAAGCTTTGTTGGTTTAGCTAGCTACTACCGTCGATTTTTCAAGGGATTTTCTTCTGTTGCTTCCCAACTGACAAATGTGACTAAGCAGAAACTTCCATTTGTATGGTCAGACGAATGTGAAGAAAGCTTCCAGAATCTCAAGACCTTGTTGACTACTGCACCAATTCTTACCTTGCCAGTGGAAGGTAAGAATTTTATTGTTTATTGTGATGCATCTTATTCTTGTTTGGGTGCAGTGCTAATGCAGGAGAGGAATGTAATTGCTTATGCTTCGAGATAATTAAAAGTGCATGAACGTAACTATCCGACCCATTATTTGGAGTTGGCTTCAGTTGTGTTTGCATTAAAGCAATGGAGACATTATCTATATGGGGTCAAGTGTGAAGTTTATACAGATCATCGTAGTTTACAGTATGTCTTTACTAAGAAAGATTTGAATTTGAGGCAGAGGAGGTGGATGGAACTATTGAAGGACTATGATATTACTATTTTGTATCACCCAGGAAAAGCTAATGTTGTGGCAAATGCTTTAAGTAGAAAAACAAGGAGAATGGGAAGTTTAGCCCACTTACAGGTTTCTAGATGCCATTTGGCTAGAGAGGTTCAGACTTTAGCTAATGACCTTATGAGGCTGGATGTACTAGAGAAAGGAGGATTTTTGGCCTGTGTGGAGGCAAACTCTTCTTTTCTTGACAAGATTAAGGGAAAACAATTTACTGATGAGAAGCTGAGCCGAATTCGAGATATGGCATTGCGAGGAGAGGCTAAAGAGGCAAAAGTTGATGAGGAAGGCGTTTTCACAATTAAGGGAAGGGTATGTGTGCCCCGTGTGGATGATTTGATTCACACTATTCTTACAGAGGATCATAGTTCAAGGTATTCTAGACATCCTGGTGCAACCAAGATGTATCATGACCTAAATCAACATTTTTGGTGGAGTAGAATGAAGCGAGACATTGTTGATTTTGTTTCCCAATGCCCGAATTGTCAGCAAGTAAAGTATGAACTTCAGAGGCCCAAAAAGACACTTCAGAGAATGCCCATACCTGAATTGAAGTTGGAAAGAATTGCGATGGATTTCGTGGTTGGTCTTCCAATGACATTGGGCAAGTTTGATTCTATTTGGGTAATTGTTGACAGATTAACTAAGTCTTCTCACTTCATTCCGGTCAAGGTGACTTACAATGCAGAGAAGTTAGCCGAACTCTATATCTCTGAAATTGTTCGATTGCATGGAGTTCTACTTTCCAACATATCAGATAGAGGTACGCAATTTACTTCTAAGTTTAGGAGAACATTGCATGCTGAATTAGGTACTAGGTTGGATCTTAGTACTGTATTTTACCTTCAGACAGATGGTCAGTCTGAGCGAACAATTCAGGTGTTGGAGGAATGCTTCGTGCATGTGTGATAGAATTTGGTGGTCATTGGGATAACTTCTTACCCTTAGCAGAGTTTTCATACAATAATAGCTATCACTCAAGTATTGATATGTCTCTATTTGAGGCACTATATGGGAGGAGATGTAGGTCTCCCCTTGGTTGGTTTGATGTATTTGAAGTGAGACCTTGGAGTACCGATCTTTTGAGGGAATCGTTAGATAAAGTAAAATTTATTCAAGAGAAGCTTCTAGCAGCTCAGAGTAGGCAGAAAGAATATGCAGATCGAAAGATTAGGGACTTGGATTTTATAGAGGGTGAACAAGTCTTGCTGAAGGTGTCACCCATGAAAGGTGTGATGCGGTTTGGTAAGCGAGGTAAGCTTAGTCCGACGTATATTGGTCCATTTGAAGTCCTGAAGCGCGTGGGGGATGTGGCCTATGAATTGGCATTGCCTTCAAGGTTGTCAGGAGTGCACCCGGTATTTCATGTGTCTATGCTGAAAAAATACCATGGTGATGGAAATTATATTATTAGTTGGGATTCAATTCTTCTTGATGAGAATCTATCTTATGAAGAACAGCCTATTGATATTCAAGATAGGGAGGCCCGCAAGGTGAGATCAAAGGAGATTGTATCTATCAAGGTTCAGTGGAAGGATCGGCCAGTTGAAGAGTCCATATGGGAGAGTGAGGTCGATATGAAAGAAAGATCTCCACATCTTTTTACAAATTCAGGTACTCTTTCTCGCCGTCCCCTTTTCTTCCTGTGATCGTTCGAGGAGGAACGATGGGTAAATTTGTATCTATTATAACAACCCATTTAGTCGGTCTGAGCTGTAGGATTTTTTTTGATAAATACTTGCTGGGTCGACAAACCATGAGACGGATCGTCGTGGTCACAACGGATAGTCATGGACTCCGTCGTCCCATACTTGTGAAATTTCTCCTGCTCCTCCTTTCACTACCCTAGACGGCAAGTATGACGAACCGCCATAGGCACAACGGTCCGTCAAGCGTCTTCGTTCCAAAACACTTCAACTCTTAGAATCGGGGTACTGGGAATAAATCTCTGAACTTCGTGACAGACCTGCAGGATGGACCGTCACAGGTACGACGGACCGTCACAATCCGCGTAACTCTAATCTGGGTACTGGGATTAATTCTCTGAACTTTGTGACGGACCTGCAGGACGGACCGTCACAGGTACGATGGACCATCACAATCTGTGTAACCCCGACTTGTTAAGAATTTCGTAAAAAATTTTAAACGGGTGTTTTGGACTATTCATGTTTATAATTATGAAATTAGTGGGTTAAGTTTAATAATTTATTTAGTTGGGGCTTAAATAAGATAATAGGGAAATAAATAATGAGTTACTGTATCATAATTGATTATATGATAATTAGGGTAAAAAGAATCTGGAGAAGAAAAATAAAAAGAATAGAAGTGGAGAACGAGCAAGAGAGAGGGAACGAAAGAAGAAAGCAAGCGACTTACACTTCAGATTGAGAAGATTCATAGGCACCGAGGAAGGCAAAGGCATTGGAGAGGTAGCTTGCTTGGTTTCGGTTCTTCGGTAGAGGTAGGTTATGGTTTATTTCTATGTGATAGATAAACTCTTAATAGCCATCGATATGTATTGATTGATATTGTAAAGTCTCCTATACACTTGATTGTGTGGGTGAATGTTTGATTGTGTGGTTTGTGGTTGGCCTAATATAAGGACACTGTTGGATTACTAATCTTGAACCCTTTCTATTAATATGACGCCTTGAATAAAGAAGGCTTGCTGGAGTAAAATAATGAGATAATTGGATCAGAGTGTCACGTTCCGACACGATATTATGGGATCGGAGTGTCATGTTCCGACACGGTATATGGGATCGGAGTGTCACGTTCCGACACGATAACATTGAAGGAAAGGAATCCTGAATTATCTTAATATACTCAAATTCAAAGAACCTAATTCCCAAGGGAGTAAGGCGTGGAGGCATGAGTCCTCATAGGTGTGCTTAATGTAGTGATTGATGTTGTACCCATTATGGTGTTGTTGTCAATGGTTCATGTGATTGTTGCTTGTCACCTGTTAAGTATTGTAGTTGATTTTATATTATTATTTAGTATATATTGTTTTCTATTTTGAGTTGGCCGATGATACCTACTCAGTACGTGTTCCTTGTACTGACCCCTACTTGTTTTATCTTCCTTGTTATTTTGTGGAGTGCAGCAAACGTGCCATCGACTTTGACTCGCCCTCAGCTCTAGCCTGTCTTCAGCCCATCAGAGTTCGGGGTGAGCTATTGTTCCTAGCTCGTGCTGGATTCTCTCATTCACGTCTTGATGTCTTTGAATTTCGGACATGGACCATCTTTTTACTTATTTCGTTTTCTAAAATACTCTTAGACTTAGTAATTTGAGGATAGATGTTCTTGATGTGATGACTTCCAGATTATGGAAATAATAATTCATAAACTTTAGAAGCTTATTTAATTGGTTATATTAATAAGTTTCGGGTCTTCCGTATTATATTTTGTTCATTATGTTTGAACTATTGGTAAATGTTGGGGTTTAGATTTGTTGGTTCGCTCACCTAGTAGGTTAAGGGTGGGTGCCACTCACGACTCGTTTTGGGTCGTGACAGTAGTGGGGTTGATAGGGGTAAGGGGTGGTGGTCCAGTGTAGGGTGAAAAATAAATATTTGAAGTTGAAAATATTTTTTTTAAACATAAATAATTTTTTGAGTAACTTACATAAATATACTGTAATAACAAAATATTTATCATTTATAGCAACAATTTTATTTTTTCAATTGATCAGTATCAATTCATTTATAATACAAGTTTAATACATATTACGAAGAACAATTTATTATTCACATATAATACAAGTTTTAATGATGTATGGTACATTTATTACACATTTAATACATTTATAATACAATGTGTGAAATTTCTACCAAACAAACAGAATATATTTAAAAAATAATTATAATTCATATATAATCAACTTTCAATTCATATTGCAGATTTAACATAATATTGCTATAAATGGTAATAAATAAAAAATAACGCTAAAATCAGTAATTATTTATTAAAATGTAATGATTTATGTAATTTTTTCTATTTTTTTTTGTAAAGGGGTGGGGTTGGATTGACGTAGGGGGGGGGGGTGGGGATGACGAGGGACAAAGGTAGGGATGAAAAAAATAAAATTTTTAAGTTGAAAACATTTTTAAAAAATAAACTTATATTTTTTGGGTGGTGGGGGTGGTGGGTTTGAGGGTGGGTGGGTGGGGTGGGGTGGGTGAGTTTGGGGGTCAAAAAAAAATTTAATTTTAATTTTTTTGGGGCGGGGGGTTGGGGTCGAGAGTTGAAATATTATAATATGGACCCATATATGAATGTTTTGAAAAATCACTTTTAAAAATTTGTAATTGAATGTTTTTTGAAAATTTGGAGAAAAATTGAAATATCCATATTTGACCCGTAGTTTACCCGTAATATATCAATATTTTAATAGGTAAAATATGGGTATAAATCCAAATATTACCCATATTTAAAATCTCTCTTTCAATCCATATTTGATGGGCTATTTGGGGAGGGGGGGGGGTCAGTGAAAATGAGCTTAATTTGCCAGCACTAGTTATGAATAACATGCCATTAGTATGGAAACGGAAAATGGCCTAAAATACCCTCAAAGTATTGAAAATGGTACAAAATTATTCTGCATCCACCTATTGGTTCCAAAATGCTCTTCTCATCCAGTTATTGGCTCCAAAATACCTTTGTCATCCACCTTTGGGTTTAAAATTGACCACTTATTTAACGATTTTCAAATTAAATTGTTTAATTATTTTAAAATAATATGCGCTCAACTATTGATTATAATTTAATTTATTAATATAATTTCTAAACCAAGTCACTACCCATTCATTGTTAACTAAACTCCACCCAATTAAAAAACCAATTATAATATCAAAATCGCCATAAAACACTACTAAAAAATACGAAATAATATATTACTGAAAATGACATCGAAAATTATTTGAGTCTGAATCGAAGCCCCAATGAAATTTTAAGTTGAGTCGCTTATTTAAAAGGACACTTTCAATAGGATTCTCTTTCAAATTTGAAGTTGAAATTTATAATTAAAGGTAAAGAAGTAATACATCCTGAATTAATTCATGCACTTTTTTTAGATATAATTTTATAAATATTTATGTTTTGTTTTAAAACATTTAATATACTATTTTAGAAAAAAAGTTATCTATGAAGTAACATCACATAATTGAGATGAAAGAATAATAAAGATGAACATAATAAGACTTTTAAGTTTATCGGTAACCTTTATTTAGACATTTGAATTTATGATAATTTACTTCTATAGATATTTTCGCCTCAAATTTTAAAAAACACTCATTGGCAGTAGCTTTCCTCTTGTTGAATTAGTAATGTGACAGATTAATTAATTTTGAGGGGCTTAATTAGTAATAAGTGGATAGTGGATTGATTTATAAATTATACTAAAAAGTTAAGTATAACAAATAGTTGAGTGTCACGTATTTACAAAAAATATATAAATAGATTAAATTTAAAACCAACAAATAAGTGGTCAATTTTGAATCCAAAGATGGATGACATTGTAGCCAATAGGTGGGTGGGAAGGGTATTTTGGAGCCAATAGGTGGATTAAGAGTAAATTTATGCCATTTCCAATACTTCAAGGGTATTTTAGGTCTATTCCATTAAGTAAATCATATGTTTCTCACTATGCTTATATTAATCAATTACGTATTCAATTTCTTCAAGATGACCTGAAGCATTTAAGTGTATTTCGCAATAAAAATTCTCTATATGATGATAAAATATCTTATCTTTTGCGCCCTTACTCTTATTTATGAAGTAGTAATGTCCAAAACCAAATTGTAATATTCAATGACATATTAGGATGATCTCACTACTATAGTCTATTTTTATCATGAAATGAAAGTCTATCAAAAGAACATCTTCACCTCACATCTATGGCAAATATAAGGTACACATACATTTCACCCTTTATGTACCTAAATCTGCGGAAACACTCTGTATGTTTTGATTGTATTAGGATGACCTCACTACATTAAAACAATCAACACATGGCATGTAATTAATTTTGAATTTATTTTGCATAATCTTCAAGCATTCAGAATTGAAAAACGATTACAATTAGAAATTGGTTTAGCATATAGAGAAAGCAATATTGAAGTACAAAATCTAACAACTCCAATTCACCTACAAGGATATCTAGTTATTATCAAGAGAGCCATTTTCTCGTATTGTCTAGTAAGAAAAAACATGCTTCTCGGATCAGTAGTTGTGTTTTAAACTCCATCACGTTCAATGCTACTAAGTACATGACTTTTTGATGGAGAAGAATGTTTTCTAAAACTAAAATAAATCTATCAAATTATAATTTTTATCACAGTAGTCTTAATTAATCTTTTGACATTTCAATTGATTCACATACATTTGTCAGAAAATATTCTGACAAAAATCCTCTTTTTTAAAATATTAAGATTTTTCTCTGATGTTAAAAATAAAATATGCAAGAATAAAAAGATATTGAATTATTGTAATTAAAAAGGAATTTGACTTAGAACACAATTGCTAACTACCCATTAATTAAGAAATGCTTTTGGTGACGCATTAAACTGAAAAATAATAAAAATAATTTAATACTATTGCATAATTCCTTTAGTCACAAAATCAGTATCTTTAGATAGTCATTTGTTAAAAAATATCAACAGAACGGATTTGCCTTCCTTAATTATTGTTGGGGATCAACTTTCCAGCCTTATCTAACAGCTCGAATCCAACCGCTACCATTAGAGCATGGTTCTAGGGGATCTATTCTCACACCAACAACCTTCTCGAAAGTTATGTCGTTCTTGGAGAACACACTGATGGAAAATAAAAACTAACCCAAGAATATAGAGAATTGCAGGTAGTAAACATTTTATCTTTTCTTCGATTTCTTTATTTGGTATAAGAGTAACTTATAAGTAGTTTAAATCATTAGTGGGAGAGAATTAGTGTTAGGAGTAACTTATTAGTTGTTTAGAAAAATGTGTGGGATAATTCATTTACAAACTGTTGTCGAACAGTTATCCATATTAACGACTGGATATAGTTGTTTTTACGACAGAGGTACTATCCCTTCGATAATGATAAGTAAAAATTTTATTAGTGACCACAAGTTTTTTTGGTTGTTGTGTATATATTTATCACGATTAATTTCATTTGCCTTTGTTAAATAGTGGTCGCTAAAGATCTAATTTCTTGTATTGTTGATAACTAATTTAGTCATTCCTAATTATAGTGAAAATAATTAGTTTATTTGAAATTGCGTTGATTTCTAGTGAAGTTGAGCAAAAAAGGCTCATGTTACAGTGAATTAAAATGAACATTATGCTTAAAAATGAAAATGTTGCTTTTTACTTGTTTTGAGTTATGTTATGCATTTTGGTATATTGCGTCCTCATGAATGGTATTGAGCATAATGATATGTATTGAAGAAAGCTTTGGCATAATTAATAAGCAGGAAATGAATGTTGAACTCATATGAGTTGAAAAAGATGGTTTTGAGTTGTATTGTGAAAAAGGTAACGTAGTGATGTTGATTTTGATTGTGACCCATATTTTGATATGTTGATGTTGGTTGAGCTGCTAATCTTGAGTCTATTTCTTCATTTTAAAGAATTTTAGTGTTATTCAGGGACGAATGTTACTAAGGGGGAATAATGTAATACTCCAAAAGTGTAAAGCCTAATCTGGAGACTAACATGAGAGTTGAAGAGTTGTAACATTGTTTTAAGCTCAAATATAATGTATATAAGTCATTTAGGAAGTTTTAGAGTCAACACGTCAACGAACGTCCATGACGTCCGAAAACTAGTTCAAGAGGTGCGAGCGTGCCTTATCCTATTAGAGTTAGTTTATAGTCGAAATGCCCGGCTACGACTCCCCAAGGAACAATCAAGGGCCCTTGAGAAGGACCCTTGCAAATGTGGCTAAAAGCTTTAAATAGACAATGTTCACAAACGTGGCCCATCAACGAGGCGTGGTCCAATCGACGGGATGTCGATGGCAACCGTCGATGGACACTTAGCCATTTTTTGTCCTTTTGGACAACTCTTCGAAAAACGATGGACCAACAACATTGTTCGTCCTATGTTGGTCGATTGACCTACGACCCGTTGGCCGTGGTCTCGTCTGTCAAGCCACTGTTTTGCTGCACATTATTAGGTCAGTGAAATTAATTAATTAGGTGGTTAGTTAATTAGTTAGGGGGTGAGGAAGGTATAATTAAGTTTGTTAATGACCTATATAAATACCCTAACCTAATTAAACTATCCCAACCCTCATAATTCCCAAAAACACAATTGCTTTTCATTCTCTCTTATTTCTCTCTCCCAAAAATACCCATTGAAGACCAAGCAAAGGAGGGTTCTAAGGCTAGTTTCTCCGTCAATCTTCATCAATTAGTGAGGTGTGAGATTCCTTTCACCTTTGGGATCTAATTTCCCAAAGGGTTACTCGAAATTGATTCCAAAGGTATGAAATTTATGTGGGTTTACTTCTAATACGAAATTGATCTTGTGAATTGATTTGATTATGATTCCTTTTTGTTATTATGATTTGATTAACATGTATTATTATTACATTATAATAATTCTTGATGTATTGACCTAATTTGTGGAAGATGACCTTGTCCCATTAACATTAGGTTGTGATCCTGAATTGAATTATATAGTATTGATACAATTGGCTTTGTTAGTGTATGAGATACCGTCCTATATCGTTATTATGCAAATTATGAGATTGTGCTATATTTTATCCAATTATGCTAGTTATTGAGTAAATGACCTAGGAATTGAAGTAGATTATGAACTTGACCTAAGTCTCTAACTCTAAACTATGAACTAGTGGTGAATTGTTGTGTAGTTATTCAATTGACTTTACTATGATGTTAGTTATTATGGTGTGATGATATTAGACCCATTGTTGGGTTGAATTGTGTGATTGATGGTAAAACCTTGATGATTGCTTATGAAGGAAATTAGGGTATGTCTTGTGATCTCAATTGTTTACTTCAACTATGATTACTTCTGATTAACTCATGATGTTATATTGCAATACACCTAATACTAAGACTGATAGTGTTGGTATGATGTTGAATTGAAATGTCTTGAACTACGGTTTATGAGTCTTTGGCTAACATGTAAATGTTATAAGAATGGTGATCACTTACAAATGTACCTTATCATGATATTTTTATGTAAATGTGTTATCCTCACATGTATGGATTTTAATGAAAGGACAATACTCGTGCAATTCTTATTGATCCGCATTCACCATGTTGGGTAGGTCCTCACAGCTTCGAGGAAAATGCCATGTTCTAGCTTTGGACATTTCTTAGTCTTGAAGAAAATATGTTTATTTCCTTTCACTTGTGTATTATAGATTTTATATCCTATATGTGACTCTTATTGTATTGATGTATGGGCTATGCCCAATTGTCATACTCATGTTTAGATGTTAAGATATGAGACATCCAGTTTTAGCACTATATTATATCTTATATATATATATATATATGTGTGTGTGTGTGTGTGTGTGTGTGTGTGTGTGTGCATGTGTGCGCGCGCGCAATAAAAGTAGAAGACTATGCAAATCGTCTTATACGAATGGTCTATGTGTACTCGATATGAATATATATTATGTGTATGAGAGAGGTCTATGTAAGCATCATCATAGATAGAAGAAAAGTTTTTTTCTACATTTTTAACATATGAATGTAATGATGTAAGCTAAAAGGCTAGTCTTAGTCCTCTCTGAGGAAGACGAGGCCTGTTAAGTCTAGGGGGTGTTCCCCGATTTGACAATTCCTCCACTGAACAAGTAGATTTTACGGGGATAAAGTGGGAAGATTTCGTCAACGTGTCCACAATAACCCATATTGAGTCATTTTACCTCCGGTTTAAGGAAACCTAACAATGAAGTACGTATTAATATCCTCCCTACTTCAAAGTAGGCACATTAATTAGTTAAGTCAAACCACCCAAGTTTTGATTCTTGACTTAACTTGTTTGCAGTTTGGCCACCTAGCAACCAATTCTGCTATGTCCCTCTTCAAACCATCCCAATAATTGACCTCTCTGAGATCACGGACATTTTGTTGTCACCCGGATGAATAGTTTATCGCGAACCATGAGATTCTTCCAAAATTCTTTGAATCAAATCATCAATATCTGGTACAAACAACGTACCTTGGTACCTAAGAACACCATCCACCCTTTTGAGAATGACTCATTTAGCTTACTAAGCACTGACTCCGTCAATTCCATCAATAAAGCATCTAGGTGTTGCTTATACTTCACCTCAACCACTAATGATGATTTTGTGTTATGATGAAAAATCTAACCTCCAATTGAAGATTCTTCCAACTAAACACCCAACCAAGCCAATATATGAACCTCTTTCACAAGCTCTTTCTTATCATCGGGGACATGTGCTACAATACCCGTAGTCATTCCTCTTTAGGCATCCTCCACAACATTTACCTTTCTTGGGTGGTAGAGGACACTCATGTCATTGTCCTTCAAAAGTTCCAACCACCTGTTTTGTCAGTGATTCAACTCCTTTTGAGTAAAGGCATATTCAAGACTCTTGTGGTCGGTAAATACGTCTACATGTACCTCATAGAGATAGTCCCTCCCTATTATCAAAGAAAATACCACGGCCGCTAATTTAAGATAATGAATTGGATAATTGTTCTCATGCACCATGATTTTAATAGAGGTAACAAGCTATCACCTTACCATGTTTCATGAGGAAAAATCCCAAACCTACTTGGGAAGCATCACAATACACTACAAAACCCTTGGTACCCTCTAGTAAAGTGAACACCAAAGTAGAGTAAACTTATCTTTCAAGTTTTGGACGCTTCGCTCACAAGCCTCCGACCACTCAAACTTTACCTTCTTTTGTGTTAGTGTTGTCAAAAAAGAATCAATAGATGCGAACCCATCAACTAAAATTCTATAATACCTGGTTAAACCCAAGAAGCTTTGAATATATTTTAGAGCAAAAGGTCTTGTCCAATTCTTAACCGCTTCCGTTTTCTTTTGATAGACCTCTATTGTATTTTGATACTTCCCACAAATTCTTAACCTCTTGTATGACAAGGAAATGCAACTAATCTCAACTAAAATTCACAATTTCTATATTTGGAAAAGCATTGATGTTCCTTATTGATTTGCAATGCCACCCTTAAATGTCCCATATGCTCATCCTCGCTCTTAAGATATACCAAGATATCATCAATAAATATAATTACATAATAATCAAGGTAATTCTGAAACACCATATTTATGAGATCCATAAAATCCGCCAGAGCATTAGTCAACCCAAAATACGTGACTCGAAACTCATAATGACCCTATCTAGTTCAGAAAGCCGTTTTGGGAATGTCTTCACCTCTCAACTAAGTTGGATACTTAGGGTGAGAGGATACTTATAATTTATAGTGTCCTTGTTCAATTTACAGAAGTCAATACACATTATAAGAGACCCATCCTTAATTTTCACAAACAAACTGACGCAACCCATGGAGAAATCGTAGGTTGAATGAAACCTTTTTCTAATAAGTCTTTAAGTTGAGTCTTAAAATCTTTCATTTTGGTCGGAGACATCCGATAAGGTGGAATTGAAATGGGGTCCGTATTTGGCAATAAGTCAATATTGAAGTCCATTTTCCATTTGGGAGGAATGTTGAGCAAGTCATCAGGAAATACTTCCATAAAATCCTTCACTGCGGGGACCCACTCTAAAGGAAGGATTTAAGAGTCTATGTCTTTGAACTTGACAATATGGTAGATACATCCCCTAGAGAACATTTTACTAGCATTTAGACACAAAATAATTTGACCTCTAGGGAATGAGTTTCCCCCCTTCCACTTTATGATGGTTTCATTTGCAAAATATAACTTAACTACACTTGTTGTACAATCTATGAGAAAAACGAACATGCAACTTATACATTCCCAAAGTGACATCAAAATCAACCATACCAAATTCTACTAAAACAATATGAGTAATCTATTGGCCAACATCATAAGACAATTCCTATAGACTTTTTAAGCAATAATCGAGAAACCCACAGGGGCAGTAACCAAAAACGGTTCAATTAATATATCAGACAATATTCAAACTTTTTGGCCACTTAAGGAGTCACAGAAGATAATGTGGAACCGGTATGAAGTAAAGAATAGACATTAATGGAAAAGACTTGTAACATATCGATAACAACATTGGGAAACTTCTCTTTATCACCCCTACATCGGGGAGCATAGAAGAAGTTCATTTTTGGAGCATCAGAATTAGGACTGCTTGTTTGAACTTGGATACTCCCCTTCTCTTGACCCCTCACATAAGTACAATCCTAACCTTATGGACACTCTTTCCACACCCAAAACAATTATCCATCCGGACTAGACAGTCACCCATATGATTATTACCACACTTTCCACAAGAAGGTTTCTTACTTGGTAAATTTTCCCCTCTTCCCTTTAGGGAATTAAGATTAGATACCCTATCATCACAATCCATGGGTAATTTAAAAGTTACTTGGTTTGAGATTCTCTTCTTGAACATAGGTTTGTCTTGATTTTTCAACATACCCGTAGAAGAATCACTTTCATAAGTCTTTACCCTCTTAGCATCCCTATTCTTCCTCCTTAGCCTACTCTTTTCAACTTTTTGAGCATGCACAATCAAAAGAGAAATATCCATATCCACATGAAGCATAGCAACACAATATTTTTCTACAAATCATCAGACACTCCAGTCACAAAACGACCTATTTCATCCCTTGGTTAGACACCAAGAAAGTGGAATACTTAGACAATTTAGTGAATCTAGCACACTCATACCTCCTTGATGAAGGTTGATAAATTCTTCCACTTTAGCGTCCCAAATATCCATTTTAATGAACATTTAAAGAAAGGCCTTCTTAAAGATTTCCCAATTCACGAGACCCTCTATTAAAGCCCAATTATCTCTCCATTGAGTATAACAAGTTTGAGCCATATCCTGGAGTTGATAAGCGGCTAGCTCGACTTTTTTAATTGAACACAACCAGCTAAAAAATAAGATATCATTGACCGCATGAAGGATGTGTTGGTGGTCTTCACAAACCATAGACCCAAAGAACGTAGGAGTATTAATCCTAGTGGAGTCTTTCAAATGAGAAGCCATGGTAATATAATTTTGGTGCACACGGGGTCCAACTTCCCTATTTGCATGAGCCGTCATATCTTGGACTTGAGTAGTTACGCCTTGTGCTTGAGTAGTCATAGATTGAGTCAAAGTTAGAAAATCCGAATTTATCTCTCCATCAATCATAGCCGGAGGCTTTACAAGATATTGGCCACCAAAAGAAACTTGTTCTTCAGGATTAGCTTGATTGTCTTGTGGAGGGGCTTGGTTATCTTGGGTTGGATCTCCCGCATTAGCAAGTACTTTTTGAACCCTTCTTGCGGTTTCCCTTCTAGTAGTCATAGCTTATAACTATAATAAGAGAGTTAGATGAAAAATGACACATAGAGTTAAGACTCTTATGGCACGACATAAGATTACCTAGAAGATGAGAATTTCGTAAGCATCACATAGCCTCTCATTCATAAATGTGACGAGCTTTACAGTTATGAACAAGACTCTACATACACGTGGTTTAGTGAGACATCAATACTAAGGATACTTAACCTCATGATCTAATACCAAGTTTTTAATGACCAGTAAGCACCCCCTCGACATAACCGGTGTCCTCGTCATCAGATAGGGCATAGACTAGCCCTTATCATTCGTCATTACATGTCATAGGGAGTTTACATACACACCTTTTTAGGATGTAACATAGACTTATCGTTTAGCATTAAAAAATCATTTAAGAGTCTAAAATCTTGTATCACATATAAACAATCTAAAGAGTATTACAAAGTTGGATATAATACCGTATGCAAGTAGAATATGCCATAATAGGTTTATATCAATAGTCTTCAGAATTAAGGAAAGCAACAATTGTCTTTAGAGAAAACAATCCTACTAGTTAGACAATGGCACCATACTTGAACATTGAGGACTCACAAATAGCATGGGGGGAATGTCCAAGTGTTCTTGCAAATGGCCTCTAAGCACCTCAACGGCCCGAACCTACATATTAGTAGAAAAATAAAGAATATGGGTTAGAACATCCACTTGTAGTAAGTATAGAAACATATTCACATAAAACCATTTGAAGACATCCATGAAAGGGACCATTTCTTTAGAAAAATTCTAAGTCATTTGGAATGACTTTATGCACATAGAAGAAAGCATATACAAGTCAAGAATCACACCAACAAAAGACATGTTCACAACTAAGTCATCCTAGAATTTCATATTCATTAGTTCATATCATAAACATACAAGACTCTTACTAATAATCCCTTCCCAAGCCTCCTAGTGCAATGTTCATGTGAATCCCAATAACCCCATATAATATGGTAAATAAGAAAAGGGACCATAAGTAATTCCTTGAATGATATAAATACCAGCATGTGTTGTAATCATCATATAAATCAATTTAAACTAATATCATGTTCATCAACTAAAGCCAACATCATATAAAAGCAACATCACATAGAACCAACATATATATATATTTCATGATATCATAAGTACATAATAACATAATAACAACCTTCTACGACTCCACTCAAGGGCAACTTGTGCAATGTACACATAGAGTCCCATACCCCTACCTACATTAAGTGGAACCCTTTAAGCCACCCTAGTTAGTGATTATCTTCATTCCAACATTCAATCATTTTACTTTTGAGAACAATCGCCTTAACCTATAATAGACCATGTGAGCCAAAAATTGAATCCGGTGTTATGAAACTCTACACCGAAAAAGGATGCTCTACTTGCAAAGGTAGAACCAAAAAATGAAGATGGATTTATAGATGGATCCACTAACTAGTATTCCTATGGAGACAATATTGTTACGAACCAAAATATCCCCTAGGCATAACCGGCGTCGTCCTTCTTTGTGAGGACTAAGACAAGCCCTTAGCATTCGTCCTAACACATCATAGGTAAGAAAATATGGAAAAATTATAACTTTTTCTTATATATCAAGAATGTTTTTACACAGACCTCTACATAGGAAACATGCATAGGCTTCTCGCATAAACAACATACATAATATAGAATGTAGTCTAATACTTTATGTAACATAAAACCATCTATAAAGTGAATCATAATCGTTTGGGCATAGCCCTTAGGCTATTACAATATGCCAATATAGGCTACAATGAATGTTTCAACATGAGTATGGAATCTCAAAACATAGACAAGACTAATAAGGCTTTATGAGTGGCTTTATCCTCAGAACTCATAAGGAATAACCAATGACTTAGGAAAGAGCCAACTTTTCTTCTTCAATGACAAAGAATCTCCTCAATGGCCTGAACCTTAAATTTTTGGGAAAAAAAGAGAGAAAATATGGGTTAGTACAAACCACATGAACTAAGTATGGCTCCTATGCACAAGATAATCAATGCATGAGAAAAGGACAATTTAGTCAAAATTATACTTTTTATAAGTTTAACTCAACACACATATATCAAAAGCATAATAAGTCAATTAAACATATTATTAACCCAACACATAGATCACTCAAGCAATACTTGTGCAATGCAAAAGATAGAACCACATAATCCCATCTAAGGATAAATATCACATTAAGCAACCCACTTCATACTTTCAAAATATTCTCATAATTCATCATAACATAATTAATACATAAATATTACTCATAGCTTATAAACATAATCATAATCATAGTAATAAAAATAAAAAGAACACTACTAGCACCATCCCTTAGGAACCTACTTGTGCATTGAGTAACAGAAGTCTCATATCCTCCCTTACTTTATGTAGAAGCCGTCAAGACAATCCTAATAAGAGTTCACATACTTAAATTATTTATTTGCTTTTACATTAGGTAAAGAAGTGTAATAAACGACATGAGACCATCTGAGCTACATGCAATCCGGTGTTTTACTCCCACACAAAAAAAGACAATTAACACTATCCTAAGATGTAACCATTCGTACATAGATATCTTGGTGAATCCACTAAGCTTGAGTCCTATCTGGTCACATAGTTAAGGGTCAAGGATATTGTTTTTAGAAGTCTTGAATTATTAATGTGAAGGTCTCCATCTCATTAAACAACACATAATTAGGGAATCCGGACTTACTAGCGTGAGGAACCCATGAGGGAGATGGGACTTACTAACATGAGACCTCTATCTCATTAACATTCCCTTTCGGTTGTAAGCAATTATTACCTTTAGTAATCATCTTCTTACATCATATAAGTTCATATTAGTCTCTTATAGACCCTTGGGTAAACCTCTTATCATAATAGATGATAGGTGATCAGAAGTGAGAACTATCCTTTCACTTTAGACACAACATTATAGTCATGAGAAACTAAAGTAAATCATATAATGATCACATCATAGCATAATTTCATTTTTCATAGCCAATTCATAGATCTAGGTTAGGGATGAGGGATCCTTGTAACCATCATGACAAAATCATAATTAGCTATAACAACATTATCACGTAAGTAGATTTCACCTTGCATAATTCAGATCAAAGGAGAATCAAAGTCATACCACATTGCCCTTCATGATTCTTGACCCTTCAACACCCAGGAATTCACAACCAACATATGTAAATAGGGAAATTAATGATGTATTAATCTTACTAAAATCAAAGTAAACAAGGGACATGTTCATCACCCTCAACAATTCACCTTAATCAATCAAAGAAATTAGGGATTTGGGGGAGCGACATGGGTCAAGAACACTCATACGAATTCATCAATTCATACTTATACAAAATCAATTCATCGTAACTCAGCACGGTTAACTCACAATTTTGTTTTAGAAAAAAGACCCATGTGAGGATAAAAAACCTTATTTTAGGGGATCTAGAAACCATCATTTGAAGGACCTCTTGAGGAAAGGATTCCCAAGAGTGAAAGAAATCACACCTTATTGATATAAAGTCCATGAAATTGGGTTGAAAAACTTGAAGGTTTTATCTTGTTCTTGAAGCTCTATGGTTCTTCAATTGAGTTTTGGAGAAAGAGAGAATTTGGGAGAGTGAGTGTTTTTTTAGTTCAACTTGTAGAACTTGATTTTGAGTGATAAAATTAACCTAAAACTGATCCTAAAACATTATATAGTCACCAATTAAATTACCCAAAAGACCCCTTACCTAAATTGGTTTATTTGTGCCGTCAAAACACCAAAAATATATATTTTATGATATCTAGGAAGTAGGTTTGCGTCGCGAGGCTAATTTCCCAATTTATTTTTTAGTTTTGAGCTGAGGCAGTAGGGTCCGTTTCAGCATCGCAAGTAAAATCCAATATCTCTACGTGATGGTTGCGCGTCGCACAACAACCACTAGAAATCTTCCTGCGCGCAACAACCTTTGAAACTTGCTCGCGCAAGTTCTAGTCCTCACCAAGGACCCTTCCGATGGTCCTTGAGGTGTTGTGACTGAATTTTTTTGCCCTCTATACTACACTGTACCTATTAAAATCCCTTTTTCTAGTTTTGGAATTCATATGACCCTCTGAAACATTCACCAAACAAAGTGACGTCAACTAGTTAAATTTTACTAGTTTCAAGACGTTAAGGATTTTCTTTAATTGTATTGCTCCAATACTTCTGAAACAAGTTATTTATACTTATTTATGTAAAAACCCATCATTACTCAACATATAAGTCTCTAGTATAAGTCGTGGGTATTTCAGGGTCTATACTCCCCCTTTAGGAACATTCGTAAGCTCAACTCATAGAATGCACTCTAAACCTTTTTATAGGATGAAAAGACTCAAGACTAGAAGATAACCAACCAACAATACAACAGAATGAGTCACAACTCATAGGATTAAATATAAGCTACTTTCGACACATAACATGGCATCAACAAGTTGAAACTTAATCCATAAATACTACTAACAAAATCTCAACTTTTCATATCACATAGGGAGGTGTACTTACTTCTCCATTTCTATGGAGATAAATATGAATCTTAAGAGTTGTCGTGTTACTTTCTTATCAACAGAACTTAAGTTATGCTCATTGTAAAATTCCGTGAACAATTATAGAACAAAACACACTCAAGTGAAATCCACATAATAAACATACTTCCTGGAAACACAAGAACTCAATTTAGACATGAATTTATACTATAATATGCACATATTTTGAAAAAACATAATAAGTTCAACATTATTCATAATAGTTATATAAAGAATTGTTAAACTTAATCTTGTGTAGGAGTACGGGAAAAAAATAGGGATAGATGTCAACCTCGGCTTCCCATAATGCACCCGCAAAAAGGTGGTCCCTCCATAGAACTTTTACGAAGTTAACCTCCTTATTCCTCTATTTTTTAACTTGGCGGTCCAACATCTCAATCGGGACGTCTTCATAATAAATATCTTCTTTTACCCTTAATCCTTCTAGACGAGGAATGGAAACCGAGTCCCTTTTACAGTTCTTGAGAATGGAAATGTAACAACCTGAAAATGACTATGCTAAGTAATGCCTAAGCGTACCTAGAATGAATGGATTAGACCGAATTCACACGGCTTGTTGCACGTAGAACTAGACCTAAGAGCCTATTCAATAGACAAGACAACCAACTTGGTGATTTAGTTGAGCTAGGAAAGGTGAAAAACCATGTAGGGTACTCGGATTGAAGAGATTCACCCGGCTGAGTTTTACCGGACTTAAAAGGGGTAATCTTAGGTTTGAAGGGTCTAGGGATAAAACGGTATTTTCCAAGATAGGGGTAGTATTGTAATTACCCTTAATAATCAATTAATTAATTTAAAGAGGAGGGGCATTTCGGCTAGGGATTGACCACAATTAACTTTTTTTACAGGTTAGGCTTCACCCAGGCTCGAGCCTTGGTGGAAGCAACATTTAGGTTGATTAATTGATGACTATAATACGATTTTGTAGGGTCATGGTGGTCATCTTGCTTAACCTTTAAAAAAATCATATTTTTAAACAATTAAGAGAAGTCCTCATTTGACTAAGTCTCAACCTAATCTCTTAATCCTATATTAACTCATTCTCACGCCTCTCTCTAGTCTCACCTTATTTACACGCTCAACTTTCTATAAAACAAAAGAATAGAACAAAAAGAATATAAAGTTCATCAAGAACATGAATTCTAAAACTCAAAAATCAAAATAAGCTTCAAAGCGAAAAGCAAAAACCAAGTTCTCTAAGGATTGTCCTAGTAATTTCGGTGGTGAGACGTTGGCTTAGTGGGGGGATTTTGGCATCATGTAAGAACACATTAAATGACTTCAGATATGGTTTTCTTCCCTCTTGATCCCTTTCCCAAGAGACCCTTAAGGTTCAGACTATTCACAATAAAAAACTAAGGTTGTCCCCATTGCATGCCCCTGTCATTAGATCTTTTGAAAGATTCAAGTATGTGTTTGTATGACTTCTTGTAGATGATTTTAGGGGTGTTTGTGATTACGTGTTTGAATGTGTATTCGGAATTATGGAGAAATGAAAGTAGTGTTTATGAAAATGTGTGATATGTTAACTTGTGGGTGCACGTGTATATTGTGATTTTGGTCTCGTCTTGAAGCATAGAAGTTGACATGTTAAATTGTTGTATTTTACGTGTATAATTATGTTAAAAACGTGATGTTCATATGAGTTCAAAGGTTCTAAACTGAATGAAAATTCTTCATTGAAAGTAACCTTGAAAATGCACTTAAAGATCTCCCTAAAAACTATTCTAAATGTCTTACGTGTGACTGAAAGAGGATGAGAACATTGACTGCAAAAAGGTGATTAATTACCTGAAAGTAACCATGAAAACTTACCTAAAGATGCACTAGACACTACAAATTTTTTCCCCCTAAATCTAACATTTAAAAGTTGAGAAAATGGACTGCAACAAAGGGTAAACAAATTTCCAGCATTCTGGAAATTTGTTTTCGGCAACTTACTGTTAAAAATGTTTCTTTTAAAAATTTGTTTTTAATGCATGAGGCAAGTGGGGATTGAACCCAAGACTTCACCGTATACAAGTTATAAAAAAACTATATAATAAAATATGGCAAGGGGGATACGAAATGGGGTAACTCTCAAGTAAACAGTTAGGAGAAAAATGAATGAAAATGAAATGGGGCGTGTGGGATTCGAACCCATAACCTCTTGGAAAAATGAAGGAGACACGAGAAAAATGTAATAATGGAATAATCAAAATGAGGTATGTGGGATTCGAACCCACAACCTCTTGGCCGAATGACAAAGTAAGGAGAAATGTAATTTAAAATAAAGCGAGGCTGTGGGGTTGGATCCCACACCCTCTTAGTCTAAACTAAGGGATTAAGTAAATAAAGAAAAATAAAAGAATATGGGCATGAGTATTCGATCTTGGGTCCCCCACGCTAAAATATTTAAGGCAAAAATAAAGAAAAGAAAGAAAGGAAGTGTAGGTGTGTGGAATTGTTCTCGGGTTCCCTAGCCAACAAGTTTATGTCAACGAAAATCATAAAGAAAAAAATATACTAAGTGTTATACAGGGGATTTGAAATAGGGTTCCCTTGCCCAATTCCGTATTGACACATAAGTCTTACATGATAAAATAATTAATGAATGCTGCCTATAGGAATCAAATTGAGTACTTGGCATACTTAAAGGATGCATAAGTCTTGTACCACATAATCTTAAGCAATATGAACAAATTATATAAACTATGAATGAATCCTCATGACTTGTGTTTGTGGACCATAAGTCCAGCATACGTTTATAAAGTAAGTGAACCTAAGATGTTATTTGATGAATGATGAGAACCTCGAAGGTTTAACTAAGAGTGTGAAACACACTAAAAGGCCATGTTCATTAGCATATGATGAAATGAACATTCACGTAAAAAGGGGTGGGTAATTATGAAGGGCAAGTGTGCTAAGACAAATAAATGTGGTGACAACATGATAAGACGCTAATGTGAAATATGACAGCAATCTCAAATGAGCCTAAATAAATGTTACCAAATTATACTCACCTTTGAGAGTGTAAAGTTAATGAAGAGACAAGTCTCTATGAACACTCTAATGAAAGTATTAAAGTTAATGCATACTTAATACTGATGATGATATGAGAAATCATCTAATGAGAAATGATGCCCTCATGCTAGAAGCCAGCTTCTATAATGTATGACATCAATGTAATGGAACTTTACACTAAGCACCGATAGGCTGGATATGAGTAGTGATTCCTTCTTTTGGGAAGGCAGAGGTTCGTCTAATTCTCATGATATTATACTGTCCGTCCAGACAGGTATGTGTCTCTTTATATCTCCTAGTTTTTGAACCTATGCAGCCAACATAGGGATCTAGTAGGGTTCAATCCCCTGTATACGCTAGCATGTTTTAGTTTTCACTTTGGCCGGTGATTCCACCTCTTTTCGGTGTGAGGTAGACACAGGATTATGGAGCTCACATGATCTATGTCGGTTAAAGTTAAAGTTCCCAAAGAAAGAATGAGGCCAACCTCATGTAATGCACACAATGAAATGAATGATACCAAAGGTGTTTGGTTAGGATAATCAAGAGGTAAACTAGACTTATGTAATGACACTAGTTCATTCTTAGTCAAAGCACAGTGGACCCAATGAGAGTCTTAAACTACATTCTAGGTATAGCTGGTGTTTGCACTAGTCTATGAATGAAAAGAAATAAAGTACTTAGGAATGAATGTAGCAGTATCTGTGTTTGCTAAAGAGGACTCCCTAGTTGAGGTCCCATATGTTGAGCCCTCATTTTGGGAAGTCCTAATGTTAAGACAATGATTCCAAGGTGTTATGACATATGAACGAATGAAATGAAATATGATACGTGCTATATGCAATAATATTATGTGTTGTGTGCAATATGATACGTATGATGATGCATGTTACTCTCATGGCATGACTTTCCTAATCCGATTTTTGCAAGTCCATAGACTTGACTTTCCATAACTCATATCGTTAGGAGAAAGATTTTCTAAATGATGCATTTTTGTGGTGTGTGCTTGTATATACCCATACTCAGTACAAGTATGTACTAATTCCATACATTTATCTACTTTTAGGTGTAGGTACAAGTGGACGTTAGAGCTTACGAATCTACGCAATGTTATCTGTACGTGGAACTTTCATGCAAATTTGGTAGAACCTCATGATTTCAAGGATGATTACTGGTCTATTCTAGCGTAGACGTGGGCATGAGATAGTGTATTATGTTCCACTAGAGTTTCTTTCAGATTTACTTTCAAACATTGTTTTGGTGCCATTTTGGAAACTCTATATTTATGATTATAACTTTCATTTGATTTTTTGAATTTAGCTGGTTGTTGGGCACGCTTATGAGTTTATGTAGATAGTATTATACGAGTTCAATATTTTCTAATATAAAGTTAAAGTAAACAAAAGTTCAAATTTTCTGCTAAAATTAACCTAGATGAAGTAACGATGATGTATGTAGGCTTGTCTGCGACCTTTGAGAGGTCAACGACGCCGATATCATTTGCGGTCTAAATTTTGGTCATGGCAAAGTTGTTATAAGATCATTAGGTTAAATTCCAAGGATAATATGTTTGCATCAACCACATTGAGTAGTTTCTAAGTTACGGTAGTGAAGTGCACCACTATCATGAATTAGAGATTGCATGATGCGTAGAAAAGTTTCCCTTCTTCTGATCTTATCGTGCTTTCCCTAATGTGTGATTTCTTGGTATTATGAGCGTATCTAACATTAATTCTTATTTTTAATAAAAAAGTAACACAAGGGGGAGCACAGGTCGGTGAAGAGTAGGAACAACTGTTGGGGGCAACAAAGTTTCACCCCAGGCTCAAGGTGCTGGAGTGGCCATGCCAGTTAACCCAGTTAGGTTGACTGATGATGAGGTGAGGACAACTTTGGAACAGATGGATCAAGCTATCATTTTCCAGGCTCAACTTAAGAAGGCCCAGTCCAATAGACAGGGGGTTCAGTGGGAGAGCCCACCAGCCCACAATGTGGCAAATAGGTTGCAAGATTTTACAAGCATGAATCCTCCAATTTTTACAAAAACCAATACTAGAGAGGATCCTTAGGAGTTTATAGAGGAGGTCTAGAAGATTATATTGGTGATGGGGGCCATGGAGATTGATAAGGTTTAGCAAGACTCGTACCAGTTGAAGGATGTTGCACAGGCTTGGTGCGGTATGTGGAAGGATAGCAGGGCATTGGGCGGAGGTCTGATCACATGACAGCTGTTTAAGACAGCTTTTGTGGAGAGGTTATTCCCCAGAGAGACTATATGGTCTAAGGTTGAGGAGTTCATCAACCATAGGCAGGACTCTATGAATTTCAGGAAGTATTCCCTGAATTTAATTAAATTGTCAAGGTATGCCACTTATTTTGTGTCAAACCAGCAGGGATGTCATGAGCAAGTCCTTAAAGGGATCCGAGAGGAATTGCAGGAATGTCGGGATGTGATGCTTCATGATAACATGGACTTGTCAAGGCTAATGGTGCATGTCCAGTAGGTCGAGGAGACTAGGAAGAAGAGGAGAGTCTGTTAGATCAGGAGGCCTAACCCTTTTGATCTGACAGGCTCCAGAAGAAGTGGTTACAAGGGCTCTTTTGGAGTTCGTGATCTGCCCAGATTTAAGAAGGGGCATCAGAGTTTAGGGAACTCTAACTCTCAAAGGAGTTAAAACAACCAGTGGAGGCAGACTCAAGCAAAACAAGGTAAATGGAGGTGATGTGGGAAAGTGTTGGCTGTATTCACAGTGGAGAGTGCAGATTAGGCCTAAATGCTTGTTTCGGTTGCAGAAAGAGTGGACACGTGGCCAAGGGCTGTAAAAAGAATAGGGGTCAGACTGGAGTTAATTCTCATCCTAGGCCTAATCCCCAGAATGCTACTGCAGATGAGCCTCCTAACAGGAAAAAATTCTACACCTTGAAGGGCAGGGAGGAGCTGGAGAAGTATGTTGATGTGGTCACAGGTATGCTGCAAGTTTTCTCAACCTCTATTAATGCTTTACTTGATCCGGATTCGCATGATCCTATTGTAGTTAGTTTTCCCTTGAGAGAAAATGTGAGAACTGATAGGGTTCATAAAGACCGCCAAATAGTAGTATGTGGTAAGACTATGTGTGCAGACCTTGTTGAGTTACCCATGAATGAATTCGATATTATACTTGGTATGGACTGGCTCCATAAATGTTATGCCTTCATGGATTTTCGAAGTAGGATTATGAGTTTTCGTTTCCCTAATGAATTAGAGCTGGTCTGGGAGGGGTACAATTCAAGTCGTTCAAGTCCCTTGATTTCTAAACTAAAAGCTATTAAAATGATGTCCAAGGGATTGTTATGTCATCTTGTGAGTGTCAATGATCTAGATCATGAAATTCCTTACATAGACTCTGTGTCTGTAGTGAATGAGTTCCGAGATTTTCCCCTAATGATATGCCTAAAGTCCCTCCCCCTCGAGAGATTAATTTTGTATCGACCTAGATCCCGATACCAAACTATATTCAATTCCTTCCTACAGAATGGCTCCAGCTGAACATAAAGAGTTGAAGTTGCAGATAAAAGATCTCAAAGAGAAAGGGCTTCATCCAGCAAAGCATATCCCCTTGGGGCTCTCCAGTGTTGTTTGTGAAGGATGGAACCCTTAGAATGTGTATTTATTATCGGCATCTCAACAAAGTCACTGTAAAGAATAGTTATCCACTTCCCAAAATAGATGAGTTATTCGATCAGCTCCAAGGGTGTAGTTTCTTCTTGAAGATTGATCTTTGTTTGGGTATTATTAACTCAGGGTTAGGGATGAAGATATCTGAAAGACAACTTTTCTTATGTGTTATGGTCATTATGATTTCTTAGTCATGTCATTTGGTCTCATTAATGCACCAGCTACATTTATGAACCTCATGAACCAAGTATTTCGTGACTACCTTGATTCTTCGTCATAGTATTCATTGATGACATCCTCATCTACTCTAAGACTAAGGAAGAGCATGAACAACATTTGAGACTAACCTTGCAGGTACTTAGACAACATCAGTTGTATGCAAAAATCAGCAAGTGTGAATTCTGGCTTAGATCAATGACCTTCATGGGTCATGTTGTGTCCGATCAGGGCGTGCAGGTGGACCCCATGAAGACTAAGGCTGTTAAGAACTGGCCAAGACCTCTTACTCCCACCGATATCTATGGCTTCTGGGATTGGCTGGTTACTACTGCAGGTTTGTGGAGGGTTTTTCCTTCCATTGCTGACCCATAGATAGCTTTGACTATGAAGAAAGCCAAGTTCGAATGGGCGGAGACTTGTGAGGAGAATTTACAGTAGCTAAAGGACAGACTCACTTCAGCCCCAGTGCTTACGTTAACTAAATGTAGTGAGAATTACACTGTTTATTGTGATGCATAAGGGTTGGTTTGGGTTGTTTTCTTATGGAGTTTGGTAAGGTGATAGCCTATGCATCAAAACCATTGAAGGTTTATGAGAAGAATTATCCTACTCATGAGCTGGAGTTAGCAGCTGTAGTGTTAGGATTGAATCTGTGGAGGCATTACTTGTACGGAGTGCACGTGGATATGTTCAAAAACCACAAGAGTCTTCAATACGTGTTCACACACACAAAGTTGAATTTACGTTAGCGGAGATGTTTGGAGCGGTTGAATGACTATGATATGGGAGTCCACTACCATCCAGGTAAAGCAAATATTGTATTTGATGATTTCAGTAGGTTGAGCATGGGGAGTACATCCCACATTGACGATAGGAACAAGGAATATGTGAAGGATGTACGCATACTGTCCACACTAGGTGTGCGGTTGATGGATTCTACTTGCGAGGGTGTTTCAGTTCATCCTAGTTCAGAATCATCCTTTGTAGTTGAAGTCAAGAAGGGTCAGTATCTTGATCCTGATTTAATAAAGTTTAAGGACTCAATGCTGATAAGGATGAATGAGTCCTTTCCTTTGGGAGGTGACGACATACTTAGCTACCAGGACAGGCTGTGTGTACCAGATGTGGATGATTTGCGGACCAAAATTGTTGCAGAGGCCTATGGTTCTAGGCATTCGATATATCCAGATTCCACCAAGATGTATCATGACCTTAAGCATATCTATTGGTGGGATGGAATGAAGAAGGACATTGTTGAGTATGTGGCCAAGTGTCGTAATTGTCAGCAATTTAAAACGGAGCACCTTAAGCATGGTGGTCTCACTTAGATGATTGAGGTTCCACTTGGAAGTGGGAGGCCATTAACATGGACGTCGTGGTTGGTGTTTCTAGGACTAGGAAACAACATGACTACATATAGTTATTGTGGACAAGATTATTAAGTCTACCCACTTTATCCATATGAATTCTACTTACAGGGCCGAGGAGTATGCGAGTCTCTACATTTATGAGATTGTGAGGTGTCATGGGATTCATTTTTCTATCATTTCAGATAGAGGGGCTCTGTTCACTTTACATTCTTGAGATCATTCCAAACAAGCTTAGGCACACACGTAAAACTCAGTACTTCCTTCCATCCTAAGATAGATAGGAAGACAGAGCGCACCATTCAGACATTAGAGGACATGTTGATGGCATGCGTGATCCTTCAGAGGTTGTTGGGACGACCATCTGCCATGGTAGATTTCTCATATAATAATAGCTATCACTCCAGTATTGGGATGGCACCGGTTGAGGCACTGTATGATAGGAGGTGCAGGTCTCTACTTTGGTGGTTCATTCATGAGGCCTTAGAGAAGGTTAGAGTTATAAGGGACTCGTTGGCTATTGCTTTCAGTCGGCAGAATTCTTATGCAGATAACAGGAAGCGGCCCTTGGAGTTTGATGTTTGTGACCAAGTATACTTGAAGATATCCCTTATGAAGTGGATAATGAGGTTTAACAGGAAGGGGAAGTTGATTTCGAGGTACGTCGGTCCATACTAGATTCTAGAACGTGTGGGCGAGGTGGCCTATGAGTTGGGGTTGCCTGCGGAGCTAGCTTCTGTTCATCCAGTCTTTCATGTCTCTGTGTTAAAGAAGTGGCTTGGTGATGCAGCATCTATTTTGCCTGTTGAAGGTTTGGGGGTTGACGAAGATTTCTCCTATGAGGAAGTTCCTGTTAAGATTTTAGACATTCAAGTAAAGCGGCTGAGAAACAAGGAGGCTGCTTCAATGAACGTATTGTGGAGGAACCATCTTGTTGAGGGTGCTACATTGGAGGCCGAGGCTGATATGAGATCCCGCTATTCTCATCTTTTCAGCTCTTGAGGTTAAACTCCTTACACTTCAGTCTAAGTCTCCTTGTCTCCTCCGATCATTGTTGATATTGCTTGATTGTTAAAAGTATTTATGTTATTATATGACTGGCATTGTACGATATAACTAGAAGTGTCTTTCAGGGACGAATGTTCCTTAGGGAGGGATAACGTAATAACCTAAAAATGACTATGCTAAGTAATGCTTAAACGTACCTAAAATGCATGGATTAGACTGAGTTCACACGAGTTGTTACACTTAGAACCCGACCTCAGAACCTATTCAAAAGCAAAATAAGCTTCAAAACGAAAAGCAAAATCCAAGTTCTCAACGGATTGTGCTTGTGATTTAGGAGGTGAGACGTTGGCTTAGTGGGGGAATTTTGGCAACACGTAAGAACATTTTGAACGACTTCAAGTATGGGTTTTTTTCCCTCTTGGTCCCTTTCCCAAGAGACCCCTAAGGTTCAGACTATTCACAATCAAAAACTAAGGTTGTCCCCATTGCATGCCCCTGTCATTAGATCCTTTAAAAGATTTATGTATGTGTTAGTATGACTTTTGGTAGATGAATTTAGGGATATTTCTGATTACTTGTTTGAATGTGCATTCGGAATTATGTAGAAATGAAAGAAGTTTTTCCAAAAATGTGTGATATGTTAACTTGTGGGTGCACGTGTGTACTCCAATTTTGGTATCGATTTGAAGCATGGAATTTGACATATAAAATTGTTGTATTTAACGTGTATGAATATGTTAAAAAAATGATGTTCATATCAGTTCAAAGTTTCTAAATTTAATGAAAATTCTTGATTGAAAATAACCTTGAAAATGCACTTAAAGATCTCCCTAAAAACAACTCAAAATGTCATAATGTTTAACTGAAAGAATTTGAGAAAATGGACTGCAAAAAAGTGATTAATTTCACGAAAGTAACCATCAAAACTCACCTAAAGATGCATTAGATGGTACACGAACATTTGTCCTAAATCTAACATTTAAAAGTTGAGAAAATAGATTGCAAAATGGGTGAAAAAATTTCCATCATTCTTGAAATTTATTTTCGGCAGCTTACTGTAAAAAGTTGCTTTTAAAAATATTTTTTTAATGCATGAGGTCAGTGGGGATTGAACCCAAAACCTCCCCATATGCAAGTTATAAATAAATTAAATAATAAAATGGGTAAGGGGGATTCAAAATGGGGTAAAAAACAAGTGAAAAGTTAGGAGAAAAATGAAAGAAATTGATAGGGCATTATGGGTTCGAACCCACAACCTCTTGGACAGATGATACAGAGAGGAGAAAAATGTAATAAAAAAATAATCAAAATGAGGTATGTGGGATTCAAACCCACAACCTCTTGGCCGAATGAGAAAGTAAGGAGAAATGGAATTTAAAATAAAATGAGGCTGTGGGGGTTGGATCCCATACCCTCTTAGTCTAAACGAAGGGATTAAGTAAATAAAGAAAAAAAAAGAATGTGGGCGTGGGTATTCGATCTTGGGTCCCCCACGTCAAAATATTTAAGGCAAAAATAAATAAAAGAAAGAAAGGAAGTATAGGTGTGGGGAATTGATCTCGGGTTCCCTAGGCAAGAAGTTTATGTCAACGAAAATCATAAAGAAAAAAATTTACTAAGTGTTATACAAGGGATTTGAAATAGTGTTCCCTTTCCCAATTCCGTATTGACACATAAGTCTTAAATGATTGAATAATTAATGAATGCTTCCTATACGAATCAAATTGAGTCCTTGGCATACTTTCAAGATGCATAAGTCTTGTACCACATAATCTTAAGCAATATGAACAACTTAAATGAACTATGAATGAATCCTCAAGACTTGTGTTTGTGGACCATAAGTCCAGCATAGGTTTATAAAGTAAGTGAACCTAAGATGTTATTTGATGAATGATGAGACCCTAGAAGGTTTAAGTAAGAGTGTGAAACACACTAAAAGGCCAAGTGCATTGTCATATGATGAAGTGAACATTCACATTAAAAGGGGTGAGTAATTATGAAGGGCAAGTGTGCTAAGACAAATGAATGTGGTGACAACATTATAAGAGGCTAATGTGAAATATTAGAGTAATATCAAATGAGCCAAAGTAAATGTTTCCAAAACGTACTCACCTATGAGAGTGTAAAGTTAATGAAGAGAACAGTCTCTATGAACACTCTAATGAAAGTATCAAAGTTAATGCATACTTAATACTAATAATGAGATGAGAAAAAATCTAATGAGCAATGATGCCCTCATGTTAGAAGTAAGCTTCTATGATGCATTAGATGAATGTAATGGAACTTTATACTAAGCATCGACAGTCTATCTATGAGTGGCGATTCCTTCTTTTGGGAAGGTAGAGGTTCATGTAAATCTAATGAGATGAGACTGTCCGTCCAGACGGGTATGGGTCTCTTTATATCTCCTAGTCTTTGAACCTATGTAGCCAACATAGGGATCTGGCAGGGTTCAATCCCCTGTATACGCTAGCATGTTTTTGGTTTCACTTTGGCCAGTGATTCCACCTCTTTTCTGTGTGGGGTAGACACATGATTTCATGGAGCTCAAATGATCTATGTATGTTAAGGTTAAAGTTCCCAAAGGAAGAATGAGGCCAGCCTCATGTAATACACACAATGAAATGAACGATTACCAAAGGTGTTTGGTTAGGATAATAAAGAGGTGAACTAGACTTATGTAATGACACTAGGTCATTCTTATTCATTGCACAGTGAACCCAATGAGTGTCTTAAAATACATCCTAGGTATAGCTGATGTTTACACTAGCCTATAAATTAAATGAAATGAAGGACTTATGAATGAATGAATCAGACTTTGTGCTTTCTAAAACAGCCTCCCTAGTTGAGGTCCCATATGTTAAGCCCTCATTTTGGAAAGTACTAATGATAAGTCCGTGATTCCATGTTTTCATGGCATATGAACGAATGAAATGAAATATGATATGTGATGTATGCAATATCTTATGTTCTATATGCAATATGTTATGTGTTGTGTGTAATATGATACGTATGATGATGCGTGTTACTCTCATGGCATGACTTTCCTAATCCAATTTTGGCAAGTCCATTGACTTGACTTTCCATAACTCATATCGTTACGAGAGCGCTTTTCTAAATCATGCATGCACATTGTGTGTTCTTTCATATATCCATACTTAGTACAAGTGTGTTCTAAATCCATTCATTTATCTACTTTTAGGTGCAGGTGTAGCTGGACATTAGAGCTTATGAGTCGACGCAGAAGTTATTCGGATGTGGAGCTTTCGTCAATATTTGGTAGGCTCTCATGCTTTCGAGGATGCTTACTGGCTTATTCTAACGTAGACGCAGGCATGAGCTAGTGAAGTATGTTCCACTAGCGTTTCTTTCATATTTACTTTCGAACGTTGTATTGGTGCCATTTTGGCAACTCTATATTTATGATTATATCTTTTATTTGATTATCTTGATTTAGATGGTTGTTGTGAACTCTTATGAGTTTACGTAGATAGAATTATGCGAGATCAATGTTGTCCAATATAAAGTTTAAGTAAACAAAAGTTCAAATTTTCCGCTAAAATTAGCCTAGATGAAGTAACGATGATGTATGTAGGCTTGTCTGCGACCTCTGGGAGGTCAACGACGCTGGTCTCATCTGAGGTCTAGATTCCAGTCTTAACAAGAAACATGGAATACCAGGTTAATCATGGCCAACTCATTTTGCAATCTAAACTCATAGGCAACACTCCCAAATTGCTTCAAAATTTCATAAGGGCCCACATAATGAGGATTAAGTTTCCTCTTTTTCCAATATTGATCACCCCTTTCATGGGTGAAATTTTCATGTAGACCTAATGTCCTACTTTGAATTCAAGGTCCCTCTTTCTATTGTCGGCAAAATTTTTTGTCGACTTTGAGTTGCTTTTAGTCTATATCTTATACCTCGAACCTTCTCAAGGGATTAATAGACCAAGTCGAGACCAAGGGTAGATAGTCATCCCAATTAATCTTGAGTCGGTTCACATGAGCTCAACATATCCTCACGAGTTTAAATAGTGCGTTCAACTTGACCATCAGTCTTCGAATGAAAAGCGGTACTAAGTTTCACTTTGGTACCAATCCCACTTCGGAAAGCTTTCCAAAAAGGGGAGGTAAATTGAATAACTTTATCCAAAATGATTGAGAGAGGGGCTCCATGTAACTTCACTATCTATTTACTGTACAATTTAGCATAATATTCCACCGAATATTTGACTTTGACGGGAAGAAAATTTTCGGACTTGATTATTCTATCAACAATAATCCATATCGAGTCATGTTGTCTTCTAGTACAAGGCAACCCTACTATAAAGTCCATGTTAATATTATCCCTTTTCCATGTAGGATTATCTATATTTTGAGTCAAGCCACCCAATCTTTGATAATTCACTTTCACTTGTTGGCAATTTGGATACTTAGAAACAAAGTGTGCTATCTCCTTTTCATACCATTCCACAAATATTTTTCTCGTAAGTTGCGGTACATCTTTGTAGCACCTGGGTGAATGGAATACCGGGAGTCATAAGCCTCTTCCATGATCGATTCCCTACAACAATCCACATCCGGTGCGCACAACCTTTATAGGTGCCTAAGCACCCTATTTTATCCTTGAGAGAAAGACTCATTGGACAAATTAAGAACGTTTCCTTCAACTCTATTAATAGATGATCAAGGTGTTAATTAGATATCACCCCAACCACTAAAAATGACACGGAGCTGTATCAAACCACGAAACAACCATTTGGAAAGTCTTTTAATCTGACACCCAAATGATCCAATCTATGAACCTCGTTTACTAGCTCCTTCTTATCATCAAACACATTAGTCACACTACCCATGAAAACTCTACTCAAAGCATCTTTTACCAGATTAGCTTTGCCGGGAGGGTAAAGGACACTCATGTTATTATCCTTTAAATGTTATAACAATTTTAATTGACGTAGGTTCAAGTGGGTAAACGCATATTATAAGATGTCTTGATCGGTGAATACATTGACATGTACCCTATAGAGATAATGTCTCCAAATTTTCAATGTAAATACCACGGAAGCAAGCAGAAGTTCATGAGTTGGGTAATTCTTCTCATGTGGCTTAAGTTGTCTAAAGGCATATGCTATGAATTTCCCATGTTTCATGAGCACACATCGTAGACCCACTCAGGCGGTATCACTATAAACCATAAACCCTTCTGTACCCTCCGATAAAGTTAACACCGGAGCGGAGGTAAGTCTATCTTTCAATAATTGGAAATTCTTTTCACATGATTCAGACCATTATAATTTGGACTTCTTTTAGGTTGAAGAAGTTAATGAGAATGCGATAGATGAGAATCCCTCAACAAACCTCCTATAATAATCGGCCAACCCTAGAAAACTTCAGATAACAATCATACTCAATAGTCTAGGCCAAGTTTTGACCACTTCATTCTTCATTCGGTAAGCCTGTACCCCTTCACTAGAGACAATGTGACCAAGAAACGCAACCGATCTCAACCAAAACTCATACTTGTTAAACAAAGAAAAAAATGGTTATCCTTGAGAAGTTGCAAAACTATTCTCATGTGTCTCATATGATCATTTTCACTCCTAGAGTAGATCAAAATGTCATCAGTAAAGACAATCACAAAAAATTCAGGAGACTTCCTATAAAATTTATTCATGAGGTCCATGAATGCCCTCAGGGCATTTGTTAGACCAAACGACATTACTAGGAATTCAAGAGACCATATCTTTTTCGGAATGACGTTTTTGGAATATCAATCTCCCTCACTCTAAGTTGATGATAACCAGACCACATTTCAATCTTAGAAACATAGCTCGCTCTTTGAAGTTGATCAAACAAGTCATTAATCCTAGGGATTATGTACTTATTCATCATGGTGACTTTGTTTAATTGATTATAGTCGATGCACATTTTAAACGACCCATCCTTCTTCATTACAAACATTACATGAGTACCCCATGTAGATATACTCGGTTAAATAAATCCCTTATCTAACAAATCTTTGAGTTGAGACTTTAACTAATTCAAATTTGACGGGTACATACGATAAGGACGGATTGAAATAGGTTATGTATCCGAAATCAAGTCTATGCGAAATCAATCTCCCATTCGGGAGGAATTCGGGGAAGGTCATCATAAAAGACTTTAAGAAATTCCCTCACTACGGGTACTGACTCGGTTGGGGGGACCTTGGATTCAAGATCCTTAACCCTCACTATGTGGTAGAGACAACCCTTTGCAATCAATTTGCAAGCTTTTAGACATGAGATAATCTTACCCCTAGGATTTGAGTTTCCTCCCTTCCAATCAAAAATGGGTTCATTTAAGAATTGAAATTTCCCTATCCTTGACCCCCAATCAATAGAGGCAAAGCAAGCATGCAACCAATCCATACCCAAAATACCATCAAAATCTAGCATATCAAGTTCTATCAAGTCAACTAATTTAACTCTATTTAGCAAGGAAATTGGACAACCTCCACTGACTCTATTAACCACCACGGAATCACCCACCCGGGTAGAAAACAAAAAAGGTTAGTCTAATATGTCTGTTAGTATTTCAAATTTCATGGCTACAAGAGGGGTCACAAATGAAAATTTAGATCTTAGATCCATCAAAAAATATACATCAAATAATAATGATATGAATATACCGGTGACCACGTCTGGTGAGATCTCCTAATAACTTCGGGATTGGAGAGCATAAAAGCAATTCTTCTTAGGAGCATCCGGATTTGGGCATAGTTCGTCAAAAATGTTGATCTTGAAGAAGCCTTTTTATAAAGGAACAAGAGCCCAACTCATCTTCATCACCAAGCGGAGAGCTTAGATTTTCCCAGAAGCAAACAAGTGACTGTTACGCTATGAAACAACCCTAGAGTTTTGCAGAAGGAGTCTCTCCAAGTAATGTCAAAACTACTCACAAAGAGAAAGAGAAATTTGAAATGGTTTCTCTATAGGTTTTTCCTATCTTTGCATTAGACAAGGAATATGAAGGGTATGCAATAAAACATCTCTTAAAACCAATTTATACCAACAAGAATTATGTAGAAACAGATAATTCCTTAAAAACAAGAAGATATTTTGAATTCATCCTTGTTGATACAGGACCAGTTGAGATTGAACATGAGTTAGCAGAAAAATCTGACCCCGATAGGATTGCTTACTCTAAGTTCACAATTAAAAAGATTTTATCTCCTTTCAATCGGCCTGTAGACCATTTCCAAACTCCTATTTAACTCTCTAAGAGATTTAACCCACAATCCTATAATTGGTATGGCTACAAGAATGCTTGGGTAAACTTCTTTTATGTTAGACTTACAACCCTCACTTGATTTGTGAAATATTGTCCAGAAGTTGCAGCTTCTATTATCCCAAGATGGTTTCTATGAATGGTGGAGCTGCTTTGGTGGAAATCAACAAGTAATGCCTCGACAGTTTGCTGAGAAATATCCTCAGTTCCAGATCGATGAAGGCATATCAACACCTACCAGAGAATATAAAGCTCTGTATGTTTTTTATAAAAAAATGTTTATCTTATATCATAAGTTGGACGTTAATTATTGTAGATTTTGACAGGATTAAGTTTCTTTCTAAAGAAATCCGAGTCAAAGGTTGGTCTCCGGCCAAAAAGGATACTCCTCCATCTTCAAGTAAGAAGACGTTATAAAAAGTTTCACCCTCAAAGAGTGAATTGAAGAAGAGACTTGAAAAAGCTCTATCTGAGTTAGATGATAATGTATATGAAGTTGCAATTAATCAACTTCTTAAAGAAGCATCCTCTCAAAGCGATGATAATGGTGATATGATAAATCCAAAGCCTTTAGAAAATTCATATATAAATTTATTTGATTAAATTCTAATTGAGGTGTTAAAATCGGAATAATTAATCTTTCTAATAGAGATCCAAAGGATCAGAATTATTAAGAAAGAAACAAAGGAGTCTCAAAGAGAGGGAATCTTTGTTAAGATAATCAAAATGGATAATGAATTTCATCATCAAAAATCATAGGACGCATTCAGCACTTGGAAAGCATGGCCGACCAAGACCTTATCATCAACCATAGCCAATAAAGGTGGCAGACAATAACATTACTAAGGATAAAGTCGAAAGGAAACGATGCTTTATCAATAGAGAAAGCAACAAAAGGACAACCATCATGCTTTTCAAAAGTAGTCGAAGAAAATAAAGAAGTTATCTTGATTTATCAAAAGCAAAAGCAATGGAGGAAAATAAAGAGCCAATAAGAAAATAAGCTTTACGATTCTTCTTATCTCCTTCCGTCTATATAAGGCGATGTCACACATCATTGAAATTATTAGAAAATTTACGAACATAAATTTTGAATGCTCTATTTCTCTTGCTGTAAATATCAATAAAGAAGTTTGCCTACTTTGTTAGTCATTTTTTTTATTTCTGCACTCTAAATTATTTCTACACTGTCGATCCGAAAAATGGTATCAGAGCCTTGTTTATGGTGAAAAATTGGTAGCATGAATAGCTAAATCCTTAAGTTATCTAGGCTGTTAGAAATCATGTAATTATTTAAATAAGAGGGATAATTTATTGTTTTATTAACTCGACTATGTTCTAACTAACTTTGTTTTAAATAATCTTTGAGTTATAGTATTGTTATTATTTTAATAATAATATTATATGACTTTGATTAAATAAGTTATAGGTCAAGGTTTCCTTATTATCATGTTGAGGTTTTGTCTATGCATAAGTTTTAGTATGCCGATTAATTTCCGGCTTAAGGACTTGGTAAGCCAGAAACTAGATCACTGTAAGTCCAGTAAGGCCCAGGGGGCAGGCAGCCGATACTTTGGTGTTCCGTCCTACAATAAGACTTGTCAAAGACTTGTAATATCCAATATGCATGATATAAGTTGTTTAATATCCAAGACCATTTTAATTATTAAATCATAGTCATCTATGTTACTATTTTGATAATCTTAGCTATAACAACTTTAGAATTATTTAACATTGTTTATGTTTTCATAATATTTTTAATAAATATTTAAGTTATCTTAATTGTTGTATAATCCTTGAAGTTCTTTCATGCCTAAAGACAACTTGTATTTATTCATGAACAACAATATTATTGTTAACTCTGTTAATGTTTCTCTCTCTAAAGAAGAAAGTCGTTTACAAAATATGTCTAACCCTAAAAAACCACTTAATAAGATTTACAAATAGGTAATTTTAATTTGTTTAAAGGTTTTAATATAAAATCTTGTGAATCAACTTCTGCAATTAATAGCTCTTTGGAGACTATTAAATTGTTGATTGCTGCTGACATAGACAGATATAAGAAAGAATTTCAAATCCGTTCATAAAGGTTTTGTGCAAGTAGCTGTAAAACCTCTATTCTGTAAAGGTTTGAATATCCCTATTTGTTTACTTCTTAGAGACGCTAGACTTCTCAATTTTGATGATTCGCTGTTAGGAATTTTTGAAACTAATCTAGCTAAGGGGCAAATTTACTTTAATCGTTATCCCAATTTTACTTTCACTTTGTGAGTAGTCTTGACACTACTTGGTGAGACTGCTTCTGCAAAACTTTAGGGCTGTTTCATAGCGTTACAGTCACTTGTTTGTTTCTGTGAAAATCTAAGTTCTCCGCTTGGTGATGAAGATGAGTTGGGCTCTTGTTCCTTTAGAAAAGGCTTCTTCAAGATCAAAATTTTTGACGAATTATTCTGAAAAAGTTCAGGAGGAATAATTGGAAACAGTTTGGCTAAAGCTGAGTACCTTTTTAAATCAGGCCTTGTATGATTTATTTCAGACCTTATTGCAAATGGGCCTGATTTTCTTGTTGGGCCACTTATATTGGACCTGGCTGTTTGTTTGCCCGCTATGGGCCTAATCTGTGGTCTGATCATATTTACCCTGCAAGAATTCTCTAGTTAGAAAATCTAGTAAAGAGTTATTTTCACCTTTAATAAATTCGATTTGGAAATCGAAGGTTGTTAATAAAGCTTGCCATCTGAAAAAAATCTGTTTAGAAACAATATTCTTAACATCTTTTGGAGGATTTCTTTAGCAGATTTATAATCTACTCTAAGAAGGAATTCGTGATTGACTAAATTATCTTGAAACTTAGTAATTGAAAGAACAATAGCAAGAATTTCATCATAATTATGCTATAGTTTTTTTAGCGGAATTCAAGATTCCTGAGGTATACCGAACCAATTGCTCTGATGAATTGGGAATTTTTCTTTGTTTAAGAATACCACCATATCCAATGTCAGATGCGTCAGTCTGAACAATCATAAAAAAAATTTGTGTTAGCGATACCAAAACAAAGAAGATTCTTAACCATAGTCTTGAGTAAGATAACCGCATTGGTGTGATTATCACTCCAGAGAGACAGATTCTTTTTTAACCTGTCAAAAGAGGTTTGCAAATATGTCTAACTTTGGGAATAAAGTCAGCAACATAATTGAGACTTCCTAAAATTCTCTGCAGCAGAGTTTTATCCAAAATGACATTGGGAAACTTATCAGAAAACTCAATAGTTCTGCAAATTGGTTTATAGGTACCTTGATAAAGATCATGTCCTAAAAATCTGATTTTTGTTTGAAAAAATTTAATATTTTAAGCACTAATGACCAAACCATTGTGCTTAATAATATTAAATAAAACATTTTAATGTTTGAAATGAGAATCTATGTCTTTAGAGAAGATTAACACATCATCAATGTAGACAATCGAAATATTACTAATATGATTAAAAATTGAATTCATTATATTTTGAAATTCAGATGGGGCATTCTTAAGCCCTAAAGTCATGATATCCCATTCATATTGTCCAATCGGGACATTGAAAGCAGTTTTATATTTATCTTTTTCAGCAATTTGAGCTTGCTAGAAACCCGATTTTAAATCAAATTTTGCTGTAAATATTTGCTTTAAAAGTTCTTTTTAAAAGACCCCTTTTGTTAGGAATCGATATCGAATCCATTTTAAAATTGAGTTTAAAGCCTTTTAATTTATTACAAGTCATGGAGAACCTCGTTCTTATTCAGCTGCATTGTTAACATAAAATGCTGAAAAACTCCAAGATGATTTTGAAGGACTAATAATTTTATTATTGAAAAGGGTTTTTATTTCTTCCATGAAGATTTCCATTTATTCATGGTTCATCTGAATAGGCTTAGATTTCGTAGAAATGACCTTTTCATCAAATCCGTCAATGTATTGTAAATCTATAATGTGGCTCTTTCTATCCCAAAATGTGTTAGGAAATTCTGAGCAACTTTCTTTTTCAAATTTCTTTTGAAGATTAGCGATTTTAGCAACCATTCCACGGGTTTTTAAAATTTTCTCAATTTTCTTGATTTTTATATCTTCTGTGAGAAAACAAATCTGATTGATTTTAATAGAAGTTTGTTTATGAAAATATTTACTTTCTTCAAGAGAAAGTGTCTTGATGAAAAGAAACGATTTTTCTTTTCCTAAAATTTTTGTTTTGATTGAATCAAAATCAGAAATATAAGGTTTATTTGGGTGATGAGAGGTATACCCAAAATAATTTCTTCATTAATGTTTTTTGTTATGAAAAAAATCATTAATAAGAAAAATACTATCATTGTCGATTTGAGTATTAGATAGTTTCTAATTTATATAGATACGCTCACCAGTAGCACTGTATAGCTTAGTAGTTCCCTTTTGGAGGTACTTCGTTGGAATTAAACCTTCAACAATGCAATTTCTATCTGCACCACCGTCTAATAAAGCAATTTTCTTAAGTACAAAATTGGAATTGACAACGAGTTTAATCATAATGTAAGAACTTAGAGGTCTCACTTTTGTAATCATTCATACCTGCATCAGTATTACCTGTAGTAGTTTCGTCTCTAGGTGATGAAGGAGTAGACTAAGGATCTTCAGACTATCTTTCTTCATCATCTGAATGAACGCCAACATTAACGTCTATGTGAACGTCAATGTCAACGTGAACGTCAAAATCAACGTAAATGTGAACATCAACATTAACGTGAACGTAAATGTAAGCATCAACATCAACATCAACATCATCGTCAATGTAAATGTCACTGACTACATTAATATTAGTTTCAATGTCAATGTGAACGTAAACATAAATGTGAACGTAAAGATTAACATGTGTGTCAACGTGAATGTGAACGTCAACGTAAGCATGAACATCAACATCAACATCAACGTCAACATAAATGTAAGCGACTTCGTGAATGTTAATGTCAACATGAATGTGAACATAAACGTAAACATGAATGTCAATATCAACCTCCGCGTCAACATAAACATAAATGACTATGTGAACATTATTGTCAACGACAATATGAACATCAACGTAAGTGTGAACATCAACATCAACATCAACGTCAACATAAACATAAATGACTGCATGAACTTTAATGTCAACGTGAATGTGAACATCAAAGTAAACATGAACGTCAATATTAACCTCAACGTCAACATAAACGTAAATGACTGTGTTAACATTAATGTCAATAACAATATGAATATCAACATAAACGTGAACATCAAAATAAACATAAATATCAGCGTTAATATGAATGTCAACGTAAACATGAACAAAACTATCAACGTCAACATCAGATTAAAAGTAAATGTCAATGACATCGTGAATGTTAAAGTGAATGTCGATGAACATCATTGTAAATATGAAAGTCTACGTAAATGACAACATAAAATTCAACGTGAATGTCAATATCAAAGTAAAAGTCAATCTCAATATCAACATCAATGTCAATGTCAACATAAATGAAAACATCAACATAAATGTAAGAGTTAGCGAGAATGTCAACGTCAATGGGAATGTAAACGTGTATGTGAACATGAAGATCTACGTGAATATAAATATCAATGTAAATATAAATGTTAATGTGAATGTTAACATAAATATGAACGTCAACATAAACGACAGCGTCCACGTGAATGTCAACGTCAATGTAAATGTGAACATCAACGTATACGTAAATATAAACGTCAACGTCAATATGAACATCAATGTCAACATCAATGTCAATGTATACATATATGTCAACATAAACTTAAACATCAACATCAATGTGAATGTGTACGTCAACATAAATGTGAACGATAACATCAACGTCAACATGCACTTCGACATCAACGTCAATGTAAATTTGAACGTCAACATTAATATAAATTTCAAGGTGAACGTCAACATCAATTGCAACATCGACATGATCTTAAACGTCAACCTCAATGTAAACATAAATATCAACGTCCACATGGATGTGAACGTCAACATTAACATCAATGTAAACGTGAATGTCCACGTAAATGTCAAGGTGAATGTCAACATCAACATCAACATCAACGTCAAGATGAACGTCAATGTTAATGTAAACCTCAATAACGGTGATAACTTCAATGTCAACTTTAGCATGAATGTAAACATCATGAGATGAGATATGTCCATTCTAGGGATCAACATAGCCGACCTACATTAATTAACCACAAGATCGGATATCCCATGACAATTTGTTCGTCTTGGCTCTAGAATCCGCAACCATAGTTGGAGCATGATTTGATGGTTGAGTGAACTTGAGGCTATACTCCTTCACACTCATACCACCTTGATGAAAGTTGATGAATTCTTGCATATTCCTCTCCCTTTGTTCCAAGAGGAAGAACTTATCAAGGAAAATATTTTTAAAAGATCCCCAAGTAATTCGACCTTCTATAACTGGCCTCTAATCCTTCCATTACTCATACCACACCTGAGCTATATTTTTTAGTTGGTAGGCAGCTAGTTCCTCCTTTTCTTGAGAAGAAACACCCAAAGCATCAAGAACTTTTAACACTTCAACAATGAACCCTTGTTGGTCTTCCTCCACTTTAGACCCATAGAAAGTAGGGTGATTCATCCTAGTGAAATCCCTAATCCTTGAAGCGGTAGTATTAGCATTGGGTTTCACTTGCACCCTTGTATCGCTAGAAACTTGGGAAGTTAAAATTTGAGTAAAGCTATGTATGGTCGAAATTTTTGTTTCATTGCCTATTAGAAGAATAGAAGGATTAGAAGAGAGGACTAGATAGATTTAAGACTCCTAAAGATGACTAAGGAATAACAAGAGAGTGAGAGTTCCTAAGTATCACATAGTCCCTCATTGATAAGCGTGGCGCGTTTCATAATTATTGATAACATCCTAAATAGATGTTGTTTAGTGAGACATTATTCCTAAGAATACTTAAACTCATTCTCTGATACAAAGTTTGTTACCACGCAACGAACCCCTTAGACGTAAGAGGCACCGTCATCCTGAATGATGACTAAGAAAAGCCCTTAGCGTTCGTCATAGCACATCATAGGCAAGAAAATACGGGAAAATTAAAAAAAAATTCTTATATATAATGGAGGTTTATATAGACCTCTACATAGGAAGCATACATAGGCTTGTCGCATAAACAACATACAACATATAGGAATATATGCTAATATTTTGTCTCACATTAAACCAACTTTAAAGTTAATCACAATAGTTTGGGCATAGCCCCTAGTCGATTACAGTATGCCGTATATGCTACAATGATAGTCTCAACATGAGAATGGAATAATTGTCTCAAACATAGACAATACTAATAAGGCTTGATGAGTGGCTTTATCCTCGGAACTCATAAGGACTCACTAATTGACTTAAGAAATAGCCAAGTCTTCTTCTTCAATAACCAAAAATCTTCTCAATGGCCCTAACCTAAAATATTTGAAAAAAAATAGGAGAAAAGGACAATTTAGTCTAAATAATGTTTTTTTATCAATTTAATTGAACATGCATGTATCGAAAGCATAATAAAGCAATTAAACATAATAGTAACCCAACACATATATCACCCAAGTAATACTTGTGCAATGCCAAAGATAGAATCTCATAATCCCATCAAAGGTTAAATATCACATTAAGCAACCTACTTCATACTTACAACATATTCTCATAGTTTACCATAACATGATTAATACATAAATACTACTAATAGATTATCAACATAATCCTGATCATAGTGATAATCATAAAAATAAAATTACTAGGAACATCACTTAGGCCCCCACATGTGGAATGAATACGATAATTCCAATAATAAATAGTCTAAGCCCTATCAAGACACACGTTGAGCGTCTTAAGGGCTATCTTTCGAATGCCTTCGACGTTTTTAGTCGTTTGACCTTCAAACTTCTCAAAAACTCATATAAAACCATTAAACATCATAATAAATAATTTTTATACTTAATAATATAATTAAATAAATTATATAATCATGCATAGACACATGAGGCACCTAGGCGACTACTCGTCGAATGTTTTGGTCCTCCCTTGACGTTCGACTTCCCAATAACTTCAAACATTACACAATGCCTCTAAATCATATTATAAGATGCATTAGGACTTTATAAAATTAACATAAACATGTTAGGATCTATAAACCCTATATCGTTTTGGGGTCTTGCATAAGATATGGTTATTCATCCTTATAATCTTATTCTTCAAGAAGTCAATTCCAAGGATTTCCAAAGATGATCAAAAACATGGATTGTCCAATTTCATAATACATCCATGGGTTATTTCATTAAAAATTTTCAACAGTATCTTATAATTGAATTGATGCTAATTTGGGGATTTTATCCTAAAATGTATGAACCAATGCAATCCAGGCAATTCTTATTTTGATTATTTTATGGGTTAAGTGATAATGTCAAAATGCTTATTAATTCTACTATAGTTTTACTTGGGCTATTGAATGATGTAAACTTTGTATAGGATTGATGTATTGTATGTCTTAGATTTGTATGTCTATATTGAATTGACTTAGATTCATTGAGTATTGTAACTTTGGTATTGAATTGATTATCATGGACATAGGTAAGGGCCTTTTGATATTGTATTTGATGATCTAACTATGGATTGAGTGGTAAGAATGTATTGGTTGTAAGCTACCATAATTATCTTTATTATATGTAATTTAGCTCTTGAATTAGGTTATGATTTGTATGGTCCACTTATGGTGGCAGTGGTAGGTGTTATACTTGAGATGATGTGGCCTCGTCTGCATTACTTTCTAATCATATTGAACATGACCTTTTTAGCATTAATTTATATTTAGTGATATTATCGTGTTAAGACTGGATTATGATCAATGTGAAGGACTATATGATATATGTGAATGTGTTAGATTGAATTCTCCTAATTGACTAGATGAGATTACGATAGACTAGGTGATGTCTCTAGTTGTGTTACAAGTGTATCTTGATAGGTTGTCTTGGTTATTATATATGATACTTGAACACTATTGAATATGTGATATGAAGATGAACGTTGAATGAATGTCTTGGATCAGTAGACCTAAGATGGTTCCCTTCTAAGCATGACTTATATGTCGAACCTTCTATATATAAAAAACGTTAAGAATGAGCTATCCTTATAGACCATTGAGTGGTAGCCGTAGTGGAACCATCTTAGGTAGGTGCATTTTTACTAGGTAATAACTAACAAATAGTACCTTTTTAAATGCCCCTTTTTATTGAAATTACTCATATGAGAATAAAGGCAAGCACCGAGCGAATATGATATAGTTTGTATCTCTACTTAAGAAGGATAATATAGTACAATGTATCTCTACTTGAGAAGGAGACTAGAGTGCATAAAAGACCTTGATATTCCTTAACTACGTGGCTACATGGGAGGTATCCCAGTTATAACCTTGGCAAGTCGAAAACCGTCTATCAGAGTAGGTTTATGACTCTAGATTCCATGCTTATCTAGTATGGTGTATGTCGGTTATTGCCTATTCTCATCATGTGGGATACATTCTAGTATTTGATAAGTTCTACAACATTTAGGTAGTTGAATGAGACGCTACCTAGACATGGAACGAGTAGGCTTTTATGGTGCTAGAGTGTAGGTTCCCTAGGTCTTTCTAAGACCATTATGTGAAGTCCTTAAAATAGGAAATGTCCTAATTGACTTAATAAGTTATTATGACTCTAGCTAATGTATGTTGATTGGAATGCGCTCTATCTAAGGTAGCTTTGATGGTTAGTTAGGTGTATAGGTGGTCTCCTCTTGTCCTACTATTGAGGGTTACTTAGGTTAGCTTGAAGAGGGTTAATCTTTGAGTAATCTTTGGTAGGGAGTAAGTGAAAGGAAAAGGGAACAATCTTAACTTCGGTAGTCTTAAGGATTGTTCAGGTAGTCTTGATGAGGGTGTATAGGCGGTCTCTTTTTGTCTTACTTAAGTATGTTTTAGGATAACCTTTTGTGGGAGGTGTATATGTTGATATGGTTTATAAGTTATGTAAATGCTATATTATAGGTCTTATTTGGAAGGTGTCTTATATGTGACGCTTGGCATGTTAAAGGTGTTTCTTATACTTATGTTTTAAAGATTTCTAAAAAATAGCATGTTTTATATAAATGTTCATTTCTCATTATTTTATGCATTATATCATACTTAGTACAAGTGGTTGTACAAATTCCATACATTTGTGTCTATTTATAAAGGTTTAGGTGCAATTTGAGGGGAGTCTCAAACGGAAGCTTGGAGTAGTGTTTATTAAAGCTAAAAGTTGGTATGTCCTTACTAGATTCGAGGGCATGTTGATGTTTAATTTTCCTTATTGAAAGATTTATAATAGAATTAGGTATTTTCTATATGAGGAAGTATGGGTCGTGTCCCAATATATTCGTGTGTCTAAGATGACGACTTGAGACTTAGCCTTTCATTATGTTTTTCTATAAAAGAGATATTCTAAAATATTATTATTTCCTCTCAAATGTTTTAATTCCGCACTATTTTTTATACATTTATGCAATGAATGGTATGAAAGGTCTTGTAGAAGACCTCTAGGAGGTTGAGTACGCCGTGTTTTGGTTTGAGAATGCCCTAATTTTTAGGGGGAACTCTTGGGTAGTGACAGTATGAGCAAATTCCCATGCCTTTCATGAACATATGATACTTATATTCATGCATGATATGTGTGTGTACGTTGGTCAACATGATCACATAAAGGCAAGAACCACCCTTCAAGGATTACAACACATATTCATATCCCTCAAGCCATAGACAACTCACATATCTCTACTAGGGACTATAGACCACACACTCAAACATTATAGAATAAAGAAAAGAAATCTTCATCAATATACTATAGGACTCCTTATCATGCTTTAGACAACTCATTTATATAGGGTTTAATAGGTAGGGGGTCATTCATCAAGAGAACTTCATCAATGTGAAATGTATAGACCACACCTAACCCTAATTCTACACAAGAAAAATGAACTAACGTAGCTAGGGCCTCACGTGTGTCTAAAAAGATTAATAACATGTTAATAAAGTATTTTACAACATGTATAATTTATTTCAAGTGGTTTGGAAGTTAAATTCGAAGACGTTAATGTTCGCCTTTGGATGTGCTAGTGTGTTCTAGTATGTCTTGGCATTTTAAAGTCTTGGTTGGTGTCTAACGTCAGTGGGGGATAACCCTAACATCTAAATGAACCTATTTAGGGTAGCAACCTCTGAGTAGGACTCCCCAAGTACCGCCCTAGGTGTTACAACCCTAATAATTAAATAGGTCGAACTAGAGCTTTGCATGTTTTTCATAAGTTAAGAATGAGTTCAGAAGATATAATTTTACATTAGATGTCATTTGGTGATGTATGGATGTCAAACGTCAAGGGATGACGATGACTTTCGAAAACTAGCCTTGTGTGTGTGTTGTATCCCTATATGTTATATGTGTTTTGGCGTGTTTTTTTTTAGTCGAAAAGCAGTGGGGAAGACCCCGACACCTAGAAGGACATGTTTAGGGTCAAAATGTCCGGTTACGACTCCCCACGGACTGCCCTAGGTGTCCTTGAAGAGGACCTATTCCTTTGACCTACAAGAGGCCCAAGGCAACAAAAGTTGTTCTAGGGTGAAATGACTCCGCGTCGCGGACTTGGTGCAGCTCGGGCCAAATTCTTGGTCCGCATCACGGAAACATAACGTACTCCCCTTTCTCATTATTTATTTTCAAAAATCTTGTGAGAGCGTCTATGCTTCGTGGACTTGTTTCCCAATGATAAATCCAATTGTAGTGGTTATGCATGATATGTTTTAAGAGATTGAAATATGTATCTTGATGATGTTTCTTCTAAGTAAAGAATATGCTTATCTGAAGCATTCTAGTGTGTGAAATATTATAAATAAGGTTATGAGCATGTTTAGAAGTTAAGATATTAAAATTGTGATAATGTGAAAGGTGTGCTCACATGTACTCATACACACTATGAATGAATGAAGTTAATGATTGTTAATGTTAAATTGTAGGATGGACACTCTTTGTGAGTAGAAATGAAGTGTCTAGACCATCACTACTATTGCTATATTGTGTAAAAGGGGAGTTATTCGGTGAATACTCTTAGTGAGTGGATATAAAGTGCTTATTAGAACTGTCACAATTCCCAAGAGCTTTCTAATATGGTTTGGGCATGGATACCCTTTGTGACTTGATATGTAGTGTCCAATAGTTATACCTTAACAGATAGTTATGAATGTTTAACACTCTGTGCTGAAGTTTTACTTAGCACGGAGAGGATTTAAAGAAGGGGTGATTACACTTTGTGAGTTTAGATGTTGTATCCAATGTACCTTTTGAGATGATAACTCCTTGTTAGTAGAGAATGTGTTACTTAGAAGCAATGTCCTCATCCCTTTGTTATGTATCCACATAGGAGTACAAAATGGAGAATCCAGGTGAAGGCTCAAGAATGACCTTACCTTAGGCAGGTGGGTATTTATTGACGACATCATGGTATATTCAATAAATTAGGGTGAACACATGGACTATTTGAGGATGGTGTTACAAGCTCTTAAGGTAACCAACTATTTACAAAGTATAGAAAATTTGAATTTTTGTTGAGGTCGGTGGCGATTCTTGGTCATATCTGCTCTAGTGAGGTAGTTGACGGTGTTCCAAGGAAAACGAGGCGGTGAAAAACATTCCTAGACCATTGACTGTAATCGATATTAGGAGTTTCTTGGGTCTAGCGGGATATTATAGGAGGTTTTTGGATGGTTTTGCATCGATTTCTTATCCTTTGACTAAATTGACCATAAAGAGTAAAATTTGAGTGGTAGGAGGCATGTGAAAGAAGCTTCAATATTTTGAATGATAGGCTTACCTCCGCTTCGGTGCTGACTTTACTGGAGGGTACCAAGGGCTTCGTTTTATATTTTGTGATGTATTTCGATTGGGAATTGTGTGTGTCCATATGCAAAATGGTAAAGTAGTAGCATATGACTCTAGAAAACTTAAGGTGTATGAGAAAAATTATCCAACTCATGATATTGAGTTAGCGGTCGTGGTATTTTTTTTTTAAATATGGAGGAATTATATTTATGGTGTCTATGTGTATGTGTATAGCAACCACAAAAGTCTTCAATATATGTTTACTCAAAAGGATTTGAATCTCTGACAAAGAAGGTGGTTTGAATTGTTGAAAGATTACGACATGAGTGTTCTCAACCACCCGGCAAGGCAAATGTGGTTGTGGATCCTCTAAGTTGTATGACCATGTGTAGTGTGTCTCATGTAGAAGGATCAAAGAAAGACCTACTGAAATATGTTCATAGGTTTGCTCTTTTGGGTGTTAGATAGGAAGATCTCCAAATTGTGGTTTTACGATCGATCATAACTCTGAATCGTCTTTGGTTGTTGAGATGATGTCCAAACAACAACTTGATAAACCATGGATGGATTTGAAGGATTCGGTTGTTGGTAATCTTAAGGAGTCATTCTCCTTTGGGGATATGGTGTTTTTATGTATCATGACCTTAGGGAAGGGTTTTGGTGGGAATGCTTGAAAAAGGAGATAGTTGAATTTGTTGCAAAATGTCGAAATTGCAAAAAAAGTGAAAGACAAACACCAAAAGCCGGGTGGTTTACTTCAAAAAATCCCAGTTCCACATCGGATGTGCGAAGACATTAATATGGATTTTGTGGTAGGTTTGCATCGGACACAAAAGCAACATGACTCCATATTGGTGATTGTCGATAGATTGACCCAATCCACTCATTTTATTCTTGTGAAATCCACCTACTTGGCGATGGATTATGCAAGGATCTTCGTATATGAGATTGTATGTCTCCATGATATTCCATTATCAATCATATCGGATAGGGGGGCACAATTAATATATAGATTCTGGAGGTAATTCAGAAAAGGGTTGGGTTCCAAGGTGAAGGCTAAGCACTACTTTTCATCCCCAAAAGGATGGTCAAGCGGAGAGTACTATTCAAATCCTTGAGATATGCTTATGGATTGTATAATTGATTTAAAGGGAAAATGGGATAAAAACATGCCTTTTGCTGAGTTTTCTTACAACAACAGTTACAATTCATCTACATCTATGGCTCCTTATGAATCCATGTATGGTAGGAGATGTAGATCCCCACTTGGATGGTTTGAAATGTTCGAATATTCACTTTTGAGTCCTGAATTGATTTATAAAACCTTTGAGAAGGTTAATATTATAGGAAACCGCTTGAGAACAGCCTATAGCTAGAAAAAGTCTCATGCCGACCATGGGAGAAGGATTTAGAATTTGAAGAAGGTGATAAAGTGCATCTAAAAATTTCACCTACGAAAGGGGTGCTGAGATTTGAAAAGAAAAGGAAGGTGAGTCCTCGTTATATGGGTCCCTATGAAATTTTGCAAAAGATTGGTAAGGGTGCATATGAGTTGAGGTGACCTAGTGAATTTGTGTCGGTCCATCGGGTGTTCCATGTTTCAATGCTTAAGAAATGTATCGGTGATCACGAATTTATTATTCCTATTGAGGTTCAGGTGTTCAAGAGAATCTCTCCTTTGAGGAGGTTCAGGTTGAAATCCTTTATAGACAAGTAAAGAAGCTAAGGAACAAAGAGGTGACTATCGTAAAGGTGTTATGGTGGAATCACCTTGTTGAGGGTGAAACATGGGAGCCTGATGCTGACATGAAGTCCCATTACCCTCATCTATTTGATAACTAAGGTTAGTTGTTCCTATTTATAGTGAAAATAATAAATTTATTCAAAGTAGCCTCGATTTTTGGTAGAATAGTAAATGTTATGATTTATTACACTAAGTTACTGTGAATTAGGCCAATTTAAATTAATGTTTTTAATAAAATGCTCTTTTATTTTATTTGAACTTATGTGGTGTACATTGGTATATTGTGTCTTTATGAATTGTATTGAGCATGTTGATATGTGTTGAAGAAAACTTTGGCATAATCAATAAGTGTGAAAAAAATATTGAACTCTTATGAGTTGATAATGATGTTTGGAGTTGCATTTTAAGTTTATGTGGTTATGTTAATATTGATTGTAACTCATGTTTTGATATGTTATTGTTGGTTGGGAAGCAACTCTTGAATCTATTCCTTCCTTTTAATGAATTTTAATGTCACTCGGGGATGAATTTTTCTTGGGGCGGGGGGGGGGGGGGGGGGGGGGATAGTGTAATACTCCAAAGTCTAAAGCCTAATCTAGATACTATCACGAGAGTCTAAGAGTTGTAACATGTTTTAAATTAAATTATAAAGTACATAAGTTATTTAGGAAGTTTTAGAATTGAAACGTCAAGGAATGTCTATGACGTCCAGAAACTAGTTCAAGAGGTGTTAGTGTGCCTTAACCCATTCGACAAAGTTTAAGGAGTCAGAATTCAATAAACTTTTGTTCTAAGGGATGTAACACGTATAAGAGTTGGTATATAGTTGAAATGTATGGATACGACTCACCACGGATCAACCAAATAGTCATTGAGGAGGACCCTTGCAATTTTTCAAAAAGCTGCCAATTGGACAGTGCTCACCTATAATGACATTCGACTTAGAGTGTTTGGAATGATGGAGAGTGATGCCACCGTTTACCAACACTTATGCATTTTTTCAAAAGGTTCATTGCTACAAGTCTCTGATACCATCGATGGTTGTGCAGGACAGAGGGGCCAAGGGCGTAAGTTCACCTTCGGACCGTCTATTGAGGTCTCATAAATCCTGTCACTCTTTGCTTTTTGTTTTTATTATTTTATTTATTTATTTAGGTGGTTAGTTAGTTAATTAAGTGTTAGGGGAGGTTCAATAGTTAATTAATAACCTCTATATGAAGACCTAGCCTAATTAAACTAAACCTAACTCTCATGATTCCCAAAATGCAATTGTTCTTCCTTCTCTCTTCTTTCTCTCCCCCAAATACAAGAACTCTAGTGAAGGTGTAACACCCTAAAATGAACTAAGGTGACTAGAGATTCATGGTTGTTTTTCGAGTTAATTTTGTGTTCAATGGAGTTATATTGAAGTACTTAGGATGTGTTTAAAATTTGGTTATGTTTTGAGGTCAAAAGTTAGAGAACGTCCATGATGTTCGTAATGTGTGCCTTAGAATGTGCTTTTTTTTCTTTATGTGTTTGAGTGAGTTTTACGTGTGCATTTTATTTTGATATTGATGATGATGTTCCTAAGATATAGATTATTATTTTTAGGTGTTTAAAATTAGGTTACGACCCCACCTAGGGCCCACATGGGGCCCTAGAGAAGGTCCAAAGACTAGGACCCAAGATTGCCTAGGCAGTGTCCACCAACAAGACCGATCGACGGCCAGTGGTTAAACAAATGGCTCGTCAACTTGGTCCATTGATTGGACCTGCAGGACTGCATGTTTGGAGAGTTTAACTCCAAACAAATGACTACCACCAATGGGTCATTTATGGACTACCAGTCCGTTGGTTGGATCTGTCTTTGAGACTGCCCGAAAACCTGTTACTCTCCTGTAAGGACATGGGGTGTTTGATAAATTCACCCCAAGTCTTTTATGAACCTATGGTGATAGTTTTTGTGTCTTTAAGTATATTAATTAGTTACAAACCCTAAGACCTAAATTTAGACTTCATTTCCTAAAACCAAAAAACCCTCCATCTTAAAAGACTCTCAAGTCTCCATGGAAGATAGAAGTCAAGAAGGAGCTAGGAGGGCTGTTGGTGGTCGATTTCTTCATCAAAGTCAGTGTATTTAATTCAATGTGAGGCATGGTAGTAATCCTTGAACTCTCTTCCATTGAAGGAGCCACTTCTAAGGAATCTAAAAGAGGTTTTCAAACCCTAAATTCTTCTATCTTTGACTCTAAGTATGGGTCTTACATGAAACCGTTTCTAATAATTCTAATATTATGTTTCTAATGTTAGGTGGTGATTTGAATTCTAAAACTTCAATTAAATCATATTAATGTTTTTATTCAATTTTTTTAAAGAAATGGGTTAAATGAGCTTGGTTTTGCAGTAGTTGAGCTTTGTTTTACTTGAGTTATTATTGATGTTTAGCTACTGCCCTTGTCATACCTGGGTCCTAGACCCTAGATGAGACCGGCGTATTTAATCTCTTAGAGGTCGCAGATAAGCCTCTTCTTAGCTTTCATCTCAATCATAAAATTAAATTTAGCGAAAAATTTGGAACTTTTTAAATTTACTGAAGTGTACTTAGACTTCATGTGATTCTTGCATAAGAGTTATATACTAAAAGCTCAAACTAAATAACCATTTTTTAGAGATAAAAAAATTGAAATGAAGAATTCATAAAACAGTTAATAGTTGCAAAACCGGCCTTAATACGAAAGATTGAAAATAAAGCGTAGGCATGGTCGAACTCAAGAGGACCTACCAAAGTTTCGAGGCACTTGTCCAAAGAGCTTCATCTGATCCTCAATTTTCTTCAAGGACCTACACTTATAAAAATAGTAATTGTATATGGGTTAGTACACACTTGTACTAAGTATGGGGTTATGCACATAAATACATAAGGACTATGCATCATCAAGGAAAGCTCTTCCTATAGCAACATACCATTTCTTGGAAAGTGAAGCCACTTTACTTTTTTAAATTGCTATTTATGAATAATGCTTTGAATATGATATATTTTCATTCATTTAAATCACAAAACTCATTTTCTATATGAAATAATACCTTGGAATCATGAACATAATTTTAGAACAACTCGAGTAAAATTTAATAGTTTTGCTCCCATTCGGCCGAAAGCTCCCTCTCCCAGCCTTAGTTTATTTTTAAGTGATTTCTTCTTTTTGTTTTAGTTCAATGATCTCCTTTGATCATATGTTTTACTTATGAGTGCAATGATTCATTGTAGTGCTATTCCTATAATGAATAAAGTAAGTAATCTTAAAGACTAAGGAAATGATTTAACTAACCTACTCACAAGTTATTCTTTCCATTCTTGTTAAATTGGGCATGAAGTATTTATAAGCCAATCTTTATTTAGTATGCCCATTATTTTATCATTATCATAATATAAAAATGTTGGGGAATATATTCATAATCCAATTGATGAGTCATTATGTTTTGCTACCTTTATTGGCATAAGCCAATAACCGTTAAAACTTCAGTTTTATCAAACATTGATTATTTGATATACTTATGCTTTTTCATAATTAGTTAACTTTGAACATACATTTCTTATTATTTGATCTCATGTTCACTTGGAACATTATGGTTTATTTAGGATATTGTTTTAAGACTTCCATTGGGATCTTCTGTGCAATGATTAAGAATGACTTACATCATTACTTAGTCTAACCTCACCCTTTGGTCATACTGTATGAACTCCCCTTATAATCCTAGTTCTTTCTTTTGTACTTTTTTAATGAAATTTTTAGCATTTAACTGACATAGATCATGTGAGATAACCTGAAATCCAATGTCCTCCAAACACTGAAAAGAGGTGGTTCACCGGCAAATGTGAAACAAATACTTCCTAACTTTCTTAGGTAGATGCACTAGCTAGTAACCAATGCTGGCGACATAGTTCAAAGACTAGGAAAATTTGGAGACCGTTATACACCTTGGTGGTAGTCTCATCTCATGAGGCTTACATGTGCTTCCACAAGATCATAACTAGTATGTCAGTGCTTTGCTCAATTTATTATACTTTACAACTTTTAGAGTTTACTCATACATTATGGATGATTGTTTCTAGTATGAAGTATGCTTAGCTTAGTGGATGAGTTGTCATCCCTTTCTATAGTTGATGAATGTGAACTTAAATCTTACAGTATAATATTGTGTGAATGAGACTTGTCTCACGATTTCTAACACCCTCTTATTTAAGTATCTTTAACATAATTGCTTAGGTGCAAGTGAGACTTGTCTCACTTCCTTTAACACCCCATTCTAGGTCAATTTCATAACTCATAATCTTTTATGTTATTCCATTACTCACCTGATGTTGTTAAATATTATTTGGTAGTCTTGGTATATTCTTTATGAAAGTTATAAGGACTTATTCAATGTGCTACTTAGTTCACAAAATCATTTAGATAGGGTATGTTGCAACTTGTCTAAATCAATGGCATACCCTAGGTTATGAGTTCATTAAGTTAAGACTTGTCAAGTTAATCTTTAACATGTATTTTTCCTTACAGGAAACATCATAATTTACATTGGCCATATAAGATGGTATGACTTAGTTATTGGAAAACTTTATATCATATTTGGGAATAATATTTCTACCTAATTTATTGGCATAAACCAAACTTTCACTAAACACTTGTCATGACATTATCACAAGTCAAGTGAATTAACTTCATTTATATACTATAGTAATCTCATTATTTTAAGCAAACAAATTTTTAATCATAAGAACAATTCAGTGCTTAATTTGGCCAAGCTATAAAGTTGATTTGGTATTGAAGATTCATTAACTAGCTTTGATTTTCATTCTTATTTCTTCTTGGAATCATTTCATTCTAAACACTTAAAACATATCTACTTTAAGGTAGGAACAGTAATCCAAAAACTTCATTCCTTTCAAAAGTAAACTGAATTTCATAAACGACTTATAACAATTTTATCTTCTCGAACATAATTAGGAATTAATCATATGGATCTAACCTATATATCTCATTCAAAATTATTATATCACATAAAACATACACATAATGATTAGTTAGAACCTCAAACTAACCACATGTTTGAGATTTGCATTATACACAATACTAGAATCAAAAATAGGGAGAACTAGGGAGATGTACGTTTGACAATTTCATTAGGAGCAACCCTAGTTGTGATTTTCTTGAATTTAAAACGTTTGAAAGACTTCTGGGGAAAGGAATCCAAGAGAAAAAATGCATACCTTACTGTAGAATTGAATCTAAGAAGATCACCCTGTACTTTGCATGTAATTACCTTACGAGTTTTTCAGTCGTAAGTATCTTACCTAGTTAAACGTGATTCTAAGTCTTAGGAACTAAATATTGGCTAACTCAACTTAGGATAATTAACTTAATTAAATAAATCAATTAGGTAATTACCAAAATGCACCTCCTAAATTGACTAAAAATAGGAGAGCATTTGACTTAGCCAAATTCTTAAAATTCTCTACAGGTTTCGGGTTTGACCATGATTTTAAATTAATTAATTAAATTACTAATTTAATTAACTATTTGACATAGGGTAATTAATAAAGTACCTCTAAGTCACTAGAGCCATAACCAAACCCTTTGGACCAGCCTAGGTGTCACGACCGGAGTCTAATCCTCAGACGAGATCGGCGTCGTTGACCTCTCAAAGGTTGCAGACAAGCCAACTTACGTCATTCTTACTTCGTCTAGGGTAATTTTAGCGGAAAATTTGGAACTTTTTATTTCTTAACATACATACTAATAATTCTATTAGATTCATAATTGTTCACCATGAACCATCTAACATTCGCGTCATCAAATGAAAGAAATAGTTTAATATAGGATTAAACGTATAATTGCCAAAATGGAACCAATACAATGTCTGAACAAAAACGGAAAGAAACTCTAGTGGAACATACTCCACTATCTCAATCCTATAACTAAGCTATAATATAATGGGCAAACATCCTCAAAATCATAAAGGCCTACCAAGTCCGGATGAATGCTCCACGTCCGGATATTTTCAGAAACAAATTGCAGCTCTAGCATCCACCTGCGCCTGCACCTAAAATTGTAGAGTTGTATAGGGTTAGTACACACTTGTACTAGGTATTGAGTAAGAATGACTCTTTCCTAACAACATGATTATGGGAAGTCAAATAAGTGGAGTTGCCAAATTCGGATTAGGAAAGTTAGTGAGACTTGCCAAATTTGGATTAGGAAAGTCTTGCCATGAGAGTAACATGCATCATTATACTTATCATATTTTACACATCACATGACATGTTAAACATAGCACATAACATATTGCATAGAGAACATAACAATGCATATATCACATAACATTTTTCATATCATTTGTTCATATGACATGAGACCTTTGAATCATAGACTTGACATTAAGACTTCCCAAAATGAGGGCTCAACATGTGGGACTTAAACTAGGGAGGCTTCTTAAGCAACCAAAGAATCTGCCACATTCATTTCATTTCATTCATAGGCTAGTGTAAACACCAACTATACCTAGGATGTACTTTAAGACATTCATCGGGTTCGTTGTATAATGATCAAGAATGACCTAGTTTCATTACTTAAGTCTAGATCACCTCCTGATCATCCTATCCTAAAAACTTTGGTATCATTCATTCCATTATGTGCATCATTTGAGGCTGGCCTTATTCATTCATAAGGAACTTTAACTTAAACCGACATAGATCATGTGAGCATCATGAAATCCAGTGTATCTCCCACACCGAAAAGAGGTGGAAACACCGGCCAAAGTGACCCAAAACATGATAGCGTACATGGGAGTTGAACCCCGCCAGATACCTATATTGGCAGTATAGGTTCGAAGACTATGGGATATAAGAATACCCATACGCAGCATTCTGGAAAGTCTCATCTCATAAGAGTTACGTGAACCTCCGCCGTTCCCGAAATAAGGCATCATTACTCATAGCTAGTCTATCTTTGCTCAGTATAAAGTTTTATTACATTCAACTCATACGTCATGGAAGCTGGATTCTAGTATGAGGATATCATAGCTGAATCGATGATTTCTCATCTCATCATTAGAACCAAGTGTGTGAATGTAATACTTTCATTTGAGTATTAATAGAGACTAGTCTTTTCATTAACTTTACACTCTCATAGGTGAGTACGTTTTGGTAACATTTACTTAGGCTCATTTGAGATTGCTCTCATCTTTTACCTTACCCTCATATCATGTTGTCAGAACATTCATTAACATTAGCACATTTGGTCTTCATAATTACTCACCTCATTTTACGTGAATGTTCATTTCATCATATGCCAATACACTTGGCCATTTAGTGTGTTTCACACTCTTACTTAACCCTTCTAGGGTTTAATCATTTCATCTTTCATTTCATCATTTCTTTGTTGATTTCATAATTTCATTGTTCATTTCATCATATGCCAATGCACTTGGAAATTTAGGGTGTTCCACACTATTACTTATCCCTTCTAGCATTTCATAATTTTATTGTTTATTTCATCATTTCTTTGTTCATTTCATCATTTCATTGTTCATTTCATCATATGCCAATGCACATGGCCATTTAGTGTGTTTCACACTCTTACTTAACGCTTCTAGGGTTTCATAATTTCATTGCGTACACCTTAGATTCACTTATTTTTAGGTGTATGCTAGACTTATGGGTCTATACATACAAGCCGCGAGGCTTTGTTCATTGTTCGATTAAGTGATTCATATCTTCATAAGATTTTGTGGTACAAGACTTGTGAATCTTGTATGTATTCCAAGATCTCAATTTCTATCTATGTAGGTAGCATTATTATTGAATATTTAATTCATGTATGACTTGTGTATCAATATAGAATTCGTGCAAGGGAACCCGGTTTCAAATCACTTGGACAACACTTCCATTTTTTTCCATTACTTTATTTGATCTATACGGCTTGGGGACCCAAGTTCGAGACCCAATGCCTTCATTTTATTTTTACCTTAATTTATCCCTTCATTTTTCTCTTAATAGAACTAAGAGGATGTGGGATCGAATCCCCACACCCTCATTTACTTTTTATTTTCATTACTTTTAGTTTTTCTCATTTTTGCCGAGGGGTTGTGGGTTCGAACCCCTCATCCCCTCTTTATTTTCTTTTAATTTTCTCCTTGAATCTACCTCGGAGGCTATGGGTTAGAATCCCACTACTCAAATCTCTTTTCTTTCATATTCTTAACTCTCCTTCACTGCCTAGAGGTCGTAGGTTTGATTCTCTCACCTAACATTTCTTTTCTTTCATTTTCTTTACTCTCCTTCACTGCCTAGAGGTCGTGAATTCGATTCCAACACCTCACATATCTTTTTCTTTCATTCATAGCTTTCTTATAGTGTGTTCTTGGGTTCAATCCCAACTGACCTCACATATTTTAAACATTATTTTCAAACTCCCCTAAACTTCAACATTAGCCGAAATTAAATTATTAACATGCTGGAAATTTTAATCACTTTTACAGCCTACATTCTTCAACATTTATAAGTAATTTCACAGGATAATTCGTAGATCATTTATACGTTCTTAGGTGCATTTTTCATGGATTCATTTAGCCAAGAGATTATCACTCGAATCAGCCACATTTCAACTCATATGAACATCACGAATGACATAATCATTTGTACATGAAATACAACCACAACACCACATTTGTAAAAGCCTTAACCCGAGGCACATAGATACGGTTGATATTGCACACACACGTACACATAATTATTGAAAACATAAACACAAGTTACATAATTCCGAACAGACATATAAACACATCATCATCACTAAAACACGTTTCATCCTTATTTTTCTACCAGCAAAAATAACAAACCTATGATTCAATGAAAGCTAGTGACAGGGACATGCAACGGGGAACAACCCTAGTTTTCGGAATAGATTCGTCTGAACCTTAGGAGTCTCTTGGGAAGGGTACAAACAGAAAATATTACCCATACCTTTTTGACGTTTAACTCTCGACTTTTTGCGCAAAAACTTAACCCAAGATCATGTCCAAATACCCTCTATGTTAACACCAACTCGATGGACAAACTTCTCTTTGCCTACGTCATTGATTTTGTTTGTTTTCTTTTATTTTCGTTGTGAGTTCTTCAAGTGTGAAGAACTTTGTCTACCTACTATTTTTTGAAGTCATTTGGCAGAGAGATCGTGAGTGAGAGTGATAGAGACGAGAGAGAGAGAGAGATGAGTGTGGGAGATAAGAGTTTTCTTAGGATTAGGAGTCTAGTTTAGGACTTAGCCAATTAAGGTTCTATTAAATTATTAAAAATCTAATTTCATTTTTTTAAACTCAGATAATAAATAATAAATATAAATTTATTACATTAATTTACGAACTTAAATTAAAAATAATTTAATTCATTGCTTCCACCTAGGTTCGAACCTTGGTGGAGCAAGACTTCACTTCAAGAGCCAATTTTCAGCCCACTCTCCCAAAAATACCCCTCCATCTTATTATTTAAATAATTAATTATATATTTAGGATCATTATGATACTACCCTTAGCCTTGAAAAACATCATTTTACCCCTAGACACTCAAAACCTAAGATATTCCATTTTGAAGTTTGGTAAAGACTCCTTCAAGCAAATCTTCGTATTCGAGAGACCTACATGGTTTGACCCAATCTTTTCTATCTCCACTAACTCCCCAAGTTAGTTGAATTTGTTATAGCAAGGGTTCAGAGATCTGGTTCTACGTGCATCAATCCGTGTGAACCTAGTCTAATCGTAGGCATTTTAGACATATTAAGCATTACATAGCATATTAATTTTTGGAGGGTTGTTAAACAAGGTTAGGTACTAGGTTGTTTCTTTAGTTAGTTACTCGGCTACTGTCACCCGGTTAGGTCTTAGGATTTTAGGAACACTAGTTAGTTTATTTTATTTAGTCCAAGGTTCGTTAGCTAAATAGGTAGGTTAGTTAGAGCCTAGGATTTTTTAAGAAGCTAGGCCCCACCTGGCTTGACCCAAAGCGTGCCTACCCCTATCCGAATTCAGTTGGGCTTTGACATTTGGTCTCTTGACCGGTAGCACATGTGCTTGAACATGTATTGTTGCACACTTCTTGTCCCAAGGATCCTCAGTATATCCTTTGGAACTTCTTAATCTACATGATCATATTAAATGATCATGTGCTATGGTACCTAGGCTTGACACTTGGATGGATTTTACCTAATGTGTAAGCTATAAAATAAATTATTTTATCCTAGGGTCTTCATTGAAGGTACAATTCCTAAAAAAGCTTTGATAGGAGAATTTGAACATCAAAGTATATCTTAAGTTACTTTGTAATACATAGAAATTAGCTAACACCCTTAAGACCATATTCTCTAACATGCCCAATATTACTTGGGATATTGGGATTCATCTGTACCCTATTATATATTCTTAAAACCTAATAGAATCTTCTCTAGACAAGTACATTGTCTTGAATGTTACATTATCCCCACAATAGAAATATTTTTCCCCAAATGACACTACACATCATTTTGACTCAAAGAGGGTATTTTTTAAAAAAACATAAACATACTTGAAATTTTACTCTTTGTGAATATCAGATTCAAAACTTGCTCTGGATGATGCACATCACTCAAAGCTTATCTGAAGCTTCATATACGAGATTGAGGAACATCCATCTCAATCTCACTTTAACGAAATGCACATCAAATATTAGGCGACACCAAAATCATGTCAATGCTATATAAAAAAAGCAATATGAATGCAAGCAAGAACCCATATTAACTCATATAGTGCAAGTATAAAACACACAGTTATGGACTGAAAAAATTAAAACCGACTAATGCACTAAAATTTAGAGTTTCATATACAAAATAAGACTTAGGAAGAGTATATGTAACCTCAATAAATGAACAAGTGAGGGTAACGGGATCTCATGTCGGCCTCGGCCTCCCATGTTGCTACCTCTACAAGGTCGTTCTTCTATAAGACTATTACGGTGGCAACCTCCTTGTTCCTCAGTTGCTTCACTTGGAGATCTAAAATTTCAACTGGAACCTCTTCATATGAAAGGTTCTCATCGACTCCTAACCCCTTAACAGGCAGGATGGATGGTGGATCACCTAGACAATATTTATGCATCGAAACAGGAAACAATGGATGAACACAAACCATGAATTTGGTAATTTCAGTTCATAGGCAATATGCCCTACTCGTTGTAAGACCTCATAAGTTACTATATACCTTGGACTCAACATCCCTTTTTTATCAAACCTCATAACCCCTTTAATGGGTGATATTTTTAGGTACAGTTTATCACCTACGTCAAATTCAAGAGCCCTGCTCTTATTATTAGCATAGTATTTTTGATGATTGTAAGCAGTAGCCAATCTATCCTTGATCATTCTCACCTTTTCCCTAGCCTCATAATTGATTTCATGGATAAGGATGGAAGACTCTCCTACCTCAAACCACCCAACTAGGGACCTACACATCCTACCATACAGTGCTTCAAAAGGTGCAATCCCAGTACTGGAATGAAGCTATTATTATAAGAGAACTCAATATGTGGCAAGTGATCATGCCAAATCCCTTTTGAAGTCAATAACACATGCTATCAGCATGTTATCAAGGGTATTAATGGTACGCTATGCTTGTCCACTATCTGAGGTTGAAAAATAGTACTGAGCTTCACCTATGTACCCAAGCTCTTTTTGAACGATCTCCAAAAGTGAGAAGTGAACTAGGCTCCCCTATCCGAATTGATAGATAAAGGGATCCCATGCCACCTCATTATTTCATAATATACATCATGACATAATCTTTGCCCTTGTGAGTAGACTTCATAGAAATGAAGTGAGCAGACTAATTCATCCTGTCAATAATGACCCAAATGGAATAATGCAGTTTCCTGGTCCTACGAAGACCAACCACAAAGTCCATATTAATAGCTTTCCACTTCCATGTTGGGATCTCAATCAACTGGGTAAGACCTCCAGGCTTAAGGTGTTCGGCCTTAAACTGTTGGCAATTGGGGCACTCCTCCACAAACAAAGAAATATCTCGCTTCAAACCTTCCCAATAATAGATCTCCTTGAGATCATGATACATCTTGGTGGAACCCGGATGAATGGATTACCTAGAGCCATGAACCTCTACAATAATATTAGGTATCATATTATCAATATTAGCCACACAAAATCTGCCCTGGTAACTCAGAACACCATCCCCTCAGGGAGAATGATTCATTCAGCTTACTCAACACTGAGTCTTTGAACTCCATGAGTATTGGATCGAGATGCTACTCATTTTTAACATGTACAACAAATGAGGATTTTGATTTGGAATGAACTGAAACACCCCCACTTGGTGTATCTACAAGTTGTACCCTAACCTAGCTAATTGGTGTACCTCTTTAACCAGCTCCTTCTTCTCATCATCAATATGAGACACACTACCCAAGCTCAATCGGTTTAATGTATCGGTCTCTACACTGGCCTTACCTGGGTGATAGTGGACACTCATGTCATTATCCTTGAGCAGCTATAGCCATATTCTCTGACGAAGATTCAATTCTCTCTGTGTAAAAACCTACTGAAGAATTTTATGGTCAGTAAATACGTCAATATGTACACTATGTAAGTAATGTCTCCAAAGTTTTAATGCAAATACCACAGTAGCTAACTCAAGGTCATGGTTAGGGTAATTCTTCTTATGGATTTTTAACTGTCTTGATGCATATTCAATCTCATTTCCATCCAACATAAGAACACATCCCAAACCTACTCGAAAGCATCATAGTACCCCACATACCCTTCACCAGTCCTCGACAATGTGAGAACTAGCTTGAAGTGAGTCGGTCTTTGAGCTCTTGGAAGCTCTTTCACAAATTTCAGACCACTCAAACTTTGCCTTGTTCTTTGTTAAAGCTTTCAATAGAGCAACAATAGTGAAAAGTCCCTCACCAAACCTGCGATAATAATTAGCCAAACCCAAGAAACTTCAGATGTTTGAGGAGTAAGGGGTCTTAGCCAGCTCTTTAGTGATTCAATGTTTATCAAATCAACCTCTACACCCTCGTCGGACACAACATGGACAAGGAAGGTCACTGATCTCAGCCAAAACTCACATTTGCTGAATTTTGCATACAGCTGATGTCCTCTGAGTACTTGCAATGTCATTCTCAAATGTTCTTCATGCTCTTCTCTGGTAATAGAGTATACGAGTATGTCATCTATGAATACTATGACAAAAATGAAGGTATTCACGAAAGTCCCTATTCATAAGGTCCATAAACGCGACTGGTGCGTTAGTGAGACAAAATGACATGACAAGAAACTCGTAATGACCATACCTAGTATGAAAGACAGTCTTAGGAATGTCCTTTTGTCTTACTCTAAGTTGGTGATACTCTGACCGTAGATCTATTTTAGAAAATAAACTTGAACATCGAACCTGATCAAATAGATCATTAATTCTTGGAGCACCCCTTGGGGATATGCTCGGCTAGATGAAGCCCTTATCAAGTAGATCTTTTATCTGCCACTTCAACTCTTTGATTTCAGCTGGAGCCATTACATAGGGAGGAAGGGAAATAGGTTTGGTGTTGGGATCTAAGTCAACAACCAAAGTCAATTTAGCGTTCATGATTGATTCCTGGTAAATCCTCCAAAAAGACATCTTAAAACACATTCACTATGGACACAATGTATGTGTAAGTAACTTCATGTTCTAAGTCATTAAATCTGACTAAGTTGTATAAATACCCCTTAGATAACATCATATTGGCTTTAAGATAGGAAATTATTTGGCAGTTGAATTTTAACACGCCATTCCCATTCAAGCTCTAGTTAATTCGGAAACTGAAACCTTACTACCATGTTTCGATAGTATATGGTAGAATAGCATATATTAAGTCAATCCATACCTAAAATTATGTCAAATTCAAGAATGGTTATTTCTTTTAGGTTAACATAGGTACCTCTATCAAGAACAGTTATTCAGCAATCTCTATATACTCTTTCATCTCTAATGTTGTCTCCTATGGGAGTAATAACTGTGAAAGGTTCTTACAAGATCTCAAGGAACAAGTCAAATTTACTAGCTACTAAAGGAGTAGCAAAAGACAAGGTGGATCCTGAATCAAACAATACATACACAGGAAAAGAAAAGACATGCAAAGTACCAGTGACCACATCAGCTGACTTCTCCTGCTCCTCTCTACCTTTCAAAGCATAGAACTTGTTCCTCTTGGGAGTCTTTACTGCTGCAGAAGGATTAGGCTGAGGCTGAGTATCTTCCGTGGCCCGATTCTTCACATATGGGCAGTCCCTGATCATATGCCCACTCTTCTTACAGCCATAGAAGGCATAAGAACCTACTATGCACTCACCTCTATGCAAACGGTCACACGACTTTCTATCAGGCTGGGTATTTCTATCATTGCCCTTCTTGCGGCTACAGTTTCCCCTTTTGGCATTACCGTTCCTGGAAGGACTAGGATTACCTGAGTGCTGCTTCCCCTAATTTAACTTGGGCCTTTCCTGGACTTCAAATGAACTCCTATGAGTGCTACAACAAGCCTAATCCGAGGGTATAGTCTTCTTGCCTTCTCAGCTTCACTTCCTTTGATGAATCTCCTCCACCTACTATGCATGTACCATCAACCTAGAAATGTCCATGTTATCATGCAACATTGATGCTCAACATTCCTCATCCGGATCCTCCGATACACTAGTCACAAACCTGCTCATCTCATCCCTACTACTAGACACCGGGAAGAAGCACGTTTGGAAATTTTAACAAACTTCAAGGAGTATTCCTTGACTGACATACCTCCCTGACGTAGGTTGATGAACTCCACAACCTTAGCCTCTCTCTCCTTTCTTGGAAAGAACCATTCCAGCAATGTAGTCTTGAGAATGTCCCAAGTGATGGGGACTTCTCCTGGTGCTCGGTCATATACCAAAATCTTATACCACACCTAAGAAACATCCTTGAGCTGGTATGCAGCCATCTCAGCCTTTTCCTCTTCATTAATACCCATAGAACATAGAATCTTCTGGACCTCATCCAAAAACTCCTGGGGATCCTCATTCCTTCTGGACACGAAACACACTGGAGGATTCATCCTGGTGAAATCTCTAAGTCTGCTAGCCATGGTGCTAGCATGTGGCTTCTACTTGGGAGCACCCTCTCTAATAGACTGGGCTGTGAAAGATTGTGCTTGAGTAGTGATGGCTTGGGATATCTTAACCAGCATCACTCTTACTTCTCCATCCGTCAACGCATCTATGTAGACAAGCACTTGCACTCCAGCAGCTGGGACTTTGAGGAGGAACTTGGTTTCCCCCTAAAGCTGCTTCTTCAACTCTCCTGCCTGTGTTTTGATCTCACACGAAGGAATTTAGATGCTAGAATAACACAAAATGTCAAAACTCTATGGAGCACAATAAAGAGTTGAAGAAGGGAAGATTCGTAAAATCACTAAGTCTTTACGTCATTGTTGTGGTGCACTTCACAACAACAAAACCATAAGCTAGAAACTATGCAATGTGGTTGTTTTGAGCCTTCATTCCTAGGTAATTTAATCTCATTCTCTGATACCAATTCTATCAAACCCGGGGTCCTAGACCATAGTTGAGACCAACGTCATTAACCTCTCAAAGGTCCCAAACAAGCCACTTCTTAGCTTCATCACAATTATATAGTTAAATTTAGCGGAAAATTTAAAACTTTTTATGTTTACTAAAGTGTTTATAGAATTCATATACTTTTTGCATAAGAGTGATATACTAACAGCTCAAACTAAACAATCATCTATAAACTCGTTGAAAATTGAAATGAGGAATTCATAATATAATTGATAGTTGCCAAACCGGCCTTAATACGAAAGATTTGATAAATATTTGAAATGAAACGCTAGGGAAAACATCCATTAGCTATGTCTAATCTACTAAAGCTATGAAATAAAGCGTAGGCATCGTCGAACTCAAGAGGACCTACCAAAGTCTAGAGGTACTAGTCCAAACAGCTTCAACTGATCTTCAATCATCTTCAAGGACTTACACCTATAAAAATAGTAATTGTATAAAGGTTATAACACACATGTACTATGTATGAGTGTGTGAACATAAAAACATAAGGACAATGCCGGATCAAGGAAAGCTATTCCTGTAGCAACATGCCATTTTTGGAAAATGAAGTTACTTTACTTTCCTAATTCATTATTTATGAATCATGCTGAATATGACATATTGTCAGGAATTTAAAGAACACAACTCATTTTCTATATGAACATAAGACCTTGGAATCATGAACATAATTTTAGAACGACTAGAGCAGAATTTAATAATTTTGCTCCCATTTGGCCGAGACTCCCTCTCCCACCCTTAGTATATTTTTCAGTCTTTTCTTCTTTTTCCTTGTGTATTTCAATGATATATCATTATCCTATGTTTTACTTACAAGTGCAATGATTCATTGTAGTCCCATTCCTACGATAAATAAAGTAAGTAATCCAAAAGACTAAGGAAATGATTTGACTACCCTACTCACAAGTTATTCTTTCCATTCTTGTTAAATTAGGAATGAAGTCTTTATAAGCAAATCTTTATTGGATATGCCCATTATTTGATCATTTTTCAAAATATAAAGATGAATGGGGTATATATTTATACTCCGATTGATGAGTCATTATGTTTGATGAATGGGGTATATATTTATACTCCGATTGATGAGTCATTATGTTTTCTTCCTTTATTGACATAAGCCAATATCTGTTAAAACTACATTATTATCAAACACTGATGATTTGATATAATTATGCTTTTGCTTACTTACTTTAGTTTGAACTTACATTTCTTCTTTTTTGATCTAATGTCACTACGGACATGCTAGGTTGATTTATGATATTCTTTTAAGACATCCATTGGGATATTTCTGTGCAACGAGTAAGACTGACTGATACGCTCAAACTTACTTCTTAAATAAGAAGTAAAGCGGTCGTGTCAAGAAAATAACCCAACTAGTGAGGTTGGGATCGTTCCCACGAGGAAAATATCTAGACTTAACTTCAACCTGTTATTACTATTGTTTGGTCAATGACTTCCTTGGAAAGTAAAAACAATAAAGGGGGGGTTTCTATTTCTAAATGAGTGAAAATAAATAACGAACTTGAAAGAGACACTTAACAGCTTTGACAGTTGGATATTAATCAATTAATCAAAGTAACTAGGGTTTACGTGTTCCCCACAGGTTCATAACTTTATAATTCTAACTATAACAATTCCTTCCTAGTATCTTGCATGCAAAGCGATTAGTTCTGTATTTTTAAATCCTTGGTCCGACATCCAGAAAATCTCAATCCGCACCTTGGTTCGGCTACGTGTGTTGCTATTCTAACCCTTATCCTTACCTCATATTAAGCATCGTATTCGATATTTGACTAATTTTTACCTCGTACCAATCAATACTAGCCTATTAGATAGTATATACTAAATCTATGTTAATTATTCTTTTCCTATTATCTACCTCCTTGGTCCGGCAAGTAGCATTAAGGCAAGTTCTAACGTTGGCTATCTGTTAAAAAGACTTCTAAGTGAAAGAATTATTAATACATGCAAGACACTAATCTAGAATTGTTATTCTAGTTAGGGTTTATCTCATTATTTTCCTATGGTTCCCACAAATCTAGTTATGGAGTTTAGTTACTTATAGCCATAAACACAATATTCAAAGATAGTAGATAAGAATTCATGTACTTACTTCAATGAGAAAGATTAAAATCCAAAAGTTTGCTTGATTAATATTCAAAAATCACTTGCAAGAATCTCAAAATCCAACACTAATAGACAAAGTCTAAAAATCTGAAGTATAATCTCATAGAGTCTAGCAATACGGAGTCTAACCTCAAAAACGAGATTTTTCGAACTATTTATAAAAAAATAAAAAACCTAATTAAACAATGACTCTGTTTGCTGGAAATCTGCCAAAAAGCGGTTGGGTCGACGGACCACGCGACGGATAGTCGTGGTCACGATGGACCGTCATGGACTCCATCATCCCGTACTTGTGCAATTTCTTCTGCTGATCTCTTCACCACCCTCGACGGCAAGTATGACGGACCGTCGTAGGCACAACGGTCCGTCGAGTGTCTTCGTTCCAAAGCACTTCAACTCTTGGAATCTGGGTATTGGGATCACTTCTCTGAACTTTACGACGAACTTGCAGGACGGACCGTCATAGCCACGACAGACCGTCACAAGCTTCGTAATCCCACACTTGGTCAGACTTCCCCATCTTCCTTCAGCAGCTGCACTACGCTGCCACCTACGGACCGTCACAAGCAAGGCGGACCGTCATAAGCTGCGTAGGTGGTCTCTTCTGCATTTCTTCGCTCAAAATCTCCGCATACAGCTTTGGACAGATTTCCTGCAAAACAAAGAGAAACTTATATAAAAATTAGCACAAAAAGTCTTTTGAACACACTAATCTAAAGGAAAAAGTATTAATAATACCGTGAAACCACGGTATATTAACACTCTGAACTTAAATTCGTTGTTTGTCCTCAAGCGACGCACTATGACTCACTACACAATCTTTGTACAATAGTATCCATGTTTTATCCTTTGCAATCATTTGGCTATCAATCCCGATTAATCTCATCAAATCTATGCATATTATCACTATTAAGCTTGAATTTTGTGGGATCAGAACATGACACAGACTCACCATGCACTAACACCTATCCTCTTCAATTTCTCACTGAGGTGCTAACAATTTCGGTATTGCAACTAGTGTCCTCACTTTAAAACAAAAAATCCTCCTTTTTCACACAATGATTTCATTTTGAGTATAAGGATTACTTTTCGACACTCGCTCTTAGAACAAAGTCACACTCATTCATACCTTTTGCCATAATCTTGCCCATATTTTCACTGCCTTAAGTTCGCTATACAACCCTTAGGATCACGATAGGACTTTCTTTAGCTAGTAACACAGGCTCGGGGTCAGGTAAGGTATATTTTGGTATACTTTAGTGAATTTTTTCCCTCCTTGACATATCGGCTAAACCTTCCATTGTCTCCCATTTTATCTCGCCCTGTTTCTCATATTCTTTCACCTTGCTATTTTCTCTTCTTTCTTCATTTGTGTAAGTGACTCTCTTCTTTTCTAGCTTTTATTTCTTGTGTGTTTTTCTTTTTCTTTACTTTTCTTTTCAACTAATTCTTGAGTCACTTTACTTCTGTTCTTTCTCTCTCTTTGTTCTTTCAACCCCACTTTCCAGAGCATTCCTCATAGTAGCCACGCTCAACTCATGGCTTTCAAGGTACACAATACCCAAAGTTGGGTCAGGGCCATAACGAAGGTTGTTTATGCATAAGCCATCCTCAACTTATGCTTTTGGCATAAGCTGAGGTGCACATGTCCAAGGAGGGACCAGGGCCAACACATTGTTCCAGAAAAGATCAATTAGGGTGAAAAAGAAAGGTCTAATTTTAAGCTCTGATTATTTGGATCAAAGAAGGATAAATTTCATTTGGTTTCTTTTATTTAGGCTAGAAATGGGCTATATTGAATAAGGGCCTATGATCCTTTCCTAATTGTCTATTGCAGCTTACTTTTAGCAGGACTAACCAGGCAAGTTCTAGCTCAGCACCAATAGTGGACTATTCAAATTTCCTCACACTCACTTGACATCTCATCACTATACCAGATTGTCAGACACCTAGTTTGAATTTAAGACTTAGGGTAATACAATGGTGTAACTCTATTTCATGCTTAGAGCCACACAATTATCAGTTAATACGCCTAGTCATGCATTAATTTCAAGTTTATCAGGATATCAATTTAGCCATCATGCTCCAGAATTAAACTATGTACAAAAGATATAAACATGCCGGTTCAACAGAAAAAGTAATCAGTCTTTCAGGAAAAAGAACACAGGCAAGAAAACCCCAAAGAGGGTAGTGAATTGGGCTTATCATTCTTCACCCTAACACTCACTATCAATTTACCCCACCCCCAACAAAAAAACATGCAATTGTCCCCAATGCATAAAAATGTAAATACTAGAGTGGTAGGTGAAGCAAACATGTGGCGCAAAGCGCCGTCGATCAGCAAGATGGTGGGTCCGGTTCCCCGGAACCCACGTCCTCTGCAATCTGGACACCCTAAGTGGTGTCCTCAGCCACAATCGCACCATCAGTAGTGCCTCCTGCTATCTCCATAGTGCGGGAGCTAGACGCCCCAGCCGCTAACTCAGATGCTCTCATTCGGTGCGCCTCCTCCTCAGCAAGGGAGGATCTCCTCGAAGCCTCTATATCTCGGCGCTTCTTCTTACGAGCTCGCGCCTCGTCCACTGCTCGACCCTTACGCCTCTTGGCACTCTCTCTCGGGCCAGGTGGTGGAATGTCAGAAGTAGCAAAAATGTCCGCCAACACGGTGTCCTCAGCAGGCTCGACAGAAGGGGCCTCAGACTCTGGCACCCTAGCCTCTAAGATCGTGTCGATGTCTGCACGAAGACAGTCAACTGCAGCCTGAAGAGTTGACACATCCACCGGAGGGGCTGGTCGGGCTAGCACTCTCAACTCAAAGGCGTCCTGGCGCTGGTTAACCTCAGCGATCTTCCGCTCTGTAAACTGCACCATTTTCCTCTCTAGGCGCTCTTCGGACTCAGTAATCGGCTTCCGCATCCACGGCTGGATATGATGCAGAAGAGTGTCCATTTGTGCCTCTTGTTTTTGGACCTTTGCAAGCGGGACCAGTGCCGGTAGACGGGCTGTGTGAGAGGAGCTCGGGGCTGTGCTACTACCCGGGATAGACTCGACCGGGGTAGTGTCAGTGGACGCTTGTGTAGTTGTGCGGGCCTGGGCTACCGTATCAACAAGATCATCAGCAAGTGGGGGCAGCTCTGGACGGGGCCCTATGCGTGGAGCAAACTCATTGGCCTCATCTCTGATGAGGCCGACGTCAACAGTGCCCTGCGGGGTCTTAAGCTGATCTACGTGCCATATGGGCACACCTGCGAACCTGCAAAGGGCAAAGATCATGCACGGGAAAGGGTGGGTAGTAGTGACCTTGAATGCCCACTCGTGCATGACTGCCTGGAGAAGCCATGCGAAGTCCACCTCGAATCCGGCTATCATCGCCGCCATCAACACTGCTCGATCCCAGGTAACGATATTAACAGCAGTTGTGGGGGAAAGGCAGTGACGGACAAGCAGCCACAAGAACTTTGCTGTGAACGTGTGCTTGGCCTTCTTGATGGCCTCCTTCAGCTCAGTCACCCAATTGACACCCTCTCCATCTACTGACAGGTGCAGGGATATCCACCTCTTGGTGGTCTTCCTCAACGATGGCTTGCGCAAGAACTGGCCATCCTTAACTATCTGCTAGAGGTAGTCAAACTCGGCAGTGAGGGGGGTCCGAGTAGCATCAGCACTCTCGCCGTATAGAAACCGGCGGATGGCTGGACGGGAAATGTCAACCTGTACGCCCCGGACTTGGACCTGCTCCTGTGGGGCCTGTTTAGCGGGGGAAGCCCGCCTATCGATCTGTGATCGGATAGTCGCTACGTAGGATGCGTAGAACTCTCGGAACATTTATTTGCTGTATCATCCCAACGGACGTGCTTTCCACTCCTAGTGATACCTGGTGAAGAGGTTGTGGATCGCAGGCATCGTCGAGAGACTCCCTGTAAGTACCCGCCGCTCCAAAGTGAGTGTTTGAGTCATCACTCCTTTATCAGTCAAGAACTTGGCGTCGGAGTAGACTTGAAACTGCCCGTCGACACACCACCGGTTGGGTTGGTCAGTCGCTAGGGTGGAGCTGGTGAGCCGGATGTAGAGTCTAAACTCTCAGCCTCATCAGGCGAGGCCGACGCCGCAGCAGTGGCGGGTGCGGGAACCTCAGAAGAGCCAGAGGCTTCCTCGGACCATGATACTCGTAAGGAGCCAAACACTCCTTTCTCATTTGTGGCTGACCCAGAGGGTGTGCCGGTCAGTGTGCGCTCCTGATCAGACTGGGAGGCAGTGACTACGCCGGATGCCACCTTTTTGGGTGTGGCTCTGGGAGCACGTGCAGCACGGGAAGGTGTGGAAGTGCCTGGGGGCACATACTCAAGGTCACGCTCATAATCAGAGCCGATGATCATGTGGGCAGACGGGGTGACAGACTTTGATCGCCCGCGTGTGTAGATTCGGTCTTGCTTGGGTGCCATAGTAGATAGTACCTACAAAGGATCAATATTAGTACGAGTAGTGGCAAACAAGACAAGCGAGACCATACGAAATAAATCATTGAAAATAGTATGTCATTGCTGTAGAAACAGTGACACACGACGGGCCTGGTGACGGCTCGTCGTGACTATGACGGACCGTAGTGTTTTACTTGGACTATGTATATATAAAGAACCCCAAAGGAGAGTCTCTGACTAGCACGACGGTATGTGCACGACGGACCGTTATGGGTACAACGATCCGTCGTAGATGTCTGTCATAGGACACTTGGGAAAAAATATGAAGACCCTTAGGAGAGGGGTCTCTGACCGTCATGACGATCGTGAAGTACGGCCCTTCGTAAATACAACGGTCTGTTACATGTGTCCGTTGAAGAACACTTAGAAAAAATGAGAGACCTTTAGAAACAGGGTCTCTGAAAACAAGAACGGTTGTGCAAGACGGACCGTCGTGAAGACGACGGTCCCTCACATGTGTCCGTTGGGGAACACTTGGGAAAAAATGAGAGACTCTTAGAAACAGGGTCTCTGACAACCGAAACGGTTGTGCAGGATGGTCCGTCGTGAGTACGACGATCCGTCACATGTGTCCGTTGGGACAGGGTGCTAGGGCTTTTGCAACGGACCCTACGACAGTCCGTCATGGGTACGACGGTCCGTCATCGGGGTCTCGTTCTTAATGACAATGACAGAACTAAGGGTACCCTAAGAATCCCCGATGAACCCACATAAACCTTGTAATGTTTTGGACCTACATGTTTCTAACCCAACTACCTAGGAAACTAGCAATGCAAAAGCACCTATGTCTAGGGTGGTAAACATGGCAATTTTGAACATTTGTAACCTAGGTTAGACAAAATCGTATAATGTAAACAAAATATGATGAGGAACTAAGCTTCATACTAACTTGAAAAAAAATGCAAGATATATGAGTATAAATTAGAGACACATACCTTAGAAATGGAGAAAAACAAATGCACAAGTACTCGGTGGCAAGGTAGACACTCACAGCAGCAGTTTCCACTAGTAGATAACACTTTAGGGGTTTGGAGAATTGTGAGAGGGCAATGATTGGTGGTTGATAGAGGAATAGATTTAGGAAGTTGAGAAGGAAAGAGTAATGGGAGAAATAATGAAGTAATGGGGGTGAAATGAGGGGTTGGGGAGTCTAAACGCTCTGATTTTGAAAAAGGGTCCAGCCGGGTTGGGTCGGGTATACCTCATTAATCACGCGATGGTTCCTCGACCACGGTCTGTCACAGTTGTGACGACCCATCGTTGGTTCCGTCGTGTGTGCCCTAGTTTCAAAATAACAGAAAAACGTACCTGGTACGACGGATGCATACGACGGTCCGTCGCAGCCGCAACGGTCCGTCGATGTGTCCGCAGTGATTCCTGGTGATGTGCCTGTAAATTTAAAAACCCATTAGTAGAAAAATGCTCCCATTACTAAAAAGACTATAAGTATTGGGTTTCCTCCCAACAAGCGCCTGATTTAATGTCGCGGCACGACTGAGGACCCTTGATTACTCAGACTTCAGCAAGATGGTATGCCTCTATCACTTTATTCCCCGATGCTTTATGCCCAAACTAGAGTTTTATTCTATCTCTATTCCTCTTAAACCGCAATCCCTCCTTGGATTTTAACTCTATTGCTCCATGAGGGAATACTTGGGTAATCAAGTACGGGCCAGTCCATTTGGACTTGAGCTTGCCCGAAAGACAAGGCACCCCAGAACTGTCTACAAGCACCAAATCCCCAACAATAAACTCTTGTTTTGCATTTTTCTGTCCAGTCTCCTTCTTCATCTTTTCTTTGTGGGATATGGAAGATACCGATTGAAGCTCACCACTCTACCTCATGGTCCTACAAATATTGAAGGCCGCTTCTTAATTATTCAACCGAAATGTCATCTGTCCCTTCTCCATATCAACTAATGCTCTACATGTAGCAAGAAATGGCCTCCCAAGAATAATAGGCACTTCAAAATCGACCTCACAATCAAGAGTACCAAAATTAGTCAGAAAGATGAATGACTCCACTTTTACTAGCACATCATGGAGTATCCCTATAGGCCGTTTCACTGTCCGATCAGCCATCAGTAGCCGCATCGCAGTGGGTTTTGGATCCCCCAAACCCAACTTCTTGTAAATTGAGAGGGGCATGAGATTTATGCTTTCCCCCAGATCACATAATGTTTTCGCAAAATGTAATGACCCAACTGTACAAAAACTAGTGAACGCACCAGGATCTTCTTTATTTTGCACGAGGGATCTTTTAGCAATAGCACTACAATGCTGCAGTCTATCATCATTCTCAAAATTTGGTGACCACATCTTTCATAAATTTGGCATAACCGGGCATTTGTTCTAGAGCTTCTACCAAAGGGACATTGATAGAAAGCTGCTTCAACATTGTTATGAAACGCCTGTATTTACCATCCTCGGTCTTTTTCACTAATCTCTGAGGGAAGGGTGGTGGTGTCCTAGGCATGGGAATTACCTTGATAGGTACTTCTTTATCTTTTCCATTACATTCCTCTACTTTACCACTAATCTTTCCCACATTATCATTATCCTTTCTCACATTTTGCTTAGAAGATGGCATAGGTGGGTAAATGGGTTGCCTACCACCCCGAGTACTGATTGTCATACAGTGCGCATCATTCTTTGGATTTTAGACAGTGTTGCTAGGAAGAGTGCCCGGTTTCCGTGTGTTCACTGTCGCAGATAATTGGGCCACTTGCAATTCGATCTGTTTAATCGAAATTGCATGTGTATCAACTTTTTTCCCAATACTAGCTAAATCACACCTCAACTCTTTAATGTGTTCATCACTAGTGTCGAACCTCCTCAACATTTTGTGCAACATATCCTCAACTCGCGTCATACTATCTCCACCATCCCTAGGGGTAACTTCATGATTTTGAGGAGGGACATAGGGCCCATTCCTGTCGTTTCTATTAGCATAGTTACCCCTGTTAAAGTTGTTGTCGCGGTTGTAGTTTCCATCTCGGACATAATGACCCTCACGGTTGTAGTTACCATAGTTCCGACCTTGGTTCCCTTGACCTTGGCGCCACTTATCCTGATTAGAGCCTTGGGCGCTTGATCGGAAACCCTCCGTCTGCTCCTTTACTACATAAGTGTCCTCCGTATAATAGCACTCATCATTAGGAGGTGGTGGTTTGGCCAAGTAGTTGACTGCATTTATCTTTTCTGCACCCCCTGCGACATGTTTTAGTACAAACCCAAGCTAAGTTCTCATCTGAGCCATTTCTTCCCGAATCTCATCTGTGGCTGGGTTGTGAGTGGACTGCACTGCGAAGGTGTTTCTCCCTGTATCAGACTTCCTAGTACTCCAAGCTTTGTTACTCCGGGAGATTTTCTCTAATTTTTCAGCAATCTCAGCATAAGGGCATTCTCCATAAGATCCACCTGCTATAGTATCCAACACCGCTTTGTTGTTATCATCCTGTCCCCATAGAAGTATTCCTTCAGTGATTCATCATCTATACGGTGATTTGGAACACTTCTCAAGAATGAGGTGAATCTATCCCAACAATTACTAACTGACTCTCCTGGTAGTGCCACAAAGTTATTCACTCTGTCTTTCTGGTTTAGTTTCTTGGAGACTAGATAGTAGTGTGCCAAGAAAACATCCCTGTATTGGTTCCAAGTGAAGATTGAGTTTTATGGGAGCTCGGTGAACCATATAGCAGCCTCTTCCGTCAGTGAGAAAGGAAACACTCTGAGCCCTATTACATCTAGATCCAAATCAGGCCTCCCCACACAACTTTTACACACTGCCCTTACCTTAGCTATATGGGCATGTGGATCCTCATAAGGTAGTCCTGAAAAAAAACCTCTGGCAGTGAGCATTTGCATCAGGCTAATAGTTAACACAAAAGTGTGGCCTGTGGGCAGAAGGGTCAAGATAAGTCGCCCATCTGAGTCTGCTATGTTATCATACCCTCTGTAGTATGCCTGGGGCCATGGAACGGGATTTTGTCCCCTCTGGTGATGTTCACCCAGAGCATCGGGTAACATATGACCATGAACATCAATCGGAGCTGAGATGTTGTGGTTCAGATCCTCATCATTTATTCCCAAGTTTCGATTCATATTGCGCAGTGTACGCTCTAACTCGTGATCGTAGGGAAACAAGGGTTCTCTTCCTCTCCGTGTATTTGGCATACAAGGAGGATAGTTCTGAAAAGAAACAAAAAACAATAAAACAAAGTAAAATCAAGAAAATATCAACTAAACTATAGTAATAGGTTCAAGTTAATCTAAGCTATAGTCCCCGGCAGCGGCGCAAAAATTTGATACGCTCAAACTTACTTCTCAAATAAGAAGTAAAGCAGTCGTATCAAGTAAATAACCCAACTAGTGAGGTTGGGATCGTTCCCACGAGGAAAATAGTCTAGACTTAACTTCAACATATTATTACTATTGGTTGGTCAATGACTTCCTTGGAAAGTAAAAACAATAAAGGGGGGGTTTCTATTTCTAAATGAGTGAAAATAAATAACGAACTTTAAAGAGACACTTAACAGCTTTGACAGTTGGATTTTAATCAATTAATCAAAGTAACTAGGGTATACATGTTCCCCACAGGTTCATAACATGATAATTCTAACTATAACAATTCTTTCCTAGTATCTTGCATGAAAAGTGATAAGTTATGTATTTCTAAATCCTTGGTCCGGCATCCAGAAAATCTCACTCCGCACCTTGGTGCGGCTACGTGTGTTGCTATCCTAACCCTTATTCTTACCTCATATTAAGCATCGTATTCGATATTTGACTAAGTTATTACCTCCTACCAATCAATACTAGCCTATTGGATAGTATTCACTAAATCTATGTTAATAATTCTTTTCTTATTATCTACCTCCTTGTTCCGGCAAGTAGCATTATGGCGAGTTCTAACGTTGGCCATCCGTTAAAAAGACTTCTAAGCTAAAGAATTATTAACATGAAAGACACTAATCTAGAATTGTTATTCTAGTGAGGGTTTATCTCATTATTTGCCTATGGTTCCCACAACCCTAGTTATGGAGTTTAGTCACTCATAGCCATAAACACAATATTCATAGATAGTAGATAAGAATTCATGTACTTACTTCAATGAGAAAGATTAAAATCCAAAAGTTTGCTTGATTAATATCCAAAAATCACTTGCAAGAATCTCAAAATCCAACAGTAATACACAAAGTCTAAAAATCTGATGTCTAATCTCATAGAGTCTAGCAATACGGAGTCTAACCTCAAAAATGAGGCTTTTCGAACTATTTATAAAAAAAATTAAAAACCTAATTAAACAAGGACTCTGTTTGCTAGAAATCTGCCAAAACGCGGCTGGGTCGACGGACCACACGACGGATAGTCGTGGTCACGACAGACCGTCATGGACTCCATCGTCCCATACTTGTGCAATTTCGTCTGCTGCTCTCTTCAGTATCCTCGACGGCAAGTATGACGGACCATCATAGGCACAACGGTTCGTCGAGGGTCTTCGTTCCAAAACACTTCATTTCTTGGAATCGGGGTAGTGGGATCACTTCTCTGAACTTCACGACGAACCTGCAGGACGGACCGTCATAGCCACGACGGACCGTCACAAGCTTCGTAATCCCACATTTGGTCAGACTTCCCCATATTCCTTCAGTAGCTGCACTACGCTGCCACCTACGGACCGTCACAAGCACGACGAACCGTCATAAGCTTTGTAGGTGGTCTCTTCTGTATTTCTTCGCTCAAAATCACCACATTCAGCTTTGGACAGATTTCCTGCAAAACAAAGAGAAACTTATATAAAAATTAGCATAAAAAGGCTTTTGAAGACACTAAACTTAAGGAAAAAGTATTAATAATACCGTGAAACCACGGTATATCACTGACTTACATCATTACTTATTCTCACCTAACCCTTTGTTCATCCTATTTGACCACCCCTCATTTTCCTAGTTCTTTATTTATTTATTTCTTACTTTCTTAAAGAAATGTTTAACATTTAATCGTCATAGATCATGTTAGCTAACATGAAATCCAATGTCTTCCCAATATTGAAAAGAGGTGTTTCATCAGCCAAAGTGAAACTGAATACTTCCTAGCATTGTTAGGTGGATCCACTAGCTGGTAACCCATACTGGCGACGTATTTCAAAGATTAGTAGAATTTGGAGACCCTTATCCACCTTGGTGGTAGTCTCATCTCATGAGGCTTACATGTGCTTGGACAAGCTCATTACTAGTCTATCGGTGCATACCTTATTTTCTTGTACTTAACAAGATTTAGAGTTTACTCATACATTATGGAATCTTGCTTCTAGTATGAGGTATTCTTAGCTTAGTGGATGACTTGTCATCCCTTTCTATACTTGATGAATGTGAACTTAAATCTTATATTATGATGGTGTGAATGAGAATTGTCTCCCGATTTCGAACATCCTCTTATGTGAGTATCTTTAACATAATTGCTTAGGTGCAAGCGAGACTTGTCTCACTTCATTTAACATTCCATTCTAGGTCAATTTGATAACTCATAAGATTTTATGTTATTTGATTACTCACCTTATCTTGTTCAATATTATTTGGTTGTCTTGTACCATTCTTTATGAAACTTATAAGGTCTTATTCAATATGCTACTATGTTCACAAGTTCACTTAGATAGGGTATGTTAAGACTTGTCCCAATCATTGGCATACCCTAGGTTATGAGTTCATTGAGTTCAACTTGTCAATTCAATCTTTAACATGTATTTGTCCTTACAAGAAACATCATATTTTACATTGGCCATATAAGATTGGTATGACTTAGTCATTGGCCAACACTATATCATATTTTTTAAATAATATTGCTAGCCAACCTATTGGTATAAACCAAACTATCACTAAATACTTGTCATGATATTATGACTGGCAATGTCAATTAACATCATGAATGTAATAGAGTTATCTCATCATTTTATGCAAGCATCCTTTTAATCGTATGAAAAATTCAATGCTTAATTTGGCAAATCTATAATGTTCATTTGGAATTAAAGTTTCATTAGCTAGCTTTGATTCTCATTCTTATTTATTCTTGGAGACATTGTATTACAAACACTTAAAAACATATCTATTGTAAAACACAAACATTAATTAAAAACCTTCATTCCTTTCAATTGTAAACTGAATTTCATAAATGAGTTATAACAATTTAATCTTCTCGAATAGAATTAGGCATTAATCATACGGATCTAACCTATAGGTCTCATTTGACATTATCATATCACATAAACCTACACATACTGATCACATATAACCACACACCAAAAAACACGGTTGATATTTGCATTATACATAATACTTGAATTGAAAATAAGGAGAACTAGGGAGATGAACGTTTGACAATTTCATTGGGAACAACCTTTGTTTAAGTTATCTTGAATTCAAAATGTTTCAAAAGCATCTTGGGGAAAGCAATTCAAGAGAGAAAACCCATATTTTACTGTAGAATTTAATCTACAAATATCACCCTGTCTTTTGCACAAAAATCTTGAAGAATTACCTTGAAATCTCCTAAGGAGACCCGGGAGAAATTTTCTATTTTTCTAATGTTTGTTCACTATTTTTAAGTTGTGAGTTTCTTACCTAGTTAAACGTAAGTCTAAGTATTAGGAAATGAATATTGACTAATTCAACTTAGCATAATTAACTTAATTAAATAAATCAATTAGCTAATTAACAAAACGCCCCTCCTAAATTGACTAAAAATAGGAGAGCATTTGACTTAGCCAAATTCTAAAAATTCTCTAAGGGTTTCGGGTTTCACCATGATTTTTAATTAATTAATTAAGTTGGTAATTTAATTAATTATGAGACCAAGGGTAATTAATAAAGTACCCCTAAGTCACTAGGACCATAACCAACCCCTTTGTAGCATCATAGGTTAGGTACTAGGATGTTTCTTTAGTTGGCTACTCCGATAGTGTAACCCGGTTAGGTCTTAGGATTTCGGGTACACTAGTTAGTATATTTTAGTTAAACCTAGTTTAGTTAGCTATTTAGGTAAGTTAATTAGAGCCTAGGATTGATTAGGAATCTAGTCCCCACGTGGATTAACCCAAACGCACGCCTACCCTTAACCTCCCTAACCTAATTCAGTTGGGCTTGGTCGTTTGGTCTCTTGGCTAGTAGCGCATGTGCTTGCACATGTGTTGCTTCACACTTTTTGTACAAAGGATCGTAACTATGTCCTTGGGCATTGCTTAATCTACGTGATCATTTAAAATGATCATGTGCTATGGTACCTAGGCTTGACACTTGGGTGCCTAGTACCTACTGTGTGTAAGCTATAAAATCATAAATTTTAGCTTAGGGTATTCATTGTAGGTACAATTCCTAAACAAGCTTGGATTGGAGGATATGATCATCAAAGTACATCTTAAGGTACTTGTTAATACATGGAAATTGGCTAACACCATTTAGCCAATATTCTCTTACATGCCCAATATTAGTCAATATTGGGCATTGGGATGCCTATGTACCCCTATACATATTCTTAAAACCTAATAGATGATTAACTAGAAAAGTACATTTTCTGGAATGTTACAGCCCTAAGGTCTAAATTATGATGAATTTTTGAGTAAAATCTTTTAGGTGATTGAAGCTTCGATTAAAGGGTAAGTTGGTTATGTTGTTTAGCTTTAACTATGAAATACTTTTTAGTGGTGTGGACCTACTTTTGTGGCTATGTTTACTCAAAGCATATTAATGTGAAGTTACTTGTGTATTGTTAATGATGCCATGAAGGAATAATATGTGAAGTAAGATGAATTGATGCTATTCTTGCAAATGCTCTTCCCGAAGCATATTATGTGAAGTAGGCTAGAGAGTGCCTAAATTAAGTATATGATTATGTGAAGTATGTTAATGTATGATGTGATAAATGAAGGTCTGAGTTTGTATAGAATTTGATGTAAATGAAATAATGGTCATGTGAAAGGTGTGCTCACATGTACATTCACAAATACACACTTTCAATGAATGAATGAGTGAAGTTAAAGAATATAAATGAAAACGGGAGTTTTGGGGTTAACAGTCTTCGTGAGTTGATATGAAGTGTTTTGTAGAAACCTCGTTATCTTCCAAGAGCTTTCTAAAGTAGGTTGGAGGATGGATAGTCTTTGTGAGTTGAGATGTGGTGTCCAAAAGTTATCCTTGACCTTTTGTAACAAATGTTGAGAATCTGTGGGGAGTTATGGTTAGAACTAAGAGGATATGAAGAAGGGGTGGTAATACTTCACAAGTTTAGAACTTATATTCCAATCTACCTCTTTAGATGAGCACTTCTTTTTAGTAGAGAATGAGTTACTTTGTAGAAATCTCCTTATCCCATAACTATGCGCCAGCTTAGGTGTAGCTATTGGGAAAGCGATATAAAAACTAAAAGAAATGACATCTATCTTGGAAAATGGGAGGACCCTTCTCCTATAAGGGAAGTATCGAGATTCCATGTATATCTCTCATGGTCTATCTCGGTTAAGAAAACCCCTACAAAATAATAAATGAACTAAGTCTGCTAAAAGAACGCACAACTTAGGGTAATTGGTGGAATTCGACGCCATCTATCTATTCCAATAAGTAGAACTTCTGAATGGGGAGTCTTGGTGGGTTTTATCTGAATTGAAAGTACTAAGTTTTCTTAAAAAACATACTACATAGGGTAGGTGGTGGTGTGGGACGTTATCTATTCATTGAACTAAGTAGACCTTCCGAAAGGGAAATCTTAGTGAGTCTTATATGAATTTAATGAACTTAGTCTTCTAAAAGAGTGTACTACTTAGGGTAGGTGGTGGAAAGGGATACCATCTACTCATTTCACTAAGATGGGAATCCAAAAGGGAAGTCTTGGTGTCTTGTTTGAGTGCTCTTCTGATGTTTTTTTCATTGAGTTGGGACTTGTTCTCCTGACGAGAGTAAGCCTAAACGGGATAGTCTTGGGGATCATGTAAGTGTTTATTGAAGGAGATTTATGGGTGTTTCCTTCATGTCTTACCGAGGTGAGCCTATGGATAACCTTACCTTGGGAAACTTCTACGGAAATGAGTTCACTTCTTCTTTGATTGACTTTGGGAGTTCATTGTTTTGGGATTAAATGAATTCACTGTATGTTTTGTTTAGTTTACTAAATCAATTTTGTAGCTTAGTGTAAAATTATTATTTGGTATAAAATTATGGAAATACTTCTCTAATTGTTAAATGATGATTATTATGTAGTTTTAGTTTTATATTCACGAAGGTTTTACTTATTTGGCATGAAACCTTATTTTACTAAAATGTCCCTTTTTTATGTTTTGCATATGTCATACTTATTACATTGTTTTGTACTAACCCCATACTTTTCTATACTCTATAAGTATAGGTTTTGAAGTGAGGGTGAAGTTTGAAGACAACCTTGGGAAAGACTCTCTCAAGAATAAGTGATGTCCTCATATGTTTGAGAGCACATTTTTATTTCTCAGTTTCTTTATTTAAGACTTATTATGTATTTCTTTCAAATGTAAAATGGCTGTTTCTATGATATTATATCGTGTCTTTAAGTTTGGATTTTGACAATGAGATTTTCTAAGTATTTATGAAACAAAAACTAAATAGTGAAAAGCTATAATTCCTCACTACTTTTCATGTCCTATTAAATGAGTGATAGTTAAAGGGCTTGTACAAGACCCCAAAGGTTGTGATGTAGATCGTGAATTTGACCTAAGTCCCTAACCCTAGTCTATGAACTAGTGATAAATTTTTGGGTAGTGATTCACTTGGCTTTATTATTGTGTTGTTCACTTATGTGTGATGATATTAAACCCATTTTTGGGTTGAATTTGATTGTTGATGGTAAAACCTTGATTATTGCTTGTGCATAAAAATGGTTAACTCTTCTAATCTCAATTTTTTAATTCAATTATGATTGCTTGTGTTCAATGATAAAGTTTTATTGAAGTATTCCTGATGTTAAGATTGATTAGGGTTGGTATGATGATGAATTGGAATTTCTTGAAGTGTGTTTTCTGAGTAGTTGGATAAGATGTAATAAGATAAGGATTGTGATTACTTACATATGTGCCTTATCATAATATTGTCAAATAAATGTCCTAAGCTCACATGTATGAATTTTAATGAAATGAAAATACTCATGAAATTCTTATTGATCTATGATGATGATTATATATGGGATAGACCCTACGACCTAAACAAAGCTATGATGATTAATAAAGGCATTTAATACATTTCGAAAGGGACTCTTGCTTGGAACTAAGTTAACTAGAGTGAGGAGTGTCCCTTCCCACATAGGGAAGGTAGGATCAATAATTTACTCATGAGATTAGAGACTATAATTCATGTAACGTAATGATGGTCCCAACTAAATCTCCTAGTTCTTGAACTATGAATACTAGCTAGCGGATCCACATAGATGCTTATTCATGTTTTGGTAGTACCTTGGATGTAGTCTGCCTTATTTCAGTGTAGGGTTCCATTACATCGGATTCCACATGGTCTATGTCGGTCAAGGAAAAATGTTCCCAAAAGTTAAAATGAAACAATGAGGTTAAATCTAACTAAGATGACCTAAGGAGTTTAGCTTCGTCTAGGTAGGGATATGGGACTCTACCAATCAATACATTGTACTAGTTATCCATGAGAGAAGTATAAGAAGGATGTTCTTATTATGAATACACTTATAAAGGTAAATGATATGTATATGATAATATTACATATTAATGACATTATGTGATAAGCTTTCACTTATGAACATGTGTTTTGTCTCTATTACTAAAGTATGATTGTGTATACTATTAAGGATATAGTATATGAAGTTGGGCACAGTTTATGGTTCTTGTTAGGTTTAATTGATTGAGTGAGATTATGCGGCCTTGCTTAGTAATTGCACTAGTGGATTTAAGGAGGGTTCATTAGTAATGGTCTTGCTTTGGTTATCATATTATGAATTCTTTTTCATACTTGTTGATATTATTGACTTGTATTGGTTGTTGAGTATGCATAAGGAATTTCAAAGTAAATTTGCATGATTTCTATGTGGTGTGTGCATATGGTCCTATACTTATTACAAGTGATGTCCTAACCCTATTTCTCCCCTTTTTTAAACATTCTAGGTTCTAGTCGTTGAAGTGTTCATGACTACTTTTGAAGGAAGACATGAATTCTTGTTCTCCATGTTGGGTAGGTCCTCACAAGTTCGGTTACATTGCCACTTTCTACCATTGGATGTTGATTATTCTTAAAGACACTTCGTTAATTTCTTACATTTGAGACTAAGATTGTATAGCATATATGTGCCTTTTATCAAATTGATGTATGGGCTATGACCAAATGTTATACTCTTGTTTCGATTGTTATGATATGAGACATCCATTGTAAGACTATGTTCTATCATATAAATATATGTTCCATAAAAGTAGAAGACTATTTAATCTTCTTATACGAAGGGTCTATGTATACTCGATATGAATATATTATGTGTAAGCGAGAGGTCTAAGTAAACCTCATGTAGTACATATAGAAGAGAATATTTAATTTTTTTAGCATTTTTAACCTATAAATGTAATGGTTAATGAAAAGAGTCTGATCCTAGTCTTTTCCGAATAACAACAATGTTTTATAGTATAGCGGGTAGTTCCCGGATGTGACAAACACATTTTGTGATGTTGTAAGGGAAATGTCCCAAATCTTGCACTCTTATGTTCGATTGTTTATGTGAGACAATTTCTTACTATTTTTTATATGTGAGAAGTCTATGTGAAATTCAAATGTTAAGTTTTAGTTTTTCATGTTTTTATATAAGTATTAAATAATATGATGTATACTAAGGGATTGTCTATGGCCTCTTTGAGGAAGATGACACTTATTACGTCTACGGGGTTCTCCGCGTCCAGGAAAATAAACTTGAACTATTGTGACCTCTGTTTATCCATTCACTCTTAAGATTCATGTAGTGTTATTTGCTTGAATAGAAAACTTAGTACAAAAACCTAAGTAGGGGTTTTAGTATCTGACAAGGCAAGTCAGTAGTAAGCATGGGACATCCACCTTTGAGTAATGGTTTTGAAAAATATTGAAGCCCTCAACGTATAAAAAGACAGTATAGAAGAAATAAAAGAAAAATAATGAAAAAATTGTGAAATAAAGTGGTGGATATCGGAAAAAAAAGAAGGTATCCGGTATTTCATATGAAGTTGAATAATATGATGGATTATGAGAATGATTAAAATCATAAAAAATGAGGAAAGTGATGTTCACACTATATTTCATGAAAGTAGAAGTAATTGAGTCTAAATGACCGTACATTGACAGTTAGCCCTATTACAAGTAGTGAAAAGACATTTTAGATCAGGAGTTAGCTGAAACTCTAAAGTGTAAATATTTTCTGTTAAATATGGAACAATCTTTGTTGTGAGAGTATTTGAGTCCCTTTTTCGAGCTTGAACTTGCATTTGAAGCAGTTATTGTGAACTTGAGAATCTTTGATAATTGTGAGTTGATATTCTGTGTTTTCACAGGTTTTTTTTAATGCTTTTTCCTTAAGTTTAGTGTGTGTCCAAAAGCCTTTTTGTATTGATTTTTATGCAAGTTTATATTTATTTGTAGGAAATCTTTCCAAAGATGAACGCGGAAGTTTTTGAGCAAGAAATGCAGAAAAGTTACGACCTACGGAGCTTGTGACGGTGCGTCGAGATTGTGACGGTCCGTTAGTGGCAACGTAGTGAAGCTGCTGAAGGAAGATGGGGAAGTCTGACCTAGTGTGGGACTACGGAATTCCATGACAGACCGTAATAACCACGACGGTCAGTCCTGCTTAGTTGTCAAGATGATTAGGGAGTAGTCCCAGTACCCAAATTCCAAGAAGATTAAGTGTTATGGAACGGAGACCCTCGACGGACCGTCGTGCTTGGAACGGTCTGTCATACCTGTTTGTCGAGGGTAATGAAGACAGAAGCATAAGAATATGTGAAGTTTGGGACTACGGAGACAATGGTGGCCCGTCGTGACCACGACGGCCTGTCATGGGGTCCGTCGACTCGAACACGTTTTGAATGATTTTCAGTAATTAGAGTCCTTATTTTATTTGGTTTTTATTTTTTATAAATAGTTTGAAAAACCTCGTTTTTTGGGGTCAAGATCTTTGTTAGTTAGAATCTTTGTTAGTAGACTCTTTGATGTTAGACTTTTGATTTATTGAAGGATTAATTTCAGTAATTGATACACTTTTTCTGGAATTGATTGTTGTTGCTTTTGTTGATTAATCAAGTGAACTTCTGGATTTTATTCTTTCTCGTTGATGTAAGTGCATGAATTCATATATTACATATATGAATATTATGATTATGACTATGGGTATCTAAACTCCATAACTAGGGTTGTGGGAACCATGGGGGAATAATGAGGTAAAATCTAACTAAAATAACAATTCAGGAATAGTGTATTGCATGTATTGATAATTCTATTGTTTAGAAGTCTTTTTAACAAATGGCCAACGTTAGAACTCGCCTTAATGCTACTTGCCGGACCAAGGAGGTAGATAATAGGAAAAGAATTATCAACATAGATTTAGTGTATACTATGTAATAGGCTAGTGTTGATTGGTACGAGGTAATAAGTTAGTCAAATATCGAATACAATGCTTTATATGAGGTAAAGGTAAGGGTTAGTATAGAAACACACGTAGCCGGACCAAGGTGCGGAGTGAAATTTTGTAGATGCCGGACCAAGGATATAGAAATACATAAATTTTCACTTTGCATGCACTATACTAGGAAAGAATTCTTATAGTTAGAATTAACAAGTTAGGAACCTGCGGGGAACACTTAAACCCTACTTAGTTTTATTAATTGATTAAACTCCACAATTTGAATCTGTTAGTTGCTCACTTTAATTTAGTTATTTATTTTAATTAATTTAGAAATAACCCCCCCCCCTTTTATTGTCTTTTGTTTTCTTAGGAAATAATTGACTAAATAATAGTAATATTATATTAAACTTAACTCTGAACTATTTTCCTCGTGGGAACGATCCCAACCTCTTTAGTTGGGTTCTTTAGTTGATACGACCCTTTACTTCTTTTTTGAGAAGTAAGGTTGAGCGTATCACATTTTGGCGCCTTTGCCGCGGAAAGTAGCTTTTAGATTATCTTAAACATATTACTAAATTTTAGTCAATATTTTCTTGATTTCACTTTTCTATTGTTTTTTATCCTTACAGAACTATCTTCCTTGTATGCCAAATACACGGATAGAAAGAGAACCCTTGTTTCCCTACGATCATGAATTAGGGCATACACTATGCAATATGAATCGAAATTTGGGTATTAACGATGATGATCCAAACAAGAACATCCCATCTCCTGTTAATTTTCATGTCCAGTTATTACCTGATGATCCAGGTGAAAATCAACAAAGGAGACAAAATCCCGCTCCACGCCCTCAAGAATACTAAAGAGGTTATGATAATATTGCAAACTCTGATGGGCACTTGTCTTGCCCACTCTACCACAAGGCCACACCTTTGTGGTAACTAATAGTCAGATGCAAATGTTCACTGCTAGAGTTTTGTTTTCAGCACTACTTTCTAAGGACTCACATGCCCATATAGCTAAGGTAAGGGCAGTGTGTAAAAGCAGTGTAGGGAGTCCTGATTTGAATTCTGATATAAGAGGTCTAAGATTATTTCCTCTCTCACTGACGTGAGAGGCTGCTATTTTGTTCATTGAGCTCCCTTATAACTCAATTTTTACTTGGAACCAACTAAGGGACGTTTGCTTAGCACGTTACTGCCCGGTCTCCAAGAAAATAAACCACAAAGATAGAGTGAACAACTTTGTGGCACTACCACGAGAGTCAGTTAGTATTTGTTAGGATAAATTCAGTTCATTTTTTAGAAGTGTCCGCAATCACCGCATAGATGATGAGTTACTGAAGGAATACTTCTATCGGGGACATGATGATAATAATAAAGCAGTATTGGATACTATAGCGGGTGGTTCTTATGGGGAGTGTACTTATGCCGAGATTTCCCAAAATTTAGAGAAAATCTCCGAGAATAATAAAGCTTGGAGTACTAGGATGTTAGATACTGGGAGAAATACCTCCGCAGTGCAATCCAGTCATAACTAAGCTTGGGTTGGTCTTAAAATATGTCACTGGGGTGCAGAAAAGATAAATAAAGTTAAATACTTGTCTAAACCAACACCGCCAAATCATTAATGCTATTATGAGGAGAATTCCTATGCGGTAAATAAGCAGATGGGGGGTTTTCGACCGAATGCCCAAGGCTCAAATCAGGAGAATTTGCGCCAAGGTCAAGGAAACCATGGTCGGATCTATGGTAACTACAATTGTGAGGGTCATTTAGTCCGAGATGGAAATTACAGCCGCGACAACAACTTCAACAGGGGTAACTATAGTAATAACAATGATAGAATGGGCCCTATTTTCCTCCTTAAAATCGTGAAGTTACTCCTAGGGATGGTGGAGAGAGTATGGTGCGAGTTGAGGATATGTTGCACAAAATAATGAGGAGGTTCGATGCTAGTGATGAGCACACTAAAGAGTTAAGGAGTGATTTAGCGGGTATTGTGAAGAAAGTCGTTTCACATGCAATATCAATTAAGAAGCTTGAGTTGCAAATGACCCAATTATCTAGTACAGTGAACACATGGCAATCAGGCACTCTTCCTTGCAACACTGTCCAAAATCTGAAAAATTGGACTCTGTATGGTAATAACTACTCGGGGTGGTAAGCAAACCATTGACCCACCTATGTCGTCTAATGAGGAAAAGGTGATAAAAGATAATGCTAAAGTAGTAGAGGGTTGTGGTGAAGTAGAAGATAACACTAGAAAAGATGTTGAAGTGCCTACAAAGGTAATTCCCATTCCTAGACCACCACCCCCCTTTCCTCAAAGATTAGTGAAAAAGACAGAGGATGGTAAATATCGGCGTTTTATAACAATGTTGAAGCAACTTTCTATCAAGGTCCATTTGGTAGAAGCTCTAGAACAAATGCCCGATTATGTCAAGTTTATGAAAGATATGGTTACAAAGAAAAGATCGGCCACTTTTGAGGACGATGTTATAATGCAAAATTGTAGTGCTATTGCCATAAGATCTATAGTACAAAAGAAAGAAGATCTGGGTGCGTTCACTGTTCTTTGTACAGTCGGGTCATTACAGTTTCCAAAGATTTATGTGTTTTGGGGGCAAGCATAAATCTCATGCCCCTCTCGATTTACAAGAATTTGGGTTTGGGTGATCTAAAGCCCACGGCGATGCGGCTACTTATGGCCGATCGAATAGTAAAAAGGCCTATAGGGATACTGCACGATGTGCTAGTAAAAGTGGAGTCGTTCATATTTCCGGCAGATTTTGTGATTCTGGATTGTGAAGTAGATTTTGAAGTGCCTATTCTTCTTGGGAGGCCATTCCTCGCTACGGGTAGAGTCTTAGTTGATATTGAACAGGGGCAAATGAAATTTTGGTTGAACAATGAAGAAGTGACCTTCAACATTTGTAGGTCCATGAGGCAGTGTGGTTAGCTCCAATCGGTATCTTCTATATCCTACAAAGAAAAGATGAAGAAGCACCATGACCTAAAACTTAAAAAACAATTGTTTATGGTTGGGGATTTGGTGCTTTTATACAATTCTAGGTTGTGTTTGTTTTCGGGCAAGCTCAAGTCCAAATGGACTGGCCCTTACATGATTACCCAACTATTCCCTCATGGAGTAGTTGTGTTGGAAACAAACGAGGGTGTGCGGTTTAAGGTGAATGGACAACGAATAAAAATCTATTGCGAGCATGCTTAATCGGCGAATGAATTAATCAAGGCATACCATCTTGATGAAGTCTAAGTAATCAAGAGTCCTCAGTCGTATCACGACGTTAAATCAGGTGCTCTTTGGGAGGCAACCCAATACTTATAGTTTTCTTCCTATTAATGCTAGCGTTTTCTACTAATGGGTTTTAAATTTGCAGGTAGCACATCACAAGGAAATTCTACAGAAAAGCACTCTGCAACAATCACTGACGGATACATCGACGGACCGTCACACACGCGACGGACTGTCGCATGAATCCTTCATGCTAGGTACGTCTTTTATTTATTTTCAAAATTAGGGCATACGCGACGGAACCAATGAATGACCGTCACATCTGCGATGGACCGTCGTCGGGGACTCGTTGTGTCATTAATCAGCATACCCGACCCGACCATGCTGGGGGTATTTTCAGAATTGTTAACAGTTAAAAACATCACCCCTTCATTTCACCCATTTCATTCCCTCTTTCTCCCATCACCAATTCCTAAAATCTACTCTCTACTGGTGGGATTCTGCTGCTGTGGTTTTGTTCTTGATAACCAAGTGCTTCACTTGCTTGTCTCTCTCCTCTTCTCAGTTTTGTGTCTCTGATTTCTACCCATTTACATTGCATTTTTGTTTTTCAATTAATATTAGCCTATTTCTGTTTGGTGGGTCTTCATTCTTTGATCCAATTTTGTCTGAACTAGGTTGAGAATCCTAGAATTGCCTTGTTAAAACTTGAGAAATAGGTGCTTTACCATTGCTAGTTAACTAGGTATTTGGGTTAGAAACATATAGGTTAACACTAAATATTCCATTTGAGTCAAAGAGGATTATTGTGGCATCCTCAGTTCGGTCACTGAATGACAAAACGAGACCCTGATGACGGACCGTCGTACATATGATGGACCATCATAAGGTCTGTTCCAACACCCCACTATTCGCTTTCTCTTAGTTTCCACTAACGTACATCTACGAAGGACCGTCATACCCTCAACGGTCTGTCCTGCACAACCGTTATGACGATCAGGGACCCATCTTCTGAGGGTCTCCATAATTATTTTTAAGTGCCCTCTAACAAACATCTACGACAGACCTTCGTGGGAATGACGGTTCGTCCTGCACAACCGTCATGTTTGTCAGAGACCCTTTTCCTAAGGGTTTCCAACTTTTTCTAAGTGTCCTCTAATGGAAATCTACGACAGACCGTCATACCTTGGACGGTCCGTCCTGCACAACCGTCATGACGGTCAAAGACCCATTTCCTGAGGGTCTCCATACTTTTTCTAAGTGTCCTCTGACGGACATCTACAACAGACCGTCATACCCTCAACGGTCCGTCCTGCACAACCGTCATGACGGTAAGAGACCCATCTCCTAAGGGTCTCCATACTTTATCTATGTGCCCCATGACGGACATTGACGATGAGCGTCATTACAATGACGGTCCTTCCTTCTGATCCATCATAACCGTCAGAGACTTTCCTTCAGGGGTCTCCACATAAACATAGTTGAAGTAAGACTTTGCTCTTATATTTATTTTGTGTCGTTTTTTTTGCTTGCCTTGTTTGCTACTTCAAATACTAATATTGATTCTTTACAGGTACTATCTCTAATGGATCCAAAAAAAGATCGAGTTTACGCATGTGGGCATTCAAAGTCTGTTGCCTTGTCTTCCCGACTGGTTATAGGCTCTGATGATGAGCATGATCCCGAGTACGTACCCCCAGGAACTGCAAGTCCATCACGAGTTTCACGTGTAACCATAGCTACGCCCAAAAAGGTAGCATCCGGCGTAGTCACTTCCTGCCAGTCTGATGAGGAGCGCACACTGACCAACACACCTTCTAGGTAAACTATACATGAAGAAGGAGCGTCTAGTTCCTTCGGAGTTTCATAGTCAGAGGAAGCGTCAGGGTCCGCAGAAGTCCCTACACCCGCCACAGCTGCACAATCTGCCTTGTCTGATGAGGCTGACAGTCCTGATTCCACTCCAATCTCACAAACTGGTGCTCTCACCCCAGTTGCCGACCAGCCCAACCGGTGGTGTGTCGACGGGCAATACAAAGTGTATTCAGATGCCAAGTTTCTAAATAATAAATGCTTCATGACACGGACCATTACACTAGAGAGGACAGTCCTTGCAGGAAGTCTCCCCACCATGCTCGATATCCACAATCTCTTCACTAGACACCGGCTAGAGTGGACAGCTCGTGCTTTGGGCCTCTAGAGTGAGGAGATGGTCCGAGAGTTGTACGCCTCTTATGTGTCTATGCTTAGATCAAAGATAGATAAGCGGGCTGCCCCCACAAAACAGGCCCCACTAGAGCACGTCAGGATACGCGGCATACAGGTCGATATCTCCCTGCCAGCCATCCGTCGATATCTGTACGGTATATGTACGGCATACAGATCGATATCTCACTACCGAGTTTGACTACAGGTGAAAAATTGTAAAAGATGGCCATTCATCTCTGAGAGAGACCACTTAGAGGATGGCCCTGCACTTGTCTATTGATGGGGAAGGTGCCGACTGGGTAATGGAGCCGAATTGAGCTATCAAGAAGGCTAACTTTCTTTTCACGGCTAAGTTCTTATTGTTGATTGTTCGCCACTACCTTTCCATCACGGCTTCTGATAATATAGTCACATGGGATCGCGCAGTTCTGGTGGCAGCGATAATAGCCGGGTTTGAGGTGGACTTCGCTTGGCTTCTACAGGCGGTCATGCACAAGAGGGAATTCGAAGTTACAACTACTTACCCCATTCCGTGCATGATATTTTCCTTATGTAGGTCTGTAGGTGTGCCCATCTAGCACATTGATCAGCTCAAGTCTCCGCTGGGCCCTTTTGATATCGGCCTTATTAGGGACCCGTCCAGAGTTGCCTCCACTTTTTGTACTAAGCTACAACTTGCCTGGTTAGTCCTGCTAAAAGTAAGCTATAATAAACAATAAGGAAAGGATCATAGGCTCATTTTCAATATAACAAATTTTTAGCCTAAATAAAAAAAACCGAATGAAATTAATCCCTCTTTGATCCAAATGATTTTATCTAAAAATATACCTTTCTTTTTCGCCCCAACTGATCTTTTCATGGAATAATGTGTTGGCCCTGGTCCCTCCTTGGACATGCGCACCTCAGCGTATGCCAAAAGCATACGTTGAGGGTGGCTAATGCAGTAAAAAACCTTTTCGTGGCCCTGACCCAACTTTGGGTATTGCGTACTTTGACTCATGGCAAAGCCATGAGTTGTGGGTGACTCTTATGAGGAATGCTCTGGAAAGTGGGGTTGAAAGAACAAAGAGAGATAAAGAACAAAAGTAAAGTGACTCAAGAACAAGTTGAAAGATAAGTGAAATAAAAAAAATATATAATAAATACAAGAAAGAAAAGAAGAGAGTAACTTACACAAATGAAGAAGGAAGGGAAAATAGAAAGGTAAAAGAATATGAGTTATTGGGAGAAAAAAATTGATAAAAGTTGTATGTTCAGCCTATATGTCAAGTGGGGAAAAAAGTCACTAAAGTATACCTAAATATACCCTACCTGACCCTGAGCCTATGATACAAGCTAAGAAAGTCCTATAGTGATCCTAAGAGTTGTATGACGAACTTAAAGCAGTGAAAATAAGGGCAAGCTTATGGGAATATGTATGAATGAGTTGTGAATTTATTCTGAGAGTGAGTGTTGAAAAGTAATCCTTATACTCAAATGAAATCATTGTGCGAAAAATGAGGATGTTGTTTTGAAGTGAGGACACTAGTTGTAATACCGGAAATATTAGCACCTTAGTGAGAAATTGAAGAGGATAGGTGTCAGTGTGTTGTGAGTCTTCCATGGTCTGTTTCCACATAATCAAGCCTAATAGTCAAAACATGCATAAACATGATGAGATTGATCGGGATTGATAGCCAAATGATTGGGAAAGCTAAAATATGGATACTATTGTACAAAGATTTTGTAGTGAGTCATAGTGCGTCGCTTGAGGACAAACAACGAATTTAAGTTGAGGGTGTTTATATACCGTGTTTTCACGGTATTTTTAATTCTTTTTCCTTAAGTGTATGATGACATGTCTTCTAAAAGAGTGTACTACTTAGGGTAGGTTGTGGTATGGGACGCCATCTACTCATTCCTCTAAGTACGCATTCCGAAAGGAAATTCTTGATGTATTGTTGTTGGGTGATTCTTCTATTTTATCTTCTTTGAGTGGGTGCTTGTTATCCCGAGGTGAGTCTGCCGAAAGGAAGGAAGTATTGAGGGTCGCTTTGGTGTGTATTAAAGGAGGTATGTGTGTACTTTCTTGATGTCTTACCTTAGTGAGTCTTAGAATAATCTCGAAGGGAAACTCCGACGGAAATGATTCTTATTCATCATTGGAAATGCTTTGGAAGTTTCACAATTTTGGTGTCTAAGTAGTTCACTGTGATTTGTTAAATGCACTTACTGTAATATTTTGTAAGTTATAGTAAATTGTTCTTTTGAGTTTAAAATAATAGAAATTCTTCTCTAAGTGTTAAATGATGATTCTTATGAGATTTTGCGTTTATCATTCAAGAATATAAACGCAAAATATAAAGTAAGAACCAATATTTGGGGAAAGGACATTATCCATACAAACTTCTGAAAATTACACAACAATGTACACAAGATTAGTCATAGACACTCATTATTCAACATAATTAACCATCATCTTCGACTTTAGAAGAAAATCCATTTGTAGAGAAAAGCCATGAGAATTTGGGTAATTGTAACTGGACTTTTAAAGGACCTCTTGGGAAAAGGAATCCCAATAGTGAAGAATTCATACCTTAATGAAGCTTTACCTACTAAAATTGAGTGAAAACCTTGGAGACTTTGTCTTCTTCCTCAAGTTTCTTGTTCTTCAATGGAGTATGAATGGAGAGAGAGTAAGTAGAGAAAAGTGGGAGCAATTTGAATTTCAATTTTAGTTTTTGTTTTAGAGTGGGAAATGATTTTTTTTACCTAAAGTCAATATATAATCCACTCCCAAAACACCCAAACTGCCCCTCATTAAGTTTGACTTCAAAAAGCAAAGTCCAACTTAAATTCACTGTGAAACCCCCGTCCATCATCACGCCGCACTTCACATTCCATGACGTGCACAACAGACCATGGTGGTGGTCGTGGAGTGATGATGCAGTACCTCCTTCAAAGGAGCCTCGTCCCATTCTTCTACAAGGTCACTTGCACAAGCACCCTACACCCCTTCCATGAAGATGCACTTCGGCCCTTCAAGTGTCTCATGTTGCTCTTAGGTTGTAGCTCCACCATACCTCGCCAAATTCTCCTAATTTTTCTAAGGCACATTCATGACCCAACCTCTCCTTCCGTGAAGTGCACCACAAGTTGTGAAGTGACTCGTGGTATCTTGGACAGTAGCTAGGTCATAAGACCTCCATTCACCCATGTCCAAGTAACCTTCACGAGCTCCCAACCTTGGTCGTGGTCATGATCACGTGTCGTGGTAAGTCTCGTGAAGAATGAGGCAGTAGCCACCATTCATGGGTAGCCTTGGACTTTTGGCTTTGGCTTGCGCTCGAAGGTTTGCACTCCTCACTTGGCCTTGCTTTCTTAAGCCCTCATTTGAACCTAATTTAATCTTCATAAGGTCACCATGAATAACCCATAGTTACTTCCTTAAATCCATCAAGGCACTACACTAGTCCATGTTACAAATTCACCGGACGTCGTGGACGTTTGTTGATGTTTTAACTCTAATACCTTCTAAATGATTTATTTTCGTTATTTTATGCCTAATAACAGTGTTACAAAGCTTAGACACTCATATGACTCTCTTTATAAGGTTTTAGACTTTCGGAGTGTTATATAATGGATTTCAATAGAATTTTCGTACCATCGCTTTTGTGACGAGAAAGGTCATAAGCATCTCAATGAAGAGTTTCGTTGTTCTTCTAGAAAATGGCAGAAATATCTCTTGAGAGCTTTTGTCGTCACACTACTGGCTCCTTGGTCTTTCCTATAAATAAAGAGAATATTAGCGGTTAGCACTACATTGGGCTTTGTGGTCCCAATTTTAGCACAGAGAGGACAAAATCCTTCTAAGACAAAAGTGTCCATGAAACTTGCGGAAATGATAAGGGCATTATCCCCATGCGTCAATTGCAAGATATATTTTGAGCATTGCAATCTTTTGTTACAATTATGGGTATTTGAAAACTTTTATAAGAGAGATGACATAATAGTCATTTTGGACTGTGTGGAAACAAAATATTTAGTCACCTCAAGAGAATGGTGTGTTTCTCTTCCCAGTAGGAATAAAATACTTGTTTATGTATATGAGCCCGAAACCTACTGAATAATGATTACTACACGACCTAAGAAATGATGTAGCATATAGCACCAATAACTGGAGACTTGCTTGATTGATGTTTTTTTGGGATTTTTTATTTTACCCATGTTATCCCCATCCCTTTAGCTTATTTGTAGTGTTGCTTTAGTTTGATGTAATAAATTGAAATTGTTCAATGTCTCAAGATCATTTTTTATTCATTCTCCAACTATAGACTCCAATTGGAAAATAAGGCTTGAATTAATTATTGTGCATCACTTATATGTTGTCTAATGCCTACCTTTGTATCAACAAGGTCCCTTGCAGTTAGGGCGATTATTCAAACAACATGTTGTTATTATAATATTGGAGTACTCCCCTAATACCATTTTCAGTTGATTCTATTGTTTTCACATTCCGAAGGTTGATCTGTCCTTTTCCTGGCACATACACGATCAAAAGGGGCCCCCCATCCCTTCCCCTCCTCCTCAAAGTGCAAGATACAAAGATAAGGGTAAAATGGTTTACGACAACAACTCCAATGAAAGGGTGGAAACGATTGAGTGAGAGCAACTTTCATCTGATCTTGTCCTTAGAATCGAAAACAAGATTTTAGAGTTAGTAGAGGAGGTAGCACATATTTGCAATCTTGTCAAGCTGTCTATTCCTCTTGGAAAACAGTTTGGAGAAAATATAGACAATCCTCCTCACTCGAACCAAACAATCATGCCAAACAATCCTCCAACCAATATATCCCGATGGACATGTATATTATTTTACTTCTAAGATGGATATGGTTACTACAACCTATAAATTTAAAATGTGTTATATATAGAGTCATAACTATGATCGTAGGTGTAAAAAAGTCTGATTTGAAAGATGCTAAATTATATTAAGCATCAAATATAAAAGTACAAGATTTCTTTGAATATCAAGAATTTCATATTTGGAAAATAGTTAAAATAATAAATATATGTACTAAAGTTGTTTTAAATTATGATTAATAAAATTGCATTGGGGTTGTATTTGCATAAGCTCTTGTATCTAGTATGCTTTAATGTGAATATAATGTAAAAACGACAATATAAATATCATAATTTTTTTGTATAAAGAAGACTAAGGTATCATTTGTTTCCATTAAGATTAAGATTTTTAAATCTGAATCACATTTGAATATTATGTTTTGTGATAAATTTAGGTGTTTTGATCACAATATACATTTGACTATAAAGTTGTGGTCTCTTAATCAGAACACTCTATAATTGATATTGTTTGTTTTAAATATCTGAATACGCATGCGAAATTAAATATTATATTAATAAAATATTGTAAAATTTTATTTCAACAAAATATATCACCTTTGAAAAAAAAGTTATAAATTTTTTAATATTCATGATTAGAAGTATTTTTTTTCATTCAAAAACCTTGATAAAAAATAATACACCAACAATATTATTGAAACCAGTGTTCTTGACACACGTCAATACAATCAAACTATTGACATAATAAAATACTTGAAAAGATTTATGAAAAATAACCGGTTCGAGATGGAAAAAATGGTTTTTGATTGAGAAAAGAAAGAAAGAAAGTTTTTTAGTTATGAGATAAAAAAACACGCCCAAAGCAAAAAAGCGTAGATTTATTATTTGATAACTTATTAAATAAGTCTGAATGCTGTTAATAGTCTCCTGCATATCTGATTCATTCGGACTCTTAAGGATCATTAAAAGGTTTTTTAAAAAATAATATAAATGAACTTAATAGGCTAAATCGAAATGATTCAGATTCAAATCTAAAACCAATGGTACTTAATAAATTAAATCTGAATGAGTAACATTTATACATTTATTAAGTGAAGACAAATGAGGCCTAACGAACGGTACAAAAAGGAAGTGTTGCATGTTTTTCAATATAATAACAAAGGGAAGACTTGCATGTTTCGCTTGATAAATGAAAACACCACATGTTCTGCCGCTCAAATAATCATGTTCCTTGTCATGTTATGTACCTATCAACTTTTTATTTTCTATTTTTGTTCGAAAAAATATTTATTGAATAATTTCCTTGAAATACCTAAATATTTTTTAGCCCATATACCACTACGGAAAAAGTATTTTTTAATTTTAATAATAATAAATAATTAAAGATTATTCCTACAGAAAATATATCTAAGGAGGGTTAGACGTTTTTTTACTAATTCTAATGTCATAATAAGATAACTATTCACCACCTATTAAAAAGAAGAATAGATAAAATGTGAGCTTGATAGAACAACTGAAAAAGACACTTTATATGTTACAGAGTTATACCATATACTAATACAGGAGCACGTTCTACCATGGGCCTATTGTTTAATTTATTTGATATTTTGTAGAATTTAGAAACTTTGAATAATTTTTTTTATATAAATTTAAGTGGTTAAATATTTTTTGCTTGTCCAAATTTATCTTTAAGATGTTCATTAATGTGTCTATAATTAAAAGTACGGAAAAAAGGTCATATTTGATCTTGTACATTTAGAAAAGGGTCATATTTATCCGTCGTCATATTTTTTTGGTATATTTGTTTATCCTATCCAACTTTGGGCACATATTCGCCATTATACAGGTAAGTGTTGTTTTTCTCCATATTAATTAGTATACATGGCGCCTACGTGACTCCCTGTATATATGGTTATTATAATTAATATTTTACTTTCTATTTAGCATTCGATTCGATCCATTTAGTAAAATTCGACCCAACCAAATAAAGATCCATTACTTCCATTAAAAACTACTACAACCAAACTCCTTTTTGGCGTTGATACAAACTTTGCCGAGTTTCTCTCCACAAGGATTTCCCCACTAAACAAACTCTTATTGAATTTTGATAATGAAACGTGGTTTCCCCTTTCAAGAACTTCGAGGCTGGATTGGACTTGAGAACTGATAGTTCTCCATGTGCAATTCAATGAGATATTGCAGCTCTTCTAATGACGACGGGATAGATTATTCAAGGACAACAATTTTTTCAAAGTAATATGAAGGAATTCAACCGGAAAATTAATTCTCCGACAAATAAAAACCATTGAGCGTCCATTCGATTGAATTCGGAAATTGGTCCAGAGAATAAATTGCTTAGAAAACTTAGTGTGCACAGAGCAGGCTTTTGGGTTGTGATAATTCCTCAAACGTCTATAATTTTACTCCCCAGATAAAATCTTTTCGGCAAGAATAAGTTCATAAACCATTTTTTTCGACAAAACAGCTCAACCAAGTATATTTTTGTCACACAGATCCGTTTCGGATATTAGAATCACGTTAATTCGGTTGGATTCGATTTTACTAAATGAGTGTAATAGAATACTGAATAAAAAGTAAAATTTTATTCCAATTATAATAAAAAAATATATACACATGGAGTAATGTAGTTGTCATACGGTGCCAAGTAGACTAATAAAAATGGTGAAACAATTCTCAAGCGTAAATATGTGCCCAAAATTAGATGGTAAGGACATATATATCAAAAAAAGAATGACGAAGGGTAATTGTGATACTTTTCTAAGATTACAACGGCAAATATGACCATTTTTCGATTAAAGTATTTTTCATTATCAATCGTTAATTTTTTTCTCTGTAGTTATAAGATATAAACGAACATTACCAACATTCAAAATAATAATGCAGTAACTAAAGAATGTAAATTAAAAATTAGAAGTCATAACAAAACGGATTCCATAATTTTGAAAGAATTATAAACTAATTAAATTATATTATAAAAAAAATGCTCTATCCGTTTCAAAAAAGAACGATTACCTATCCTTTTAGTGCGTGTTAAAAATAATGACTTTTTTCTCTTTTTGGTAACATTTTGATTTCCGGTGGTACGTTTAATGCCACAAGATCAAAGGAAAATTTTGTACATTTAAGCTAACATTAATTTAGGATTCAAGTGTTCTTTCTACTCTTAAAATCTGTGTCAAGTCAAACCAGTAATTATTTGTGAAACGGAGGGACTAGTATTTTTATTTATGAAAAATTATAAAACATACTTGGCACGTCGACAAAGACGTGCCTATTTCAGCGCGAAATCACTAATTTAAAACTAAAAATCATAGCTAAAAAGGATTTCATAATTTCAAAAAAAATTATACAACAACTAAATTAAAGAAGAAAAAAGAAATAACTTTCTATTATTTTCTTAGAAACACATTGAAGGAGACACGTCGAAGAAATAGGAGTTTTCATAAGATATACGCTTATAATAAGCATTTGAAGACACTATTTCTATTAAGATTTATCCATAAATGAGTCCAATTTGTGGACTCATCAGGAACACCCTAGAATTCCCCCAATTGTAAAGATGAATCCCAAATTAAAGATATAGTTCTTTCGATTACTGTGGGTAAATTATGTATGAACCCAATTGACTGAATATTGATTGTTTTAAATTGAATAGTAGTGAATACTAATATTCCGTTGAAAAAAACATGTTCTCCATGGTTAACCCTAGTCTAATTGATTAAGTTGATGAAATCTGGGTATTAATCCTTATGATGGGAAGTCAAGACTTATCAATGATCTTTTAGAATTGATGATACGTATAGTGATTGTTTAATAATAGAAGCATGTAAGCATGAGTTAAATAATATTAAAGTATATATGATGGATAATGACTAGTAATGATTGATATTGAACCTTTATCATGAAAAATGAATAAAATTTCTTAATAGTTAATACGCTAAAATTTACTCATCGAAAAGATGTATAAGCGGTCGTATCAAGTAAAGAACCCAACTATGAGGTTGTGATCGATCTCAAGGAAAATGATTTAGACTTAACTTTAACATATTATTACTTCTATATAGTCATGTCCTTTTTGAAAACAGGCAATAAAAGGGGTGTTTTAAATAACAAAAGGAATTAAATATTTCCATGTAAACAAGTAGCAAGTATGAATATTTGAGATTCATCAAGTGATGAGAGTAACTAGGGCATAAGTGTTCCCCACAGGTTCATAACGCGGTAATTCTAGATATTACAATCCTTTCCTATTATTCTGCATGCAAAGTGGTAAGTTATCTATAACTAATTTCTTGGTCTAGCTACATGTGTATGCTTTACTAAACCTTACCTTAACCTCATATTTAGCATCATAATCGATGTATGACTTAGTTGTTACTTCGCACCATTCAACACTAGCCTATTAGATACTGTATACTAAATCTACTTTGATAATTCTTTTCTTATTATCTACCTCCTTGATCCGACAAGTAGCAACAAGACGATTCTAACGCGTACACTTGCCAAAAAGACTTCTAAACCAAGAATTGTAATACATGCAAGAAACTAGTCTAGATTTTATTATTTTACCATGTTTTGACCTTGTTAATTACCCATGGTTTCCACAACCCTAGCTATTCATTTAGTTACCCATGTTAATAATCACACAATTCATATTACTTTGATAAGAATTCATTCACTTACTTTGATGAAATTGAAGAGAACCCAAAAAATTACTTGAATTAATCAATAAGCTTGCAATAAACGATTTTCAGAAAATTGGATAATTTTCCAAAATCACGAGTTCACAACTAGAAAAAAATTATGAAAAATACACAAGAGTCTAACCCCAAAAACGAGGTTTTTACAAGTATTTATAATATTAGAGTCCTTACAAAAAAGGGAAACCTATTTAAGGAAAATATTCCCAAAAATCGTATTTGACTCGACGAACTAGATTACAGAACCTCGAGGCAACGACGGACCATCGTGGTCCTCCGTCGTTCCACTTTTAGATTCTTTTCAAGATGGGTACTTAGGCTACTTTCTGTTGACAATGACGGATGTGCAGGATGATCCGTTGTGAAGATGACTGTCCATCGATAGCCTCCGTAGACCCACACTTTGTAAGAATTCCCTAATATTCATTCAAAATCTTTTCATCATGCGACAGTAGACACCTACGAACCGTCGATTGCTCCATAGGTAGTTGATTCTGCTGTTTCTACACAATTTTTCCGCGTTTTAATTTTTGACAGATTTCCTGCAAGCAAAAAGAAAAATTTATTAAAATTAATAAAAAAAGGCGTTAGACAAACACTAAACTTAAGGAAAAACCATTGAATGAACCGTGAAACCACGGTACATATACACCCTCAACTTAAATTTGTTATTTTTCCTCAATCAACATACTATGACTCACCGTTGAAGAGATGATGGTTAATCATAAGGGTCCGTCATTGAATAAATTATATAAAAATTTAGAAGTAAATGTTCTGATACCGTCAACGATTCTGCAGAACGGACCGTCGAAGGGATGATGGTCCGCCATAAGGGTCTGTCAACGGACACTTTGATTAATTTTATGAAAAATCAGAAGCAAAAGTTCTGACACCATCGACGGTTTTGCAGAACAGACCATCTAAGGGACAATGGTCCTTCATAAGGTCCGTCGATATATACTTAGAATAAACTCGGAAAGTTAGGGTTGACGAACCCCAAAAGTGGTATGTCGCGAGAACGACGATTTGTCGACGGTGTCTCGTATTGACCTTCAAAAAACACAGTTTTGTAGCCAATTTGGTACCCTATCATACAAATTTAAAGTATTCTTAGAATCCTAAGTTTACTAAACGTTTACCCAGCAACCCATCATACGTAGGGCATTAATTTTCCTTGTTTTAACATGAAGTTTCGACAGCCTATCAAACCCTAGTCAAGGAAAACAATCATGAAAAAACACACTATTTTTTTAACAATACACCCCCATCCCATTCAATTCAATTGTTCTTAGGGACTTAAGACACTTGGTGCGTAAGTTTTATCATGCAAAATGGTCCAAAATTAAGTACCCAACCTGGTAGACATCACGGTAATCAAGAATATTAACAAAAGTTAGTCAAGAAGCTCAAAAAACATTCCTGGCAACTGTAATAGAGGAGAAAGAGTATGAACATTAGTAGTTTAACAGCAATAACAACCACCACGAACACCAACCTACAAAGGAAATGAAGAAAATAGGAGATTTTGGGAGAGAATGGATTCTGTGGAAGTGGGGAATGTGTGAAAATCTGATGATGGAATGGGAGTGAATAGGTCAGGAAGTGGGGGAATATTAAAGGAAATAGGGATGGAAACAGTTATGAGGGTTATGTGAAGAGGTGGGTAACTAAAGAGTTTAAATTTTTTAATTATAGCTGGACGGTCGGGTGAGGTTGGTGGGTGAGGGAGTGACGATTCCCTGTCGACGAACCGTAAAAAGGTCTACGTTCCGTCGACCCCTCCGTACACTGTGCCCTAACTTAGAAAAATTTAAATAACATACCTGGGCACGACGGATCCTACCGATGGTCTGTCGAAGGGACGACGGTCCGTCAATGGGTCCGTCGATGGGTGCAGCATACCTATATTTTGCATATTTCTGGTGATTTAGTCCATGCACATTTAACACCCATTAAGATAATTTTTTTGTGTTTTCTCAAAAATTTTTGGACATGGAATCTACTCTACATTCTATCAAACACTTTTAAAGATGGGTACTGGGCTACTGTCTGTTAACGATGACAGATGTGCAGGACGGTCTTTCGTGGAAATGACGGTCCGTTGAGAGCCTCTGTAGCCCCACACCTAGTAAGAATTCCCCACTCTTTATTCATCATGTTTTCCTTCATACAATGGCGGACACCTACTGACAGTCGAGGGGTCGACCGATTGTCAATGGCTACGTAGGTAGTCACTTCTGATGTTTCAGTACAATTGTTCCTTGTTTTCATTCTGGGAAGATTTCCTGCAAACAAAGAGAAAAATACATTAAAAGTGATAGAAAGAGGAGTTAGACACACACTAAAATCAAGGAAAAATATTTGAAAGTACCATGAAACCACGGTACATATACACCCTCAACTTAAATTCTCTCTTTGTCCTCAAGCGACACAATATGACTCACCACAAAATTTTTGTACTAGAGTATCCTTATTTTATCTTTCATAATCATATGGCTATCAATCTCGATTATTATCATTATGTTAATGCATGCTATTATTATTAAGATTGATCATGTGTTTGAGACCATGAAAAAGACTCAATATACACCGATACTATCCTGTTTGATCCCTCACAAAGGTACAAATTTTTCGGTATTCCAATTAGTGTCCTCACTTCAAAATAAGATCCTCATGTATCACACCGTGATTTTAATATGAGTATAAAGAATTTTTTCCAACACTCACTCTTATAACAACTTCACACCTCATTTATACTTATTGTCATAGGCTAGCCCTTATTTTCACTAGATTAAGTTCACCATAATAGACTCTTAGGATCACGATAGAACTTTTTTAGCTTGTAACATAGGCTCGGGGTCAAGTAGGGTACATTTAGATGTATTTTAGTGGCTTATTGCATTCCATGACATAATGACTAACCATCCCTTTTCATTATTTTATTCCTCCCTATTTCTTAATTTTCTTGTATTCTTTCACCTTGCTATTCTCCCTTCTTTCTTCTTTTGTGTAAGTGACTTTCTTTTGCTTGTATTTTCAAATTTTCAATTTTTTTTCAACTTTTCTTGAGTCACTTTTCTTTTGATCTTTCTATCTCTTTATTCTTTATAAGTCACATCAATAGTTAATCTTGTGACTCAAATATCTTGTGATCAAGATATATATGATTATTGTTCAAAAAAAATCTTTTAGAGTAAGGCTTGTAGTCAATACTATTGATCACTAGAGTTTTTAGAATAAGGCTTATGTGATGTGTATTTTAAGCCTTTTAGAGTAATGTCTATATTAGAATAGAAGATTAATTGATAAAATTGTTCTATAAGGCCTTTACCTTTCGAATATATCAAGGAATGTTTAAATGTATAAGGTCATGTAATAAATTTAAATATGGATTGTCTATTAAGGATATACTTCTATGAGATATTAATGTTAAGTATGTCTTAATAGTTAGCTATAGGGTCTGTGATAGTCCCCCAGTTTATATTGAAAATGAGATGTAAGTTTAGATATTGTACAGTCCGAGCTCAATGTTTAAAGGGAACCACACCTTGTTGAGTCCGGACTTTCAAAAAAGGGGGCACCCTCAAATAGTAGAGTATGGGTTTCCTCAAATTAGATCTCATGTATAACTCCCCTAAAATGAACTAGGTAAAATTAGAGCCCTAAATGTGATCCATGATGTTTAAAATCCTAAAATTGTATAAAATGATGTTTATAGGAAGTGTGTAAAGTTTGGAGGACTTTTGAGGTTAAACGTCCATGACGTTCGAAAGTTTTGCTTTGAAACGTGCTTGTGTGCTTTAGCGTGTTTCAGAATGTGTTTACGTATTCGATTTTGTTCAAATTGAAGTTGGAGGTTCCTAACATGTATACGAGGTATTAAGGTTGGAAATGCCCGAACAAGACTCCCTAAGGACTGTCGTAGGGGTCCTTAATGAGGACCCAACCTTGGTCTGGCAAGCTACTCAAGGAAGCATCCAATTACACTTACTGGGAACCAGTCCGCGTCGCGGACTTGGTTCATGGGGGGACAAATTGTTGGTAAATGGCGTAGAAACATAACAGACTCTACTTTTTTGGAATAAAATTTCAAAAATCATATCGGAACAACTCCGCATCACGAACTTGTTTCTCGATGAAAGCTAAAAAAATATAGTTGAGCTTAAATTTGTTAAAAGATCCAATAAGTGCAGGGGTCTTGTAGGTATTTTGAATACTAATTATAGGCGGTTATTGAACCTTGTTAAACCCTTATTAACCATTAAAATCAAAACCATCAAGTCCAAAACAAAACCTCTCCATCTCTTATCTCTAAAAACCTCTATTGATGAATCTTTGAAGCTTCAAGGAAGAATATCGATTTTTCCATGTTTTTGTCAATAAATCTTGTGGGATTTTTATCACAATTAAGGTATGAAATTAGTACTTGAATTACTTTTCTTCAAGGATCCAATCTTCAATTTGATTTCCAAGATCATTCATATAGATTAATTCTCCTATTTTGTAATCTATCCATGTGTTCTAGCATAAAACATTTTCAATCAATTTATTATGATGGAATTAATGTGAATTTGATGGTTTTATGCTAAAAAATAAATGAACCCATGCAATTCATGATACCCTAGTTTTCTACTATTTCGTGGGTGATTTGATTATGTTTCTATACTATTGAATTCTTGTGTAGTTTGATTTAGGCTATTGAATTATGAATTAATCATGTTAGAATTGTACGTAGGTTGCCCTAATTTTATGAATTCATATTGATTTATCTTTGATTAATTTTTTATTTTAATTATTGGGTCAAATTGTTGACTATGAATATTGGTAAGAGCCTTTGTGTTTTGAATTGTTTGAATGGGTTATTGATTGAAGTTGTTTGATTGTATTGGTTGTTTGTTCATCTAACCTTCTATATAATGTCTAGTATAGGTCTTTGAATATTATGATGTTTTTTATGGTACACTTATTGGGGCAGTTGTGATGTGCTATACTTGTAAAAAATGTGTCCTCATCGGCATTACTTTATGAATAGTGAAACAATGTTCCATCATCGCCATTACTTTATTAATTATGAATTCATAATTTTATAATTTTAATATGTGAGTATTTTGAAGGTCATGTGAATATTTGGAGTCAAAGCATCGATTCTTCTAGTTGATGATATGTGCTTGTAGAAGACTATAGTAAAATTTCTATGTGTATTAGTTGATGTTGAAGTATGATGCCTTTTGATGATTATATGATACTTGTGATGACTTAGATTGATTATAATATAGTAGTGAATATGGTGACCTATAGTTTACATTTGTTGTCCTATATGCTTCTTGAATGATATGCTATATTGCAAATGGTTAAACAAATGTGTTTCTTGTTTTGATAGACTTGAATCCAATACTTGATACATGTAAGATGTGAATATTTATTTTTGACTTGGTATGCTAAAGATTCTAAATCTTGTATTGTGATTGACATGTGACCTTGACATAGTTATTGAGGTTCTTTGTGTGGAACCTTCATCCTAGATGGATGGTTATGATATCCTTGAATTTGAAAGTTCTAATGGTATCCTTCTTGTGTGAATGGTTGACTTAGGGTTTGTTGGCTGGAACAACATAAAATTATCCTTTGGAAAGTCATTGAGCTGTCCTTTTGACCATTGTAGGTAGCCTTAGCGGACCCTCTTTGGTAAGGTGTAATGTGATTGGGTTATGAACAAGTTATGGTACTTCTTCATATACTTATATATTGAAATACTCGAACAAAGGTTAGCACCAAGCGAGTATACTTGGGAAGTTTCTCTATTTAAGATGGCATTAGAGAACAAAACAACCCTCTTATTCCTTAACCATGTGCGTACATAGGATAGGTCCTAGTACTACCATTTGCAAGTAGAACACCCTCCATCGGAGTTGCTTTATGACTCAGGAATCCATGCATATCTAGTATAGCCTATGTGTGTTATTGCATATTATCATCATATGGGATACCTACTAGTGATGGAGAAGCTCTATGAAGTTTAGGTAATTGTGTAAGATACTATCTAGACATTGCATGAGTAGGCTTTGAAGATATTAGTGTGTGAGTTCCTTGGTCTTCTCCTAGAAAATTACCTGAATTTTCTTAAGTGTTGAATGTCTCTTAATGATCTAATGAAGATAATGACTTGAGTTAGAAATCATGTTAATGAATATGTACTTATCTAGAGTAGCTCTAAGGATTTCCTAGTAATGTGTGGAGGGGGCATGTGAATAGTCTCTTCGTGTCTTAGCTAGGGAAGTCTTAAGAATAACTCTGCATAAGAAATTTGATTAATGAACTATGAATAATCGTATGTTAGGTATTCCAAATGATCTCTTTGTTGTGTGTGAAAGGAATTGTATGAACGGTCACTTCATAACTCACTCAAGTGAGCCTTAAAATCACCATTGATAGGATGATATCATATTTATGTGAATTGATATGGTTTTGATGCTATCTTGTGATGTGTGAGTTGTATGTGAAGTTACTGTAAATTTCTAAAAATTGAGTATAACTTGGACTGTGTCTTAAATGTGATGTTTGGTGTATAAATGTGGTCCTTATGCTTATGTATGAATATTTAATCTAACAGAGGATATTTAACTAAAATGTTTGTTCCTCATGATTTTGTGTGTTAAGACATACCTAGTGCATGGATTTTACTAATTATATACATTTTTTCTATAGCTAAAGTTGTAGGTTGAAGGTGAGAGGCATCTTGAAGCAAAGGATGGAAACTAGGACTCTTTCAAGCAAAGTTGGGGTATGTCCTCACTTGATTTGAGGACATTACGATCTTAAGATTTCTTTTATTCAATGTATTGTAATAGACTATGTTTTATTTTATTTCGAGTGTAAGGGTCGTGTCCCAAGTATTCTTAAGTCTAAGATTGACATATGTTGAGACTTACTATTTTCTATCATTTTATATGAAATATATTTGAAGACGTTATTCGTCTGAAATTTTTTTAGTATGCACTACTTTCATGACTAAAGAGCACCCACTGGAAGTAACATGGCGTACTTGACCACTCGGAGGTCTTATACAAGCCTACAATTATCATTCATCGCATTGTCATACGTAAATTAGTGGAAGATTTAAAACTTTTCGTAGCACTTCGTATTATAGGAACTTTACTTCATATATATACAAAATATAAGTCATAATATATATTTAGACCTTATGTCTATTTGCCATGCAGAATCATAATCATAACAGTTCTCTAGGGACACGACCCTTTCACCATAATACTTAAGTATATAATTACAAGACTTTAAACATAACTTTACATAGGACATCCTTGATTCTCAAGGATTCTTTTTATTGCCTTGGGAAATACATAACAAACTTCTCAATCATAGAGTCATCCTTTTAAGCATCCATAACCTATAATTTGTGTTTAAAAAGTAGACGAGAATGGAGTTAGTACAAGAATGGACTATGTATGTCAACCATGCAAAAGCGTGCATTTAAAAATTACATGTTTCGTGAAATCATACTTCATGCATTTAGGTGAAAACCTCATAAACCTTTGTACAATAACATTTATGCAATGCACATACTTCATATAGGCATATTAAAAGACCAAACATCATAAAAAATCAAATATAGATTTCAATTCACATTTGGGGTCACTTTACAGTAACCTATTTGCATTTTGCGGTAAGATATCTCGTTTTACAGTGAATTCTATTATTGTTACTTTATCATTCTCAAAATTAACACTCTAGTGATACTTGCTGCAATGCATAACCATACGGCCACAAGTAAGTCATACATACAATCTACATAAGCCAACATTGAAATATAACACACCGCAAGACACTTTTAAGTCTAAGACCCTAAAGGCTTTACAGTGAATCGTAGTCAATAACCTTACAATCCTATCCTAAGTCTACTTGTGCAATGTAAACGTGATGCCCCATAAGCTCACACATACTTAGTAAAACTATCATAAGACCATATGCATCAAATATTGTACTCTACACTTCAAACATAATACTATAGTCAACTACATATAACCCAAATAGGATCTTCACTCACATAGTCAAGAAGAACACATCATAAACACAAGGAAAGACCTCATCATATAGAAAAGACTACAAAATCATGCATAAGAAACATATACATAGACACATGCCTTATAAACCTTCCCAGGAATTCCCTTAAGAGCCACTTGTGCAATGCATAAGTGAAGTCCCATACCCCCACCTACACTAAGAAACTACCCTTAGGTTATCCTAGTTTGTGTCCATACTTTAATTCAATTGTCCATTTAACTTTAGGGGAAGTATAGCCTTAACAGACACTAAGACCATATGTGCTACACAATATTTTGTGTTGTAGAGCCTTACTCCACGGGAAGGTTCTCTTACCTAGCCATGTTAGAACATTAACACATTCTATCATACTAAGTGAATTCACTTTCTAGATCCTATGTTACAGGCATAGTTTATTTAGCTAAGAGATATAGATAACCGTGAAAATTCTCATTAGCATTGGAGCCTTATCTCATGAGAAACCATGGGTAAATCTTCCTAAAGGAAAGTCAACACCTCATGTGGAACCATAGGTCAATGTTTCTCCAAGGAAAGTCAACACCTCATGAGAAATCAATGTTGACTCTTCCTCCAAGGGAAGCCAACAACTCTCATTGTCAAGTTCATTCGGTGCTAAGATAAGTTCCGTTTATTTGAAAAGCCTTTATTACATTACTTTTTAAAACATAGATTTTAGGAGATTGACTCCTCATAGGTTATAAATGAGAATTCATCAACCTATATCATGTGAGAAACCTTTTCATATGGACATAGCATATCCAAGCAACTATCTAGTTTAGGGTACCCTTGAGAACACCTTTCAAGTTCCCCTCTATTGACTATATCATCATTCATGTGTGTGTGTATATACGTGTATATGAGACAACATTTAGCATAACACCTTAAGTCACACATGGTCATACATTAATGCATAAGTGTAATTATGAAAAAGCCTTTCTTATAAACACATTAAGAAACTATGCACGTTCATACTTCATCATCTCTTATACTTCACATTATAACATATAAGACATGTTCATAACATAATCATGCATTCATATTCTTGCACATAGATAATAAAACCTAGGAACTACTATCAAGTCAAACATGTGCAATAAATAGACAAGGTCCCATACCTTTTCCCATACTAGTACACCTATAAAGTCATCTTAGTGAATGATACATCACATAATATCATAGAATAGAGAGTATAACATAAGACTTATTTATCCATATGCATTGCTTTGATCATAAATTATCCACACGCACAATTCATCGAAAATACTACATATAAGACAATAGTTTAAGAGTCCATAATTTAAACGAAAATCTACTACAATTGCCAAAAAATTGAGATTATAGTTAGCATGTAGAAGAACATAGACTAGTATTTAAAAATAATCAAACCTTCACATTAATGTGTCACTCATAAAAAATCCACCATCAATAAACAATATACATATTAGATATAATTAATTTAACATGCTAGAATTATAATTCAATCAATACAAAGTCAAGATCACAACGCCCAAACATAGCCTAAAATGAGAGTTGAAGGGGACACGGTGAATTGAATTGGCAATGGGGTTGTCACATTTTTAATCAATTAAATATACCCAAAAATAACCTAATAAAACATGTAGGATCAGGTTAGCACTAGGGGTGAATTTCTTATTCACCCCATAATGGGACAACGTGGTTGTAGTTAAAAGGCAGACTGCATCAACGACCATCTATCGACGCCCCATAGGCCCATCGACAGGTCGTTGCTGAATTCAGTCATTTGGGTATGAGTCTTTCTTTTAGTTTAGACTTCTCCAGTGTAAGTCCTAATCGACTCTTCACCATCTACACGACGTTGGTAGACTGATGCATTGTCCCTTGGCTCCGTCGATTGACATTGCCAAGGCAGTTTCTGGAAAACATTGGATCCTCATTGAGGGATTCTTCCAGGTACCTTGTGGATGCATACCAGGAATTTTGAAACGCAAAAATATACCTTAAAATGTAAAGGACCTTCCAAATCAATTTTATGGAAAACGAACACGTAAAACACATCCAAACATGCAAGTCACACTCAAGACACACAAGCACGTCTCAAGGGCTAACTTTTGAATGCTTGACCTTCAAATTACATGAAACTCAACATACTGCCTATGAACATCATTATAACTCATGAAAGGATCTCATAACTCATGACAATCACATAAGGCCCCTTGGTGACTAGTCGTTGAACATTGTGATTGTCCCTTGACATTTGTCTTCAAAATGATTTTAAATCACCCACGAATGCTTTAACAGACTTAATTAAAATGTTAACAATCTTATAGGCACAAGTGAGGCTCTAGAAATTCTAAATCATTTCCGGGGGTCTTAAAATATCCCCCACTTGGGAACAATCATCCTCAAATGACACATAGAACACTTTAGCCTCAACAAGGACTTCAATGAATCATAGAGAATCTCTCAATATTAAAACCATTATCACATAGAAGTCAATGCCCCAAACATACAAGGAACACAACTTCACACCATTTAGCAATCAATGGAACACAAGCAAGCAAAACGTTTATTCACTCACACTTTAATGTATCAAACACATATGTTCTTGTCATGTTAATAGGATGAACATCCTTCTACTAATCAAAACATGATCTTTACATTTAAATTCTTCAAGATAACATCATTAAGTCACAGTTAGGAAATTTCGACAACACTTATGAAACAATTAGGCACTCATATTTCAATGCACATAAACTTGAGTTAAATAAGTTGACAATGGATTTTTACTAGTTAGGCATAATTCCATGGGACCATATGATATACCGTTGTTTCACGGTATAGTTAATACTTTTTCCTTAAGTTTAGTGTGTCTGAAAGCCTTTTTGTGCTAATTTTGATACAAGTTTTTCTTTGTTTTGCAGGAAATCTGTCTAAAGCTGAATGCGGAGATTTTGAGCGAAAAATGCAGAAGAGACCACCTACGGAGCTTATGACGGTCCGTCGTGCTTGTGACGGTCCGTAGGTGGCAGCGTACAGAAGCTGCTGAAGGAAGATGGGGAAGTCTGACCAAGTGTGGGATTACGAAGCTTGTGACGGTCCGTCATGGATATGACGGTCCGTCGTGCAGGTTCGTCGCGAAGATCAGAGAAGTGATCCTAGTACACAGATTCCAAGAGTTGAAGTATTTTGTAACGAAGACCCTCGACGGGCCGTCGTGCCTATGACGGTCCGTCACACTTGCCGTCGAGGGGAATGAAGAAAGCAGCAGAAGAATTGCACCAAGTATGGGGCGACGGAGCCCACGACGGTCCGTCATGACCACGACGTTCCGTCGCGTGGTCCGTCGACCTAGCCGCGTTTTGGCAGATTTCCAGTAATTAGAATCCTTGTTTAATTAGGTTTTAATTTTTTATAAATAGTTCGAAAAACCTCATTTTTGGGGTTAGACTCTTGGAGATTAAACATCATATTATTAGACTTTGTTTTTCTGAGTGTTTGATTGTTGGAGATTCTTACAAGTAACTCTTGTTGATTAATCAAGCAAATTTTCAGACTTTATTCTTTCTCATTAAAGTAAGTACATGAATTCTTGTTTAATATATTTGAATATTGTGTTTATGGCTATGAGGAACTAAACTCTATAACTAGGGTTGTGGGAACCATAGGCAAATAATGAGATAAACCCTAGCTAAAATAACAACTCTAGAATCGTGTCTTGCATGTATTAATAATTCTTTCGCTTAGAAGTCTTTTTAACGGATGATCAACGTTAGAACTCGCCTTAACGCTACTTGCCGGACCAAGGAGGTTGATAATAGGAAAAGAATTATTAACATAGATTTAGTGTATACTATCTAATAGGCTAGTATTGATTGGTACGAGGTAATAACTTAGTCAAATATAGAATACGATGCTTAATATGAGGTAAGGATAAGGGTTAGAAAGCAACACACGTAGCCGGACCAAGGTGCGGAGTGAGATTTTCTAGATGCCGGACCAAGGATTTAGAAATACATAACTTATCACTTTACATGCAAGATACTAGGAAAGAATTGTTATAGCTAGAATTATCAAGTTATGAACCTGTGTGGAACACATAAACCCTAGTTACTTTGATTACCTGATTAAAACTCAACATTAAAAGCTGTTAAGTGTCTCTGTCAAGTTCGTTAGTTATTTTTATTTTATTAGGAAGTACAAAACCCCCCTTTTATACTTTTACTTTTTAAGGAAGTCATCAACCGAACAATAGTAATAACAAGTTGGATTTAAGTCTAGACTATTTTCCTCGTGGGAACGATCCCAACCTTTGAGCGTATCAAATTTTGGCGCCGTTGCCGGGGAAATTAGCTTTTAGATTAACTTGAACTTCTTACTATAGTTTAGTTGATATTTTCTTGATTTTACTTTGTTTTATTGTTTTTGATTCCTTTTCAGAATTATCCTCCTTGTATGCCAAATACACGGAGAGAAAGAGAACCGTTGTTCCCCTACTATCTCGAGCTAGAACGTACACTGCGAAACATGAATCGTAACTTGGGAATCAATGATGAGGATCCAAACCAGAACATCCCAGCTCCGGCTGATGTTCATGGTCAGATGTTACCCGATGCTCCGGGTGAACATCAAAAGAGGGGACAGAATCCCGCTCCACGGCCCCAAGCATACTACAGAGGCTATGATAACATAGCAGATTCGGATGGGCCACTGGTTTTGCCTCCTCTACCCACCGGCCACACTTTTGTGGTAACTAGTAGTCTGATGCAAATGCTCACTGCTAGAGGTTTGTTTTCAGGGCTACCTTCTGAGGATCCACATGCCCATATAGCTAAGGTAAAGGCAGTGTGTAAAAGTTGTGTGGGGAGGCCTGATTTGGATCTAGATGTAATAGGTCTCAGAGTGTTTCCTCTCTCACTGACGGGAGACGCTGCTATGTGGTTTACTGAGCTCCCATACAACTCTATTTTCACCTAGAACCAATTACGGGATGTTTTCTTAGCACGCTACTATCCGGTCTCCAAGAAATTAAACCACAAAGAAAGGGTGAATTACTTTGTGGCACTACCAGGAGAGTCAGTTAGTAGTTCTTGGGATAGATTCACCTCATTCTTGAGAAGTGTCCCAAATCACCGTATTGATGATGAGTCACTAAAGGAATACTTCTATAGGGGACAGGATGATAACAATAAAGCGGTGTTGGACACTATAGCAGGTGGATCTTATGGAGAATGCCCTTATGCTGAGATTGCTGAGAAATTAGAGAAAATCTCCCGTAACAACAAAGCTTGGAGTACTAGGAAGTCTGATACAGGGAGAAACACCTTTGCAGTGCAGTCCACTCACAACCCAGCCACAGATGATATTCGGGAAGAAATGGCTCAGATGAGAACTGAGCTTGGGTTGGTACTAAAACATGTCACTGGGGGTGCAGAAAAGGTTAATGCAGTCAACTACTTGGCTAAACAACCACCTCCAATTGATGAGTGTTATTATGAGGAGGATTCCTATGCAGTAAATGAACAGATGGGGGGTTTTCGACCAAGTGCCCAAGGCTCTAATCAGGAAAATTGGAGCCAAGGTCAAGGGAACCAAGGTCGGAACTATGGTAACTACAACCGTGAGGGTCATTATGTCCGAGATAGAAACTATAATCGCGACAACAACTTCAACAGGGGTAGCTATGGTAACAGAAACGACAGAAATGGACCTTATGTTCCTCCTCAAAATCGTGAAGTTACTCGTAGGGATGGTGGAGGTAGTATGTCGCGAGTTGAGGATATGTTGCATAAAATGATGAGGAGGTTCGATGCTAGTGATGAGCAAAATAAAGAGTTGAGGAATGATCTAGCGGGTATTGGGCAAAAAGTTGATACCCATGCAATATCAATTAAGGAACTTGAGTTACAATTGGCCCAACTATCTGCAACTGTGAACACACGGCAACCGGGCACTCTTCCTAGCAACACTATCCAAAATCCGAAAAATGATGGACATTGTATGGCAATTACTACTCGCGGTGGCAAGCAAACCATTGATCCACCTATGCCATCTGATGAGAATAAGGTGACAACAGAATCTGATAAAGTGGTAGAAGTTGATGCTGAATTAGAGGATAACACTGCAAAAGATGCTGACGTGCCTAAAAAGGTAACTCCTATGCCTAGGCCACCACCCCCATTTCCTCAGAGATTAGTGAAAAAGACCGAGGATGGTAAATACCGGCGTTTTATAACAATGTTGAAGCAACTCTCTATCAATGTCCCTTTGGTAGAAGCTTTGGAACAAATGCCCGGTTACGCCAAATTTATGAAAGATCTGGTTACAAAGAAAAGATCGGTCACTTTTGAGGATGATGATAGAATGCAGCATTGTAGTGCTATTGCTACAAGATCTCTGGTCCAAAAGAAAGAAGATCCGGGCGCATTTACTATTCCTTGTACAATCGGGCTATTACATTTTGCGAAAGCATTATGTGATCTGGGGGCAAGCATAAATCTCATGCCCCTCTCGATTTACAAGAAGTTGGGTTTGGGTGACCCAAAACCCACGGCGATGCGGCTACTGATGGCTGATCGAACAGTAAAACGACCTATAGGAATACTCCACGATGTGCTAGTAAAAGTGGAGTCATTCATCTTTCCAGCCGATTTTGTTATTCTTGATTGTGAGGTTGATTTTGAAGTGCCTATTATCCTTGGGAGGCCATTCCTAGCCACGGGAAGAGCCTTAGTAGACATGGAAAAGGGGCAGATGAAATTTCGGTTGAACAGTGAGGAAGTGACCTTTAATATTTGTAGGTCCATGAGGCAGAGTGGTGAGCTCCAATCGGCATCTGCTATATCCTACAACATGGGTGAGACCTTTGAGACACAAATAGAAGAACGTCTAGGTGTCGAAGCATTAGCGGCAGTGATAATGAACTTTGATAGCGATTGCATTGAAGAGTATGAGTCATTAGTAGCGGCTCTTGACCGAGGTGATGTTCGGTTTAAACCGAAGAAATTTGAGCTTGATATGAAGAATCGCGAGTCCCCACCCGCTAAACCATCTATAGAGGAAGCTCCAAAAGTTGAATTAAAAGCTCTCCCACCTCATCTTAGGTATGAATTCTTAGGAAATGGTGACACTTTGCCGGTAATCATTGCATCAGACCTAGATGAACAACAGGTTCAGAGTTTGGTGAAGGTACTAAAAAGGTTCAAAAGAGCTATTGGGTGGACCATTGCGGACATTATTGGGATCCCTCCTGGTATTTTCTCTCATAAAATCCAACTCATGCCTGATCATAAGCCGAGTATTGAGCACCAGAGACGCTTGAATCCTCCTATGCAAGAGGTTGTGAAGAAGGAAATTATCAAGTGGTTGGATGCTGGAGTAATCTATCCAATCGCCGATAGTAGTTGGGTATGCCCGGTTCAGTGTGTACCTAAGAAAGGGGGAATGACTGTGGTCCCCAACAAAAAGAATGAACTTGTTCCGATGAGACCGGTTACTGGATGGAGGGTGTGTATGGATTACCGTAAACTGAACTCATGGACTGAAAAAGACCATTTTCCTATGCCCTTCATGGATCAGATGTTGGATAGACTTGCCGGAAAAGGGTGGTATTGTTTTCTTGATGGGTATTCGGGGTATAATCAGATTTCTATCGCACCAGAAGATCAAGAGAAAACCACTTTCACTTGTCCATATGGAACTTTTGCGTTCAGAAGAATGCCGTTTGGGTTGTGCAATGCACCCGCAACCTTTCAGAGATGTATGATGTCAATATTTTCTGACATGGTGGAGGATACTATAGAGGTTTTTATGGATGATTTTTCTGTGGTTGGTGATTCATTTGAGCGATGCTTGAACAATTTATCTGAGGTTCTTAAGAGATGTGAAGACTGCAATCTGGTACTAAACTGGGAAAAGTGTCATTTCATGGTGAAAGAGGGTATTGTGTTGGGTCATCGCATTTCAGAAAAGGTATAGAGGTTGATCGAGCTAAAGTTGAGGTAATAGAGAGACTTCCCCCGCCGATCTCTGTGAAAGGTGTGAGAAGCTTTCTTGGGCATGCAGGTTTTTATCGGAGATTCATCAAAGACTTTTCAAAGATTGCACACCCATTGTGCAAATTACTGGAGAAAGAATGTAAATTTTGTTTTGATGAGTCCTGTCTTAAAGCATTCAGTGAGCTAAAAGAAGTTAGTGTCTGCACCTATCATTATTTCTCCGGATTGGAACAGTCCATTTGAGGTAATGTGTGATGCTAGTGGGGTGGCTCTTGGTGTAGTATTGGGACAGAGAAGAAACAAAATCCTTCACCCAATTTACTATGCTAGTAAAGCCCTAAATGAAGCCTAGAAGAACTACACAGTGACTGAGCAAGAACTCCTCGCAGTAGTCTTTGCTTTTGAGAAATTTCGCTCCTATTTGCTTGGTACTAGAGTCATAGTGCATACTGACCATTCATCACTGAGATATTTGATGGCGAAAAAAGATGCGGACCAAGGCTGATTCGTTGGGTATTACTGTTGCAAGAATTTGACTTTGAAGTGCTGGATAGAAAAGGGACTGAAAAACAAGTTGCTGATCATTTGTCCCGTCTAGAGGATGAAGCTATGAGAGAGTTAGGAGATAAGACTGACATTGATGATACTTTCCCCGATGAACATGTATTGGCTGCTTCACAAGACTTGATTCCATGGTTCGCAGATTTTGCGAACTATCTAGCTAGTGATATTGTTTCATCAGACTTGTCCTTTCATCAAAGGAAAAAGTTCATGTACGATGTGAAGAAGTTCTTTTGGGATGAACCATACTTGTATAGGAGTTGTGCCGACGGGCTTATTCGTCGTTGTGTGCCCGAATGTGAAATGTTGAGTGTATTGGAGGCATGCCATTCTTCACCTGTTGGCGGACATCACAGTGGTATCCGAACCGCTCACAAGATATTGCAATGTGGTTACTATTGGCCAACTCTTCATCAAGATGCTCATGGGTTTGCTAAATCATGTGACAAATGTCAACGAGATGGTGGTATTTCAAGAAAGCAAGAGCTCCCTCTAAACCCCATTCTTGTGATTGAGTTATTCGATGTGTGGGGTATTGACTTTATGGGCCCTTTCGTGAGTTCTCATGGGATGAAGTACATTCTTGTAGCAGTTGATTATGTATCTATATGGGTCGAAGCCATAGCTCTTGCAAACAATGAAGGGAAGAGTGTCACTGCATTCTTGAAAAAAATATATTCTCCCGTTTTGGTACTCCAAGGGCCATTATTAGTGATGGGGCTTCCCACTTCTGCAACAGATTGTTCAAGGGATTATTGGAGAAATACGGTGTTCGCCATAATGTGGTCACGCCTTACCACCCTCAAACTAGTGGGCAAGTTGAGGTATCGAATCGGGAGATCAAACAGATATTGTCCAAAACAGTGAATGCTAGTAGAACAGATTGGTCAAGGAGGCTTGATGATGCTCTTTGGGCCTACCGGACAGCTTATAATACTCCCATAGGTATGTCTCCATACCAACTTGTATATGGGAAAGCTTGTCATCTTCCGTTGAGTTAGAGCATAAAGCCATGTGGGCTATGAAGAAGTTAAAATTGGATTGGAGCGAAGCTGCAGAGCAACGGTTAAATGGGTTGAATGAACTTGATGAATTTCGCTTGAAAGCCTATGAAAGCTCAGCCCTATATAAAGAAAAGATGAAGAAGTATCATGACAACAAAATTGAAAAACGAGAGTTTATGGTCGGGGATTTAGTGCTTCTATTCAATTCCAGATTGCGCTTGTTTCCAGGCAAACTCAAGTCCAAATGGACTGGTCCTTACACGGTTACCCAACTATTCCCTCATGGAGCAGTCGAGTTGGAAACTAAGGAGGGTGTGCGGTTCAAGGTGAATGGACAGCGCATAAAAATCTATCTAGGGCATGCTGAATCGGCGAATGAAGTGATCGAGGCATACCATCTTGATGAAGTCTGAGTAATCAAGTGGCCCCAGTCGTGCCGCGACGTTAAATCTGGCGCTTGTTGGGAGGCAACCCAATACTTATCGTCTTTTTAATAATGGTAGCATTTTTTTTTATATAAATGGGTTTTAAATTTGCAGGCACATCACCAGGAAATTCTGCAGAAAACTACTCTGCAGTAGCCACTGACGGATACAACGACGGACCGTCGTGACTGAAACGGACCGTCGTATGCACCGTCACACGAGGTACGTATTTCTGTCATTTTTTGAAATTAGGGCACACACGACGGAAACCACGACGGGGCGTCACATGTGCGACGGACCGTCGTCGGGGAACCGTCGTTCGATTAATGAAATTAACCCGACCCGACCCGGCTGGACCCCTTTTCAAAATTTGACCGTTTATACTCCCCACCTCTCCATATTCCACCCCATTACTTCCAACTTCCTCTCATCTCCCCTCTCTTTTCCACTTCCACACTTCCCCCACTGATCATTACTCCCACAATCTCCCCAAACCTTATTACTATCAGTTACTTGTTGGTGCTGCTGCTTTTGGGTATCTACCTTGCCACCTGAATCTTTCCCCACTTGTGTTTTCTCCATTTCCAAGGTATGTGTCTCTAAATTTATACTCATTTCTCTTGTATTTTTGTTTATTAGTTAGTATTAGATTCGTTCCTAGTCGTATCTTGTTCCCCTGATATGTTTATGTCTAGGCCTAGGCTCTAAATGTTTGAATTTGCCATGTTAATAACCCTAGACATAGGTGATTTCACATTAATAGTTTCCTAGGTAGTTGGGATAGACACATAGCGGTCCACAACACTACAAGACCATGTGTGTTCATTGGGGTTGCTTAGGGTACCTACAGTTCTGTCTAAGATATTCAGAACGAGACCCCGATGACGGTCCGTCGTATACATGACGAACCGTCGTAGGGTCCGTCGCATAAGCCCTAGAACCCTCCCCAACGACGCCTGTGACAGACCGTTGTCTTCACGACGGTCCGTCCTGCACGATCGTCATGCTGGTCAGAGACCCCTCTAAAAAGGGTCTCCACAAATTTTCCAAGTGTCCAACGACGGACACTTACGACGGACCGTCACACCCACGACGGTCCGTCCTGCACGACCGTCATGATGGTCACGGACCCCTCACAAAAAGGGTCTCCAAAAACTTTCCAAGTGTCCAACGACGGACACTTACGACGGACCGTCACACCCACGACGGTTCGTCCTGCACGACCGTCATGATGGTCAGAGACCCCTATGATAAGGGTCTCCTAAAGTTTTCTAAGTGTCCAACGACGGACACTTACGACGGACCGTCACACCCACGACGGTCCGTCCTGCACGACCGTCATGACAGTCAGAGGACCCTCTTCTGAGGGTCTCCCACATTTTCTAAGTGTCCTACGACGGACCCTTGCGACGGACCGTCATACCCACGACGGTCCGTCCTGCTTGACCGTCATGATGGTCAGCGACCCCTCCTTCAGGGTTCCTTATCTATACATATACCAAGTCTAACACGACGGACCTCATGACGGTCCATCATAGTCACGACAAGCCGTCATAAGTCCCGTCATGTGATACAGTTTCAATATTACTAACACATTTTTTTCAAAGTTTCATGTCATATGATCTTGCCTGTTTTGATTGCCACTACTCATACTAATATTGCTCCTTTACAGGTACTATCGACTATGGCACCCAAGCAAGACCGCACTTATGCACGCGGGCGATCTAAGTCTGTCACCCCGTCTGCCCGCATGGTCATCGGCTCTGACGATGAGCGGGACCCTGAATACATGCCCCCAGGCACCTCCGCCCCTTCCCGTGCTACACGTGCCCCTAGAGCCACACCCAAGATGGTGGCGTCCGGCGTAGTCACTGCCTCCCAGTCTGATGAGGAGCGCACACTGACCGACACACCCTCTGGGTCGGCCACAAACGAGGAAGGAGCGTCTGACTCCTTGAGAGTATCCTGGTCCGAGGAAGCTTCAGGATCTGCTGAGGTTCCCGCACCCGCCACTGCTGCAGCGTCGGCCTCTTCTGATGAGGCTGACAGTTCAGACTCTACATCCGGCGCACCAGCCCAGGTCCCCACCCCAGCCACTGACCAGCCAAACTGGTGGTGCGTTGAAGGCCAGTTTCAGGTTTACTCCGACGCGAAGTTCTTGACCAATAAAGGAGTAATGGCTCGCACACTTACCCTGGAGCGGCGGGTACTTACAGGGAGTCTCCCCTCGATGCCGGAGATCCACACCATATTCACCAGGCATCGCTTAGAGTGGACAGCCCGTCTGTTGGGACGATACAGTGAGGAGATGGTCCGAGAGTTCTACGCGTCCTACGTAGCGACTCTCCGATCACAGATCGACAGGCGGGCTGCTCCCGCGAAACAGGTCTCATTGGAGCAGGTTCTAGTCCGGGGCGTGCAGGTTGTCATTTCCCTGCCCGCCATCCGTCGGTTCCTATTCGGCGAGAGTGAAGATGCTACTCGGACCCCCACCACTGCCGAGTTTGACTACCGCTGGCAGGTAGTAAAGGATGGACATTTCATGCGAGAGCAAGCACTGAGGGAGACCACCAAGAGGTGGATGGCCCTACACTTATCAGTCGACGGAGAGGGTGCCGATTGGGTCACCGACCCGAAGGGGGTCATCAAGAAGGCCAACCTCACGTTCGTCGCCAAGTTCTTGTGGCTGCTCGTGCGTCACTGCCTTTCCCCCACAGCTGCTGATAACACAGTCACCTGGGATCGAGCAGTGCTGAAGGCGGCAATGATAGCCGGCTTTGAGGTGGACTATGCATGGCTTCTACAGGCAGTCATGCACGAGAGGGCATTCAAGGTCACCACCACCTACCCCTTTCCGTGCATGATCTTTGCCCTTTGCAGGTCTGCAGGTGTGCCCATATGGCACATAGATCAGTTGAGGACCCCGCCGGGTACCGTTGATGTCGGCCTCATCAGAGACGAGGCCAATGAGTTGGCCCCACGTCGAGGGCCCCGTCTAGAGCTGCCACCACTATCTGATGACCTTGCGGATACGGTGGCCCAGGCTCGCACAGCTACACAGGCATCCACGGACACTACCCCAGTCGAGTCTATCCCGGGTAGCAGCACAGCCCCTCTACCGACACCAGCCCCGCTTGCCCGAATCCAAAAACTGGAGGCACAAATGGCCACTCATCTGCATCAATCCATCCGTGGATGCAGAAGTCTATTGCTGAGTCTGAGGCGCGTATGGAGAGGCAGATGCAGCGGAAGATTGCTGAGGTCAACCAGCGCCTCGATGCCTTTGAATTGAGAGTATTAGCTCGACCAGCCCCTCCGGTAGATGTGTCGACTCTTCAGGCTGCAGTCTCCAGTCTTCGTGCAGACATCGACACGATCCTAGCGGCAGGAGTGTCAGAGTCTATCGAGCCTGCTGAGGATACTGTATTGGCGGCTCTGTTTCCTACTCCAGACGTTCCCCCATCTTCCCCGAGAGAGAGTGCCAAAGGGCGGAGGGGTCGATCAGAGGATGAAGCGCGAGGAAGTAAGAAGGAGCGCCGAGAGATGGAGGCCGCGAGGAGAGCCTCACTTGCTGAGGTGGAGGCACACCAGATCAGAGCATCGCAGATAGCAGCTGGGGCGTCTAGCTTCCGCACTGTAGAGACAGCAGGAGGCACTACTGAGGGTACAGTTGTTGCTGAGGACATCACTGAGGGTGTCCAGATTGCAGAGGATGTAGGTTCTGGGAAACCAGACCCACCAGCTTGTTGATCGACGGCGCTATGCGCCACAGGTTTGCTTCACCTATCCCTCTAATCTTTAGATTTTTTTTATGCACTGGGGACAATTGCATGCTTTTTTGTTGGTGGGTGGGGTAAATGGAAAGTGAGTGTTAGGGTGAAGTCTGAGTAGCCCAACTCACTATCCTCTTTTGGGGTTTTCTTGCCTGTGTTCTTTTTCCCCAAAAGACTGATTATTTTTTCTGTTGAACCGGCACGTTATATCTGTTGTACATAGTTTAACTCTGAAGCATGATGGCTAAAATGATATCCCGATAAAACTGGAAAAGGTTGCATGAAAGGCGTAGTAACTGATAATTGTGTGGATCTAAACATGAAATAGAGTTACACCATTGCACTACCCTAAACCTTCAAGTCGAACTAGGTGTCTGATAATCTGATATAGTGATGAGATGTCAAGTGAGTGTGAGGAAAGTTGAATAGTCCACTACTGATACTGAGCTAGAACTTGCCTGGTTAGTCCTGCTAAAAGTAAGCTGTAACATACAATTAGGAAAGGATCATAGGCCCTTATTCAATATAGCCCATTTCTAGCCTAAATAAAAGAAACCAAATGAAAGTTATCCTTCGTTGATCCAAAAATTTGAGCTTAAAATTAGACCTTTCTTTTTCACCCCAACTGATCTTTTCTGGGAACAATATGTTGGCCCTGGTCCCTCCTTGGACATGTGCACCTCAGCTTATGCCAAAAGCATAAGTTGAGGGTGGCTAATGTATTAACAACCTTCGTTATGGCCCTGACCCGATTTTGGGTATTGTGTACATTGACTCATGGCAACGCCATGAGTTGAGGGTGGCTGTTTTGAGGAATGCTCTGGAAAGTGGGGTTGAAAGAACAAAGAGAGAGAAAGAACAAAAGTAAAGTGACTCAAGAACTCGTTGAAAAAGAAAAAAAAAGATAAAGAAATATTCAAGAATTACAAACAAGAAAAGAAAAGAGTCACTTACACAAATGAAGAAAGAAGGGAAACAGCAAGGTGAAAGAATAGGAGAAACTGGGCGAAATAAAGTGATATAGAGCGGAAGGTTTAGCCGATATGTCAAGAAGGGCAAAAAGTCACTAAAGTATACCTAAATATACCCTACCTGACTCTGAGCCTACGATACAAGCTAAAAAAAAGTCCTATCGTGATCCTAAGGGTTGTATAGCGATCTTAAGGCAGTGAAAATAAGGGCAAGCTTATGGCAATAGGTATGAATGAGTGTGACTTTGTTCTGAGAGCGAGTGTTGAAATGTAATCCTTATACTCAAACTGAAATCATTGTGTGAAAAATGAGGATTTTTGTTCTGAAGTGAGGACACTAGTTGCAATATCGGAATTGTTAGCACCTCGGTGAGCAATTGAAGAGGATAGGTGTTAGTGCATGGTGAGTCTGTGTCATGTTCGAATCCCACAAAAGTCAAGCCTAATAGTGATAGCATGCATATATTTGATGGGATTAGTCGAGATTGATAGCCAAATGATTTGCAAAGGATAAAACATGAACACTATTGTACAAAGATTGTGTAGTGAGTCATAGTGCGTCGCTTGAGGACAAACAACGAATTTAAGTTGAGGGTGTTGATATACCGTGGTTTCACGGTATAATTATTACTTTTTCCTTAAGTTTAGTGTGTCCGAAAGCCTTTTTGTGCTAATTTTGATATAAGTTTTTCTTTGTTTTGCAGGAAATCTGTCTAAAGCTGAATGCGGAGATTTTGAGCGAAAAATGCAGAAGAGACCACCTACGGAGCTTATGACGGTCCGTCGTGCTTGTGACGGTCCGTAGGTGGCAGCGTAGAGAAGCTGCTGAAGGAAGATGGGGAAGTCTGACCAAGTGTGGGATTACGAAGCTTGTGACGGTCCGTCATGGATATGACGGTCCGTCCTGCAGGTTCGTCGCGAAGATCAGAGAAGTGATCCCAGTACCCAGATTCCAAAGAGTGAAGTATTTTGTAACGAAGACCCTCGACGGGCCGTCGTGCCTATGACGGTCCGTCACACTTGCCGTCAAGGGGAATGAAGAAAGCAGCAGAAGAATTGCACCAAGTATGGGGCGACGGAGCCCACGACGGTCCGTCATGACCACGACGTTCCGTCGCGTGGTCCGTCGACCTAGCCGCGTTTTGGCAGATTTCCAGTAATTAGAATCCTTGTTTAATTAGGTTTTATTTTTTTATAAATAGTTTGAAAAACCTCGTTTTTGGGGTTAGACTCTTGGAGATTAAACATCATATTATTAGACTTTGTTTTTCTGAGTGTTTGATTGTTGGAGATTCTTACAAGTAACTCTTGTTGATTAATCAAGCAAATTTTCAGACTTTATTCTTTCTCATTAAAGTAAGTACATGAATTCTTGTTTAATATATTTGAATATTGTGTTTATGGCTATGAGGAACTAAACTTTATAACTAGGGTTGTGGGAACCATAGGCAAATAATGAGATAAACCCTAGCTAAAATAACAACTCTAGAATCGTGTCTTGCATGTATTAATAATTCTTTCGCTTAGAAGTCTTTTTAACGGATGATCAACGTTAGAACTCGTCTTAATGCTACTTGCCGAACTAAGGAGGTAGATAATAGGAAAAGAATTATTAACATAGATTTAGTGTATACTATCTAATAGGCTAGTATTGATTGGTACGAGGTAATAACTTAGTCAAATATCGAATACGATGCTTAATATGAGGTAAGGATAAGGGTTAGGAAGCAACACACGTAGCCGACCAAGGTGCGGAGTGAGATTTTCTAGATGCCGGACCAAGGATTTAGAAATACATAACTTATCACTTTACATGCAAGATACTAGGAAAGAATTGGTATAGCTAGAATTATCAAGTTATGAACCTGTGGGGAACACGTAAACCCTAGTTACTTTGATTACTTGATTAAAACTCAACATTAAAAGCTGTTAAGTGTCTCTGTCAAGTTCGTTAGTTATTTTTATTTTATTAGGAAGTACAAAACCCCCCTTTTAAACTTTTACTTTTTAAGGAAGTCATCAACCGAACAATAGTAATAACAAGTTGGAGTTAAGTCTAGACTATTTTCCTCGTGGGAACGATCCCAACCTCACTAGTTGGGTTATTTACTTGACGCGACCGCTTTACTTCTCATTTGAGAAGTAAGTTTGAGCGTATCACCATACTAAACCATACAAGTCATACTTATGTTTTAGGGAAGAATGTCCTTCTCCTCAACACACTTACATGTCTCATGAGTTCATAAGCAAGCGATTGCACAAAGGTCAACTTTACAATAACATGAGAATTTCGTAACTTTTAAATCATGTCATGATCAAACACTCTTCCTAGTGATGTCAAAATGATAACTCACACAACACAAATCACAAAAATAGGAAGCCATTTTTTATAATTTCAATTTTGAGCCTAACACAAGCTTACATAAAGTCTCACAATTTAGAGGGGCACACAAGGACATTAGCTAAACGTGCCATAACATTTCAAGAATGAACCTACAATCATGCTTCCAAAATCATAGAAGTCACATAATTTAAAGAGACTCGACATTTTTCATTCTAAGAGGCTCAATTTCTCATTATAAGGCTGAACATTACACTATAAGAGTGACTTCAAATATGATTCTTACCTTATATAAGGAAGATAAATACTGAACTATCATATTAAGATGCATAATTAACATGATAAAACATGAATTTAATCAAAATTCTTTTTTCTCCAATTATATAATTTTAAAAATATTCTTAATATAGTGCCAATTAAGACAGATCCAACCTATAGAGGTCATGCAATTCATACTTTAATGCAAGACTCTTATCATGAAAAAGATGTTAGAAATACATTAGTCTAAAGCCCAAATAAAAATACAATGAAAAGATAGAAATATCTAGAACCTTATTAATCACATCATCATCCCTCACTTAGGGTAGACAAAAATAGGAGCAACTTTAGTCAACTATAATCATTCCTCTAGGACTACAACCTTAAGGAAATCCATAACATTCAAGATAGGTCATACTACTCAACCACATAAGGTCTCAACTTGTAACAACCCGAAAATAAATATGCGAAGTAAGGCCTAAACGTACCTAGAATGCCTAGATTAGACCAGGTTCAAACAACTTGATGCGCGTGAAACAAGACCTCAGAACCCATGTACTATCCAAGAAAACCAACTTGGTGAGTTAATTGAGCTTGGAAAGGTGATACCAACAATGTAGAGCACCCAAATTGAAGAGATTCATCCGGATGAGTTTTACCGGACTTAAAAGGAGTAATCTTAGGTTTGGAGGGTGTACGGGTAAATGGTATTTTCCAAGAAAGGGTTCGTATTGTAATTAACATAAGTGTTTAATTAATTAATTAATTTAAAGAGGAGGGGCAAATTCAGGTAGGATTGGCAGAATTTTACCCTTTTTCGCAAGTTAAGTTTCACCAAGGTTCGAGCCTTGGTGGAAGCAACATTTTGGTGGACTAAATTGATGATTATAATCTGATTATGTATGGGCTTGGTGGTCATTTCGTTTACCCTCGTAATAAATCAAATTTTTAAACATTTAAGACAAGTCCTAAATTGACTAAGTCTCCACCTAATCTCCTTATCCTAATCTATATCATTTTCACGTCTCTCTGTACTCTCAACATAATTACACAATCACTCATAAGGTCATCTTTGAACGAATTTAGGTACCATGTTGTCAAAGGATTTTGCCTATGATTTCCGTGGTGAAACGTCAACTTAATGGGGGATTTTCAAAGCACATAAGAACATCTTTGAACGACTTTAGGTATGGGTTTTCTTTCCACTTTGTCCCTTTCCCAAGAGACCCCTAAGGTTCATACTATTCACAATCAAAAACTAAGGTTGTCCGCATTGCATGCCCCTGTCATTACATCCTTTGAAAGATTCAAGTATGCGTTGGTATGACTTCTGGTAGATGATTTTAGCACTGGTTGTGATTACGTTTTTGAATGTGTATTCAGAATTATGTAGAAATGAAAGAGGTGTTTAGAAAATGTGAAGTTTGTTAACTAGTTTGTGCATGTGTGTGCTGTGAATTATCCACGATTTGAAGCTTGATATTGATATGTTAAAATGTTGTTAATTATGTGTGTGCGAATATGTTAAAAACTTGATGTTCACATAAGCTCAAAGTTTCTGAATTAAATGATAATTCTTGACTGAAAGTAACCTTGAAGATGAACCTAAAGATCTCTCTAAAATCTACTCGAAATGTCTTGATGTTTAATGTGAAAGAGGGTGAGAAGATGGACTGCAAAAAGGTGATAAAATTTCCGGGAGTAACAATGAGAACACACCTAAAGATTAAATAGATGGTATACAAAATTTGCCCTAAATCTTACATTTAAAAGTTGAGAAAAAGGACTGCAACAAGGGTGAAACAAATTTTCAGAACTCTGGAAATTTGTTTCTGGAAAGCTTACTGTTAAAAATTTTAGTTTTAATTTTTTTTAAAAAGCATGAGGTCACCCAAGACCTCACCATATACAAGTTACAAAAAATTAAATAATTAAACGAGGTAAGGGGGATACAAAATGGGGTATGTCTCAAGTGAAAAGTTAGGAGAAAAAAAAAGAAAGAAAAAATTAAGTGAGGCATGTGGGTTCGAACCCAGAACATCTTGGATTGGTTAAGAAGATAGGAGAAAAATGAAATAAAGAAATAATAAAATAAGGTATGTGGGAAACGAACCCACAACCTCTTAGCTAAATGAGAATGTAAGGAGAAAATGAAAATTAAAAAAAAAGGTGAGGCTATGGGGGTTCGATCCCACAACCTTTTAGTTTAAATGAAGTAATCAAGTAAAGAGAGAAAAAGTAAAGAATGTGGGCATGGGGATTCGATCTTGGTTCCCCCTGGCCTAAATGTTTAAGACAAAAATCAAGAAAACAAAGAAAGGATGTGTAGGCGTGGGGAATGGATCTCGGGTTCCTTAAACAAGAAGTTTATGACAACAAAAATCATAAGTAAAGTTATCTAAGTCTTATACAATCCACTTGAAATAGGGTTCCCTGTCCCAATTCCGTATTGACACATAAGTCTTACGCGATTAAGTAGTTAATGCATGTTGCTTATAGGAATCAAAATTGAGACCTTGTCCTACTTACAGGATGTATAATCTTATACCACATAATCTTGTATAAGTATGAGTCACTTAAACGAATTATGAATGAAGCCTCATGGCTAGTACGTATGGATCTTTATGTCCAGCATAAGTTTAAAAGTAAGCGAACCTGAGATGTATGTAATGAAATGATGTGAACCTACGAGGTTTAAGTAAGAGTGTGAAACATACTAAAAGTCCAAGTGCATTGGCTTATTGATGAAATGAACATTCATGTAATGGGAGTGTAGTATGATGTATACTCAAATCTCAAGCATACTCCAAAATAAAGTTCTAACAATGAATTCATAGTTAATATGTAAAGAAATGAGCGACTACCTGAATAAAGGCTAGTGCAATTGAGACAAGATTCATCTACACCTAAAAATAAAATTTCACTAAAAGAAATTTGTAAAAGAGTATATTTATGCTAAATGATTAATAAGAAAAGAAAGAGTGGACACATGAGGATAGGCTAGTACAGGTGAGACAAGTTGTATCTACGCTTAGAATCAATGTCCCTCATTGTAAATTCCAAGAGAGCATATGTATGTTATACGATGAGCAATTAATTAAAGGTGAATAAATAAGATATGAGAAGATGTTAAGAAAGAATAGGGTGGCCCCACAATATAAAGCTAGTGCAAGTGAGACAAGCTGTAGCTACGCCAATATGATGTAACCAAAAGTACTCACCTAAGAGAGTGTTCTATATTAAGAGAAAAGTCTCAATCAAACTCTACATATAAGTGTAAGGACATTTCACACTTAATACGAAATGATGAGATTAGAAATTATCTAATGAGCTATGATGCCCTCATTCTGGAAGCCAACTTCTATGATGTGTTAGATGAATGTAATGGAACTGTATACTGAGCACCGACATGCTAGCTATGAGTTGCGATTCCTTCTTTCTGGAATGCAGAGGTTCATGTAATTCTAATGAGATGAGACTGTCAGTCTCGATGGGTATGGGTCTCCCTAAATCTCCTAGTCTTTGAACTATGCTGCCAACATAGGACCTAGCCATTTATTTCCACCTAATCGAGCTAGGTATGTTCTTGGATTTACCTTGGCCAGTTACTCTAACTCTTTTCAGTGAGGGGAAGACACCAGATTTCATGATGCTCACATGATCTATGTCAGTTAAAGTTGAAGTTCCTCTAAGTAAGAATGATAATGAAATGAATGATACCAAAGGTGTTTTGACAGGATTTTCAATAGGTGAAGTAGACTCAAGTAATGACACTAGATCATTCATAATAATTTCACAATGATCCCAATGAGAGTCTTAAATTACATACTAGGTATAACTGGTGTTTACACTAGCCGGTGAATGAAATTAAATGAAGTACATATGAATGAATGAAGCAAACTTTGTGTTTGCTAAAGAAGGCTCCCTTGTTGAGGTCCCATATATTGTGCCCTTATTTTGGGAAGTCTTAATGTCAAGTCCATGATTCCAAGGTCACATACATATGAACGAATGATATGAAATATGTTATATGCTTTGTGCAATATGTTATGTGATATATGCAAAATGTTATGTGTTGTTTGAAAAATGATATGTATCATCATGCATGTTACTCTCATAGCATGACTTTCCTAATCCAATTTTGCAAGTCCACTAACTTGACATTCCATAACTCATATTGTTAGGAGATACCTCTTCTTAATCATGCATGTCCTTGGTGTGTGCTTGCATATGCCCATACATAGTACAAGTGTGTATATATCCCATACAACTCTTTAGTTTTAGGTGCAGGCACAAGTGGATGCTAGTGTTTACAAGAGGATGCTGAAGTTACCCGGACGTGGAGTATTTATGCAGACTTGGTAGGCCCTCATGATTTCGAGGACGTTTTCCCGTTATATTCTAGCTTAGACGTAGGCTTGAGCTAGTGGAGTATGTTCCACTAGAGTTTCTTTGTCATTTATTTTCAGACATTGTATTAGTGCCATGCTAGCAACTTTATGTTTTATGTAGATATTACTATTTTATTTAGTTTAGTATCTTGGTATTAGATGGTTGTTGTGAACGATTATGAACTGATGTAGATAAATCTTATACGAGTATAACGTATCCTACTATGAGGTTCATGCATACTTCAAGTAACTAAAAGTTTCAAGTTTTTCTCTAAAATTAACCTAGATGATGTAACGATGATGTATGTATGCTTTTCTGCGACCTCTGAGAGGTCAATAATGCTGGTTCGGCTAGGGTCTAGATCCCGTTCGTGAGAAAGTTGGTATCAGAGCGTTAGGTTAAATTCTAAAGGTAATAAGTTCACATATACCAGATTCAGTAGTTTCTAAGTCATGGTAGTGATGTGCACCACTATCCTAAATTAGAGACTTCATATTTCTTAGGAAATTTTCCCTTTTTATAATCTTATCATGCCTTATGAATTTTTGATTTCATGGTGTTAAGTGCATATCTGACATTAAAACTGGTGTTTTAGAAAGATGAGAGCCCAGAGTTAAGAGAAACAATGAAGTAGATACAGCTCAGCAGAGGCCACCTTGTAGGAAATGTGGCAAACTGCATGGAGGAGAGTGTATGATGGGTTCTAATTCTTCTGGCAGTTGTGGTATATCGGGTTACATGATGAAGGATTGTCCGAATAGGAGAGGTCAAGAAAAAGGGAAGGAGAATGTTCAGCCTAATATTCAAAGTGAAGAGGCTCAAAGGAGGCGACGATTCTTTGCACTCAAGTCTAGTAGTGTAGGGGAAGGCACTTTTGATGATGTCTGGAGTGCTAGCAATAATTAGTCTTTCATTTTTTTGACTATGTATGGTTTTATGTACTAGTATGCAGTTAATGTGGTTGAGTCATCATGTTGGGTGCTGATTTATGTGATTTTATGTGATTACTTATGTTGTGTGGTTTTATGAGACTTGTTTTGGAAAGTGTTCCTTAGTATATTAATGAGAAGCTGCTAGTAGGTTTTAAGGATGTACACCATCATTTTAATATATGAATAAGATATTCACCAATGATGAGTATTGAATTTCCTTTGTATGAATATGTTCTATAGATGACTTACTTCTTGTTAGTAAAGAGTAGTGTCTTCAGGGACGAACGTTCCTAAGGGTGGGGGGATAATGCAACAACCCAAAAATAACTATGCGAAGTAAGGCCTAAACATACCTAGAATGCCTAGACTAGATTGGGTTAACACGGCTTGACGCGCGTGGAACCAGACCTCAGAACCCATGTACTAGCAAAGACAACAAACTTGGTGAGTTAGTTGACCTAGGAAAGGTGAGAAACAACCATGTAGGGCACCCTAATTGAAGAGATTCATTCGGATGAACTTTATTAGAAATAAAATGGGTAACCTTAGGTTTGGAGGGTCTAGGGGTAAGGTTGTCTTTTCCAAGGTAGGGGTAGTATTTTAATTACCCTAATTAATTAATTAATTAATTTAAAGAGGAGAGAAATTCAGGTAGGGTTGGCCGAATTTGACCCTTTTTTGCAAGTTAAGCTTCATCGGGGTTCGAGTCTAGGTGGAAGCAACATTTAGGTGTATTAAATTGATGATTATAATCTGATTGTATAGGGGCTTTGTGTTCATTTCTCTTACCCTTGAAAAAATCAGATTTTAAATAATTACGAGAAGTCCTAATTTAACTAACTCTCCACCTAATCTCCTGATCCTAAATTAACTCAATCACACGTATCTCTCTACTCTCACCTTAATTACACGATTACTCATAAGTAAAATGAAAGATAACATAACAAAAAAAATATACAGTTCCTCAAGAACTTGAACGCTCAAACTCAAAAGCAAAAATAAGCTTCAAAACAAAAAGCAAAACAAAGTTCTCTACGGATTTTGCTTGTAATATTGGTGGTGAAGCGTGTGCTTAGTGGGGGATTTCCGAAGCACATAAGAAGATCTTTAAACAACTTCAGGTATGGGTTTTGTTCCCTCTAGGTCCCTTTACCAAGAGACCCCTAAGGTTCAGACTATTCACAATCAAAGACAAAGGTTGTCCCCGTTGCATTCCCCTGTCATTAGATCCTTTGAAAGATTTAAGTTTGCGTTGGTATGACTTCTGGTAGATAATTTTAGGGTTGGTTGTGATTACGTGTTTGAATGTGTATTCGGAAATATGTAGAAATGAAAGAGGTGTTCTGGAAATGTGATGTTTGTTAACTTGATTAGGTGTTCCAAAAATGTGATGTTTGTTAACTTGATTGTCCATGTGTGAGCCATGAATTAGAGACAGTTTGAAGCTTGATATTGACATGTTAAAATGTTATGAATTATCTGTGTGTGAATATGTTAACAACCTGATGTTCATATAAGTTCAAAGTTGCTGATTTAAATGATAATACTTGACTGAAAGTAACCTTGAAGATGCACCTAAATATCTCCCAAAAAACTACTTAAAATGTCTAAATGTTTAACGTGAAAGAGGGTGAGAAAATGGACTGCAAAAAGGTGATCAAATTTCCAAAAGTAACTTATGAGAACTCACCTAAATATGCACCAGATGCTACATGAAATTTTTCCTAAATCTAACATTTAAAAGTTGAGAAAATGGACTGCAAAAAGGATAATCAAATTTCTAGCATTCTGGAAAATTGTTTCGGCCAAGCTTACTATTAAAAATTTTATTTTTAAAAAGTTTTTTAAAATTGCATGAGGTCAGTGGGGATTGAACCCACGACCTCACCATATTCAATTTACAAAAAAATTATAAAATAAATGAGGTAAGGGGAGTTAGAAATGGGGTAAGGCTCAAGTTAAATGTTAGGAAAAAATTAAAAAAATGAAGTGAGACGTGTGGCGTTCCAACCCACAGCCTCTTGGATGCGTGAAGGAGAGAGGAGAAAAATGAAATAAAGAAATAATAAAATGAGGTATGTGGGAATGAGAAAGCAAGTAGAAAATGAAAATAAAAAAATATGGTGAGGCTATGGTGGTTCGATCCCACATTCTCTTAGTCTAAATGAAGGAATCATGTAAATAGAGAAAACTAAAAGAATGTGGGCGTGGGGATTCGATCTTGGGTCCTCCAGGCTGAACTGTTTATGAAAAAATCAAGAAAATAAAGAAAGGAAGTGTAGGTGTGGGGCATGGATCTGGGATTCCCTAGAAAAGAAGTTTATGACAACGAAAATCATACAGAAAGTTAACTAAGTGTTATACAAGTAATTTAAAATAGGGTTCCCTTGCCCATTTGCGTTGTAAGACCCCGAAAATGAGATAAGGTGTCTACAGCCTTACATGTTTGTATAAAGGTCTAAGGTCCTAAAATGTCTATATTTTAGGGGCAGTGTGCAGAGTTCGAAGTGATTTGGATGTTGAACGTCAAGGGACGACCAAAAGATTCGAGGACTAGTCGCTTATGTGCCTCATATATCTATGCATGCTTAAATTTGTATGGAAGTGTTGAAATGTTTTATATCTTTTATAAATGATTGTATATGATGTTTCGTAAAGTTTGGAGGTCAAACGACCTAGAACGTCCAAGGAGTTCAAAAGATAGCCCTTAAGAGGTTCAACGTGTGTCATGGTCAGGCTTGGACTATTTTGACGTCTTATAGGTGTTTTGTTATGGATGAAATATATGTTGTAGGTGTATAAATTTGTATGGTTCGTAATCACGTTTGAAACATTTGGGTACGACTGATGTACCGTGGTTTCACTGTGTTTATAATGCCTTTTCCTTAAGTTTAGTGTCTGTACAAAAGCCTTTTGGATTGATATTTATGTAAGTTTCTCCTTATTTTCAGGAAAATTTTCAAAAGATGAACGCGGAAGTTTTTGACCAAGAAATGCATAACGGACCACCTATGGAGCTTATGACGGTCCATTGATCTTCTGACGGTCCGTAGGTGGCATCGTAGTGAGGAGAGAAGCTGCTGAAGGAAGATGGGGAAGTATGACCTAGTGTGGGAAGTCCATGACAGACCGTCATAGCCACGACGGTCCGTCATGTTGGTTTGTCATAATGATCAGAGAGTATTCCCACTACCCATATTCCAAGAAGTAAAAGTATTACGGAACGAAGACCCTCAACGGACTGTCGTGCTTGGAATGGTCTGTTATACCTGTCCGTTCTGGGTAATGAAGAAAGCAGCAGAAGAATTTGTGAAGTATAGGATGACGGAGGCCATGATGTCCCGTTGTGACCATGACGGTCCGTCACGAGGTTTGTCGACTCGGAAACGTTTTGACAAATTTTCTGTAAATAGAATCCTTCTTTTATTAGGTTTTTGTTTTTATTATAAATAGTTCGAAAAACCTCGTTTTGGGGGTGAGACTTTTCGATAGTTAGACTTTTGGAGAATTGTTTTTTGATAATCTTTAGTTCTTTTGTTCAAGTATTGAATGATTAATTTCAGTACTGTTACACTTTTTCAGGAATTGATTGTTGGTGCTTTTGTTGATTAATCAAGTGAATTTCTGGATTTTATTCTTTCTCATTAAAGTAAGTGCATGAATTTTTATATTATATATATGAATAGTGTGATTATGACCATGGGTAACTAAACTCCATAACTAGGGTTGTGGGAACCATAAGTGAATTATACTGTAAAATCTAACTAAAATAGCAATTCTAGAATGGTGTCTTGCATGTATTGATAATTCTTTCGTTTAAAATCTTTTTAACGGATGGCCAACGTTAGACCTCGCATTAATGCTACTTGCCAAACAAAGGAGGTATATAATAGGAAAAGAGTTATCAACATCGATTTAGTTTACACTATCTAATAGGATAGTGTCGATTGATACGAAGTAATAATATAGTCAAATATCGAATACAATGCATAATATGAGGAAAGGTGAGGGTTAGTATAGCAAGAAACGTAGCCGGACCAAGGTGCAGAGTGAAATTTTCTAGATACAGCACCAAGGATTTAGAGATACATAACTTATCACTTTACATGCAAGATACTAGGAAATAATTGTTATCGTTATAATTATAAAGTTAGTAGACTTTGGAAAACACTTAAGCCCTAGTTACTTTTATTAATTTATTAAGCTCCAAGATTTGAATCTGTTAGTTGTTTACTTTATTTAACTAATTATTTTCATTAATTTAGAAATAAAACCCCCTTTATTGTCTTTTGTTTTATAGGGAAATAATCGACTAAATAATAGTAATAATAGAGTAAAGTTAAGTCTGAACTATTTTTCTCGTGGGAACAATCCCAACCTCATTAGTTGGATTTTATAGTTGATACGACCGCTTTACTTCTTACTGAGATGTAAGTTTGAGCAATTCAAATTTTGGCATCGTTGCCGTTGAAAGTAGATTTTAGATTAACTTAAACTTATTACTAAAAGTAAGTTAATTTTTCTTAATTTTAATTTTCTATTGTGTTTTATTTTTGCAGAACTATCTTCGTTGTATGCCAAATACACGGAGAGGAATAGAACCCTTGTTTCCCTACGACTACGAATTAGAGTGTACACTACGCAATATGAATCAAAACTTGGGTATTAACGATGATGATCCAAACCAAAACATACAAGTTCTGGTTGATGTTCATGGTCAGTTATTATTAGATGGTCCTGGTGAAAATCAACAAAGGGGACAAAATCCCGCTCCACGCCCCAAGAGTACTACAGAGGTTATAATAATATTGAAGACTCTTATGGGCCACTTGTCTTGCCCCCTCCACCACAAGGCCACACCTTTGTGGTAAGTAATAGTCTGATGCAAATGCTCACTGCTAGAGGTTTGTTCTCAGGGCTACCTTCTGAGGACCCACATGCCCATATAGCTAAGGTAAGGGCAGTGTGTAAAAGCTGTGTAAGGAGGCCTGATATGGATTTAGATGTTATAGGGCTAAGAGTATTTCCTATCTCACTGACGGGAGAGGCTTCTATTTGGTTTACTGAGATCCCATTTACTGAATTTTCACTTGGAACAAACTAAGAACGTTTTCTTAGCACGTTACTACCCGGTCTCCAAGAAACTAAATCACAAAGATAGAGTGAACAAATTTCTGGCACTACCAGGAGAGTCAGTTAGCATTTCTTGAGATAGATTCACTTCATTTTTTAGAAGTGTCCCCCATCATCGCATAGATGATGAATTACTGAAGGAATACTTCTATCGTTGATAGGATGATAATAATAAAATGGTATTGTATACTATAGCGGGTGGTTCTAATTGGGAGTGTCCTTATGTCGAGATTGCCATAAAATTAGAGAAAATCTCTCCGAATAATAACGGTTGGAGTACTAGGAAAGTCAGATACTATAAGAAATACCTTCGCAGTGCAATCCACACACAACCCAGCCACAAATGAGATTCGTGAAGAGATTGCTGATATAAGAACTGAGCTTGGGTTGGTATTAAAACATGTCACTGGGGGTGCAGAAAACATAAATGTAGTTAGTTACATTTCTAAACCACAACCACTAAATGATGATTGTTATTATGAGGAGGATTCTTATTTGGTAAATGAGCAGATGGGGGGTTTCCGACCGACTGCCCAAGGCTCCAATCAGGAGAATTGGCGCCAAGGTCAAAGAAACCAAGGTTGGATCTATGGTAACTATAACTGTGAGGGTAGTTATGTCCGACATGGAAATACGTCCGCGACAACAACTTCAACAGGGGTAACTATGGTAACAAAAATGATAGGAATGGGCCCTATGTTCCTCCTGAAAATTGTGAAGTTACTCCTAGGGATGGTGGAGGTAGTATGGCGCGAGTTGAGGATATGTTGCACAAAATGATGAGGAGGTTCGATTCTAGCGATGAGCACATTAAAGAGTTAAGGAGTAATTTAGCAGGTATTGGGAAAAAATTGATACACATGCAATATAGATTAAGCATCTTGAGTTGAAAATGGCTCAATTATCTGCGACTGTGAACACATAGCAACTGGGCACTCTTCCTAGCAACACTATTAAAAATCCAAAAAATGATGGACATTATATGGCAATTACTACTCGGGGTGGTAATCAAACCATTGACCCACCTATGTCGTCTTATGAGGAAAAGGTGATAAAAGATAATGATAAAGTGGTAGAGGTTATTGGTGAAGTAGAAGATAACACTCGAAAATATTCTGAAGTGCCTACAAAGGTAACTCCAATGCCTAGAACACCACCCCCTTTCCTCAAAGATTAGAGAAAGACCGAGGATGGTAAATATCGGCGTTTTATAACAATGTTGAAGCAGATTTCTATCAATGTCCCTTTGGTAGAAGCTCTAGAACAAATGTCCGGTTATGCCAAGTTTATGAAAGATCTGGTTATAAAGAAAATATCGGTCATTTTGAGGATGATGATAGAATGCAGCATTGTAGTGCTATTGCTACAATATCTCTAGTACAAAAGAATGAAGATCCGGGTGCGTTCACTATTCTTTGTACAATCGGGTTATTACATTTTGCGAATGTATTATGTGATCTGGGGGCTAGCATAAATCTCATGCCCATCATGATTTACAAGAAGTTGGGTTTGGGTGATAGAAATCCCACTCCGATGCGGTTACTGATGGCTGATCGATCAGTAAAAAGGCCTATAGGTATACTCTACGATGTGCTAGTAAAAGTGGGTCATTCATATTTCCGGCAGATTATGTTATTCTTGATTGTGAAGTCAGTTTTGAAGTGCCTATTATTCTTGGGAGTCCATTCCTTGCTACGGTTAAAGCCTTAGTTGATATGGAAAATGGGTAGATAAAATATCCGTTGAACAATGAAGAAGTGACCTTCAATATTTGTAGGTCCATGAGGCAGAGTAGTGAGTTCCAATATGTATCTGCTATATCCTACAAAGAAAAGATGAAGAAGTACATGACCTAAAAATTGAAAAACGAGAGTTTATGGTTGGGGATTTTGTGCTTTTATACAATTCTATGTTGCGCTTGTTTCCGGGCAAGCACAAGTCATAATGGACTGGCCCCTACTTGATTACCCAACTATTCCCTCATGGAGTAGTTGAGTTTGAAACAAAGGAGGGTGTGCGTTTTAAGGTGAACGGACAACGAATAAAAATCTATGTAGGGCATGCTGAATCGGAGAATGAATTGATCGAGCATACCATCTTGATAAAGTCTGAGTAATAAAGTATCTTCAGTCGTTCCACGATGTTAAATAAGGAGCTGGTTGGGAGGTAACTCAATACTAATAGTTTTCTTTCTAGTAAAGGTAGCATTTTCTACTAATGGGTTTTAAATTTGCAGGTAGCACATCAATAAAAAATTCTGCTAAAAATCACTCCGCGAAATTCACTGATGGATACATCGACGGACCATCACGCTTGCAATGGACCGTCACATGAATTTGTCGTTCCTGCTACATTTTTCATTTATTTCAAAAATTAGGGCACCCACGACGGAATTCATGAGAGACCGTCGCATATTTGACGGACCACCCTCGGGGACTCGTTGCGTCATTAACCAGCAACTCGACCTGACTCGGCTGGAAAATTTTAAAAATTTTCAACCTTTAAAATCCCCCACCCTTTTATTTTAACTATTTCTCTCCCATTTTGTCCCATTCTATTCCTTTAAACTTCCTACCTTTCTCATCCTTTTGTCTATCAACTAATCCATATAAATTCCCAATATCTTCAAATCCCAAACTCTCCTTTATACTAGTCGGAGTCTGCTGTTGTGGTTTCGATCTTGAAAACCAAGTGTCTAACTTGCTTGTTTTTCTCCTCTTCTAAGGAATGTGTCTCTGATCTATACCCATTTACATTAGATTTTTGTTTTTCAATTACTTTTATCCTATTTCTTCTTTGTGTGTCTTTATTCTTTGATCCAATTTTGTCTGACCTCGGTTGTGAGTCGTCGAATTGCCTTGTTAAAACTCGAGAAATTGGTGCTTCAGCATTGCTAGTTTGCTAGGTATTTGGGTTAGAAACATGTAGGTTAACATTGAGTATCCCGTTTGAGTCATAGGGGATGATTGTGGCATCCTCAAATCTACAACTGAATAATAGAACGAGACCCCAACGACAGACCGTCGTACCCACGACTGACCGTCATAGGGTTTTTTGCAACATCACACTATTCGTTTTCTCTATGTGTCCAGCAACGGACTCATGCGACGGACCATCTTGGGAATGACGGTCCGTCCTGCACAACCATCAAGGTTGTCAGAGACCCTTGTCCTAAGGGTCTCCAACTTTTTCAATGTATCCTCTAACGAACATCTAAGACGGACATTCATTATCACGACGGCCCGTCCTGCACAACCGTGATGGTTGTCAGAGATCCTTGTCCTAAGGGTCTCCATTTTTTTTAAGTGTCCACTGACGGACATCTACGACGGAGAGTCGTATCCTCAATGGTCTGTCCTGCACAATCATCATGACTTTCAGAGACCCTAGTCCTAAGGGTCTCCAACTTTTTCTATGTGTCTTCTAATGGAAATTTACGACGAACCGTCCTGCACAACCGTCATGACGGTTAGAGACCCTTGTCCTAATGGTCTCCATTTTTTTCTCAGTGAACACTAACAAACATCTACGATTGAGAGTCGTACCCTCCACAGTCCATCCTGCACAACCGTCATGGTGGTTAGAGACCTATATCCTAAGGGTCTCCATACTTTTTCTAAGTGCCCCACGATGGACATCGACGATGGACCTTCAATATCACAACGGTCCGTTTTTATTATCTGTCATAACTGTCAGAGACTTTCCTTCAGGTGTCGCCACATAAACATAGTTGAAGTAAGACATGACCCACCCCATGACAGTTCGTCATACTTACGACGAGCCGTCACCTGGTCCGTCGTGTTCCACTGTTACTATAGAGATGTCATTACAATTTTGCTCTTATGTTTATTTTGTGTCGTTTTTTCTTGTCTTGTTTGCTCTTTCTAGTACTAATAATGATTCATTACAGTTACTATCTCTAATGGCACCTAAAAAAGATCGAGTTTACGCACATGGGCATTCAATGTCTGTTGCCCCGTCTGCTTAACTGGTTATAGGCTTTGATGATGAGAATGATTCTGAGTACGTGTCCCTAGGTAGTGCCACACCCGCACGAGCTGCACGTGCGACCAGAGCTACACCCAAAAAGGTGGCATCCCGCGTAGTCACTGCCTCCAAGTCTGATGAGGAACGCACACTGATCGACACACCTTCTAGGTCAACTACACAAGAATAAGGAGCGTTTAGTTCCTTAGGAGTTCGTGGTCCGAGGTATCCTTCGGGTTTGCAGAAGCCCCTGCACCCTCCATGGCTGCATAGTCTGCCTCGTCTGATGAGGCTGACAGTCCTGATTCCACTCCAGGCTCACCGATTGGTGTTTTAACCCCGGTTGCTAACCAACCCAACTGGTTGTGTGTCGACGATAAATACCAAGTGTATTCAGACGCCAAGTTTCTAAATAATAAAGGTGTCATGACACGGACCCTTACACTAGAGAGGCGGGTCCTTACGAGAAGTCTCCCCACCATGCAAGATATACACAATCTTTTCACCAGACACCAGCTTGAGTGGACAACTCGTTCTTTGGGCTGGTACAATGAGGAGTTGGTTTGAGAGTTTTACACCTCTTATGTGGCTACTCTCCGATCACAAATCGATAGGTGGGCTTCCCCTGCCAAACAAGCCCCACTTGAGCACATTTGAGTGCACGACATACGGGTCAACATCTCCCTGCCCGCCATCCGCCGGTATCTGTACGACGAGGATGTTGATGCCACCAGGACCCCTCTAACCGCTGAGTTCGACTACTAGTGGCAAATTGTTAACGATGGCCAATTCTTGTGTGAGACATCGCTGAGAGACACAACCAAGAGGTGGATGGCCCTGCACTTATATATTATGCAGAGGGTGCCGACTGGGTAATGGAGCCGAAGGGAGCCATCAGGATGGGTAACTTGACCTTCAAGGCTATGTTTTTAGGGTTTATTTTCCACCACTGCCTCTCCTCCACGGATGCTGATAATATAGCTACACGGGATCGCGCAGTTCTGATATCAGTGATGATTGCAGGGGTTGAGGTTGACATCGCTTGGCATATATAGGCGGTCATGCACGAGAGGGAATTCAAGATAACCACAACATACCCTTTTCTGTGCATGATATTTTCCTTATGCAGGTCCGCAGGGGTTCCCATCTGGCACATTGATCAGCTCAAGACTCCACTAGGTACTGTTGATATCGGCCTCATAAGGGATGAGGACAATGAGTTGGCTCCAGGCAGAGGGCTCCATCAAGAGTTACCTCTACTTGGTGAAAATCTTGCTGATACTGTAGCACATGCTCGAACGGCTATGCAGGCTACTTCAGCAACCACTGACACTACCCTGGTCGAGTCTATCACGGGTAGTAGCACTGCCCCTAGCAACTCTCAGTCAGCCCCTTTCCCCGCTCTGGTCCCGCTTTCTAGGGTCTAGAAACTAGAGGCTCAGATGGCCACACTTCTCCATTCAATAAAGCCTTGGATGCAGAGGTCTATTGCTGAGGCGGAGGAGAGCTTGGAGTGTAAAATGGCACAAAACACAGGAAGATCAGAGGTTCATCAGCGCTTAGACGCTTCTGAGTAGCGGGTGCTAGCCCGGCCAGCCCCTCTGATGGACGTGTCGACCCTTCAGGCTGCGGTTGAGAGTCTGAGAGCAGATATTGATATGATCTTAGATTCTAGGGAGCCTGAGTGTGAGGCCCCTTCTGCAGAGGCTGCTGAGGACACATTGTAGGCGTCTTTATTCGCCACTTCTGAGATTCCACCACCTCCTCCTCGAGAGCATGCCAAGAGGCGTAGGGGTCGAGATTAGGATGAGGCTAGAGCAGGAAAGAAGGAATGCCGTGAGATGGAGGCTGCGTGGAGAGCCTCGATTGCTGATTAGAAGGCGCGTCAGATTATTGTTGTAGAGCCAGCTGCTGGGGTACCTAGCTCAAGAGATATGGAGACAGCGGGAAAAACTACTGATAGTGTTGTTGCTGATGATGAAACTACTGAGGGTGTACAGACTACATAGGACACCACATAGGGTGTCCAACTTGCTGATCGCCGGCACTTTGCGACCCAAGTTTGTTTTACCTACCACTATCGTATTTTAGTTTTTTTATGCATTGGGGAAAATTCCAATCTTTTTGTTGGGGGTGGGGTAAATGGAAAGTGAGTGCTAGGGTGAAGTCTGAGTAGCCCAATTCACGAACCTCTTTTGGGGTTTTCTTGCCTGTGTTCTTTTTCCCCAACAGACTTATTATTATAATGTTGAACCGGCATGTCTATATCTTGTGTACATAGTTTAAATATGATGCATGATTGCTTAAATAAAAATCATATCCTGATGTAATGAAAATGATGCTTGACTAGGCATAGTAATTGATAAATGTGTATCATGCTTAGAACCACACATTTATCAATTACTATGCCTAGTCAAGCATCATTTTCATTACATTAGGATATATTTGTTATTTTAGCCATCATGCTTCAGATTTAAACTATGTACACAAGATATAGACATGCCCGTTCAACATTAAAATAATCAGTCTCTTGGGGAAAAAGAACACGGGCAAGAAAACCCCAAAAAAGGATCGTGAATTGGGCTACTCAGACTTCACCCTAGCACTCACTTTCAATTTACCTCACCCCCAACAAAAAGATATGCAATTTTCCCCAATGCATAAAAAAAATACGAGAGTGGTAGTTGAAGCAAACCTGGGGCGCAAAGCGCCGACGATCAGCAACCTGGACACCCTGTGTTTTGTCCTATGTATTCTGGACACCCTCAGTAGTTTACTCATCAGCAACAACACTATTATTAATGCGTCCCGCTATCTCCACATCTCTGGAGCTAGATGCCCAAGCAGCTGACTCTACAGCCCTGATCTGACGCGCCGCCTCATCAGCAATCGAGGCTCTTGTCGCAGCCTCCATCTCACTACTCTCCTTCTTCCGTTCTCTAGCCTCATCCTCCTCTCGACCCCTATTCCACTTGGCTTGATATCGAGGAGGAGGTGGTGCAATCTTAGAAGTGGCGAATAAAGGCGCCAACACTGTGTCCTCAACAGGATCTGCAGAAGGGGCCTCAGAACCAGGCACCCTAACGTCTAGGAATATATCAATATCAGCTCGCAGACTCTCAATCGCAGACCGAAGGGTCGACCCATCAACTTGAGGGGATAGCCGGGCTAGCAACCGCAACTCAAAAACATCTAAGCGCAGATGAACCTAAGCAATATTCCGCTCTGTGTGCTGGACCATCTTACGCTCCAAGCGCTCCTCTTCCTCATCAATAGACCACTGCATTCAAAGATGGATGTGATGCAGAAGTGTGTCCATCTGAGCCTCTAGTTTCTGGACCCTAGTAAGCGGGACTAGAGTGGGGGAAGGGGCTGAGCGAGAGGAGATAGGGGCAGTGCTACTACCCGGGATAGACTCGACAGGGGTAGTGTCAGTAGTTTCAAAAGCAGCCTGCATAGCTGTTCGAGCATGCGCTACATTTTTAGCCAGATTCTCATCAAGTTGATATACCTTTGGACGGGTCCCTCTGCAGCCGTGGGAGAGAGGCAGTGGCGGAAATTTACCATAAAAACATAGTCGTGAATGTTATGCTAGCCTTCTTGATGGATCCCTTCTGCTCGATTACCCAGTCAGCACCCTTTCCATCGATAGATAAGTGCAGGGCCATCCACCTCTTGGTGGTCTCTCTCCGCGATGGCTCATGCAAGAATTGTCAATCTATAACAATTTGCCACCGGTAGTTGAACTCGGCGATGAGAGTGGTCCTGTTGGCATTAAGATCCTCGCCATACAGATACCGGCGGATAACTGGCAGACAAATGTGGACCTGTATGCCGCGTGCTCTTACGTGCTCATGTCGGGCCTGTTTGGCGGGGGCAACGCTCCTATCTATCGGTTATCGAAGAGTAGCCACATAAGTGGCGTAAAACTCTCAGACCAACTCCTCACTATAGAGGCCCAAAGAATGAGCTATCCACTCTAGTCGGTGTCTAGTTGAGAGATTGTGGATATCGGGCATGGTGGGGACACTTCCTGTAAGGACCCGCCTCTCCAGTGTAAGGGTCCGTCTAATGATGACTTTGTCATTTAGAAACTTGGCATTAGAATACACATGGAATTTCATGTCGACACACCACCGGTTCGGCTGGTCGGCAGTCTGTGTGAGAGCACCAGTCGGTGAGGCTGGAGTGTAATCAGTACTGTCAGCCTCATCCGACAAGGCAGAATATGCACTTGCGGCGGGTGCATGGAATTGTGCGTACCCGGAAGCTTCCTCCGACCACGAAACTTCTAAGGAACCAGACGCTCCTTCTTCATCTTTAGCTGACCCAGAAAGTGTGCCAGTTAGTGTGCGCTCCTCATCAGACTGGGAGGTAGTGACTACGCCAGATGCCACCTTTTATGGCGTAGCTCTGGTTGCAGGTGCAGCTCCTGCTGGTGTGGCAGTTCCTGGGGGCACGTACTCGGGATCATGCTCATCATCAAAGCCTATAACCAGTCAGGCAGGTGAAGCGACATACTATGAATGCCCACGTGCGTAAACTCGATCTTGTTTCGGTGCCATTAGAGATAGTATCTGTAAAGAATCATTATAAGTACTAGAAGGAGCAAACAAGACAAGAAAAAATGACACAAAATAAACATAAGTTCAAAGTTGTAATGATATCTTTGTAGAAATAGTGAAACACGATGGACTAGGTGGCAGTTCGTCGTGAGTATAACGGACCGTCATGGTTTCCGTCATGTCTTATTTCAACTATGTTTATGTGGAGACCCTTGGAGGAAGGTCTATGACCGTCATGACTGTTGTGCAGGACGGACCGTCGAGGGTATGACGGTCCGTCGTAGATGTCTGTCAGAGGACACTTGGGAAAATAATGGAGACCCTTAAGACAAGGGTCTCTGAAAACCATAACGGTTGTGCAGGGCGGTCCGTCTTAGATGTCCGTCAAAGGACACTTAGAAAAAGTTGGAGATCCTTAGGGATAAGGTCTCTGGCAACCAAAAAGGTTGTGCAAGATGGAACGTCGCGGGTATGACAGTCTGTCGTAGATGTCCATCATGGGGAACTAGGAAAAAGTATGGAGACCCTTAGGAGAGGGGTCTCTGACCGTCATGACGGTTATGGAGGAAGGACCATCGAGGTTATGAAGGTTAGTCATAGATGTCCGTCTGAGGAAACTTGAAAAATAATGGAGACCCTTAGGAAAAGGGTCTCTGACAACCATGACGGCTGTGCAGGACGGACCGTCGTATTAATGACGATCCATCTTAGATGTCCATTCGAGAACACTTAGAAAATGTTGGAGACCCTTAGGACAAGGGTCTCTGACAACCATGACAGTTGTGAAGGACGGACCGTCGTAGGAACGATGGTCCATCGCATGTGTACGTTGGTGGAAACTTAGATAAAATCAATAGTAGGGTGTTGGAACAGAACCTATGACACTCCGTTGTGGGTACGACTGTTTGTCATCGAAGTATCGTTTTGTCATTCAGTGATAGAACTGAGGATTCCACAATCATCCCCTATGACTCAAACGGAATACTTAGTGTTAAGCTACATGTTTCTAACACCAATACCTACAAAACCAGCGATGCAAAAGCACCAATTTCTCGAGTTTAGACAAGGCAATTCGAGGATTCTTAACCTAGGTCAGACAAAATGGGATAAAAGAATGAAGACCCATAAAAAGGAAATAGGCTAATACTGATTGAAAAACAAAAATGCAATGTAAATGGGTAGAGATAAGAGACACATACCTTAGAAGAAGAGAAAGCAAGTGAGGCACTTGGTTATCAAGAGAAGAACCACAGTCAGCAGACTCCAACAAGTAGAAAGAAGATTTCAAGAATAAGGGATTGGGGGAAGTGATAAGTTGATAGAGAAGATAGGTAGGAAGTTGGAAGTTTCAAAGGAAGGGAGTGGGAGAAACACGGAATGAAATTGTTAAAATGAAGGGGGGGTTATGTTGACAATTTTTAAAATACTCCAGTCGGGTCGGGTCGGGTATGCTGGTTAATGACGCAATGAGTCCCTGACGATGGTCTGTCGAATATGTGATGGTCCGTCATGGGTTCCATCACATGTTCCCTAATTTTGAAAATAAATGATAGACGTACCAGGCACGACAGATGGTCCGTCGGTGTATTCCTCAGTGACTATTGCAGGTTGATTTTCTGCAGAATTTCTTGGTGATGTGCTACCTGCAAATTTAAAACTCATTAGTAGAAAATGCCACCATTGCTAGAAACAAAACTATAAGTATTCGGTTGCCTCCAAAAAATGCCTGATTCAACTATGCGGCACGACTGAAGACACTTGATTACTCAGACTTCATCAAGATGGTATGTCTCGATCACTTCATTCGCCTATTCAACATGCCCGAAATACATTTTTTTCATTATCCATTCACATTAAGACGCACAACCTCCTTGGTTTCCAACTCAACTGCTCCATGAGGTAATAGTTGGGTGACCATGTAAGCCCAGTCCATTTGGACTTGAGCTTCCCTGGAAAAAAAGCAACCTAGAATTGAATAAAAGCACCAAATACTCGACAATAAACTCTCGTTTTTCAATTCTTAGGCCATGGTACTTCTTCATTTTTTATTTGTAGAGGGAAGAGCTTTTATAAGCTTTCAGGCGAAATTCATCGAGTTTATTTAACCCAGTTAACCATTGTTCTGTAGCTTCGTTCGAATCCATTTTCAACTTCTTCATAGCCCACATGGCTCTATGCTCTAATTCAACTGGAAGATGACAAGCTTTTACATATACAAGTTTGTATGGGAACATACCTATGGGTGTCTTATACGGTGTCCGGTAGGACCAAAGAGCATCATTAAGCCTCATTGGCCAATCTGTTGTATTAGCGTTCACTGCTTTTGACAATATCTGTTTGATCTCCCTATTTGACACTTCAACTTGCCCTTGGGGTACCAAATCGAGAGAATATATTCTTTTTCAAGAAAGCAGTGACAATCTTCCCATCATTGTTTGCGAGGGCGATAGCTTCCACCCATTTAGATACATTATGAACCGCTACTAACATATACTTCATTCCATGAATACTCACAATAGGATCCATAAAGTCAATACCCCAAACATCAAATAACTCAATAAGAAGAATGGGGCTTAGAGGGAGCTCTTGCTTTCTTCAAATGCCGCCATCTCTTTTGCATATATCACATGCTTTAGAAAACTCATGAGCATCTTGATGAAGAGTTGGCCAACAGTAACCACATTGTAATATCTTATGACCGGTTCAGATACCACTATGATGTCCACAAACGGGTGAGGAATGGCATGCCTCTAAAACACTCAACATCTCACATTCTAGCACACAATGCCGAATAAGTCCATCGGCACAACTCCTACATAAGTATAGTTCATCCCAAAGTAAATTCTTCTTATCGTACATGAACTTCTTTCTTTAATGTCAGGACAAATCTGATGGAATAATATCACTAGCCAGACAGTTCGCGAAATCTGCGAACTATGGAATCAAGTCTTGTAAGGCAGCCAATACATGCTCATCGGGGAAAGTATCATCAATTTCAGTCTTATCCCCTAACTCTCTCATAGCTTCGTATTCTAGACGGGACAAGAGATCGGCAACTTGATTTTCTGTCCCATTTGTATCCATCACTTCAAACTCAAATTCTTGTAGCAGTAATACCCAACGAATCAACCTCGGTTTCACATCCTTCTTTTTCATCAAATATCTCAATGCTGAATGGTCAGTAGGCAATATAACTCTTGAACCTAGCAAGTAGGAGCAAAATTTTTCAAAAGAAAATACTACTGCAAGGAGTTCTTGCTTAGTCACTGTGTAGTTCTTCTGGGCTTTATTTAGGGATTTACTATCATTATAAATGGGGTGATAGATTTTGTTCCTTTTTTTTCCCAATACCATACCAAGAGCAACCCTACTAGCTTCGCACATCACCTCAAATCCAGAGAAATAATGATAGGTGCAGACACCAATTTTTCTTTTATCTCGCTGAATGCTGTAATACAATATTAATCAAAATAAATTTTATAATCTTTCTCAAGCATTTTGCACAATGGATGTGCAAATTCTGAAAAATCATTGATGAATCTCCGGTAAAACTGCCCAAGAAAACTTCTCACACCTTTTACAAACATAGGTGGGGGAGTCTCTCTATTACCTCGACATTAGCTCGATCAACCTCTATGCCCTTTTCTCAAATGCGATGACCCAAAACAATACCTTCTTTCACCATGAAGTGGCATTTTCTCAATTTAGTACTAAACTGCAGTCTTCACATCTCTTAAGTACCTCAAATAAATGGTTCAAACACCGCCAAAATGATTCACCAACCACAGAAAAATCATCCATAAAAACTTCAATTGTATGTACCACCATGTCGGAGAATATCGACATAATACATCTCTTAAATGTGGGGGGTGCATTGCACAACCCAGTCAACATTCTCTTGAACGCAAAGGTCCCATATGGACAAGTAAAGGTGGTTTTTTCTTGATCTTTTGGTGCAATAGAAATCTGATTATACCCCGAATATCCATCAAGAAAACAGTACCACCCTTTTTCGGCAAGTCTATCCAACATTTGATCCATGAAGGGCATAGGAAAATGGTCTTTTTTTATCCATGCATTTAATTTACGATAATCCATACACACCCTCCATCCAGTAACCGGTCTCACTGGAACAAGTTTATTTTTCTCATTGGGAACCATAATCATCCCCCCTTTCTTAGGTACACATTGAATAGAGCATACCGAACTACTATCCGCTATCAGATAGATTACTCCGGCATCCAACCATTCAATGATTTCCTTCTTCACGACCTCTTGCATAGGTGTATTTAAGCGTCTCTAGTGATCAATACGTGGCGTATGTTCGGGCATGAGTTGGATTTTATGAGAACAAATACCAGGAGGGATCCCAAAAAATGTCCACAATAGTCCATCCAATAGCTCTTTTACAATTTTTTAGCAATTTCACCAAACTCTCAACTTGTTGTTCATTTAGATATAAGGCAATGATTACTGGCAAAATGTCACCATTTCCTAAGAATACATACCTGAGAGTAGGTTGGAGAGCTTTTAGTTCTAACTTTGGAGTTTCCTCTGTAGATGGTATCACGGGTGGAGACTCGCGAATCTTCATGTCTAACTCATATTTCTTCGGTTTAAACCGAACATCACCTTGATCAAGATCCACGACTAATGACCCATACTACTAATGTAATCGTTATCAAAATTCATTATCATTAAAGCTAATGCTTCTACACCTAGACATTCTTATATTTGTGTCTCAGATGACTCACCAACTTTGTAGGATAGAGCAGACACCGATTGGAGCTCCCCACTCTGCCTTATGGACATACAAATGTTGAAGGTCACTTCTTCATTGTTCAACCAAAATTTCAACTGCCCTTTTTCCCATATCAACTAAGGCTAAACCCGTAGAATGAAATGGCCTCCCAAGAATAATAGGCACTTTAAAATCGACTGCACAATCAAGAATAACAAAATATGCCGGAAATATGAACAACTCCACATTAACTAGAACATCGTGGAGTATCCCTATAGGCCTTTTAAGTATTCGATCGGCCATCAATAGCCGCATCGCAATGCGCTTTGGATCACCCAAACCCAACATCTTATAAATCGAGAGGGGCATGAGATTTATGCTTGCCCCCATGCTTGCCCCCAGATCACATAATGCTTTCGCAAAATGTAATAACCTGATTGTAAAAGGAATAGTGAATGCACCCGGATCTTCTTTCTTTTGTACAAGAGATCTTGTAGCAATATCACTACAATGCTGCATGCTATCATCATCCTCAAAAGTGACCGATATTTTCATTGTAACCAGATCTTTCATAAACATGGCATAACCGTGCATTTGTTTTAAGGCTTCTACCAAAGGGAAATTTATAGAAAGCTACTTCAACATTTTTATAAAACACTGATATTTACCATCCTTGGTCTTTTTCACTAATCTTTGATGAAATGGGGGTGGTGCTCTAGGCATGGGAGTTACCTTATTAGGCACTTCAATATCTTTTCCAGTGTTATCTTCTACTTCACCACTAACCTGTACAACTTTATCATTATCTTTTATCACCTTTTCCTCATTAGATGGCATAGGTGGGTCAATGGTTTGCTTACCATCTCGAGTAGTTATTTCCATAAAGTGTCCATTATTATTTGGATTTTGGACAGTGTTTCTAGGAATAGTTCCCCGTTGCCGTGCGTTTACAGTCGCACATAATAGGGCCATTTGTAACTCAAGCTGCTTAATAAATATTGCGTGTATATCGAATTTATTCCCATTACCCGCTAAATCACTCCTCAACTCTATAGTGTGATCATTACTAGCATCAAATCTCCTCATCATTTTATGCAACATATCCTCACCTCCCTCCATACTACCTCCACCATCCCTAGGAGTAACTTCACTATCTTGAGGAGGAACATGGGGCCCATTCCTATCATTTTTGTTGCCCTGTTAAAGTTATTATCGCGGTTGTGATTTCTCTCTCAGACATATTGACCCTTACAATTATAGTTACCATAGATCCGACCTTGGTATTCCTTGACCTTAGCGCCATTCTCATGATTTGAGCCTTGGGCACTCGATCGAAAACCCCGTGTCTGCTCATTTACCGCATAGGAATCCTCCTTATAATAACATTCGTCATTTGGTTGTGGTTGTTTAGACAAGTAGTTATATGTATTTATCTTTTCTGAACCCAGTGACATGTTTTAATACAAACCCAAGCTCAGTTCTCATGTGATCCATCTCTTCATGAATATTATCTGTGGCTGGATTGTGAGTGGATTGCACTTCGAAGGTATGTATTCCAGTATTTGACTTCCTAGTACTCGAAGCTTCATTATTCCGGGAGATTTCTCTAACTTTTCAGCAATCTCGGCATAAGGACACTACCCATAAGAACCACCCGCTATAGTATCCAATATCGCTCTATTATTATCATCCTGTCCTCGAGAGAAGTATTCCTTCAATGACTCATCATATATGCGGTGATTGGGGACACTTCTCAAAAATGAAGTGAATCTATCCCAAGAACTGCGAACTGACTCCTCTGGTAGTGCCACAAAGTTTTTCACTTTGTCTTTGTGATTTAGTTTCTTGGAGACCGGGTAGTAACGTTCTAAAAAAACGTCCCTTAGTTCGTTCCAAGTGAAAATTTAGTTATAAGGGATCTCAATGAAACATATAGCAACCTCTCCCGTCAGTGAGAGAGGAAATAACTTTTCCCTATTACATCAAAATCCAAATCATGACTCCCTACACAACTTTTACTCACTGCCCTTACCTTAGCTATATGGGCATGTGGATCCTCAGAAGGTAGCCTTCAAAAAATATCTCTAGAAGTGATCATTTGCATCAGACTACTAGTTACCACGAAGGTGTGGCCTTGTGGTAAAGGGGGCATTACAAGTGGCCCATCACAATCTGCAATATTGTCATAACCTCTTTAGTATTCTTGAGGGCGTGGAGCTGGATTTTATCCCCGCTGTTGATTTTCACAAGGATAATCGGGTAATAACTGACCATGAACATCAACCAGAGCTGGGATGTTCTGGTTTGGATCATCATTGTTAATTCCAAAGTTTGGATTCATATTGCATAGTGTACGCTCTAATTTCTTGTCGTAGGGAAACAAGGGTTCTCTTTCTCTCTGTGTGTTTTGATTACATGGAAGTTAGTTCTGCAAGAAAGAAAATCAGCAATAGAAAAGTAAAATTAAAAAAATATAGTGACTAAGCTTTAGTAATGAGTTTAAGTTAATCTAAAATCTACTTTTCCTCGGTATCGGCACAAAAATTTATACGCTCAAACTTACTTCTAAAATAAGAAGTAAAACGGTCATATCAATTACAGAACCCACCTAATGCTGTTGGGATAGTTCCCACGAGGAAAATAGTTCAGACTTAACTTAATTCTATTATAAATATTATTTAGTAAATTATTTTCCTAGAAAACAAAATACAATAAAGGGGGGTTTTTATGTCTAAATTAATGAAAGTAATTAACTACATTAAAGTTAACGACTAAAAGATTCAAATCATGGAGCTTAATCAATTAATTTAAGTAACTAGGGCTTAATTGTTCCCCACAGGTTCCTAACTTAATAATCCTAACTATAACAATTCTTTGATAGTACCTGGCATGTAAAGTGATAAGTTGTGTATCTCTAAATCCTTGGTCCAACATCTACAATATTTCACTCCGCGCCTTGGTACGGCTCCGTGTGATGCTATACTAACCCTTACCTTTACCTCATATTAATCTTTGTATTTGATATTTGACTTAGTTATTACCTTGTACCTATCGACACTAGCCTATTAGATAGTATACACTAAATCTATGTTGATAATTCTTTTCCTATTATCTACCTCCTTGGTCCGGAGAATACCATTATGACGAGTTCTAACGTTGTCCATCCGTTAAAAAGACTGCTAAACGAAAGAATTATCAATACATGGAAGACACTATTCAGGAATCGTTATTTTAGTTAGATTTTACCTCATTATTCACCCATGGGTCCCACACCCCTAGTTATGGAGTTTAGTTAACCATAGTCATAATCACACTATTCATATATTTAATGTATGAATTCTTGCACTTACTTTAATGAGAAAGAATAAAATCTAGAAATTCACTTGATTAGTCAACAAAAGCACCAACAATCTATTCCTGAAAAAGTGTAAAAATTGCTGAAATTAATCCTTCAATACTTGAACAAGAGAAGTATAGATTATCCAAAAGGTTAACTATCAAAAAGTATCCTATGAAAGAGTCTCACTCTCCAAAAGTCTAACCCCAAAAATGAGGTTTTTGAACTATTAATAATAAAAACAAAACCTAATAAAAGAAGCATTTTAATTACTGAAAATATATCAAAACGCGGTTGGGTCGACGGACCTCGTGACGGACCATAATGGTCATGAAGGGTCGTTATGGCCTCAGTCGACCCATACTTCACAAATTCTTTTGCTGCTTTCTTCATTACCCTCAACGAAAAGGTATAATGGAGAGTTTCAAGCATGACGGTCCGTTGAGTATCTCTATTCAATTGTACTTAAACTTCTTTGAATTTGGGTACTGGACTACTCTCTGATCATCACGATGAACCAGCAGGACGGACTTTTATGGATATGACGGTCCGTCGTGGACTTCCGATAACCCACACTAGGTCAGATTTCCCCATCTTCCTTCAGCAGCTTAAATACAATGCCACCTACGGACCGTCACAAGCTCTATGGACCGGCACAAGCTCCGTAGGTTTTCTCTTCTACATTTCTCGCTCAACAACATCCGCATTTATTTTTGGATAGATTTCGTGTAAATAAGGAGAAACATAAATACAAATCAATACAAAAAGGATTGTCGACACACACTAAAATTTAGAGATACATCACTTATAACTTTACATGCATGTTACTAGGAAAGAATTGTTATAGTTAGAATTATCAAGTTAGGAACTTGTGGGGAACACTTGAGCCCTGGTTACTTTTATTAATTGATTAGGCTCCAAGATTTGAATCTGTTAGTTGTTTACTTTACTTTAATTAATAATTTTCACTAATTTAGAAACAAAAATCCCCTTTATTGTGTTTTGTTTTCTAGGGAAATAATCGACTAAATGATAGTAATAATAGAGTAAAGTTAAGTGAGAACTATTTTCCTCGTGGGAATGATCCCAACTTCATTAGTTGGGTCCTTTACTTGATACGACTGCTTTACTTCTTATTTGAGAACTTCTAAAGGGCCCCACAAGAGGACCCAAAAGAAGGACCCAAAGCTGCCTAAGACACTTCCCGGGCAGTGTCCATTGACGGACCCAACGACAGATCGTTTTTCCACCAATGGACTATCCAACATGTGTCATCGAGGTCTACATTCCTTGGGAAGGCCTTAGCCAATTTTGGCTATGTTTCAGGGGACGGAGGCTAGGCATGGCCCGTCATGGCCTTGACGCCTCGACATTCTCATCATTGAAGGTGGCCTGCAACTGGCAGCCTGTGTGCTATAAATTAACGGGGTGAATGGGAAATTCACACTACATCCTAATATGACTATAATAGGTTTATTTAGCTATTTTGGGTGAATAATTTTTAGAGGTTTTCAACTATACAAAGGTATGGTAATCTTGATATCTAGTTATCTTTTCATCTAGAGAGCCATTCTCATAGATTTCAAAAGAGAAAAATATGATCAAACACTTTCTTGTCAAATTTACCATAGGTTCTTTATTAAATTGATTTTGAAGGAATCATATGAATGTATTGATGATTATCTACTTATTTGGAAGAGGTTTTCAATCCAATTGTATGATGAACCCATTCTCTATCACCAAAACGATTTAGTCTTGCATGGGCTTTATGATTTTCATTTGTTATCGATCGAATTATGATTCTATTACATTGAAGTAATCATATTTATTGTTATCTACATGAATTAATCATGATTTTATGATGAAGGATCCATGTGGATCCATTAATTAAGAATTGAACATGCCTAGCTTAGTAATCTAGGAATTCACTGTGACATGGCCCTTTTTATGATTTAATGTTGAACTCGATTATGTTGTGGTTATAGTAGCTACTGTTTTAGGTAGATAGTATGGTTGAATTTATTGATATAAATCTTGTACTATCAAAATAAAAAAGGATTGGTTTGAATTAATCTAGGTTCTTCTAGTCTATGGAGTTGTAACTTGTGATCTTGACATTAAGTTAGTTGTTATATGAATTAATTATGGTTAATGTCTATAAATGATGCCTATAACGAAATATGAGGATTAATTATATGTAATGAACACAATATGGGTCAATTTATGATAGTTTGAATAAGATTAACGTATGTAAACTTACCTTCCATGAACCCTTTATATGAAGCATGTTTGTTTTGATCTTAATGGCAATTGTAGTAGTGTATCATCTAGACAATGATTTCATTAGCTACTGCCTAGCATGTATTTTTTTGGAAATATATTATTGGTGATCAAGGCCTTAGAAAATTAATAGTTTTGGAAAATTCTCTACCCTCTACGAATTGACAAGTCTAATGCTTATGTTGTAGCTTTATATTGAAACTCTTTAAAATTGATTTATTTTTTATTAAGTGTATGATTAGATACTTCCCTAGAATTATACCATAAACGAAATATAATTTATGATCATTGCAAGTTAATTTGATTAAAGATCTATTTTCTTCTACTTCCTAGTACATGTGAGATGCCTTGTATTATATTATAGTATGATCTTGTAATGACTTGTACATGGTTTATTCTATGATTAAAGTATATTTATCTAATTCCGTATATATTAGTGGTTGATAAACAAGGTGTGTTGATCAATCATGATCAAAGGGTGAGAAATTGGTAAGAATGATTATCTCTTCTACTTTTTATATAGTATTGTAGTGGTATGGTAAACTTATGGTGGCGGTGTTTACTTTATTTGTAAATCTATATATATGTTTACCATGGACATGAAGGAAAATTGATGAATATGTGCTTATGATGATACTATGTGAAGCTTATGCCGACTTTCCTATTCTAGTTGTGATCTATATTGTATGACTATTGTGTACCATTTGTGTATCCATGTTAGGGTGAAGTATAGGTGATTTAATTTATGAGTTAAAAATGGTTACTAATCACTTACCTATGTCCCCCTATGTGAATGCATGAATATCACAAGTTAGGAGTCTTAAGTGAAATATGATGTTGGCTTGTCTCCTATGCTAGAGTGTGTTGTATGCTTTGTGCTTGAAGGTATATAATAGTCTAAGAGGGTGGCTCCCTCAATACGGTATTGATAGCCATTATGTGATCATGTCGACCAATGTACACACACACACTCACTCACATGCATGTTTCAAGTAGTATAGGTCATGATGTCTAAATGAAAGGTAGTTTTCATATTCAATAGTGTCTACTACTTTGTATGTTAAGATGATGTTTATGAAAGCATGATATGTTTTTCCTTAGCTTGGATTACTTGATAGGTGTACTAGTATGGGCAAGGGTATGGGACTTTGCCTATGCATTGCACATGTGTATGTCGATTGGATAGTTCTAGTTTTTGTTTCTTTATGTGCATGAATATGAATGTATAGTAATGTGTGGTTTTAATGTGTTATGTGAAAGGTTTGTTCAATTTTATGTATAAATTTGCACACAATAATTATGATCTAGTTAATAGAGGGTCATTGAGAGGTGTTCACAGGAATACTCTAAACTAGATTGGAGCTTGACTATGCTATAAGCATATGAGAATCAAATATACTAAGCTTATGTTTTATAAATAAATTTAATAAATTCTTTTCAATAAATTGAACTTACCTTAGAACCTATTAAACTTGTAATAACCGTAAAATTATATCAGATAAGCAATGCTTAATGTGTCAAGAATTCCTACGAGTAAACTGGTTTCACACGGATTGATAAGCGTAAAACTAGGACTATGAACCCTTGCAAAATTCAACACAATTAACTCGGGGAGTTACTTGATCTAGGTAAGGTTGGGTCCAGCCATGTAGGGCTCCCGAATATGACGATTTACCCGGATGAGTCTTTACTAGTCTTAAAAAGAGGAAATCTTTAGTTTGGAGGGTCTAAGGGTAAAATGGTATTTTTCAGGCTAAGGGCAGAACCGTAATTACCATAAATATGTAATTAATTATTTAATTAATATGTTTGAGGGGCATTTTGGATAGAGAGGGTCGAAATTGCCCATTAAGCAAAATCTTGCTTCACCCGGGTTCAAACTTAAGTAGTAACAATGATTTAATTTGTTTTGATTAACTTGGTTGATTAATTTAATAAAATTATAAATAATCTCTTACTTAAGAAAATATGAAAATCTTATTTTATTTATTGATCATTAATTAGTAATTAATTTGACTAATTCTGGCCAACAAGTCTTAGTTCTAAGGGAACACTACCTCACACTTCTCACTTTCACTCTTTTCCATCTACCTCTAACATCTGTTTTCACATTTTCTCTGTCAACAAAGAAGCAACAAAAATAAGAAATAACAACAAAAGTTCTTCACACCTGAAGAGCTTATAGAAATACAAAGGACAAAAACAATCCAACAAAGTGAAGTTAAACGTGACATTCTTAACGGGTAAGGTGGGAGTTTCTGTGTTGGACGTTGGGTTGGTGGTGATTCTGGGCATCAACTTTGAGTGTTGAACAACACCTAGAATATGTATAGGTTTTCTTTCTTGGAATCCTTACTCCAAGAAACTAAGGTTATCCCCTTTATTGTCGAATTCCTTGTCCCTAGTCTCCTTCAAATTTCAATCTAAATTAGGTTAGAAATCATGTTATTTGTATGGCTTCTGGTATATGTGTAAAATGTGATGTTCTTTGTGATTTTCTGTTTGGAAATAGCAAGCATAATCAATGATGTCAACTGAAAATGAGGTGGTACAAGGTGTAAAATGATTGTTGTTGTTTTCCGTTTTGAAGTCTTAAAATGGCTTGTTTAATGATTGGAATTAAGGTGCATAAGATGTGTAATTTGTGATGTTTAAATGATGTGTAAGGTGGCTTATATTAAGTGGAAAATTTTAAGCTAAAACAACAATGAATCTACACTTAAAAACGCGTTAAAAAATTGTAAAAAAAACATAAAACGAATGTATGAATGTTGTTAAATCAAGGCTAGAAAATTTAGACAAATTTCCAGCACTTGGTGATGGAGTTTCGGCCAAGAACAGTTGAGATTTGAGAAGTTTAAAAAAAATTTAAAATATGTGAGGTCAATGGGTATTGAACCCAAGACCTCACTAAATGAAAGCTGAAAAAATTGAGAAGTGTGGGATTCGAACCCACAACCTCTCGGCCAAAAAAGAGAGTAAAGAGAAATTTTAAAATAATAAAAATAATTAGAGGAGTGGGATTCGAACCCACCACCTCTTGGAAAAATGAGAAGGTAAGGAGAAAATAGAATGTGGAGAGTGGGGATTGAACCAAGAACCTCTTGAATGAATTAGAGAGTTAGGAGGAAAATAAAGGAGAAAATAAAATGTGGAGAGTGGGGATCGAACCCACAAACTCTTGAATGGATGAGAGAGTAGGATGAAAACAAAAGAGAAAATAAAATGTGCAGTGTGGGGATTGAACCCACAAACTCTTGAATTGAAGTAGAGAGTTAGGAGAAAAATAAAGGAAGAAATAAAATGTGGAGAGTGGGGATTGAATCCACAACCTCTTGAACGGATAAGAGAGTTAGGAGAAAAATAAAGGAGAAAATAAATGTGGAGGGTGGGGATTGAACCCACAAACTCTTGTATAGGTGATAAAGTTAAGATATAATTAAAAATAATAATGAGCTTGTGGGGGATTGAGCCCACAACCTCCTTGCCATAAAACGAAAAAATGGGAGGAGAACAACAATGAAATATTATGGGGTTGATGGAAATCGAACTAGGGTCTCCCAAATCTTAAAAATGCAGTTATCAATGTTTAGAATAAGAATAAGTGTTGTTCAAGGTATTCGAAATCGGGTTTCGTTGCCCAATTTCGTATTGACACATAAGTCATTGGTAAAAAATATTTAATTAATGCTGTCTCTAAATATAAAAATCAATATCTTTGCATATATACAAGATGTATAAGTCTTGTACCACATAATCTTGGGTAAACTTGGATCACTTCGACAAACTATGAATGAAATCTCATGGCTTGTATGTGTTGACTCATAAGTCTACCATAAGTTTAAAAGTAAGTGAACCTTAGATGTATGCGATGAAATGATGTAAAACATAGAAGGGGTTAAGTAAGAGTGTGAAGCACACTAAATGGCCAAGTGCATTGGCATATGATGAAATGAACATTCATCTAAAGGGGTGACTAATTATGAAGAGCAAATGTGCTAAAGTTAATGAATGTGGTGAAAACATTATAAAAGTCTAGTGTGAAAGATGAGAGCAATCTCAAATGAGCGTCAGTAAATGGTACAAAATGCACTCACCTATGAGAGGGTAAAGTTAATAAAGATACTAGTGTCTACGAACACTCTAATAAAAGTATTGAAGTTAATGCATATTTAATACTAATGATGAGATGAGAAATCATCTAATGAGCTATGATGTCCTCATCCTATAAGTCAGCTTCCATAATGTATGTCTTGAATATAACGTAACCTTATCTTGAGCACCAAAAAAAATAATAAATAATTAGGCTAGCTATGAGCGCTGATGCCTTCTTTTGGGAAGGGCAGAGGTTCACATAACTATCATGGGATGAGACTATTGGGAATGCCGTGTATGGGTCTCCTTATATATCCAACTCTTCGAGCCTATACTACCAATATAGGGATCTAGCGGGGTTTAATTCCCATGTACGCTAGCATGTTTTGGGTCACTTTGGCCGGTGATTCCACCTCTTTTCGGTGTGGGGGTGACACTGTATTTCATGATGCTCACATGATCTATGTTGTTTAAAGTTAAAGTTCGCAACGAATAAATGAGGACATCCTAAAATAATGTGCATAATGAAATGAACGATAACAAAGATTTTAGGATAGGATAATAAATAGATGAGCTATGACTTCAACTACATCTTAGGTATAACTTGTATTCACGTTAGCCTATGATTTAAATGAAATGAAGTACGCACGAATGAATGAAGCATACTCTGTGTTTGCTAATGAAGATTCCCTAGTTGAGGTCCCATATGTTCAGCCCTCTTTTGAGAAGTCCTAACGTCAAGTCCATGATCCCAAGGTGTCATGGCATGTGAAACAATGATATGAACTACTTGATATAATATTTGAAATATGTTATGTGTTTTTTTCAAAATGATAAGTTTGATGATGCCTGTTACACTCATGGCATGACTTTCCAAATCCAAATTTTGCAGGTCCGTTGACTTTCAGAATTAAAATTTTGCAAGTCCACTGACTTGACTTTCAATAAATCATGTTGTTAAGAAAGAGTTGTTCCTTATCATGCATGTCCTTAGTGTGTGCTTGCATAGAACCATACTTAGTACAAGTGTGTACTTATCCAATAGAACTCCATATTTTTAGGTGTATGCACAAGTGGAAGCTAGAGCTTACAGGTTGACGTTGCATCTATCCGGACGTGGAGCTTTCATCCGTACTTGGTATTCCCTCATTATTTCGAGGATGTCTACTGTTATTATCTATATTAGATGTAGGATTTAACTAGTGGAGCATGTTCTACTAGTGTTTCTTTCCACTTTCATTTCATACTTTGTATTGGTGTAATTTTGGTAAAAGTACGTTTAAGGCAATTATGAATTGTTTCTTTCATTTGATTATATCTATATTACATTGTTGATTTTTGAACGCCTTTATTATTAAGTTTAAAATATTTAGCATGAAGTATGAAGACAAAAAGTTCAAATTTTCCGCAAAAATTAACCTAGATGAAGTAAGAATGGCATATGTAGGCTTGTCTACGACCTCTGAGAGGTTAACCACACATGTTTCGTTTGAGGGCTAGATTGCGGTCGTTACAGAACATGACATTGAGAGGTGTTTACTTTCGTTGGAGAGATTCACCATTTGTCCCTTATGGAGTGTTGACATCCCTTCAAGGAATACTCACCTAAAGACCCACATTATAACCACGATAAGGAAGCTACAACTTCCTCGTACCCTTGTACTTCAAATACATCATATTTAGAAAGATAGATTCAAGTGGTTAATTCTTGCTTATTAAGGGAGGCACGCTAGCCACGCCTCATCTATGAATAATCAGCAGACACTACATCGATAATACTCATGTGTTTCATGGATTTAATAATATTGAATGTTACTTCATCATCGTTCGCCCAAACATTCCAATTTACACTTTTAACATTTCCCAATATCTTCCCGGATTCTAAGTGTGGCCTCCAAAAAATTATGTTGATTTCGGCATCGATCTTACAATATAAAATGACAAAAATATCTTGAAAGAGAAATTGTTCTACCTTTATAAAAATATAATAGGGTATATCCTCCGGGTGCTTGATTGATAGGACATCCATAAGGAGTATCATTGTTGTTGTCTTCGGTTCACCCAAACAAATTTACTCATATATTGCGTAGGGCATTAGGTTGATTCTTGATCACAAATCGAATAAGGCTTTTGTGGATAGGAGAATGCGAATGGTGCACGGGATAGTGACCTCTCCATGATATTGTCTCTTAGTAATCAACTTCTTCATCATAATTGTGTTTCAACTATATGCTACTTCAATTATTTCATAATCCCATCTATATTTAATTATAACCTGTGCATTCATGAACTTGTCGTATCCCGACATTTCCAACATTGCTTCGACTAGCAAAGGGTTGATCAATAGCTTCTTGAACAATGACAAGAAGTTCTTGACTTCTTATCTACATTCTTATTTGTCTTGAGTTGGTGAAACAGTGGAGGAATATTTGTTAAAGGTTACATTACTTTAGGAAATTGGACATGTGGTTCTATTTCAATCGGTGGTGCTTTGGCAAGGCATTATTGAATAAGTAATTCTTTTTCCTCCCTGCCACAACCTTTTTCATACTTTTGCATATCTTTTTCCTCCATTATATCACCTATTGACACCATTTTAGTTATGGGTAACTACACCAAGCCCAATATCGTAATCTTTAACGATATGTTTGATGTTAATTGAGCTGATTATATATTAATTTTTCCTACTATGAAGTGGGAAGACATCAATATGAAATTTTTAGTGGGTCTAGCTAGGATTCAAAATTCATATGATTCAATATGGGTGATCGTGGATAGGTTTACTAAGTCTGCTCGCTTTACTCCCGTCTATTTTACTTATTCGGCGGAAGATAATGCTAGGATCTTAATATATGAGATTGTGTGTCGCCATAGTATTCTGTTATCCATTATATCGGATCGGGTGTTCAATTCACATCTAGGTTTTGGAGGTCATTCCAAAAAAGGGTTTTGTACTAAGGTAAAGTTTATTACCGCTTTTAATACCTAAACGGATGATCAAGTTGAATGCACTATTTAAACCCTTGAGGATATGCTTAGGCTTGCATAATTAATTTTAAAGGCAATATGCATAAATTTTTTCCTTTTGTGGAGTTTGCTTATAAAAATAATTATCATTCATCCATCGCCATGGCTTCCTATAAACTTTTTATGGTAGGAGGTTTAGGTCTCCTATATGGTGGTTTGAAGTTTGTGAGGCTCTGCTTTTTTGTCCCGATTTGATTTATAAGACCTTAGAGAAGGTTCATATCAGAAGGAACCAGTTTCAAACGGCCTATAGTCGGCAAAAGTCTTATGACGATCATAAGAGAAGAGATTTGGAGTTTGAAGAATGTTATAAGGTGTATTTGAAGATTTCACAATTGAAAGGGGTGGTTAGATTTTGCAAGAAGGGGAAGTTGAGTCCATGTTATGTGGGTCCCTATGAAATTTTCAAAGAGTTGGTAAGGTTGCCGATGAATTGAAACTCCTTAGTGAATTTACTTCGGTTTATCCGATTTTCCATGTTTCTATGTTGAAGAAGTGTATGTGTGACCATGAATCGATTCTGCCTAATGAGGATCTTTGTGTCAAGGATAACCTCTCTTATGAGGAATTTCCGATTAATATTATTGATAGGCGAGTCAAGAAGTTAAGGAATAAGGAGGTGGTTCCGATAAAAGTGTTATGGAAGTTGAGGTTGCTTCATGTGAGGATGAGGTCAACATGAAGCCCCGTTATGCACATATTTTGATAATTAAGGTAAGTCATTATTTTTAATAATTTAAATATGAATAAAAATTTAAGTGTCATGATTTTTGGTGATGTCCTGCAGATATGTGCATTTTGAATATTACATTACAATTAAGTTACAATGAATTTGGTTCCTAAATAACTTGATTTTTTTCCTTTTGGTTTGTTTGAGTTATGTTGTGCATGTTTGCATGGTGAGTTTAAGTGAAAAGTTATGTGACCTATTGATAAGTTGAACTTTGTACTAATTGACGCATGCAATGTATGTTGAGCTCATGTATTTCATGTGAATGAAATACCTTATGATGAAGTATTTCAGCCTTATGTGTAGTAATTGGATTTTTCCAATTTCCTTGTTTAAATGATATGATTCATGTTTATTTGATATTATTGATTGGTTGGGCTGCTAGTCTTGAGTCTATTCCTTCCTTCAAAAGAGTTATAGTGTCATTCAGGGACGAATGTTCCTAAGGGGAGGGGGTATAATGTGACACTTTAAAAATTCAAGACATGTCGTAAAGCCTAACATAGGCTTTATGAGGTCTAGCCACTGTTATATAAATCCATGTTAATAAATATAGGTCATTTAGGAAGTTTATAAACTAAAACGTCCAAGAATGTCCATGACGTCCAGAAGTTAGTTCAAAGAAGTACTAGCGTGCCTTAGCCTATTATACAAGCTTTTAGGAGTCGTAAATTCATGAAATGAATTGGAAAAGTGTATAGCATATATTTAAGTGGTTTCATGGTCGAAATGTCAGAGTAAGATTCCCTAAGGACTAACTAAGGGTCCTTGAGGAGGACCCCTTTCAAGTTGATGTTAACACTGTCTAGGCAGTGTGCATCAATAGGATGGAGGTGACGGTCCATGTATGGATTGACGAGGCATTGTTTCCTACTATCGAACAACACTTACATTGATAGAGGAATCCCCCTTCTTGCACGAATATTTGACCGAGATTTTCGTTGTGTAGGACGCAGGGGGCAACCTTCCCATTAACATACAGCCCGTCGACGGGGTTACGTCTTTAAGGGTTCATTTTGCTCCACCACTTAAGTTAAATCCAATTTTATTAATTAATGGATTTAGATGTTATTTAGGGATTAAATTTATATTAATTAAAAAATTAAACCCCCCATCTAAAGACCCCAACCCTCATTAATCTAAACAAAAGTTACAAAATAAACTCACTTCCATCTTTGTTCTTTTTCTCTCTATTGAAGACCCCATATAAGAGAAAATATGGCGAAATTTAGGGAGATGTAAAGGGACATTTATCTATCAAATCTTCATCAAATGTTAAGGTATGTGATCTAATTGACCTTTGATAGTTTTTTCTTCAAAGGTGTCCTTCAAAGCATTTCCAAAATTTTAGTTTTCATATTAGTTTAATTCAATTACGAAATTGATATGGTGAACTGAGTTTTTTATGGTTTATTTAGGGTATAATTAATATATTACATATATTTTAGCTTGAATATAATAAACTGATATGGTTTGGTCTAAATAGTAGAACATGATCCTTAACTCTTAACCCTAGGTATGATCTTGATGTGAATTAGGTTGTGATTGATTAAATTGACTTGAATATTAGTTAAATCACTATTATAAAATATTGTTACACTATTTATAAACAATTTAGGAGGATTTGTAGTCTTTCAGACTAGTTTGAGAAGTGATCTAGGTTAAGAGGATTGACCTAAGTATCTAGTCTTAAAGCATTAATCTAGTATTGAATTATGGTGTGGTGACTCTTCTAACTTTATTATCATGATAATTCTTTAATTATGATGATTTGATGACCTAATTCAATTGAGTTATGTTTTAATGGTAAGACCCTTATGATAAACTATGAAGGAGACTTGGTAAGTCTTTTAATTCCTATTTCTTACTTTAACTTGTATTTAATTGTTATTAAGTCGTGATGTTGTGTTGGAGTACGCTCTATTTATAATTTATTGGATGGTATGATTTTGAATTGAAATGTCTTGATTTGTTTGTGAGGTTGTTTAATGTGTGCATGTTATTAGTATGGTGATTCTTAACAATGTGGCTTATTATGATGTGATATGAACCGTGTTAACCTCGCTATATGAATTGTGATGAAAGGACTATACTCACGCAATTCTTATTGAGGTATGATGATGATGAATATACATGATCTAGAACTATGACCTAAAATAATTTATAATTATCAATAAAGACCTAAAGACATTTCAAAAAAAAGATCTAGCATAGCACCGAGTTATCTTGTATGTGAGGGAGTAACACTTTCCCAATTATGGAAGGTAGGGTTCACTACGGTCTACATAGGGAGGATAGCCTCATAACCCAAAAATGGTGTAGAGTTATATTGCCATGATTTCCCCAAGCTCCATTAACTATGTTTCAATCATAGGATACTTGCCAGTGGATCCACCTAGGAAGCTATGTTTATATTAGGTTTTACGTTTGCCGGTAGACCACCTTCCATCGGTGTAAGGTTTTATGACACCGGATTCCACATTTAGATATTGTGGTCTATCTCTCTTAAGGAAAGTTTTCCCTAAACTAAAATGAAGTAATTAAGTAGAACTAACTAAGGGGACTTGAGGGGTTTAACTTAGCTTAGGTAGGGGTATGGGACTGTACCTATGCGTTGAACTTGTTGGCCTTGATAGAATATTTAGAAAGTTAATATTATGTATATATATATGACAATGATGTATATATGTTGATGTACAATATGATTAGTTTTATATGATGATGAATTTTCTTTGGAGCATATAATTTGGTTATATTACCAAAGCATGTCATTATGCATCGTGGAAGGTTGATTATGTGAATTTTGACATCAGTTATGGTTTTTTGTCGCAGTTACTTGATTGAGTGAAGTCATGGTGTTTTTCTTGATCATTGCACTTGTTGACTTGATGAGGATTCATGAGTAACTGTCTTACTTATTATGATAAGGTTAACTCTTATTCATGCTTGTGATGTTATTCCTTGATGATTGGGTCGTAGTAGATTATGTGTTGAAGTATGTTGGTATACATGTTACTTGTTTGAGTAGTAAGCATGTTCGGTTGATCGGTATGACTAACATGATTATGCCTGTGACTTTTTGAAAGAGTAAAATGACATGTTTTCACTAAACATCCATTTTTAGCATGTCTCATACTATATACAAGTAGTGTACTAACCCCATTTTCTCAAATTTTCCCAATGATTTTATGTTCTATTCTTTAAAGTCTCTTTTGGACGAATTGAAGATGACTTGGATATTCTCTTCCATTTAAGCGGTAGGTCCTTACTTTTCGAGGTCCATGAGAAATCTAGATTGTGGAGTTGCTTTGTTCTATGGCTCTTATATTTATTCTACTTTCATTTGAGTACAACTTGTATAAGCCTATCTATGGCTTGTTTACATTGATGTAGGAATATGCCCAAATTGCTATGATCTTTTAGATGGTATGAGATGAGAATGTCTTTGAGAGTATATTCTATTTTATGCATATGCATGTTCAATAAAAGTAGAAGGCTATGTAAACTTCCTATACCTAGGGTCTATGTATACTCGATATGAATACATATAGTATGTGTATGTAAAGGTCTATGTAAACCTCCAAGAAGATTTAATGAGAAAATTTATTTATTCTGTATTTTCAACTTATGAATGCAATGATGTAAGGCTAAGAGGCTAATCTTACTCCTCAAAGAGGACGACGACGTCAGTTACGTCTAGGGGGTAAACCCGGATGTGACATTTGGGGTATGATATACCGTGGTTTCACGGTATAATTAATACTTTTTCCTTAAGTTTAGTGTGTCCGAAAGCCTTTTTGTGCTAATTTTGATATAACTTTTTCTTTGTTTTGCAGGAAATCTGTCTAAAGCTGAATGTGGAGATTTTGAGCGAAAAATGCAGAAGAGACCACCTACGGAGCTTATGAAGGTCCGTCGTTCTTGTGACGGTCAGTAGGTGGCAGCGTAGAGAAGCTGCTGAAGGAAGATGGGGAAGTCTAAACAAGTGTGGGATTACGAAGCTTGTGACAGTCCGTCATGGATATGACGGTCCGTCCTGCAGGTTCGTCGCGAAGATCAGAGAAGTGATCCCAGTACCCAGATTCTAAGAGTTGAAGTATTTTGTAACGAAGACCCTCGACGGACCATCGTGCTTATGACGGTCCGTCACACTTGCGGTCGAGGGGAATGGAGAAAGCAGCAGAAGAATTGCACCAAGTATGGGGCGACGGAGCCCACGACGGTCCGTCATGACCACGACGTTCCGTCGCGTGGTCCGTCGACCCAGCCGCGTTTTGGCAGATTTCCAGTAATTAGAATCCTTGTGTAATTAGGTTTTTTATTTTTTATAAATAGTTCGAAAAACCTCGTTTTTGAGGTTAGACTCTTGGAGATTAAACATCATATTATAAGACTTTGTTTTTCTGAGTGTTTGATTGTTGGAGATTCTTACAAGTAACTCTTGTTGATTAATCAAGCAAATTTGCAGAATTTATTCTTTCTCATTAAAGTAAGTACATGAATTCTTGCTTAATATATTTGAATATTTTGTTTATGGCTATGAGGAACTAAACTCTATAACTAGGGTTGTGGGAACCATAGGCAAATAATGAGATAAACCCTAGCTAAAATAACAATTCTAGAATAGTGTCTTGCATGTATTAATAATTCTTTCGCTTAGAAGTCTTTTTAACGGATGATAAACGTTAGAACTCGCCTTAATGCTACTTGCCGGACCAAGGAGGTAGATAATAGGAAAAGAATTATTAACATTGATTTAGTGTATACTATCTAATAGGCTAGTATTGATTGGTACGAGGTAATAACTGAGTCAAATATCGAATATGATGCTTAATATGAGGTAAGGATAAGGGTTAGGAAAGCAACACACGTAGTCGGACCAAGGTGCGGAGTGAGATTTTCTAGATGCCGGACCAAGGATTTAGAAATACATAACATATCACTTTGCATGCAAGATACTAGGAAAGAATTGTTATAGCTAGAATTATCAAGTTATGAACCTGTGGGGAACACGTAAACCCTAGTTACTTTGATTACTTGATTAAAACTCAACATTAAAAGCTGTTAAGTGTCTCTGTCAAGTTCGTTAGTTATTTTTATTTTATTAGGAAGTACAAACCCCACCATTTATGCTTTTACTTTTTAAGGAAGTCATCAACCGCACAATAGTAATAACAAGTTGGAGTTAAGTCTAGACTATTTTCCTCGTGGGAACGATCCCAACCTCACTTGTTGGGTTATTTACTTGACGCGACCGCTTAACTTCTCATTTGAGAAGTAAGTTTGAGCGTATCAAATTTTGGCGCCGCTGCCAGGGAATTTAGCTTTTAGATTAACTTGAACTTCTTACTATAGTTTAGTTTATATTTTCTTGATTTTACTTTGTTTTATTGTTTTTGATTCCTTTTCAGAATTATCCTCCTTGTATGCCAAATACACGGAGAGGAAGAGAACCGTTGTTCCCCTACGATCACGAGCTAGAACGTACACTGCGAAACATGAATCGTAACTTGGGAATCAATGATGAGGATCCAAACCTGAACATCCCAGCTCCGGCTGATGTTCATGGTCAGATGTTACGTGATGCTCCGGGTGAACATCAACAGAGGGGACAGAATCCCGCTCCACGGCCCCAAGCATACTACAGAGGCTATGATAACATAGCAGATTCGGATGGGCCACTGGTTTTGTCTCCTCTACCTACAGGCCACACTTTTGTGGTAACTAGTAGTCTGATGCAAATGCTCACTGCCAGAGATTTGTTTTCAGGGCTACCTTCTGAGGATCCACATGCCCATATAACTAAGGTAAGGGCAGTGTGTAAAAGTTGTGTGGGGAGGCCTGATTTGGATCTAGATGTAATAGGTCTCAGAGTGTTTCCTCTCTCACTGACGGGAGAGGCTGCTATGTGGTTTACTGAGCTCCCATACAACTCTATTTTCAATTGGAACCAACTACAGGATGTCTTCTTAGCACGCTACTATCCGGTCTCCAAGAAATTAAACCACAAAGACAGGGTGAATAACTTTGTGGCACTACCAGGAGAGTCAGTTAGTAGTTCTTGGGATAGATTCACCTCATTCTTGAGAAGTGTCCCAAATTACCGTATTGATGATGAGTCACTAAAGGAATACTTCTATAGGGGACAGGATGATAACAATAAAGCGGTGTTTGACACAATAGCAGGTGGATCTTATGGAGAATGCCCTTATGCTGAGATTGCTGAGAAATTAGAGAAAATCTCCCGTAACAACAAAGCTTGGAGTACTAGGAAGTCCGATACAGGGAGAAACACCTTCGCAGTGCAGTCCACTCACAACCCAGCCACAGATGATATTCGGGAAGAAATGGCTCAGATGAGAACTGAGCTTGGGTTGGTACTAAAACATGTCACTGGGGTGCAGAAAAGGTTAATGCAGTCAACTACTTGGCTAAACCACCACCTCCAATTGATGAGTGTTATTATGAGGAGGATTCCTATGCAGTAAATGAACAGATGGGGGGTTTCCGACCAAGTGCCCAAGGCTCTAATCAAGAAAATTGGCGCCAAGGTCAAGGGAACCAAGGTCGGAACTATGGTAACTACAATCGTGAGGGTCATTATGTCCGAGATGGAAACTACAATCGCGACAACAACTTCAACAGAGGTAGCTATGGTAACAGAAACGACAGAAATGGACTTTATGTTCCTCCTCAAAATCGTGAAGTTACTCCTAGGGATGGTGGAGGTAGTATGTCGCAAGTTGAGGATATGTTGCATAAAATGATGAGGAGGTTCAATGCTAGTGATGAGCAAAATAAAGAGTTGAGGAATTATCTAGCGGGTATTGGGCAAAAAGTTGATACCCATGCAATATAAATTAAGCAACTTGAGTTACAATTGGCTCAATTATCTGCAACTGTGAACACACGGCAACCGGGCACTCTTCCTAGCAACACTGTCCAAAATCCGAAAAATGATGGACATTGTATGTCAATTACTACTCGCGGTGGCAAGCAAACCATTGATCCACCTATGCCATCTGATGAGAATAGGGTGACAACAGAATCTTAAAACGTGGTAGAAGTTGATTCTGAATAAGAGGATAACACTGCAAAAGATGCTGAAGTGCCTAAAAAAGTAACTCCTGTGCCTAGGCCACCACCCCCATTTCCTCAGAGATTAGTGAAAAAGACCGAGGATGGTAAATACCGGCGTTTTATAACAATGTTGAAGCAACATTCTATCAATGTCCCTTTGGTAGAAGCTTTAGAACAAATGCCCGGTTACGCCAAATTTATGAAAGATCTGGTTACAAAGAAAAGATCGGTCACTTTTGAGGATGATGATAGAATGCAGCATTGTAGTGCTATTGCTACAAGATCTCTGGTCCAAAAGAAAGAAGATCCGGGCGCGTTTACTATTCCTTGTACAATCGGGCTATTACATTTTGCGAAAGCATTATGTGATCTGGGGGCAAGCATAAATCTCATGCCCCTCTCGATTTAAAAGAAGTTGGGTTTGGGTGACCTAAAGCCCACGACGATGCGGCTACTGATGGCTGATCGAACAGTAAAACGACCTATAGAAATACTCCACGATGTGCTAGTAAAAGTGGAGTCATTCATCTTTCCAGCCGATTTTGTAATTCTTGATTGTGAGGTTGATTTTGAAGTGCCTATTATCCTTGGGAGGCCATTCCTAGCTACGGGAAGAGCCTTAGTAGACATGGAAAAGGGGCAGATGAAATTTCAATTGAACAGTGAGGAAGTGACCTTTAATATTTGTAGGTCCATGAGGCAGAGTGGTGAGCTCTAATCGGCATCTGCTATATCCTACAACATGGGTGAGACCTTTGAGACACAAATAGAAGAACGTCTAGGTATCGAAGCATTAGCGGCAGTGATAATGAACTTTGATAGCGATTGCAGTGAAGAGTATGAGTCATTAGTAGCGGCTCTAGACCGAGGTGATGTTCGGTTTAAACCGAAGAAATTTGAGCTTGATATGAAGAATCGCGAGTCCCCACCCGCAAAACCATCTATAGAGGAAGCTCCAAAAGTTGAATTAAAAACTCTCCCACCTCATCTTAGGTATGAATTCTTAGGAAATGGTGACACTTTGCCGGTAATCATTGCATCAGACCTAGTGAACAACAGGTTCAGAGTTTGGTGAAGGTACTAAAAAGGTTCAAAAGAGCTATTGGGTGGACCATTGCGGACATTATTGGGATCCCTCCTAGTATTTGCTCTCATAAAATCCAACTCATGCCTGATCATAAGCCGAGTATTGAGCACCAGAGACGCTTGAATCCTCTTATGCAAGAGGTTGTGAAGAAGGAAATTATCAAGTGGTTGGATGCTGGAGTAATCTATCCAATCGCCGATAGTAGTTGGGTATGCCCGGTTCAGTGTGTACCTAAGAAATGGGGAATGACTGTGGTCCCCAACGAAAAGAATGAACTTGTTCCGACGAGACCGGTTACTGGATGGAGGGTGTGCATGGATTACCGTAAACTGAACTCATGGACTGAAAATGACCATTTTCCTATGCCCTTGATGGATCAGATGTTGGATAGACTTGCCGGAAAAGGGTGGTATTGTTTTCTTGATGGGTATTCGGGGTATAATCAGATTTCTATCGCACCAGAAGATCAAGAGAAAACCACTTTCACTTGTCCATATGGGACTTTTGCGTTCAGAAGAATGCCGTTTGGGTTGTGCAATGCACCCGCAACCTTTCAGAGATGTATGATGTCAATATTTTCTGACATTGTGGAGGATACTATAGAGATTTTTATGGATGATTTTTCTGTGGTTGGTGATTCATTTGAGCGATGCTTGACCAATTTATCTGAGGTTCTTAAGAGATGTGAAGACTGCAATCTGGTACTAAACTGGGAAAAGTGTCATTTCATGGTGAAAGAGGGTATTGTGTGTGGTCATCGCATTTCAGAAAAGGGTATAGAGGTTGATCGAGCTAAAGTTGAGGCAATAGAGACACTTCCCCCGCCGATCTCTGTGAAAGGTGTGAGAAGCTTTCTTGGGCATGCAGGTTTTTATCGGAGATTCATCAAAGACTTTTCAAAGATTGCACACCCATTGTGCAAATTACTGGAGAAAGAATGTAAATTTTGTTTTGATGAGTCCTGTCTTAAAGCATTCAGTGAGCTAAAAGAGAAGTTAGTGTCTGCACCTATCATTATTTCTCCGGATTGGAACAGTCCATTTGAGGTAATGTGGATGCTAGTGGGGTGGCTCTTGGTGTAGTATTGGGACAGAGAAGAAACAAAATCCTTCACCCAATTTTCTATGCTTGTAAAGCCCTAAATGAAGCCTAGAAGAACTACACAGTGACTGAGCAAGAACTCCTCGCAGTATTCTTTGCTTTTGAGAAATTTCGGTCCTATTTGCTAGGTACTAGAGTCATAGTGCATACTGACCATTCAGCACTGAGATATTTGATGGCGAAAAAGGATGCGAAACCAAGGCTGATTCGTTGGGTATTACTGCTGCAAGAATTTGACTTTGAAGTGTTGGATAGAAAAGGGACTGAAAATCAAGTTGCTGATCATTTGTCCCGTTTAGAGGATGAAGCTATGAGAGAGTTAGGGGATAAGACTGACATTGATGATACTTTCCTCGATGAACATGTATTGGCTGCTTCACAAGACTTGATTCCATGGTTCGCAGATTTTGCGAACTATCTGGCTAGTGATATTGTTCTATCAGACTTGTCCTTTCATCAAAGTAAAAAGTTCATGTACGATGTGAAGAAGTTCTTTTGGGACGAACCATACTTGTATAGGAGTTGTGCCGACGGGCTTATTCGGCGTTGTGTGCCCGAATGTGAAATGTTGAGTGTATTGGAGGCATGCCATTCTTCACCTGTTGGCGGACATCACACTGGTATCCGAACCGCTCACAAGATATTGCAATGTGGTTACTATTGTCCAACTCTTTATCAAGATGCTCATAGGTTTGCTAAATCATGTGACAAATGTCAACGAGATGGTGGTATTTCAAGAAAGCAAGAGCTCCCTCTAAACCCCATTCTTGTGATTGAGTTATTTGATGTGTGGGGTATTGACTTTATGGGCCCTTTCGTGAGTTCTCATGGGATGAAGTACATTCTTGTAGCAGTTAATTATATATCTAAATGGGTCGAAGCCATAGCTCTCGCAAACAATGAAGGGAAGAGTGTCATTGCATTCTTGAAAAAGAATATATTCTCCCGTTTTGGAACTCCAAGGGCCATTAATAGTGATGGGGGTTCCCACTTCTGCAACAGATTGTTCAAGGGGTTATTGGAGAAATACGGTGTTCGCCATAATGTGGCCACGCCTTACCACCCTCAAACTAGTGGGCAAGTTGAGGTATCGAATCCGGAGATCAAACAGATATCGTCCAAAACAGTGAATGCTAGTAGAACAGATTGGTCAAGGAGGCTTGATGATGCTCTTTGGGCCTACCGGACAGCTTATAAGACTCCCATAGGTATGTCTCCATACCAACTTGTATATGGGAAAGCTTGTCATCTTCCGGTTGAGTTAGAGCATAAAGCCATGTGGGCTATGAAGAAGTTAAAATTGGATTGGAGCGAAGCTGCAGAGCAACGGTTAAATGGGTTGAATGAACTTGATGAATTTCGCTTGAAAGCCTATGAAAGCTCAGCCCTATATAAAGAAAAGATGAAGAAGTATCATGACAACAAAATTGAAAAACGAGAGTTTATGGTCGGGGATTTAGTGCTTCTATTCAATTCCAGATTACGCTTGTTTCCAGGAAAACTCAAGTCCAAATGGACTGGTCCTTACACGGTTACCCAACTGTTCCCTCATGGAGCAGTCGAGTTGGAAACTAAGGAGGGTGTGCGGTTCAAGGTGAATGGACAGCGCATAAAAATCTATCTAGGGCATGCTGAATAGGCGAATGAAGTGATCGAGGCATACCATCTTGATGAAGTCTGAGTAATCAAGTGGCCCAAGTCGTGCTGCGACGTTAAATCTGGTGCTTGTTGGGAGGCAACCCAATACTTATCGTCTTTTTAATAATGGTAGTATTTTTCTATAAATGGGTTTTAAATTTGCAGGCACATCACAAGGAAATTCTGCAGAAAACTACTCCACAGTAGCCACTGATGGATACAACGACGGACCGTCGTGACTGAAACGGACCGTCGTATGCACCGTCACACCAGGTACGTATTTCTGTCATTTTTTGAAATTAGGGCACACACGACGGAAATCACGATGGGGCGTCGCATGTGCGACGGACCGTCGTCGGGGAACTGTCACGCGTTTAATGAAATTAACCCGACCCGACCCGGCTGGACCCCTTTTGAAAATTTGACCATTTATACTCCCCACCCCTCCATATTCCACCCCATTACTTCCAACTTCCTCTCATCTCCCCTCTCTTTTCCACTTCCACACTTCCCCCACTGATCATTACTCCCACAATCTTCCCAAACCTTAAAACTATCAGTTACTTGTCGGTGCTGCTGGTTTTGGGTATCTACCTTGCCACCTGAATCATTCCCTACTTGTGTTTTCTCCATTTCCAAGGTATGTGTCTCTAAATTTATACTCATTTCTCTTGTATTTTTGTTTATTAGTTAGTATTAGATTCGTTCCTAGTCGTATCTTGTTCCCTTGAGATGATTATGTCTAGACCTAGGCTCTAAATGTTTGAATTTGCCATGTTAATAACCCTAGACATAGGTGATTTCACATTAATAGTTTCCTAGGTAGTTGGGATAGACACATAGAGGTCCACAACATTACAAGACCATGTGTGTTCATTGGGGTTGCTTAGGGTACCTACAGTTCTGTCTCTGATATTCAGAACGAGACCCCGATGACGGTCCGTCGTATACACGACGAACCGTCGTAGGGTCCGTCACATAAGCCCTAGCACCCTCCCCAACGACACCTGTGACGGACCATTGTCTTCACGACGGTCCGTCCTGCACGATTGTCATGATGGTCAGAGACCCCTCTGACAGGGATCTCCAAAAATTTTCCAACTGTCCAACGACGGAAACTTACGACGGACCGTCACACCCACGACGGTCCGTCCTGCACGATCGTCATGATGGTCAGAGACCCCTCTGAAAAGGGTCTCCAAAAATTTTCCAAGTGTCCAACGACGGACACTTACGACGGACCGTCACACCCACGACGGTCCGTCCTGCACGACCGTCATGATGGTCAGAGACCCCTATGATAAGGGTCTCCAAAAATTTTCCAAGTGTCCAACAACGGACACTTACGACGGACCGTCATACCCACGACGGTCCGTCCTGCACAACCGTCATGACAGTCAGAGAACCCTCTTCTGAGGGTCTCCCATCATTTTCTAAGTGTCCTACGACGGACCATTACGACGGACCGTCGTACCCACGACAGTCCATCCTGCTTGACCGTCATGCTGGTCAGGGACCCCTCCTTCAGGGTTCCTTATATATACATATACCAAGTATAACACGACGGACCTCATGACGGTCCGTCATAGTCACGACGAGCCGTCATAGGTCCTGTCGTGTGATACAGTTTCAATCTTACTAACACATTTTGTTTTCAAAGTTTCATGTCATATGATCTTGCCTGTTTTGATTGCCACTACTCATACTAATATTACCCCTTTACAGGTACTATCGACTATGGCACCCAAGCAAGACCGCACTTATGCACGCGGGCGATCTAAGTTTGTCGCCCCGTCTGCCCGCATGATCATCGGCTCTGATAATGAGCGGGACCCTGCATACATGCCCCCAGGCACCTCCGCCCCTTCCGGTGCTACACGTGCCACAAGAGCCACACCCAAGACGGTGGCGTCCGGCGTAGTCACTGCCTCCCAGTCTGATGAGGAGCGCACACTGACCGGCACACCCTCTCGGTCGGCCACAAACGAGGAAGGAGCGTCTGGCTCCTTGGGAGCATCCTGGTCCGAGGAAGCTTCAGGATCTGCTGAGGTTCCCGCACCCGCCACTGCTGCAGCGTCGGCCTCGTCTGATGAGGCTTACAGTTCAGACTCCACATCAGGCGCACCAGCCCCGGTCCCCACCCCAGCCTCTGACCAGCCAAACCGGTGGTGCATTGAAGGCCAGTTTCAGGTTTACTCTGACGCAAAGTTCTTGACCGATAAGGGAGTAATGACTCGAACACTCACCCTGGAGCGGCGGGTACTTACAGGGAGTCTCCCCTCGATGCCAGAGATTCACAACATAGTCACCAGGCATCGCCTAGAGTGGACAGCCCGTCCGTTGGGACGATACAGTGAGGAGATGGTCCGAGAGTTCTACGCGTCCTACGTAGCGACTCTCCGATCACAGATCGACAGGCGGGCTGCTTCCGCGAAACAGGCCCCATTGGAGCAGGTTCTAGTCCGGGGTGTGCAGGTTGACATTTCCCTGCCCGCCATCCGCCGGTTCCTATACGGCGAGAGTGCAGAGGCTACTCGGACCCCCACCACTGCCGAGTTTGACTACCGCTGGCAGGTAGTGAAGGATGGACCACCAAGCGGTGGATGGCCCTACACTTATCAGTCGACGGAGAGGGTGCCGATTGGGTCACCGAGCCGAAGGGGGCCATCAAGAAGGCCAACCTCACGTTCGTCGCCAAGTTCTTGTGGCTGCTCGTGCGTCACTGCCTTTCCCCCACAGCTGCTGATAACATAGTCACCTGGGAACGAGCAGTGCTGATGGCGGCGATGATAGCCGGCTTCGAGATTGACTATGCATGGCTTCTCCAGGCAGTCATGCACGAGAGGGCATTCAAGGTCACCACCACCTATCCCTTTCCGTGCATGATCTTTGCCCTTTGCAGGTCTGCAGGTGTGCCCATATGGCACATAGATCAGTTGAGGACCCCGCCGAGTACCGTTGACGTCGGCCTCATCAGAGACGAGGCCAATGAGTTGGCCCCACGTCGAGGACCCCGTAAAGAGCGGCCACCACTATCTGATGATCTTGCGGATACGGTGGCCCAGGCTCGCACAGCTACATAGGCATCCACGGACACTACCCCGGTCGAGTCTATCCCGGGTAGCAGCACAGCCCCTCTACTGACACCGGCCCCGCTTGCCCGAGTCCAAAAACTGGAGGCACAAATGGCCACTCTTCTGCACCATATCCAGCCGTGGATGCAGAAGTCTATTGCTGAGTCTGAGGCGCGTATGGAGAGGCAGATGCAGCGGAAGATTGCTGACGTTAACCAGCGCCTCGATGCCTTTGAATTGAGAGTATTAGCTCGACCAGCACCTCCAGTAGATGTGTCGACTCTTCAGGATGCAGTCTCCAGTCTTCGTGCAGACATCGACACGATCCTAGCGGCAAGAGTTTCAGAGTCTATCGAGCCTGCTGAGGATACTGTATTGGCGGCTCTGTTTCCTACTCCAGACATTCCCCCATCTTCCCCGAGAGAGAGTGCCAAGAGGCGTAGGGGTCGATCAGAGGATGAGGCGCGAGCAAGAAAGAAGGAGCGCCGAAAGATGGAGGCCGCGAGGAGAGCCTCACTTGCTGAGGTGGAGGCACACCAGATCAGAGCATCGCAGATAGCGGCTGGGGCGTCTAGCTCCCGCACTGTAGAGACAGCAGGAGGCACTACTGAGGGTGCAGTTGTTGCTGAGGACATCACTGAGGGTGTCCAGATTGCAGAGGATGTGGGTTCTGGGAAACCAGACCCACCAGCTTGTTGATCGACGGCGCTATGCGCCACAGGTTTGCTTCACCTACCCCTCTAATCTTTAGATTTTTTTTATGCATTGGGGACAATTGCATGCTTTTTTTTGGGGGTGGGGTAAATGGAAAGTGAGTGTTAGGGTGATGTCTGAGTATCCCAACTCACTATCCTCTTTTGGGGTTTTCTTGCCCGTGTTCTTTTTCCCCAAAAGACTGATTACTTTTTCTGTTGAACCGGCACGTTATATCTTTTGTACATAGTTTAACTCTGAAGTATGATGGCTAAAATGATATCTCGATAAAACTGGAAAAGGCTGCATAAAAAGGCGTAGTAACTGATAATTGTGTGGATCTAAACATGAAATAGAGTTACACCATTGCACTACCCTAAACCTTCAAGTCGAACTAGGTGTCTGATAATCTGGTATAGTGATGAGATGTCAAGTGAGTGTGAGGAAAGTTGAATAGTCCACTACTAATACTGATCTAGAACTTGCCTGGTTAGTCCTGCTAAAATTAAGCTGTAACAGACAATTAGGAAAGGATCTTAGGCCCTTATTCAATATATTTCCATTTCTAGCGTAAATAAAAGAAACCAAATGAAAGTTATCCTTCATTGATCCAAATAATTTGAGCTTAAAATTAGTCTTTTTCATCCCAACTGATCTTTTCTGGGAACAATATGTTGGCCTTGGTCCCTCCTTGGACATGTGCACCTCAGCTTATGCCAAAAGCATAAGTTGAGGGTGGCTAATGTATAAACAACCTTCGTTATGGCCCTGACCCGATTTTGGGTATTGTGTACCTTGGCTCATGGCAAAGCCATGAGTTGAGGGTGGCTGTTTTTAGGAATGCTCTGGAATGTGGGGTTGAAAGAACAAAGAGAGAGAAAGAACAAAAGTAAAGTGACTAAAGAACACGTTGAAAAAAAAAGAAATATTCAAGAATTACAAACAAGAAAAGAAAAGAGTCACTTACACAAATGAAGAAAGAAGGGAAACAGCAAGGTGAAAGAATAGGAGAAACTGGGCGAGATCAAGTGATATAGAGCGGAAGGTTTAGCCGATATGTCAAAGAGGGCAAAAAGTCACTAAAGTATACCTAAATATACCCTACCTGACTCTGAGCCTACGTTACAAGCTAAAAAAGCCCTATCGTGATCCTAAGGGTTGTATAGCGAGCTTAAGGCAGTGAAAATAAGGGCAAGCTTATGGCAATAGGTATGAATGAGTGTGACTTTGTTCTGAGAGCGAGTGTTGAAATGTAATCCTTATGCTCAAACTGAAATCATTGTGTGAAAAATGAGGATTTTGTTCTAAAGTGAGGACACTAGTTGCAATACCGGAATTGTTAGCACCTCGGTGAGAAATTGAAGAGGATAGGTGTTAGTGCATGGTGAGTCTGTGTCATGATCGAATCCCACAAAAGTCAAGCCTTATAGTGATAGCATGCATAGATATGATAGGATTAGTCGGGATTGATAGCCAAATGATTGCAAAGGATAAAACATGAATACTATTGTACAAAAATTGTGTAGTGAGTCATAGTGTGTCGCTTGAGGACAAACAACGAATTTAAGTTGAGGGTGTTGATATACCGTGGTTTCACAGTATAATTAATACTTTTTCCTTAAGTTTAGTGTGTCCGAAAGCCTTTTTGTGCTAATTTTGATATAAGTTTTTCTTTGTTTTGTAGGAAATCTGTCTAAAGCTGAATGCGGAGATTTTGAGCGAAAAATGCAGAAGAGACCACCTACGGAGCTTATGACGGTCCGTCGTGCTTGTGACGGTCCGTAGGTGGCAGCGTAGAGAAGCTGCTGAAGGAAGATGGGGAAGTCTGACCAAGTGTGGGATTACGAAGCTTGTGACGGTCCGTCCTGCAGGTTCGTCGCGAAGATCAGAGAAGTGATCCCAGTACCCAGATTCCAAGAGTTGAAGTATTTTGTAACGAAGACCCTCGACGGACCGTCGTTCTTATGACGGTCCATCACACTTGCCGTCGAGGGGAATGGAGAAAGCAGCAAAAGAATTGCACCAAGTATGGGGCGACGGAGCCCACGACAGTCTGTCATGACCACGACGTTCCGTCGCGAGGTCCGTCGACCCAGCCGCGTTTTGGCAGATTTCCAGTAATTAGAATCCTTGTGTAATTAGGTTTTTTATTTTTTACAAATAGTTCGAAAAACCTCGTTTTTGAGGTTAGACTCTTGGAGATTAAACATCATATTATTAGACTTTGTTTTTCTAAGTGTTTGATTGTTGGAGATTCTTACAAGTAACTCTTGTTGATTAATCAAGCAAATTTGCAGTACATGAATTCTTGTTTAATATATTTGAATATTGTGTTTATGACTATGAGAAACTAAACTCTATAACTAGGGTTGTGGGAACCATAGGCAAATAATGAGATAAACCCTAGCTAAAATAACAATTCTAGAATAGTGTCTTGCATGTATTAATAATTCTTTCGCTTAGAAGTCTTTTTAAAGGATGATCAACTTTAGAACTTGCCTTAATGCTACTTGCCGAACCAAGGAGGTAGATAATAGGAAAAGAATTATTAACATAGATTTAGTGTATACTATCTAATAGGCTAGTATTGATTGGTACGAGGTAATAACTGAGTCAAATATCGAATATGATGCTTAATATGAGGTAAGGATAAGGGTTAGGAAAGCAACACACGTAGCCGGACCAAGGTGCGGAGTGAGATTTTCTAGATGCCGGACCAAGGATTTAGAAATACATAACTTATCACTTTGCATGCAAGATACTAGGAAAGAATTGTTATAGCTAGAATTATCAAGTTATGAACCTGTGGGGAAGACGTAAACCCTAGTTACATTGATTAATTAATTAAAACTCAACATTAAAAGCTGTTAAGTGTCTCTGTCACGTTAGTTATTTTTATTTTTTTAGGAAGTACAAACCCCCCCTTTTATGCTTTTACTTTTTAAGGAAGTCATCAACCGCACAATAGTAATAACAAGTTGGAGTTAAGTCTAGACTATTTTCCTTGTGGGAACGATCCCAACCTCACTAGTTGGGTTATTTACATGACGCGACCGCTTTACTTCTCATTTGAGAAGTAAGTTTGAGAGTATCAGGGTACAAAATGAAAAAGGGTTCAATCAAAATATAAGGAAGCACATAAAATTCCTATCTACTAAAGGTGTATCAAAATAAAGAGTAACACCTTGATCAAGCATATCATAAATTTTAACATAGGAAAGTTATACCATACCTTTTATAACTTCAGGAGAGTTCTCTTGTTCACCCCTATCCTTGAGTGCATAGAAATGGTTCCTTTTTGGAGCGTTTGAACTAGGACCACTTGATGAAGCTTATTTATTCCCCTTACTTTGGATTCTCACATTAGGACATTATTTAACCTTATGACCATGTTTGCCTCAACCATAGCAACTATTAGCTCCAACAAGTCATTAATCGACATGTTTCTTACGACACTTGCCACAAGTTTGTCTCTCTATCGGTTGATCAACATTCTCCCCTTTTAATATTTTGGATTAAAACCTCTATCATTGTGATTCTTTGTAAAATTATAAGGAACCTGATTTGAAAACCTCTTCTTGAACTTAGGTTTGTCTTGAACATTAAGACTATTCTTAGAGGAACTACCTTGAAAAGACTTTGACTTCTTATCTATCCTATTCCACTTCCTGAGAATACTATCCTCAACCTGTTGAGCATAAACCATCATCCTAGAATGATCCATATTTTCATGAAGAATAGCTGCACAACACTCTTTTTCAAGCTCATCGAACACTCCCCTCATAAAACGTCTCATTTCATACCTAGCATTAGAAAGAAAAGAAGAATCAAATTTGGACATCCTAATGAAGAGAAAAGACATAAATATACCATCGAAGTTGTCACATATTTGCATAAAGACACCTAAATTTTCAAAGTGTCCTATCACCCCATTAAACAACTATACATCGTTGTAAATGGGTCATTTTTACCCATTTCCTCGTCTGGGTTGTTTACACGCATGTTAGGCGCGTAATGGACCAATATTCACTTTCATTGACTAGTTCAACAGTGCGACATGTCATTTTCTTTCTTTATTATTAATTATTTAATCAATTTATGTCATCTTCCCCAATTTAAACCCAAAATAGATGTGGTAGCCCTAATATTTTGATTTTCATAGCAAGTATATTGCTTCGGATTTCAAAGGTGTGACGCCTGAGTTGGTTGACACTCGTTATGCTATTTTAGTTTTGGTTATTCCGAGTGCAAATGATGATTGAAGCCATAATGAGATGGAGATAGTGGAAGTAGTTGCTGATCAGGTGGTTGTGGTCCTATCACATGCGACGGTTCTTGAAGAGTCACAATTAATGAGGGAGAAACTAGAAACGAGAACGGTTTGCTGCAACAGGCTAAGGAGAATGTCGTGAAGGCAAGCCAGGCAAGGAAATCATTTAAGAAGGTAATGAACAATGGGATGAGACGACCAATGCACTCGATTTTGGGTTTGCTTTGCATACTTCAAGAGGAGAATACAAGCTCTAACCAGAAGATTATTATTATCGACACAATGGTGAGAACAATCACCGTTCTGTTAAATTTAATAAATGATACAATGGATATACCTGGCAAAGACGAAGGGAGATTCCCTGTAAAAATGATGCCGTTTCAGTTGCATTCACTTATCAGAGAGGCTTCTTGTCTTGTTAAGTGGGTGTGTGTTTTTAAGGGCATTGGCTTTTCCATGGATGTTCTCAGTTCTTTACCTAATCTGGTGATGGGTGATGAGAAGAGAACATAGATGACTTTTCTTTAAAAGATAAGGGTTGGGTCGGGTTAATTCTATCTTAGGGATTGAGCAACACGCACACGATGTAGATGAGGGAATGGGTAAAAATGACCAATTTACAATGATATATAGTTGTTTAGTGGGGTGATAGAACACTTTTAAAGTTTAGGTGTCTTTATAAAAATATGGGACAACTTCAATGTTGTATTTATGTCTTTTGTTCGTAATGAATTTTAAGGAATATTGCTTAACACTCATACCTCCTTGACATAGGTTGATGATCACTTCTACCTTAGCTTCTCTTTGTTCCCTTGGAAAGAATCTGTCAAGAAATTTCTTTTTGAAGATCTTCCAAGTCACAGGAGAACCTACTAAAGCACTACTTTCCTTCCACTAATTATACCATATCTGAGCCACATCGTTAAGTTGATAAGCAGGAGGATCATACATCTCGGTAGTACTCACCCCCATAGAAAACAAAATCTTGTAAACCTCATCAAGGATGTCTTGGGGTCTTTATCAACCTTAGATTCGAAAAACATAGAAGTATTCATCCTCCTAATGTTTCTCAAACGGCTAGCCATAGTGCTAGCATGTTGGTTTTCTCGAGGAACAACCTCTCAATTAGCTTGTGTAATAATGTCCTAAGCTTGGGTGGAGATTGCTTGGGCCATTTGAAGCACGGCTGCTCTGACCTCAGCATCTGTCACATCCGAAGGATTGATTGGGACTTGTTCATTTGCAGCACATTGCACTTGAGGAGCATTTCGATTTCCTTGGGGAGTATATCCCTCATTCACAATCTTCTGTCCAACTCTCCTCACGGCTGTCCTTCTTGTCTACATTGCGTAAAACCACAATAAAGATATTAGATGCTAAAAGACACATAGTGTCAAAACACTAAAGGCACGACATAGGAGTGTCAAGAACAGAGAAGTTTTGTACTCATCACATACCCTCTACTCCATAATTGTGGCGCTCCTCACAACCATGAACAAGATACTATGTAACAAGGTTTAGTGAGACATTGATCCTAAGGATATTTAACCTCGTGCTTCGATACCAAGTTTTTCACACCTAGAAAGCATACACCAGATGCGACAGGCGTCGTCGTCCTCTTAGAGAACTCAGACAAGCCCTTAGAATTCATGAATTCATCATAACGTATGATCACTAAAAATTGCAGCAAATTAAAACTTTTAGATTCTACATGAAGTATACTTATACTTCATACTAAACATTCATAATGACATACAATATTTCAAAAGTTGTCTGACTTATATAAAACCCTCTTAGAGTACAAATCTGGACATAGCCAATAAATAATTATGCCATATAGGCCTTAGTACAAAAGGATCCAAAGACATAATGAAATTATGTATTCTTAAAACTTCTAAAAATCTGCCTAAGCTAGAATATTGAAAAGATAGTATCCCTGAACATAAGGAGCTACAAAAACATGGAGAAAGAGTTCCAAGCTTCTTCATATCGACCTCCTTAAAATTCCATGGCCGAAACCTACAGTTGTAGTAATAAAAAGTAATGGGGTTATAATTCCAAATGTACTAAGTATGGGTATATGAAGATAACATATAAGGGCATGCATGAAAAACGATCATTTATCATTTGATTAGAGAAAATTTTAAGTTATGTGAATATCTTCTATGGACATTCCATGGAACATATACAAGTTAAAGATTCTATCAACTTAACGTATGCTCATAATCAAAGACATATTATCATAAAGTCATGTTAACATTTCATATTCAATAGATCATATAACATAACATATAAAACAATTACCAATGATCTCATCCCCAACCTACAAGTGCAATTGCCATGTGAATCGCCATAACCCCACACAACCAAGTATATAAGATTTAAGATCATAAGTGAACTTTTGTTCATATAACTTGTAACATAATTACTCATAACATTATATAGAAACACAATTCGTCATAGTGACTAGTATTTATATAAGAGTAAGATAATGTATCATAAACATATATCTTTCATGTTATCATATTACATAAGAACAATCTCATAGGACTTCCCTTAGGGTAAACTTGTGCAATGTTTAGGTAGAGTCTCACACCTTTACCTCTACTACGTAGACTTCTCAAGTAACCCTATTAAACGTTCATTTACTTGTCTTTCATTTTCAAATGATGGAACATACGCCTTAACCGACATAGACCATATGAGTTAAACATGGATTCCAGTGTCATAAAACCCCACACCGAAAGAAGGTGGTCTACAGGACAAAGTAGAACCTAACATGACATAGCTTTTTAGGTGGATCCACTAGCTAGTATATAATGGTGGGAACATAGTTCAAGAACTAGGAGATGTATTTGAGACCCATAGTTCCATATTACGTGGAACCCTCAATATCATGAGAGTCATAGTGAACCTACCTTCAAACTAGAGAAGGCACACCCCTTAAATGTAGTTTATTTGTTCTTATCTTATGTCCCTTTCTTGAATAACTTTTATGTTTTCTTTTATTACAACTTATCATGGGTCATAGGTTATTAAATCATTGTATTACCATGATCATGCGCTTTTTATGATTAATTGAGAATTTCCTTTCATCATAACCCTTCGTATGTGATATTAACATAACATAGTCATCTTGTGTAAAGTATACAAGAGAATATCGTAACTTGCAGTTTTCGTGTCCTTATCATGTTCTCACAAAAAACATGTTCATAGACAACCATATCAGCATAGGAATATCAAACATACTTTCCGAACATATCATCATGATTTATAGGATAATATAAACATGGTAGAGTAATCACAAGTTTTGAAGAGTTACCTCTTGCTTCCAAGAACCTTATTAAAGAACTTAGTTCAGCTTAAACCATTAATAATCATAACATAGTGAAATACTAAATAGCATAACAAAGAACAACTCTTCACATCATACACAAGATCAATGAATAATGTAAGGTAAATAAAGGGTCATTTAAGAGTTTGTTCTAGTCTTAATTCCAATCCCTACGTTTTCATATTGTCACATAGTAGAAACAAACATACGAAGCGATTATCTAGATATGAACATGCTTCACACTAAATTCAAATATAATAACCACATACACATAATCTTGTGTTAATTAGACCAGTGAAAACACATTCTTTTCAATGAAAATCATAAATCTAGGGTTGAGAAGAAAATATGTTCTGTAGAGTAAACACCCTATAATTGAAGTTCTTGAAAACTTATCTTTGAAACGACATCTCTTGGAGAAAGGAACCCCAAGAGTGAAAAACACATACCATATAGATGAAGAATCCACTAAAATTGGATGAATAAACTTGAAGTCTTTGTCTTCTTCTTTGAGCTTTTCCTGTTCTTCAATGGAGTTATGAAAATAGAGCATTTTTTAGAGAGATGATAGAATTTTTTCTTGAATCTTATTTTGAAGTGTAAAGTTGTCTTAAACTGATCTTATATCCATATATATTCGTCCTATGGATAAACCAAAATACCCTCCACTTAAATGGGTCTTCTTACGAAGATTAATTATGAAAAATACAACTTTAATGATTCCGCGAATAAGATGTGCGTCGCGGGGCCAAATCAAGTCATTTTTATTAAGTTTTGAGTGGAGGAATTAAGGTGCTTGCCAGCCTCACGTCACAGGGCTCCCTCTCAAATCTTGTCGCAGTAAACTGCGTCTCAGGCTCGCTTCGCACGCTTTGCTTCAAATTCTGCGTGCTAACAGGATGGTAGGAAGCCTGCCTTCCCATGTTTGGGTCCTCTCCAAGGATCATTCGGGTGGTTCTTGGGGTGCCGTTACAGGGTGTTTGGAACCTTTATACTACATACTACCTATCCAATGTCTATTAACATGTTTTGGACTTTGTTTGACACTTCAAAACCTTCCCCACATATAGGGATGTAAACAACTTCTAATTAGCTTGTTTCAGGAGGTCGAGATCTTTCTTTATCGTTTTGGCTCTTCCCATTTCCGAATGAGTTTATTACATTAATATAGGTATGGAAACATCATTTTAAACATTATTTAATAGATTAATCTCTAGTCTAACTCATGGAATTTCGGAGTGTTACAATCATCCTGGTTAGAAAAATCTTGATAATATCACCTTGGTTGTTCTCCACATTAATAATTTAAACGTTGATTTCGGCATGATATTTATAGAGTTGGTTGAAACTCTTCTTATATATTTTGGAGTTCCAACCATGATTCTCACCCGGAATTGAGTATCTGGAAGAAGAACCCTCCTAAACTTGAAATACTCCATATGACCCCTTCATGTATTCTAGAAGAACATCCATTTACGCAGAACATTTTTTGATGTTTTCACCTTTCTCTTCATCTTTATCAAGTTTTTATTGCATTAGTCTGAAGCAATGTTGGGAGACTTGACAATTGTTGACGTACCCTGGTTGGTTTATTCTAGTATTTCATATAAAAGTAATGAAGAAATTTCAATTGATTATAGCATTATTCCTTCTCATAATAATTGATAATTCACCTCTTCATAAATCAAATCAAGAATATGGTAAAAGTATTGAAGTAACAAATCGTTGGGTAGCCCATGATTGGGCATTTAAGTAGAAGCTCATATATATATATATTTATATATATATACATATGTATATATATATACATATATTTATATATATATATATATATATATATATATATTTATGAATACATATGTGTGTGTGTGTGTGTTTGTGTAATGGTTCAAATATTTCCCTTTCTATATGTGTGGTTCTTCACAGTTGTCTTGTTTTGATTGGAATCTTTTATATAAAGTTGATTCTATAAGTGAGGGTAGCATTCTTGTACTGGTTGTGTGATAATATGGGTTGGATTGACCTAAAAGTTACCTTAATGTAACGTTCATAGAAACTGAAGACACCTTCTTGCTATGTCTCCTATGTAGTTTTCTCATAATTGTTTATGACCCTTGGTGTCTATTGTATAGTTGAAACCTTTTGTGATTGGGTAGTATGACCTTTCTTAAATGTTATTGATTCCTTTTAGGGTTTTAACTTATAGGAGTAATGATGTTTGAGGTATTATTCCTTGATATTTGAAGTAGTAGGCTTCTAGATGTGAGATAAGAAGTTAGAACCCTCCATAATGTCTAGACTTCATTAGTGCAGTGTATGTAAGGATGGTTTTGACTTGACTTAACCTTTGTGTTGAAGGGGATGCGGTGATTAGGCATACCTGTAGTGTGGGATAGTGTGCCTAGATGGTAAGGTTTTATATGCCTTTGGTATTCCTAGGTTAAGTTACCGTAATCCATTTAGGTTTGTAATAACTATTAAGTGATGAAAATGAAGGTTTATAAGATAAGATCCTCTTGAGGATGGGGTTAGTTTCTCTTGAATGTGTTTACCCTAAGTGAGAGATGGTGATGTGACTAGTAAGGTTGTAGATATTTTTATCTTGTCCTTCTATTCTTACTTGCGCTTGTAATTTAAGTGTTCCTAGAAGCTTGTTCATGATAGTATTCCTGCATAAAAGTATGAGTTGCATGTTCTCAATAAGTATGCATGTATTAATTGAAACAATGGTAAGCTTGTTTTGAAGATTCTATAGTGCATGAAAAAGGAATTTTTATCAAATTTATGTTTTCTCGTGTTAAATGTGCATCAAGATGTACTAGTTGGCATTTACCTTCATGATATAAGGTATGAAACATGGTTATAGTAACCTTTGATGTGTAAGGTTTATCTTTATAATGAGAAATTGAGCCTATTTATAAATGAAACATATTGAGTCTCTTCAAAATTATGTTACTTTAATGATTTGGGAACCATGAGTTTAGTCTCACGTTTTCAAAATGAAGGCATGTTTAATCATTTTCCATGTTTGTGCCTATAAATAGTAAAATTTTCCATAAATATTGCATGTTTAAGAAATCTAGTGTTATTTTAGAGATTGAAGCTATGTGAAATGACTTCCCATTGTTGTATTGTTTATAATTTTTACTTCATTATGAAGAATGATTAAGCATTCTTTTGTTTAAAAGTTGAAAAATTCTCATTTTAAAGTAAATTGACCTTTGTGCATTGGTTCCGTATGAACTCATAAGACATGTAAATGTGTTAAAAAAAGTACATTCCTCCTTAAACATTACAAAGCATGGTATGGTTGAGTATGGCCTTTCACATTATGAGTAAATAATTAGTATCCATTAACAACGTATTTGACTCAAGTTCTATGCGCCTTGAGGCATGAGTGAATAATTGCATCTCGAGTTTTCTTTAATCTGATTAAGTGTGAGTTCAATGTTGTTTCGCAATGATATCATAATGAAATGAAATGAAAATTCCATGTTTCAATTAAGAGAAGGATGTTCCTCCTATAAAGATTAGAAGAGCCTCTGTGTTTCATTCATTAAAGAGTGAGGGCATATTGATTTTGCTTGCTTATGTTGCTAAATGGTTTGAAGATGGTATTCCTAGTAAGTTTGGTGCATTGACTACTATTTGATGAAGTTTGGACTATTATTATCTGCTCTATGATTCATTGAAGTCCTTTTTGTGATAAAAGTATTCCAAGTGTCATTCGAGGACGTATGTTACCATGTGGGGGATATTCTAAGACCCCCAAAATGAGTTAGGGTTTCTAGAGCTTCACATGTTCCTATAAGCTTGTCAAAATATTAATGAAGTGTTTTAAATTATGAATGATTGATTTGAAGTCATTGAGAAGTCCATCGTCCAAGAATGTCAAATATTTTCGTTAGATAGCCCTTGAGACGTACATGTGTGACATGAGTATTCCTTGAATGTTTAGATGTGTTAAGAGTGTTCTTTGATGCTCAAACTGATGTCGAAGGTCCTTAATAAATTAATGTGTATATTTACTTTGGAAGCGTCTGGGTATGACTCGTCAAAGGCCCCGTAAGAGTCTCACAAAGATTAACAAAACACTGTCGAGACGTTGCGTTTAAAGTGTCAATTGACGGAGATGAATGACTCCTAGTAAGTTCCCCTACGCCCCATCGATGAATTGGTGTCGTCCAATATTGAGCGTAGATTTCTCGGTCGATGCAAGATCTGTCAAACAGCCAGACAACTGTTTTAATAAAGGGGTGAATGGGAAATTCACCCCACGTACTAAATTGACTCTAGGTGGTTTATTTTGTCAATTTGGGGTATATTATGTTTGTTAGAAACGTGATAACTCAATTCCCAATCCATGATTCAATATTATACTTCCCTCTTCCAAAATATCCTCTCTTGAAATCTCCATTGGAGATGAAGCTCAAAAGAGCAAAGGTGATGGATTCTCAAGCTTTCTTCATCATGTTTCAGTGGTTTTGTTCTACTATAAGGTATGGTAATCCTTCATCTCAAGATGACCTTTCATCAGAATGTTCTTCTTAATTTTGTAAAGAGAAAATATGATCAAACTTCCTATCTTTAAGTCTAGCCATGAGTTTTTTCTCAAAACATTTTTAAAGTCTTTGTGATGATGAAGAGATGTTAATGTATTTATTATGTAGTGAATTTCAATCCAAATCCATGTTGAACACATGATCCCTCCCAATCATGTTTTAGGCTATGTATTAATTATTATGATATTGATATTAAGAGGATTATAATGTAATTCAATTATGTTAAATTGATTATTAGCCACTGCCTTTAAACTAAATTGATTATGAATTAGATGTAATGGATACAATGTGATAATAGCTTTAATATTAGGCAGTATTGATTTATATTCATCTGTTTTTAATTGATTGACAACATTGAACAATTGTATAATCTCGATTCTAGGGCAATTAAAGTAGGATATTGTAAAGGTTATGATCTCTTTAGCTACATTCCTATATTGTATTTTGATGAATTATGAATGTTTATCATGATGATTAAAGCTAGGGATATAGGTAAGTGATCTATGTCTCTCTACTTTTTATTGAATTTGTGAAGTAGTGTACATGGTAGTGTAATGATGTTGTGGTGGTTTATGCATGATTTTTTTCATGTTAATATACATTTAGATACAACACTATAATTGAATTGTTGGGGAATGATGATTATTTATCAATGATGACTAAAGGTTGATCAATTAGTAAGAAGGGCTATTCCCCTCTACTTTTTATCGAATTGTTAGTTGATAAAGCCTTGTATTGGAATTTTGTGGTATGATCCACTTATGGTTCCGATGTTTACTTGATTTTTATTTCATATGTGATGTGATCATGAGCTTGAAGGCTATTGTGGTATGAATTTGTGGTGGTGATGATCACTCAATGTGAAATCTCGTGCCTAGTCTTCTATTCTAGATATAATCTACAAAGTATGGTTGTTGTAGAAGCATGTCTATTACTATGTTCGGTATAAATTTAAGTTCTTCCATTGATGAGTTTTTATTATTAATGTCCCCTTACCTATGTACCCCTATATGAATGTGTGATTATCAATGGTTAGGAGTTTTGAATGCAAGTATTGAAGTAATCTTGTCTCCTATGTTAAATTGTGAAGTGTGTTTTAAGCTTGAAGGAACATTGTGGTCTTACGATTGTGGGTGCCTCAATTTGTTGTTAATATCCAGTATGTGATCATGTTGACTAATGTACATACACCCACACTTCATGGATGCTTACATGTAGTATAAGCTCATGGTGTACGAAAGTGTATTGTCATATTCACTAATGTCTACAACTATACATTAAAAATATATTTATATATGAATTATGTGATGTATCATAACTAGGATGACTTTATAGGTTTACTAGTACGGTCAAGGTTATGGGACCTTGTCTATGAATTGCACATCTTTTCCTTAATAGGATAATTCATAGGTGTAGTTTTCTATGTACACGAATATGAATGTGTGGTTATGATATGAATATGCATAGTGTTTTTATGTGTTCACATTAATGGATTTGTCATAAATACACTTATGCATTAATATATGAAGATGTGTGTCCCTAATGTGTTATGTGGATGGTTTGCTCACATATATGTATGAACACACACATGTATGATGATCTATGGAATGGAGGGGCACTTGGATTGTGTTCCCAAGAGTACCCTCAATTTGATCGTGCTTGGATATTCTATGTCCATGTAAAAGGGTTTCTAACAAGACTTAGGTTCTTTAACTCTTATATATGACCTACATGCTAAGCATATGATGAGTTACCTCTCGTAAGCCTATTTTTTATAAAGTAAATATTATAATGGCTATTCAATAAAGGGAACTTAGATTATCTCCGAGTGAACTTGAAGATGAGGGGTGACACCTTCCAAATGAGGGAAGGTAAGGTTCACCATAGTACTCACGAGGTGGTAAGCCTCATATCCCAAATGACATAGAGTTAGATTTCCATGTATGCTTCCAAGTTCGATAAACTATGCTTTCCAGGTAAGATCTAGCAAGTGATATCATTTAATATGAAAGCATGTTTGGCTAAGTAGAGCACCTTCCATTAGTATATTTTCTACGAAACCAAGTTCTATTTTTAGCACCTTTGGTCTTAGTGTCTACAAACGCTATAGTGTCCCTAAAAAAAAGTGACAATGGATGTAAACTAAGGACAATAGCTTGGATAACCTAAGGGTAGTTGCTTACTGTAGGTGGAGGTATGGGATATCACTGATGCATTGCGCAAGTAGCTATTGAAGGGAGTTCTAGAAAGGTGTTCAAATGTATATGACTAAGCTTTTTTCATTATGCATGACATTGTAGTGTTTTCTACTTGTTATGATGATATGCATGGATGAGTCTATAAGATGTGTTCTTACTTATATGCATAGTATTTATACTTTTCATTTTGATGTATGAAAATAATTGTTAAGGCTTGTAGTCTCATGATAGGTTTACTAAGTATTTATGACATTAAGGGGTGTCACATGTGTATTGCACTACTAGACTTAGTTTGGGATTGTGAGTATGGTCTTAGAATGTTTTGCGTGAAGTAAATCTAGTATATGTGCAAATTGACTAGGACTTACTGTAATTTCACTAGTGCCTTGACTTAATTGTCTCAATGATGTACTGTACCTTAATGAATATATGTGTTGAATTAGGAAGGTTATATGTATGAGTACATTGTGGCCACAAGGTGGTCCATTGCACCAAGTATCACTAGAGTGTAACATTGGGGAGTTAAGTAATTAACTAAAGGAATGCTCACTTTAAAATGAATTTACATTAAAGAGAAAAGTACTTACATTAAAATTCAAAGAGTTCACTGTAATGTGACTCAAAATGTGGCTTAAAGGCAATGTATGATTTTAAATGATATATGACTATTAAATATGCCTATATAATGTATGTAAATGGTATAATTCTTATTGTATCAAAGTATCATGAAGTTTTCACAAAAAGGCATGATACATGGATTCAAGTAAAATGCCCCTTTTAAATGCATGTTCGTGCATGCTTTCCATACTTAGTGATTTCTTTTACTAAAACTATTCTGCTATACCTATTTACACAATGTGTAGGTTGTGGATGCTTAAAGGTTGTCTCCATGGTGAGGATCTTTATGTGAGATTCCCAAGCACAAGGAAAAAAGGGACCCTTATGTTGAAGGAATTCATGTGTCATTTTTTTAAATAAAGTTTCTAATATCTTAGTTAATGAATTATGTTATAAATATCGTCTCCCTAATGTACTCTAATGTCAGGGAGTCTTAAATGGTAAAGAGACTTATCGTTTTAAACTATGTATTATGATATTATTATATATGTATATATATATATATATATATATATATATATTTTATGTATTAGAAGTGATGTGCTAGCTATGATGTTCCTGAATATTTTAATTTTGTTTCTAAATTTACCTTTGACAATCCGATAAATTATAACTATGGGCTTGAATAATACCTCCCAAAGGTCAAGTACGTCATGTTTGTTCAAGGGTGTGCTCCTCGGTCTTCATAGGAGGCATACGAGGTTCATCTTCCTTATTAAGTTGAGCCTTCATATCCTTGACTTGAGAGGTGAAAACATTAGATTGAGAGGTCATTTCTTCGGCTAAGATGAGAAAAGCCAACCTTATTTACCCATCAGTCATTGGTAGAGGAAAAACCGGAACTTGATAACTCATTTGAACATGCTCAAGTGGAGGCACTTGGTATTCTTGTGGAGGATCTTCGTTTTCATGATCTCCCAGATCAGCAATCTCTTCCTCGGCCCTTTGTCCTATTGGCCTTCGAGTTGTCATACCCATAACCATGATAACATGATTAGGTGAAAGCACATATTATAATCCTATAGAGGCACGACATAGGAGTACAATAAGATGATAGTTTACTAAGCATCATATAGTCTCTCATTAATAAGTGTGGTGTGCTTAAAAATTATGATTAATAATGTAAATAGACGTGGTTCAATGAGACATCGATCCTAAAGATAATAAACATCATGCTTTGATACCATGTGTGTCACATACAGGGAGCACCGCTTAGAAGTAATGGGCGTCGTGTTCCTCGAACAGGACTAACACTAGACTCTTAGCATTAATCATTACATGTCATAGATTAATAAGTGCAAAAAAATTTAAACTTTTCATGTACATCTACAATATGACGTTTACATAGACCTCTCATTTACTCATAGTATATACATAGGGAGTTTATATAGATTTCTCGCGTAGTACACTAACATAGGCTTCTACTTTTATTCCACATATACAACATACATAATATAGAGTCTAATAGAGATGTCTCATATAAAACCATTTGAGTTATAATAGAACCATTAGCGCATAGACCTTAAATAAATCTATAAATTACACTTAGGGCTTACAACATTGTCTTGAACAACAAGAGTGAAACAAATATTAGACTTTAGCAAGTCACATTGGTAGAATGAGAAAAGCAATTATCCTAGGAACTTGATCACATACCAAGACATGGAGAAATAGTCCATAACATCCTTGCCAATTTTTCACAAACCCTTTAATGAATCAAACCTAAAATGTTTTGGAAAAAGGGAGAAATAAAGGTTAGTACATCACTTGTTCTAAGTATGAAAACGTATGCACACACAATATAGAAATCATGCTATAAGAGACATTTGTTCACAACCATGATAAGTAATTTTGAAAAGCCTTATGCACAATCAAGAACACACATAAGACAATGACCATATATTCATTGAGACAATAGAATATTCAACACAAGACCAACATTATCAAGTATTACCAAGTCGAAATGTTTAATAGTGTAACACTCCTAAAATGAGTGGAGGATAACATGTGACAATAATTTTGTTAACATGTTTAATAATTTTTTTTAAAGTATGCATGAGTGACTTAGATTCATTTAAAAGTCAAATATTAAGGGACGACCAAGAGTTCACCGACTAGTCACCAAGAGGCCTTAGAAGTTTTTCTTTTCTTATATGTGTGTTATTGGCTTATGAAGTCCTTATATGAGTAATATTTATGTTTATACACAGTATGTTATGTTTTATGATGTTTGGAGGTCAAACCTCCAAGAAAGTCTAAGACATTCAAAATCTTACCCCTTAAGACGTGTAGGTGTGACTTCTGAGTGCAGCATGTTTGAACGTATTGTGAGTATTTTTTTTCTTAATCTGATGATGAAGGTCGTTTTATATTTAAGGTATATATTTACGTTTGAAACTTCTGGTACGACTCCCCAAGGGCCCCTCAAGAAGCCCTCAAGGAGGACCCTAAGGTAGTCGAAACACTACCTTGACAGTGTCAATCGACGAGCTCAAATGACGCCCCGTTGATGGGAGGCGTGTCTCCAGACCTCTAAGTGTGAGATCAGCCTCCCAGAAGAAGTTTTAGTTGCAAACGACGCAACAGCAGGACAGCTTGTTGACTGTGCCCGTCAAAGCAACCTGCAACTTCAATTCTTGCATGATATTTAAGTAAGGGGTGAACTAGAAACTCAGCCCACGTGATAACTTTGCCGAAGGTGATAAAAAATGTGACTCGCGTGTAAGAACGACATGAACCTCAGATTCGCATGGGTTCTTCATCATGTTTTAGAGGTCATGTTCTACAATGAGGTATGGTGATACTTCATCTTTAGTTAATATTCAATCTAGAGAGTTCGTTTCAATGTTTTCAAAGAAGTTTCATGATCTAATTGTGTATTCTTTAATTCACCCCTGGGTTTTTTTCAAAAACATTTTCAAAGGAATCCTCATTATGAAACTAATGTTAGTGTATTGATTTTTATGCTAATTTAAATACAATTGCATTATGAATCCACAGCCCATTCAAATTCTCATTTTAAGCTATGAATTACTTATCATGATGTTAATGGTGGAGGGATTATACTATGATTCAAGTATGTTACATTGATTGTAAGCTACTCCCTATCTTGTATATTGATCATTAATTATATGTAATCGATCCAATGTGGATAAAGGATTGAATATTAGGTAGTACAAATTCATTGTTCTCCTATGTTCTATAAATCGCTAATGTAGTTCAATGTATCTGGATTCTATGGTAATGGATTCATGATTTTGTATAGGGTTAATATACGTTAGCTACTGCATAAAATGCATTGTGATGATTTATTATGTGTTTTTTGTCCAATGTGGATTGATTCTTGAAGATTTCATCTCTACTAACTCTATATTGTAATTATATGGTTTTCACTGTAATATAGACTCTATACTGCATGAATGTATGATTTCGTTTATGAAAAGTTATCTTTAGGTAGTAACCTTTTTTTTATTTTGGTGAATTAATAAGGTTGATCATTGATGATCAAAATGAGGAATAAATGGTAAATGGTCAACTTTCATTAGCATTTTATTGATTGATAATGTCGTTTACTTAATACGATAAGAATCTAGTCTTAGTCCATAAATAGGACGCCGACGTCGGTTACGTCCAGGGGGTAAACCCGAATGTTACAGTTGAAGGGCTTATGGAAACGATTTTGAAAGAGACTTGTAATTCTTAATTCTCCATGATTGGTAGGTCCTCACTTTTTGAGGGCAATGCCGCTATCAAGCCTAGGATGGTTTTTGGTATTGAGAATCATATGTTCTTTCCTTTTTATTTTGATAAAAAAAATTATATAACCTATATGTGGTCTTATTGTATTGATGTATGGGCTAGGCCCAATTTTATATACCCTTGTTATACGATTATGAGATGAGAGATGCTATGAAGAGGTCTATGAAAAATTCAATGTAGAATTATTCAAATTTTCCAATTTCACATAAAATTGACCTATGAATGCAATAATGTAAGCTTAAAGGCTAGTTTTATTCCTTAAAGAGGACAACGACTCCAGTTACGTCTAGGGCTATTCCTGGATGTGACTCAATAAAAACTCACATTTGCTATACTTGGCCTTAAGCACTTGTAACACTACTCTCAAATGGACCATATGTTCACCCTCATATTTCGAATATACCAAGATGTCATAAAAGAAGATAATGACAAAGGAATCTAGTTAACTTCGAAACACCCTATTCATGAGGTCCATAAACAATGTCGGGGAATTTTTGAGACCCAAACTTATTACTAGGAACTCATACTGACCATATCTATTTAGAAATGTCATTTTTCGTGTATCCTCACCTATCACCCTGAGTTTGTGGTACCCTGATCTAATATACATTTCAGGAAAGTAGCTTTCCCTTTGGAGTTGATCAAGCAAGTAGTTAATCCGAGGGAGAGTATACCTTTTCTCAATGGTAACTTTATTTAGTTGAAGATAATAAAGGAACATTATCAGGGACCCATCCTTCTTTTTTGCAAACAATACAAGACAACCACATAGAGAAATATGTGGTCTAATGAAGCCTTTGTCTAGTAAGTCTTTCAGTTGAACCTTCTACTTTTTCAATTGAACCGAAGCCATATTATTATGAGGAATTGAAATGGGGTTTATGTATGGTAGTGAGTAAATACAAAAATAAACTACCCATTCGGGAGGAATTCTAGGATGATCATAAGAAAAGACCTCAGGAAATTTCCTCACTACAGGGACTAACTCAATTGGAGGATTTTAATAGTCTAAATCTTTGACTCTCACAATATGGAATATGCACACTTTAGAGATCGTCTAAGACGGGTTCATTAGGAAAATTGAACTTCACAATTCTTCTTCTACCATAATTGGAAGCAAAATAATTATGCCATGAGTCTGTCCACAAATTGACATCAAAATCAACCATATAAAGTTATATTAATTTAACATGAGTAACTATATTGATAAACTTCATAGGAAAATTTCTATGTACTTTCTTTGCAACCACCGAATCACCTTCCAGAGTAGTGACCCTAAAAGGTTCATTTGGGTCATCAGTAAAAATATCAAGGGATTATCAAAGTATAACGTAGAAGCCGGATGAAGTAAAGAATAAACATCATTAGAGAAAACATATAAAATACCGGTGACCCCATAGGGAGAATCTTTTGTTCACCCCTTGAGTGAAGTGCATAAAAGAGATTATTTCTTACATCATCAAAATTTATCACTTGCTTGTTCTTGCCCACTACTATTGTCTTGCCCCTATATATTATGGTAATCCCTTACCTTCTGGCCACTTGCCATATCCACAGCAACTGTCCTTTCCAACAAGGCAATCACCATAATGCTTCTTACAACTATTTCAACAAGTTGGCTACTTCCATGGTGAATTATTACAATTTTACTTTTGAGACTTAAGGTTAGACAACCTATTATCACGAGCCTTGGAAAATTTAGAAGGACTTTTATTGGAGAACCTCTTCTTGAAAATACGCATGCCTTGAATTTCAAACCTCCTCTTTGAAGAACCACCATCATAAGAGTTGACCATTTTGGCCTCTCTATTTTCCTTGTTAACATACTTTCTTCCAATTGTTGATCTTGAACCATGAGACGAGAGATATTCATATTGTTATGTACCATATCCAAATGATATTCTTCCACAAAGTCATCAGAAACTCCTGTAACAAAAAGACTCATCTCATCTCTTGGTTTCGACACCAAGAATGGAGAATACATGGACCACATAGTAAACTTCAAAGAGTAGTCAAAAAGAACTCATACCTCATGACGAAGGTTGATGAATTCATCAACCTTATCTTTCGTCATCTCTCTAAGAAAGAACATATCAACAAAAGCCCACTTGAAGATCTCCCAAGTAACCAAACCACCTCTTAGAATTCTATTATCCCTCCAATATGTACAAAACATGGGCCACATACTTGAGTTGATAGACCGCCAAATTGGCCTTCTGTGGCGGGGTATATAGTATTTATTGAGATTATTCATTCGACTTTGACCCAAAGAACATAGGTGAATTTATTCTAGTAAAGTCTCTCAAACGAGAAGCCATAGTGCTAGCATGTGGAGGCATACGAGGTCCATCTTCCCTATTAAATTAATTCATCATAGATTCGTCTTGAGAAGTGATAGGCTAAGCTTGAGAAGTCATGTCTTTGTCCAAGTTGAGAAAATCCAACCTTATTTACCCATCCGTCATAGATGGAGGAACAACAGGGACTTGACGACCCATTAGAGCTTTCTCAAGTGGAGGCACTTGGTTATCTTGTAGAGGATCTTGGTTTCATGAGCTCCCACTCTCACAATATCTTCCTCGGCCCTTCGTGATGCTTCACTTCGAGTAGTCGTACCTATAACCACGATAAAAGGTTTAGGTGAAAATACATAAAATAAGACTCTAGATACAAGACATACGAGTAAGTAAGGTAAGATTCAAAATTATGAATAAGACTTTATATAAACGTTGTTCAGTGAGACATCGATCCTAAATATATTCAATATCAACCTCCGATACCATGTTTTTCACATCCGGTGAGTGCCCCCTCGAAGTAACAGACGTTTTAATTGTCGGAGAGGACTAAGACTAGCCTCTTGGAATTAATCATTACATTTCATACGTTAAAAAGTGCAGAAAATTAAAGTTTTACATCAACATCTACAATAGACATCTAGCTTACTCATACTATATACATAGGGAGTTTACATAGACTCCTCATACTTTTATTGCACATATAGATCATACACAATATAGACTCTAATAGAGATGTCTCATATAAAATCATCGATGTCGGAATAGAACAATAAGGGCATAGCCGTTACAGAATAGTATAAATACTTTGGGCTTAGAACAACGTCTTGAACAACAAGAGTGAAACGAATGTCATTAGACTATAACAAGTAACATAGGTAGAATGAGAAAATGTATCATCCTCAACTCTTGAGGACATACCCACACTTGGAGAAATGATCCAAGCCTTCTTTTCAAATTGGTCAAGAACCATGCAATGACTGGCACCTAAAATGTTTGGGATAAAGGGAGTAATCGAGGTTAGTACCTAACTTGTACTAAGTATGGAAACAAATGCACACACAACATAAAAATCATTCTAAAATGGTAATTTATTCAAAACCATGCCAAGTTGCTTTGAAAGCCTTATGCACAATAAGAACAAATATAAGACAATGACCATATATTCATTAACACAATCGCATATTCAAAAGAAGACCAACTTCATCAAGTATAACAAAGTCTAATGTTTCATAGCATATTAGGACAATCGCCAAAGAACCTCCAATGTCATGCTATAATAAATAAATTGTGTATATCAGAGTTCATAACATAACAATATACGCAAGACCCTTACTCATAACCCACCATCAAATCTACAAGTGGAATGAACAAGTAAAGTTTCACACTTACAAAATTCAATCCCTAATCTACATCCTAACATTAGTATCTAAAATCTTAGATAATGTTTTTTGACCTAAAATAATGTTTCCATGTCATCCAAGTTAGAGCCTGACGTCGAAGGACGTTCATGACGTCTTGAAACTAGATTAATTGAACTAGTTGAGGTCGCTATGTTTGGGGAATATTTGGGAGAGTGAAATGAAGTCTAAAAATTTTACAACACTAAGATAAGGTAAAGTGTGTTATACAGGGTCTAAAAGTCCAATAACGATGGCCCAAGGACCACTCGGAGGGTGATAGAAGAGGACCCAAACATGGGTGGACATGAAGGCAAAGAAGCTTATCAAATTAGAGAATCAGTGAGCTGCTGCACAATACGCAACCCATTAGCGCCTCACTGTTCTAAAATTTATTTTTGGGAAACATGTGTGTTTACACAAAAACGCAGAGCTACTTTCCAGATTCAGGAAAATCGTATTTTTGACATTTAGACTTCACAAAAGACAAATATATGTGAGGTTTTTTAGGTAATTTAGGGAGTTGTTATATATATAATTAGGGTCATTTTAAATATATTTTTAAATCACCCAAACCCAATTCAAAAAGGAAATCAAAAAGCTCTCACCTCTCTCTACATTCTCTCTCAAAATTCCTCTATTGAAGAAGGAACAAAGCTTGAAGAACAAGGTCAATTTCTCTAGGGTTTTACTTAAATTTTGTTGACTTATATTCATTAAGGTATGGGTTCATCAATAATGGGATTTCATTCCCCAAGAGGTCCTTTCAAAGTTTATTTCAAAATACCTAATTCGATGTTTTTTTCCAATTCAAATGGATTTTCTTCTAAACTTCAAATTAATGATAGGTTGTGATTTCTTATGTCTAATTGAGTATAGTTAGTTGATTAATTGATGTTAATTTATGAAATTTCATGTTGATTATGTTTCATTCACAAGTTTCCCCAAATCTTGGTTCCTTATTGTAAGTTAATGGGAATTGAAGTATGAAATGACCATTAGTCTTGTTTTATGTATTCTAAATCTTGAATGGATTGACTATAGTAATGTAGTGTTTTGCTTGGATCTGAGTCTGGTTGAATTTATGATGAACCCTAATTCGTCTAACCCTAGGCTAACAATTGATTTTAATTGCGATAGTGATGATGTAATTGACATAGTTCATGTGTTAATTACTATTGAATGATGTTACTACACCTATTATTGGATGTAATGTGTTTGTTGATGGTAAGACCATGATGATGGATTTTGAAGGAGATTTTGTAAGTCTTCATTATCATAAACTTTACATCGAGTATGATGGCTTGTGATTGGTGATGTAGTTCAAATAAAGTATACCATATGAATTTCCTACAAATATGTTTGTATGATGCTGAATTGAAATGTCTTGACTATGTGATTATGAGATTTTTCTTTAGATGAAATGATATAAGGTTGGTTATGACTTGCCTATGTGCCTTGTGATGAAATGATGATGATTCTATGCTAATATCACATGTGAGTGTTGCAAGTCCCTAATGAAGTTCAATTATTTGCCAAGCATAGCAAATGTGAGTTTTTGTTGAGGTCAGTGGCGTTTCATGGGCATATCATTTCTAGTGAGGGTTAAGAAGTCGATCCGAGAAAGACCAATCCGGTCAAGAATTTGCAGAGACAATTGGCTCCAACTGACATTAGGAGTTTCATGGGCCTTGTGGGTTATTATTGATGTTTTGTTGATCGTTTTCGGAGGGAAATAAGATCTTCGCTGTATATTGTGATACATCTCAAGTCGGGTTGGGGTGTGTTCTTATACAACACAGCTAGGTTGTTTCCTAATCCTCTACACAACTTAAGATTCATGAGTTAAATTACCTAACACATGACCTTGAGTTGGAGGCGTTATTGTTTGCTTTGAAAATTTTGAGACATTATCTTTATGGGGTCCATGTGGATGTGTATACAGACCATAAAAGTCTCCATTATGTGTTTACACAAAATAAGTTAAATCTCCAGCAACAGAAATAGTTTGAGTTATTGAAAGAGTACGATATGTATGTTTTCTACAACCCTGACAAGGCCAATGTGGTTGCGGATTCTCTAAGTCGTATGACTATGGGTAGTATGTCCCATCTAGAAGAAGCCAAGAAAGACCTAGTTAAAGATGTTCATAGGTTGGATCGTTTGGGTGTATATTTGAAAGATTCCCTCGATGGTGGCTTTGTGGTCCACAATAACTCCGAATCGTCTCTTGTTGTTGAGGAGAAGTCTAAGCAACACCTTGACTTGGCATTGATTGAGATGAAAGAATCATTTTTTGGTAATATTAATGAGTCATTATCTTGTGGGGTGATGGCGTTTTGAGGTATCAAGACAGGTTGTGTGTACCCAATGTTGATGAGTTGTGAAACTAGATTGTTAATAAAACTTATGGGTCACGTTATTCGATTCATTCGGGTTATACTTGAATGTATGATGACCTTAGAAGAGTGTTTTGGTGGGATGGCTTGAAGAAATTTTGTTGCAAAATGTCCTAATTGCAAAAAAGTGAAAGCGAACACATTATGTCGAGTGTTTTATTCAAGAGATCAAAATTCCTACTTGGAAGTAGGAAGGCATTACCATGGACTTTATAGTGGTTTTCCTAAGACTCGAAGTAAACATGACTCAATATTAATAGTAGTGGATAAATGTATTAAATCCGCTCACTTTATTCCCCTTATGTCGACTTACATTCCAGATGATTATGAAAAGATCTACATAGATAAGATTGTGATTCTTCATGGTATTCCTTTATCCATCATATCAGATAAAGGCACACAATTCACATCTATGTTATGGAGATCATTTCAAAAAGTGTTGGATAGAAGATTTAAATTCGGCATCAATTTTTATCCCCAAATGGACGGTTAAGCGGAGCGTACTACTCAAACTATTGAGGATATTCTTAGAGCTTGTGTCATTGACTTGGAGGGGAGTTGGGATTAGCCTTTTCCTTTGGTCTAGTTCTCTTATAACAATAATTACCATTCATCCATATCCATGGCTCCTTTTGAACGTTTGTATGGTAGGAGATGTAAATCTCCGGTAGTGTGGTTCAAAGTTGGTGAGTTTTCATTTTTTTTGTCGAAAATTGGTTTATTATTCTTTGAATAGTGTCCATTGGATAAGGGACCGATTGAAAACAGCCCATAGCCTGCAAAAGTAACATACCGACAATAGGAGAAGAGAGCTAGAGTTTGAATAAGGTGATAAAGTATACTTGAATATTTCACCAATGAAAGGGTGACGAGTTTTGGAAAGAAAGGGAAGTCGAGTCCTTGTTACGTGTGTCCCTATGAAATTTTACAAACAGTGAGGAAGGTTTCTTTTTTGTTGAGATTACCTAGAGAGATATCAACAGTTCACCTGATTTTCCATATATCCATTATTAATAAGTGCATTAGTAACCCAAGTCCATTCTTCCTTTTGAAGGTCTTAGAATGGATGAGAACCTCTTTTTTGAGGAGGTTCCGGTTTAAATCCTTGATCAACAAGTGAGGAATATTAGGAACAAAGAGGTGGCCTCCGTGAAAGATGTATGGAGAAACCACATGGTTAAAGGTGAAACATGAAAGGTCGAGGCTGACATGAAGTCCCGTTAACTCCATATCTTTGCTAATTAAAGTTAGTTATTACTATTAATAATAAAAATAATGAGTTAATGTGAGTTTGAATTGTTTGGCAAAGACGTGCATATTTTTGGAAAAAGGATTTATGATAAAATGATTTATCTTGAAAAAAAGTTGTTTTGCTCAAATTCCACTTATTTGTGTATTTGGTATATTTTTCCTTTATGATGTGATATAGAGAATGTTGATATGTTTATAAAGGAATTTTGTCATAATTGACTTTTCAATTATATGTTGAGCTCATGTTGTTATTGTGAGAAGGAAATTCCTCCTGTTTGGACTTTGACCATATGTGTTAAAATTGATGTTTTGTGTCAGTGTATATGCCATATTGTTATGTTGATTTGAGTTGTAACTGATGATGAAGATTTATATTGTTTGCTGGGCTGCTAGTCTTGAGTGTATCCTGTTCCTTTTAAAATGTTTTAGTGTCACTCGGGGATGAATGTTCATATGTTGGGGATAATGTATCATTCCAAATAGTCAAGACCTAATATAAAGTGTAACATGAGTATCTAAATTTTTAGACATTGTTTATGACCTAAAATAGTGTTAAGAAGTTATTTGAGAAGTTTTAGAGCCAAGACATCAAAGGACTTCCATGACGTCCAGAAACCAGCCTAATTGAAGAAGTTGATGTCGCTATTTATGGGGATAGTTTCGGAGGATCAAATGAAGTCTAAAACTTGCAACGATTTTGGTTACGTAGAGTGAAGTATATAGGTTCGAAACGTCTAGTAACGACTCCCTAAGGACGAACTAAAGGGTCATGGAGAAGGACCCCAACATGGGTGGGAAGGCTCCAAAGCAGCCTGCGAAAGTTAAGAAGCAGTGCGTTGCTGTGCGACGCGTAGACCACACGTACCTCACTGTCCCAAAATATATTTTTGCGAAAACATGCGTTTTTTCCCAACGACATGGAGCTACTTGCTAGATTCACTAAAATTGTATTTTTCAAATTTAGACTTCACAAAAAGACAAATTTAACTGAGGGGTGTATTGGGTAATTTAGGGGGTTACTATATTGAGAGTAAGGGTAATTTTGAAGTTATTTTCACTCACCCAAACCTAATTCCCAAAACCAACCTAAAAGCTGTCACCTCTCCCTACTTTCTCTCACCACAAATTGCTTCATTGAAGAAGCAACAAAGCTCGAACAAGGTCAATTTCTCTAGATTTTCAATTCAATTTAATGGATTATCTTCCTTAAGTTATGAGTTATTCACTCTTGGATTCCTTTTCCCAAGAGGTACTCTAAAATTTGATTTAAAATACACAATTCAATGGGGTTTTCCAATTCTAATGAGTTTTCTTCTAAACTACAAATTAATGATAAACTGTGGTCTCCCATGACTAAATGAGTATAGAATGTGTACTAATTCATGTTAATTGATGCAATTTCTTGTTTATCATGTTCCATTCACTAATTTCCCCAAATCTTGGATCTTGATTATAAGTTGATGGAAATTAAAGTATGAATTGATCATTAGACATGTTTTATCTATTCTTATTTGTGTATGAATTTACTAGAGTAATGTATTTTATGGATTGGATCTAAATCCTGATTAATTTATGATAAAACTTAATTCGCCTAACCTAAAGTAATGAATTGAAGTTAATAGGGATAGTGATGATGCAATTGACCAAGTTCTTGTGTTAATTACTATTGGTTAATTTTACTACACCTATTAGTGGATATAGTTTGTTTGTTGATGGTTAGGTCATGACTATGTCATTTGAAAGAGTTTTTTTATGTCTCCATGATCCTAACCATTACTTCAAGTATGATGGCTTGCGATTTGTGATGTAGTTGAATTGAGGTATACATTATGAATAGCCATTATAGGTGTTGCTACGATGATGAATTGAAATATCTTAACTACTTGATTTTTTGATTCTGCATAAGATGAAATGATAAAATGTTTGCGATGACTTGCCTATGTGCCTTGTTATGAAATGATGATGATGTTTTGCTAATCTCACATGTGAGGGTTGCCATAAAAAGATATTCTCATGCAATACATATTGAGCTAAATGACTATGATTTCACAATGGATAGACCATATCACCTAAACTATATGCTGATTGTTAGAGAATGTAATTTCAAGAAGGACATAGCTTAGCACAGAGTGAACTTGACAATAGGATTTGTTGACTTCCCATAGAGGAAGATTCACCCTATAGTTCCATATGAAGTGTTGATTACCCGATGAGGGACATTCACCAAATGGATTCGCAGGAGTTGAGTCTCCAATGCCATAGGCATGTAGAGGGTTCATACATATCTCCTTGTTCTAGAAGTATTTTTCAACTATAGGAAAATTAGCTAGTGGATCCACAAAGAAATATACATTTATGTTTGGTTCTACTTTCTCCGGTAGGCCAACTTCCATCGGTGTAAGGTTTTGCAACAGAAGATTGTACACTAAGATCTTATTGTCTATGTTAGTCAAGGCAAATGTTCATGAAAGTAAAATGTAGTAATGATGTGAACTCCAAATAGGGTGACCTGAGAGGTTAGCTTAGTCTAGGCAGGGTTATGGGAGTGTACGTAGGCATTGTACTATTTGGAGTTGAGGGGAGTCCTACAAGGATATTTTTATGATATAATGATTATATAAAGTAAATGTTATACTTATGTTGACTCTACATGTTGGTGATCCTATATGATGTTATTTTGATTTGTAAACATGCTATAAGTCTATATTTCTAAATATAATTATGGTTATTATTGATGCTATGTTATAAAGGGTTAGACATTATTTGTTATCCTTTGTTTTGTTCACTTGCTTGTGTAAGGTTGTGGGGATTTTCTAAGTCATTGAACTTGTATGCTAAATGGTGGGTTATAAGAAAGGTTCTTACTTATATTATGATCGAATGGACTCTATGATATGCTGACTTGACTATTACTCGTTGATGTTGATATTGTGTTGTACATAGATTTGACTTATGGATTATGTCATTATTGGATTATATGAGTTCATGATTGTGCATTAGGCTTTTCAAAGTACATTAACATTGTTTTTATTAAATGTCCTCTTTAGCATTATTTCAATTATTTTATGTGAATATACCCATACTTATTACAAGTATGTACTAACCCCATGTTTATGTTTACTACAAAATTTATTACCCATCTGTTGAGCTTTGTTGAAGGCCATTGAAGACTACTTGAATATTTCCCATGTTATCGGTAGGTCCTCACCTTCAAAGGACGATACCAATATCTTTCTATTTTGATATTGTTTAGTCTTAAAGACAATTTAGTTCATTCTCGTTCATTGTTTACATTGTATATGTCTATGTGAGGTCTTTATTTTAATGAAGTATTGGTTGAAACAAGATTTTGTATTCGACTTAGATGGTTTAATATGAGATGTATTTTAGAATTCATATTAATCTATATTACTATATTACGTACGTGGAATAAAAGTAGAAGACTATGTAATCTTCTTATACAAAGGGCCTATGTAAACCTTATAAGTATATATTTTGCGTAAAGTAGAGATCTATTTAAACCTCAATGTAGGATAAATGATTTTTTTTAAAAAAAATTATGCATTTTAACTTATGATATGTAATGACGATAGCTAACAGACTAGTCTTAGCCCTCAAAGAGGACGATGACGCTGGTTACGTCTAGGGAATGCTAACCAGATGTGATATAAAGGCCCATTAACTTAATCAAACCAGAAAACCAAATAAAGGATCATAAGAAATGCCTAACATCACATTACCTAGAATCAAGGGTAGTCCTAATCGTAGCTAGAAATATATATCAATAGAATAATCATACATGAAACAAACAACTTATAGTATCTTCCACACGTAAAGCAAACATATGCATATCATTGACTGTATAAGAACATAATAACATCCTTCTAAGACTTCCCTCAAGTCTAAATAGTTCAATGTATAGTAAGAGTCCCATACCGCTACCTAGACTAAGTCAAACCCCTTACGACTTCCTAGTTAGAGTTCATTTTATTACTTTATTTTACTTTGGCTAACACTTGTTTAAAATCACATAGACAACATAAGATAACGTGGAATCCGGTGTCATGAAATCCTACATCAAAAAATGTTGACTATTTTCCATGGTAGTACCAAAGAAATAACATTACATTTAGGTGGATCAACTACCTAGTATTCGGGCAAAATATATCAAGAACTAGGAGATGTATATGGGACCCTCTCTATGCCTTTTGCATTATAGTCTCCAATCTCATCAGTCCAATAGTGAACCTACCTTCCGTACTATGGAAGGGACACTCTTCGCTATTAGTTCACTCGGTCCTAAGCTAGAGTCTCTTTGGAAAAATCTTTCTTTAACAATCATAACTTTGTTTACGTCATAGGATAATATATTATTATATGTCATAATAATTAGCTCAATAGGAATTTCATTAGAACACCTTTTATCACAACACTAACATGTGAGTATAACACCTTAACACCATTAAATCATAGTAAGGCACATAGGTACTTCATAACCAATGTTATATCATTACACATTAAGCACAATCTCTCAATCACATAGTCATGATTTTAAATTGCATCACCATACAAAACCTACTTAATCAATACTTTAATTAAACTTCATCACCTTGTACAAGCCATCAAAATTTAAGTAATGGTTTAGAATAACAATGACTTACCCAAACTTAATCAGAAGACATCATCATAGTTTTACCCTCAACCAAACACTTCCATTCAATATTAGGTTTAATAACATCAATCAATAGTAATTAAAACCATATCTAGGTCAACTAGATCAATACAATGTAATTCTAATACTAGTTCATAACCTAGGGTTAGGGAATTGAGGTCAATTCATCACCTCTTCCACGATACTAGGTTAAAAATCATGAAGTATAACTTTTGAAAATTATGAAATCATAATATAATCATTAACCCAAAGAAATTGTAGACAATACAATTTAGAAGATCAAATTCGTATTAGGAAGAAACACATATTTTGAAAAATCAAATTTTTGAAGAACTCTTTAAGGAAAGTAATACCAATGGTGAAGATTTCCCACACCTTATTAATTCTTTAAGATCGATGGTGAAAAATCCCTCAAGGAAGACACAAAGGGTTCCTAGACATTGCCTTGGCAGTGTCCATCAACGGCAAAGAACAACACACTGTCGATTGGGGGGCATTGCGCAACACTTCCTATCGGATACTAATCCCCCATATTTCATCCTCATTCAGCCACTACGGAGGGACATTACAGTTCTGTTATTCAGACGACGGTCCGTCAATCCCAATGTAGGTTGGATTTGTAATTATGTTTCATGCGCACTTTTTAATGAATGGGTGAAAAAGAAATTCACACCACATCATAACCTAAACCTAGGTTGTTATTTATCTATATTTGTATGTATTATAAAATTTAAAAATACAAAACTCCAATTAGACTTCATTCATTAAATTTCATCTTCCCTCTCAAAATAAAACCTCTCTATAAATCTCCATTCGAAATGAACACCATGAATAACTTGGAGATTGGATTTTCATGGATTTTCATCATATTTTCATTTCTAGTTAATCTAGAAGGGATGGTGATCCTTTATTTTTAGATATCCTTCCAAATAAAGAGTTCTTTCCAATTTTTTCAAAGAGAATTCATGATCAAATTTTATGTTATTCAATCTATCCATGAGTTCTTTCTTAAAACGATTGCAAAAGCATGAATATGATGAATTATGGTTTAGCTACTGTTTTTAAAGTGAATTAGAATCCATTTGATGATGAACCTATGTTCTCTCCAATTGCCAAATATTGCCTCTATTATGGGCATTCTTATCTGGATTCTATGTTAATTGAATTATGAATGTACTGTGTTGAATTATCTATTGCTACTGCTTTGTAGTCAAACTGATGGTGAAATTTTTACTAGTGATCTATGAGGATCAAGGTTTAGGGATGTCGAACGCTTGACCTTTATTCCCCTACTTTCTATTGAAGTAATGATGTAATGTACTTAATTTCACCTTGATCCTATAGTAATTTAAGCATGATTTCTTCAATGTTATCATATCTTTACCCACTGCCCTATCCTTTAATTAATGATGAATTATAAGGATAGATCAATGGTGACCAAAGATTGTTAAAGTGGTAAGACTGCCATGTGTCTCTACTCCTCTATAGAATTGCTAGTTGAATTGACCTTGTATGACATTGTGTTATGGTCAGCTTATGTTGGCGGTGTTTACATTTTCCAGTCTATATATGGGTTGATCATGTCCTTGAAGGTTAACTGGTATGATATGAGTGTTTGGTTATTATGATCACATAATGTGAATTATATTGCTAGTATCACAATCTAGTAGGAAATTCTAAGTCTTGATGATGTCTTCTATAATTAAATGAAGTTTTAAGGGTTAGGTGTTGATTAAGTACTCCCATTGATGATGTAATAGTTCCAAATGATCCCAACCTATGTTCCACTATATGAATATGTGATTACCTAATGTTAGGAGTCTTGGACGTAATGTGAAGTTATCTTGTCTCCGATCCTAAATTGTGATGTGTGGTGTATATATGGATATGAATTGTTGTCTTAAGAGGGTTTCTGCACAAAGGTTATGTTTATAGCCATTACATAATCATGTTGACCAATGTACACACACTTACTCCTTATACATTGTTATAAGCAGAAACGGTTGATGGTGTCTAATGAAAAGATATTCTTTTATCAACTAATGTCTACTACTATGCATGTAAAGTATATGTCCATGATTTATGTATCTGTTAACTAGAATGACTTTATAGGTGCACTAGTATGAAATGGTATGGGACCTTGTCTATCCATTGCACCTGTGTGCCTTGATATGATAGTTCCTAGGTTGTTATCTATCTACATTAATATGAATGCATGAGTATGTTATGGATATGCATTGTGTCTAATTGTGTTTATATGAAAGGGTTTCTTTTATTGTTATACCTATACACGTAGGTATGAATAAAGTTAAGTATGAACATGAGTGGCCAAAGGGTGTTTATGTGAAAGATTTGCTCACATATATGTACACACACACAAATGAAAGAATAACTATGTACATGTGAAAGGTGTAATAAATTTTATCCTAAACTAGATGGTGCTTAAATATCTTACATCCATGTGAAATGTTTGCTCTCATTTTTTAGGTTGATGAAAGGAAATTCCTATCTTGACCTATGATCTAAGCATATGACGAGTTAGAACGCTTTCAATAAAGAAACTTATCTTACACCGAGTGAACAAAGATGAGGGGTGCCCCTTCACAACGTGGGAAGGCTTTTTCACCATTATCCTCATGAGGTGGATAACTATAGTGCCACATTTGGCATAAAGAGGGTTTCCGTATATGCCTCCATGTTCCACAAACTGTGTTCACCCCATAGAATGTACAAAGTTATGTCACCTAAGATCTAGCATGATGTTAATTTACTACTTTATCAATGTAGAGCACCTCTTTTTGGTGTGGGGTACCATGACACTAAATTCCATGTTTAGACCCCATGGTCTTACTGTCCGTTAAGGCTGTAGTTTCCCTAAAGTAAAATGGGCAATGGATGTAAAGTAATGTACCCTAACTAGAATAACATAAGGAATGTTTATTACTGTAGGTGTCAATATGAGAATTCAAATATGCATTGCACAAGTACCTCTTGAAGGGAGTTCTAGGAAGGTGTCCTAATGTATATGATTATGTTTATGTTCCTTATGAATGACATTGTAGTGTTGTCTACATTATCACATTCTTAGAGTACACCCCATATGATATGACTCTCTTGAAGTGCGACATGGCATACTTGACCTCTTGGAGGTCTTGTACAAGCCCTTAAACATCATTCATTGCATACATTTATGAATAGTAGTGCGGAATTAAATCATTTCACATGAAATATCCTAAAACATCTTTCATATTAAAATCATACGAAATACTAAGTTTCAACATATGTTAATCTTAGACTCAATAATACTTGGGACACGGCCCATATAATGGAAATATAGAAACTTAGTCAATTACAATACTTATAATAAAAGAAGTCTAAAGATAGTATTATTCTCGAATCAATTGAGGACATACCCCAACTTTTCTTGAAAGAGCCTTAGTTTCCAATCATTGCTTCAAGATGTCTCTTACCTTCAACCTACACCTTTATAAATAGACAACTTTCATTACATCCTTATTCATTTGTGCCAAAGCTTTCTGTAACACATATGAACATGCTCAATACTACTCATGAGAGCACAACATACAAAAGTTCAAATCAAGTAATAGATAATTTTTCTTGAACTTTCATCCCAATAGGCATAAATCACTGTAATTCACTTCAATAAAACATATAATTTAACATTTTACAAAAAATCAAGACAACTTCATATAAAGTCATTATTATCTGTACAAATAGGAACAACTAACTGTAGTTATCAAAAAGATGAAGGTAACAGGACATCATGTCGGCCTCAGCCTCCTATGGTGCACCCTAAACAAGGTGGTTCTTCCAAAACACATTTACCGATTCCACTTCCTTGTTCCTTAACTTTTTTACTCGTCTATCAACGATTTCAACCTAAACCTCCAAATAGAAGAGGTTCTCTTGAACACCTAGACTCTCAATAGGAAGAATAGAGTTGGGATCGCCGATACAATTCTTAAGCATGGAGACATGGAGCACAGAATGAACCCAAACAAATTAATAACGTAACCTCAACTCATATGCAACCATACAAATCTTTTCTAAAATTTCATAAGGATCCACATAACGAGTACTCAACTCCCTTTCGTGACGAATCATACAACCCCTTTCATAGGTGAAATTATTAGATACTTCATATGTCCTTCTTCACATTCCATCTCTCTTCTCCTATGGTTGTCATAAGACTTTTTCCAGCTATAGGATGTTTTAAAGCACTTTCTTAGTATATGAATTCTCTCCAATATCTTATAAAACAATTCGAGATCCAAATGTGATGACTCACCCTCTTCAAACCATATAATTGAAAATTTACATCTCCTACCAATACAAGACTTCAAAAAGAGACATAGATATAGATGAATAATAACTATTGTTTCAATCAAACTCAACTAAATTCACGTTTTTATCCCACTTTACTTTGAAATTAATTATACAAGCCCTAAGAATATCCTTAAGGGTTTGAATTGCAATAATCCAAAAGTTTAAAGCCTAATCTTTAGCCTAATATGAGATTTCACGAGTTGTAACACTGTTTTCAAGTAAAATATAATGTATATAAGTCATTTACGATATTTTAGACTAAAAATGTCAAGGAACATCAATAATGTGCGAAAACTAGTTCGAGAGGTTCTAGTTTTTCGTAGCCTATTTGAAAAACATTTATAAGTCAAAATAATGAAATTTGGTGGTAAGGTATCTAACCTGTATTAGAGTTGGTTTATAGTTAAAACGTTTGGGTAAAACCCTCTAATGAAAAACCAATGTCCCTTAAGGAGGACCGTTAAAAAATGGCAATAAGTTCCCTAAGAGAGTAACCATCGACCAGGGGCAAACAACGAAGCATTGTAGAGTCGATGGGGCTTTGATGGAAACTTAGCCAATTTCGTGGGAATTCTTTTGTTGAAGTCTTAGTCGCAAATGACGACTGAAGATGACAGCCATAAACAGTGACTGTCAACTCTCCTACGACCTGTCAGTTGTGGTTTCGTAGGTAAGGCCCCATTGTTGGCTGTCTCATTTTAATTAATTCTTTTACTTAATTAATGGGTTAGTTAATTAGTTACAAGTTAAGGCAGGCTTGATTTAGTTTTTTAATGAGTCCTGTAAAGACCCCAAAACATAGATGTGAATTATGCATGCCTATCTATATGACCAATAAAGGAATACCATGGCAACACACAATCTCATCTTTGAAGATTATTGCATAATCGTCTACAGCGTATGTGGACTTGACCTGAATAAAATTAGCGGATTTTGTCAATCTAGCAATAACTACCCATATAAAGTCACATTGTTTTTTATCTCGGAGGCAAACCTACCACATAATCCATATTAATATCTTCCCACTTCCATGTGGGAACCCGACTTTCTTGAAGATAACCACCCAACATTTGGTTCTCGGCTTCCACTTTTTTGCAATTTTGACATTTTACAACAAATTCCGTATGTCCCCTTTCAATCCTTCCCATAAAAATATTGTGTAGTATCATGATACATCTTTCTAGAACCCAGATGAATGGAATAACAGGCCCACATAACCTTCCTTGATGCCTCAAGACACCATCTCTCCCTAAGGAAAATGACTTATTAATCATACGAATAACATACTCCTTCAACTCCATCAATGGTTGATCGAGGTGTTGCTTAAATTTCACGTCCACCAGCAGAGACGATTTAATCTTATGATGGAATATATAACAACAATTTGGAGAATCTTCAAATATAATACCCAAACAAGCAAACTTATGGGCATCTTTCACTAGGTCTTTTTGGATTCTTCTACACGAGACACCCTACCCATTGTCAAATGACTTAGAGAATCCGCAACAACATTGGCCTTTCCGGGGTGGTAAAGAACCTCATGTCGTAATCTTCAATAATTCCAATTACCTTCTTTGTTGTATATTCAACTATTTTTGAGTAAACATATATTGAAGACTCTTTTGGTTGGTATATACATCAACTTGGAAACCATAAAAATAATGTCTCCATATATTCAAGGAAAATACCATGGCCGCTAACTCAATATCATGAGTTTGGTAATTCTTCTCATGCACCATATGTTTCCTAGAGGCATAGGCTACTTCTTTCCACTGTTTCATAAGGACCCACCCCAATCCCACTCGTGATGCATTAAAATATACAACGAATCCCTTAGTAGCCTCCGGTTAAGTAAACATCAGAGTGGAAGTATGCATATCTTTATGGTTTTGGTTGCCTCTTTCACATGCCTCCGACCGCTCAAATTTCATACTCTTTTTGTTCAAGGGAGTCAAGGGAGAAGCAATGGATGAAAATCTAACAACAAACCTCCTTTAATGACCCGCTAGACCCATGAAACCTCTAATGTCGATTAGAGTCTATTGCCTAGGCCAATCTTTCACCGCCTTAGTTTACCTTTGATAAACCTCAACTCCCTTACTAGAGCTGATACAACAAATAAATGCTACAGACCTAAACCAAAAACACATTTGTTAAACTTATCAAATAGTTGGTTTTCCTTACTTGTAACAACATGATAAAATTTTCCATTTGTTCACCCTCATTTTTCTAATATACAAAGATGTCGTGAGTGAAGAAAATTCCAACTGAATCTTGGTAACTCCGAAACACTCTATACATGAAGTCCATAAATGCAGCCGGGGCATTAGTCTGACCAAAGGACATTAATTAGAACTCATAGTGACAATAAATGCCAACATTGGTATATCCTCTATTCTTACCCTAAGATGGTGATACCCCGATCTCAAGTAGATTATAGAAAATTAGATTGCCTCTTGGAGTTTGTCAAACATGTTTTCAATTAGAGGGAGAGGAAACTTATTCTTAATAGTGACTTTTATTGAGTTGGCAATAATCAATACACATTCTAAGGGACCCATCCTTCCTCTTCACAAAAAAATTGGAGCAATTAATTGAGAAATACTAGGTCTAATAAATATTTTTCTAGTAAGTCCTTGAGTTGAGCCTTCAACTCTTTCTATTCGTCATGAGCCATCTGATAAGGAGGAATTGATATGGGATTGGTAACCGGTAAAATGGCAATACAAAAATCATGTTCTCGTTCGGGAGAAATTTCGGGAAGATTACTAGGAATGACGTCCATAGATTCCCTCATTACACTAACTAATTCAACTGGAGGATTTTTGGAATATGAGCCTTTGACTATTACCAAATGATATAGACACCATTTTCAGATAATTTTGACAACTCTTAATATAATAGATAATACCACCTTTAGGAATATAATTTTCCCCCTTCCACTCTTAATATGAGTTCATTTGGAAAACTGAACTATACAAATCTTGTTATATAATCAATGGAAGCAAAACAATCATGCAACCAATCCATCCCAAAATTTACATCCAAATCGACCAAATCAAGTTCTACTAATTAAACATAAGTAACTTTATTGGGAAACATTAATAGGAAAATTTCTATATACTCTTTTTGCAAAAACCAATTCACCTACAGAGGAGTAATCAGAAAAAGTTCATTTAGGATATAAGGAAAAATATCAAACTTTTTATCTATCAATGATGTAACAAAACTATAATATAGCCCCCGGATAAGGTAAATATAGACATCAATAGAGAAATTTAAAATACAAGTCACTGCATCAGTAGAACTCTCTAATTCACCCCTAGATTAAAGGGCAAAAAAACCATTCTTCATTGGATAATCCACATTAGAAATACTAGATTGATCTTGCCTTCTTTTTTTTTCTTGACCCGTCAAATTAGGACAATGCCTAACCTTGTGGCCATTCTTGGCACACTCAAAGAAATTTTCCGTCCTATCAAGGAAATCACCATATTGCTTCTTGCCTATCTTTTTAAAAGTTTGCTTCTTGCTTGCTGAGCTAGAAGCTCTTCGCTTTTGAATCTTATGATTGGACATTCCATCATCAAGAGACTTGCAAAATTTAGTAGGAACTTGTTTAGAAAACTCTTTTTGAACATAGGCTTGTCTTCAATGTGAAGCCTACCCTTAGAACAACAAATTTAATAAGACATGGCCTTGATGGACTCCCTACTTTTTATCTTTAGACTACTCCCTTCTACTTGTTGAGCATAAACCAGAATATGAGAGATATTAATACTATTATGAACAATAGATGAACTACATTCCTCAACCATGTCTTCTGACACCCAGGTAAACAAACGAATTATCTCATCCCTTTGATTTGATACCAAGGATAGAGCATACTTGAGAAATTAGTGAACTTAAATGAATAGTCAAGGACACTCATACCTCCTTAACGAAGGTTGATGAATTCTTCAACCTTATATTCGCTGAACTCTGTAGGAAAGAACAGATAATTGAAAGCCCTCTTAAAGATCTCCCAAGTCACTATAGAACCCCTTAGTGTTTATTAAAAATTCCTCCATTTCACATTCAAAGTTAAAGCTACATATTTGAGTTGTTAGGCCGCCAACTCAGCCTTCTCAATAGAGGTCAGATCCATAGCATAGTGAATTTTATAAACCTCATCGAGGAAATCATGAGGGTCTTCATCCACCCTTGAGGCATAGAACATAGATGGACTTCTACTATATTCTCTCAAACGGGAAGCCATATTTTTAGCATGTGGAGGCACTAGAGGCCCAACCTTCCTATTCACCTCAGCCTGCATGGCTTGGACTTGAGAAGTGATGCCATTGGATTAAAAGGTCATGGCTTGGGAGAAATTGAGAAAATCCGTCCTTATCACTCCATCGGTCATTGGTGGAAGAGCAACCAAAAGTTAAATGCCCATTGCAACTTCTTCAATTTGAGGCACTTGGTTCTATTGTGGAGGCACTTGATTATCATTAGCTCCCACATTGGCCATTTCTTCTTCGACCCTTCTACCAGCTTCTCTTTGAGTATTTATACATATAACCAGGATATAAGGTTTAGGTCAAAGTACATAATTATCATCTAGAGCTACAACAAACGAATACAAGAAGATGAGTATTTCTAAGAATCACCTAGTCTATCATTCATAAGTGTGGCGCCTAGATGTAACAAGTGTTGTCCTCCTCGGAGAAGACTACGACTAGCCTCATAGCAGTCATTATTATATTCATAGACTAAAACTGTGGAAATTTTAAAACTTTTCATCTATAATACTTCATGAGGTTTACTTACTCTCTCACATACACAAAATATATTTATATCAGGTATACATAGAACCTTTTTGTAAGAACATTACATAGTCTTCTACTTTAATGGAACACACATAAAAACACATATACATATAAAATACATAAAATAGAAATATATGTGATGTCTCATATTAAACCATCAAAACAAAGTCAAACCAACATGGGCATAAGTCCTTACATAATATAGATATGCAAATTAGGGAATACAACAATATCTTGAAACAACTTGAATGAAAATATTGTATTTAGACTATAACAATGTAATATAGGTAGATTTATAGAATGACATCATCAAACATGCGGCATACCCACTTGAAAATTAATCCAAGCCATTCTTCAAAAATCGTCACAAACCCTTCGACAACCGGAACATAAGTGTTGGGGAAAGGCGAGAAATAGGGTTAGCACATCAATTGAACTAAGTATTTAATCATTTTCACATGCAACATAAAAAAAGGGATAATTCATTAAATCATGCTAATTTACTTTGAAAAGAATTATGCACATTCAAGAACAAATACAAGTCAATACGACTTATTCATTAAGTCAAGACCATGTACATTACAATACAAATAATACAAAGTCTAGTCAAGTCAACATGTATATCAACATAATTGAGCACATAATCAAGACAACATTATCGTCAAGGTATAAAATCAACAAGCATATGTAACAGTTCATCACATCATAACAAAAGCAAGAGGATTACTCATGGACCCTCATTGAGTCCACTAGTGGAATGACTTAGTAAGTCCACATAACCTCATTAAAAACCCCCACAAGAACCACAAGCAATGCCCTCTTTGACATACCTTATCATTAAGTGTAACATTATCGTACTTAAGCAATAGTGACCAAACAGATGTTCATAAGTGAAAAACTATCACATATTTTCAATAACATATAAGATAATTAAAAACATTACATATACATTCATAATCATGAAAACACATAAGAACATCCTTCTAAGACTCCCCATAAGGCTAAATAGTGAAATGTATTGGTAGATTCCAATAACCCTATCTAGATTAAGCTAAATCCCTTAGATTATCCTAGTTAGATTTTTCTTCATTACTTCATTTTACCTTTTGAGAACATCTTTGTTTAACTGACAAAATCAATATGAGATATTGTGGAATCCGGTGTCATGGAACCCTTCACCAAAAGAAGGCAGACTACTTACATGGTTAGTACCAAAACATAAATATAAACAAAGCCATTTAGAAGATCAAATTTGTATTAAAAGAAAACCCACTTCAAACTCAGATTTTTGAAATCAATTTGGAGGAACCCTTTGTGAAAAGGAATCACATACCTTATTAATTGATGGAGAATGATGAAGAAAATACCCTTCATTCTTTCGTTAGACCATTACGTAGCCTTCAATGTAGTTCATATATCTGGGAGAGAGAAAGAATAGAGAAGGAAAATCAATTGGGTTTTGGAAATCAGTGAGTTAGTTTTAGTTTAATTAGGTTAGGGGCTTTATACAAGTCATTAACTAACTTAATTAGAACTCCCTTCATCCCTGACTAATTAAATAACCACCTAATAAATTAATTGGATTAACTAAAACATGGAAGCCCAAACAGTGATCTGACCTATGAGACCCCGACCTACGGGAAAACGGGCAAATAACGGCCGGTGTCCCTTCCATGATGCACATCTGTCATTTTGGTCTGAGAGTGTCCAAAATGGATCCTTTCACAAAATCACTAAGTGAACATCGATGGTGGCATTCGATGCCCCGTTCATCGACATTGGCCCCATTGGTTGGCGAACGTCTATGGTACTGTCTTTTTTACAGGTTTTAGCTAAAAAGGAGGAGTCATCGTCAAGAACCATTTTTCGTGTCTTTGGGGAGTCATACCCAAACGTTTTGACTATAAACAAACTCTAATACATGTTAGCCACCTTTTAACCAAATTTCATCATTTTATGAATCTTAATACCTTGCCAAATAGACTAAGTCATGTTAGCACCTCTTAAACTAGTTTCCGAAAGTCATGGACGTTCCTTGACGTTTGGATTCCAAAACATCCTAAATTACTTGTTACAACTCTTAGACTTATGTTACTTCATCTCTATCGAATTTTAATATAAGAAAAGCGCTCTAGATTAGGCTTTAGACATTCGGAGTATAACATCTTTGTTATCAAAAGTAATAATAGCTAGAGAAACTTCTCATGCGCACTAACTCAGTGTTATCCGTAGTTCTCATAGTGTATTTCATTAAAGGGGTACATGAATATGTTACATATCTAGTTCCCAACCCAATCACATCACACCTTAAAAAAGAGGTTCCACTAAGGGTAGATACGATGGCTAACAGAATAGCTCACTGACTTTCCTAGGTATGATTTCTTGCATTTCAAACCAACCAAAACTAAGTCAACCATAATAACAAGAAGGATACCATTAATACTATTAACTTCAATGATATCATAACCTTTCATCTTGGAATAAGGTTCCACATATGTACCTTCATATCCATTATCAAGGTCACATGTCAATAACACATACAAATTATACATGTATAAAGTAAGGGACAAAATAATATAAAAATAATACACACACATACTTCACAATATCGTATAGAGAATATCATTCAATAAGCGCATATGTATAACCAATATCATCTATAGATCACCCTATTTCCTACTATAGTATCATCAATCTAAGTTATCACAAGTCTCGTACATTGTATCAAGAAACTTCTTACTTCAAGATCAAGTAATACACATGACTTAACTATAGCATACTAGAGATACAGATATTCAACAAGAAGAACTCATTCTTTGACACCACATATAGACATAAGTCATAAAGACCTTAACAATACTCAAATATTCTAAGTCATAATATGATAAAGCCTTAATTAATAAGTAATTCCGATGAGGCCACATTGATTAAAAGGTCATAGAGTAATGCCGACAAGGCCACATTATTTATAAGTACAACAAATAAGCAACGCACCATTACTGGACCATACCAAACATCATTATCATATATGGATTATACTACACAATATAGAGAAATTAAGTCAACATACAATCAATCCATACTCAAAACATCAATCCATAGCCAACTAGGAAAACTCATTATACCAAGGATCTTAACAATAGCTATAGTTAGCAATTCTATTCAATAATCACACTATAAAATGAAGTCAAGCTAATACAACAAGAAATTGTAAAATTAGGGCAGTCTACTTATTATTCTAGTAAGATTCATTCATAATTAAATATCCATAATCAAAATACACAAGAATTCAATAGCATAATTATATAATAAAATAACCTAGAAAGCTGTTAAAACTAGGGTTTCATAAATTGCATGGGCTCGTTGAGTTTTAAGATTAAAATCATCATATTAAAATAATTTTAATCAAAATAAATTGATTCAAAATGTTCTATGAAAGAACCCATGGCTAGATATAAAAATAGGACAATTTCATCTCTTGAATAACTTTGGAAATCAGTTCAATGATTGACTCCTTAAAGAAAAGAGATTCAAGGATGAAGTAAATTCCTCAATTGATTCAATACCATGAATCTGATTAAGAAATAATGGAAAATCACCAAAGAATCTTCAATCCAAGCTCTATCTTGCGTTTTAGCTCTAATAGAGTTCTAGAAAGTTCTATAGGGATTTGTGGGTTTGCTTTTAAAAAGTGAATTCATCCATGTGTTTATGACTCATTAACCTACATAAAATACATTAAATTTACCTAATAAACCATCAAACTAATATTATTAAGGTAGTTTATATACTCGCAATGTCCTCCACATGGTCGAGATACCTACAGATTCGAAGCAAGTGCCATCAACGGTTGTATAACTATGCCCCGTAGCTCAACTAACGGATCCTCCTGCTAGTCTGTGGTTTTGGTCAAAGAATAGAATTTGGAATCTCAAGATCTATATTCTAAGACTCCACCTAAGCCCTCCACTTTGGGGGCTAGACCATCCTAGTGGGCGTCGATTGCCTCTATAGGTGGGATTATTTTTGCAATCTAGATGGGTCATTCTTCAAGGTTCTTAATTGGTCCTTGGGAATTTTTTTCTCGAAATTTTTCACCATGAATATGTCTATATAAATTTTTTTTAGGACCTCCACATAATTTCATCAAAAACAAACACGTAAAACTCGACGAAACGCACGAAGACACACTAGTACATTTCATGGCAAACATTTCGAATGTCATGGACGTTCATGGACATTTAACCTACAAACATAAGAAAACTTTACAAACATACTCCTACCATGATTATAACCAATTTTTGGATTTTAAATAATAAATAAAGAAATGTTAGTCTCTATTCTCACCTACGTCATTTTAGAGGTATTACATGCTTGTTGTGATCAAATACATGTTATGAGTCCTAATAAGTCTATAAGATGTGGTCTTACCTTATATAAATATGTGGGTATTATTGACTATATCATTAAGGTATTACTAGGAATGTATAAAGTTGCCTATACTTGTCTTATTGATGTTTTATGTAAATGGTACGTTTGTGGTCTTTTATAATATTACTTAGTTTGTGTGAGATTTGGGACTTCACATGTACAGTGCACTAGTAGTCTTAAAGTGAGATTATGAGTAGAGTTATGTGATATTTTATGTGAAGTGAAGTTAATGTATTGTTATGTTGACTATTCTCATACTATGATGCTATTGGAAGTCTTGACTTGTATGTGGTATTGTAATGACTTCTTCAATGTGTATATATTTATGTTGTATGGTAAATTAAGGATTGGTGTTTGATTCCCCTGTGACTTAAGGTGATTCTTGAGTGTGGATCTTGTAATTGGACATTATCTATACATTTGACCAAGTAGCACCAAAGGGTTACTTGGGAAGGTAAGGAGTTACAGAAAAAAGGTTTAATGTAATAGGAGAATGAACATACTGTAAATGAAATGATCTTACTTTGAATAAATTGTAAATGCGTCTTTATTGATGTGTAGGCCATTATGTTATTTTTTGACTATTCTATATGCCTCAATGAAGTAGGTGTAGTGTACGATGCTTATGGTATTAAAGTTTTATGATTTTATCACAAAAGACATGGTGCATGGTTTCTCTGTAAAATGTCACCTTTTAAATGCATGCTTTTTGATGTTTTCCACCAAGTTTAAGGGCTTGATATATTTTTCCCAAGCTCATGGAATGAGATCTTTTTATTTCAAGGATTTCCTACATTATGTTTTTTTTTCAAAGTTATGAATGGCTTAGTTATGATTTATGCTATAAGGGTTGTGTCCCTATTGTAATATAATTATGTTGAGTCTTGTATGTAAATGAGTCTTAGAGTCTAACTATGTAGAATGATATTTTATATATTATTCTTCTAGTATATGATGTTCTTAGAAAAGTTTAATATTTTCCGCTAAAGTTACATGTTATAATGCAATGAATGATAAATATGGACTTGTATAAGACCTCCTAGAGGTCAATACGTCATGTTCTTCTAGGGGGCGCTTTGTAGTTGTGACACTATCACCGTACAATGTTATATAAGGACACAACCCAAACCTACTAAGGAAGTGTAACAACACACTAAAAATCCCTTGCTACCCTCCCGTAACGTGAACACCCTAGCGGAGGTTCGCTTATCTTTAAATCTTGTAACCTTCTTTTACAAGATTCCCACCACTCAAACATAACCTTCTTTTGCGTTAGTGTTGGAAAAGGAGATGCAATATATCCAAACCCATCGAAAAACCTTCTATAGTACCTAAATAGACCCAAGAAATATCTTACATCTGTTGGAGCCAAAGATCTAGGGAAATTCTTAACCGCTTCCATTATTCTCGAGTAGACCTTTAAACACTCACTAGAGATGATATGACCAAGAAATGCAATAGATATCAACTATATTTTACACCTACTATATTTAGAAAAGAGTCAATGTTTATTTAGGACTTGCAATACCACATTCAAATGGCCCATATGCTCATCCTAAATCTTTGAAAATACCAAGTTATCATTAATAAAGACGATTACAAAGGAATCAACGAAATTATAGAACACTAGATTTATTAGGTACCTAAAAGTCATCGGACCAGTGGTTAACCAAAATGTCATAACTAGGAACTCATCATGACCATACCATGTAAAGCCGTTTTGGGAATTTCATCACCTCTTATTGTAAGTTGGCGATACCCGACCTCCAATGAATATTCAAAAAGTAACTCGCACCTTGGAGTTGATAAAATAATTCATCAATCGTAAGGAGAGGATAATTATTATTTCTGGTGGCATTATTCAGTTGATGGTAATCAATGCACATCCTAAGGTACCTATTCTTTGTTTCACAAAAATACCAGAGCATTCCATGGGGAAAAACTAGGTCGAAAGAAGCCTTTCTCTCATAAATCTATATGTAGGGCGTTCAACTCTTTCACTTTGGCTGGATTCATCACATAAGGATGAATTGAAATGGGGTTCCTATCCGAAAATGAGTCAACGCCAAAGTTTGTTTCCCATTCTAGAGAAATTCTACGAATGTCTTTAGAAAAGAATATTGTTAAATCCTTCACTACCTGGACTGACTCTTATGAACGAGTTTCGAAGTCTAGATGCTTGTCCCTCACAATATGGAGACATACCCCTTAGAGATCATTTTACAAGATTTTATACATGATAAGATATGACCTCTAGTAGTTGAATTTTCCTCGTTCAACTCTAAGAGGGGTTTGTTAGGAAAATTAAAGTTTACAACCCATGTTTTACAATCTATGGAATTAAATCAAGATTGGAACAAATCCATTCCAAAGATGACATAAAAATTCACCATATAATGTTCTAACAAGTCTACCATAGTTCGTCTGTTGGGTAACATTATAGGACAATCCCCATAGATTCTTTAAGTAATAACGGAGTAATCCATTGGGGCAGTAATCGATAAAAGTTCAATTAATATATCGGGAAATACATCAAACATCATATCTACTAATAATTTCAAAATTTTAATGTAGCACGTGATAAAGTAAAGCATAGACATCGATATTAAAGACTTGTAACATATTTTTGACAACATTGGGAGATTCTTCTTGATCACCCCTTTAACGGAGAGCATAGATGCGGTTCTTCCTTGGAACATCGGAATAAGAACCACTTTCTTGAGCTTTACTACTCCTTTTCGTTTGATCGCTTATTAGGATAATGCCTCACATTGTGTCTACTCTTACCACAACCAACGAAATTACACGTCCTAGTTAAGAATTCACCTACATGTATCCTGCTACCCTTGGTACAATAAAGTTTTCTTGCTTAGTGAACCACCACCTCTTTCCTTTTGGGACTTAATTATATACACACTATGATCACAAGACTTGGGAAACTAAGAAGGAACTTGATGGGAGCACCTCTTCTTGAATCATTGCTTGTCTTGAATTTCAAACCTCACCTTAGAAGTACCTCTCTTATAACATTTGGCTTTCCTAGCATCCTTAATATTCCTTTTATGTTTATTCTCTTCCACTAGTTGAGAATGCACCATCAAACAAGAAATATCAATGTTCTCATGAAGTATCTAGGAGCTCAACTCTTCAACAAATTCAGCGGACACTCCCATCATAAAATGGTTTATTTCATCACTCAGATTTTAAATCAATGAAGAGGCATACTTGAGCATTTTATTGAACTTCAATGAGTACTCAACTGCACTCATACCTCCGTGATGAAGGTTGATGAACTCTTAAACATTAGCCTCCATTTTCACCCATGTGAAAAACCTATGAAGAAAAACCCTTTTAAAAAAACTCCCAACTAATGGGACCCTCTCTCGAATCCTTATTGTCCCTCAATTTAGTATACCTAGGTTGATCCACATCTTTGAGCTGATAAGTGACTAGCTCGGCCTTCTCATTCGAACTTAACCCCATAGAATACAAGATCTTGTATACTTCATCAAAAAATTCTTGGGGTCCTCATCCACCTATGATACAAAGAATATAGGGGTCTTAGTGAAGTCTCTTAAGAAAAAAGTCATGGTAATAACATTTTGGTACGCAAGGGATACAACTTCATGGTTTTCTTCACCCGTCATATCTTGAGCTTTAGTAGCTACAACATAGGCTTGAGTAGTCATATCTTGAGAAAAACATGGAAAATTCAACCTCATATCTCCATCCATTAAAACTAGAGGAATCACTGAAGATTGGTCACCCAAATGGAATTATTATTGAGCAGGGGCTTGGTTGTATTGGAGAGAAGATACGACATTAGAAATATCTTCTTTGACTCATCCTGCGGCTTCAATGTTAGTAGTAATAGCCAATATCAACAGTAAAAGGGTTATATGAAATGGACATATACAGTTAAGACACATGAGGAAAGACATAGGATTACCAAGAAGATGAGAAATTCCTAAGCATTAAAGAGACTCTAATTCATAAGTGTGGTGTACTTCACAATAATGAACAATAGACTAATTAATAAGTGTGGCGTGCTTCACAATTATGAATAATACGCTTCACAGATGTGGTTTTATGAGTCATCAAACTTAGGGATTCTTATTATTTTGCTCTCATAATATGTTTGCCACGACCAGGAGCACCCCTAAACGGCACCGGCGTCTTTGTCTAGGAGAGGACAAAGGCAAGCCCTTAGTATTTATCATTATATGTTATAGGTCAAAAATGCGTAAAATTAAAAAAATTACAAAGTGAAGTAAACATGGACTTGTCACATATCATAATGGAGTTACATAGACTCCTCTGTTATAAAGTTTACATAGACTGCTTATTTAGCATAAACAAATCATATAAGAGTGTCTTGTCTAACATATAAACCTTCTAAAGAGCATCAAAAAGTTAGGAATAATCCCGTCCACAAGTAGAATATTTCATTATAGTCTTACAACAAAAGTCTAAATGTATAATGGAAAGAAACAATTGTGTTTAGACATAACAATCCTATTAAACTAGACAGGTTGTACCATCATCGAATCATCGAGGAATCACCAATTTCAAATGGCCTCAAATCACTTCAATGGACAGAACGTACATATTAGTAGAAATATAAAGAATATGGTTATTACAACCAATTTTACTTAGTATGTATGTATGAAGATAAACCATTTGAAGGCATGCACAAAAAGGACATTTCTATTGGAACATTCTAAAAAGTTTTGAAAGCCTTTAAGCACACACAATAAAGCATTTACAAGATAAATGATCACAACATCATAATACATATGCATAAATAAGGACAACATCATCATAAAGTCATATCAACATTTCTTGTTCATTATTTCATTTCATCAAAATACAAGACCCTTACACACAATCCCATCCGAATCCTATAAGTGCAATTCTCATGTGAAGCCCTATAACCCCACATAATCAAGTAAACTATAAAAGAGATCATAAGTAATGCCTTGACTAATATAACATAATCATCATGCATAATCATAATCATGTAGACCAACTTAGACCAATATTATGTCCATTAATGTAATCAACATCATGTAGAAGCAACATCATCTTGGATCAACATATATACATTTCATGATATCGTAAAAGCATAATAACATAAGAAAAACCTCCTTTGACTCCCCTAAGGAAATCTTGTGTAAAGTGTAGATAGAGTTTCATACACTTACCTACACTAAGTAGAACTCCTTAAGTCATGCAAGTTAAGGTTAATCTTCATTACTTGATTCATTCATTTTACTTTTGAGAAAAGTAACCTTAATTGACAATAGACCATTTGATCTAAACGTGGAGTCCGGTGTCATAAAAACCTACACTTAATGAAGATACTCTACTTTCCAAGGTAGAACCGAATCATGAACATAGTATTATAGGTCGATCCACTAGCTAGTATTTCCATTGAGGAAAAATAATTAAGGAACTAGGAGATATACTAGAGACCCTCTTTATGCATAATTGCATTGTAATCACCATCTCCTGAGAACCATTGTAAACATACCTTAAAACAATGGGAAGGGACACCTCTCATATGTAGTTTGCTCGGTGCAAAGATAAAGTCAACTTTTTAATTGCCTTAAAAACATTCTAAATCATTAAAACATAATATATGCCATAGGAGACTAACCATTTCTATAATCATGTCATTATATCTTAGGTATCGGATGAGAACTTCCTTTCCTCACAAATCATCATTCATGATATCGTCAAATCACAGTCATATCATAATAAGGCACACAGGAGAATCACATTTACATTTGCACGATCATACCTCTATCACGATCTTAGGATCCATCGTACTTATAACATAATATAATAATCATCATAGCATCATCTTCTTAATCTAAACACAAAATCATACTTCAATTAAATATCATCATCAAGAATACACCATCATTATTAAAGTACAAATCTCATAGTCACAAGAAGTCTTACCAATAGCTTATAAAAACTTCTTCAAGATAATACCCCAATTTAATTAAAATGATCCAATGATTCACTCATCATCATCATCATTATATATTTCATTAGATAATAACATAAATAATTCCAATAACTTTAATCGTCTCAAACTCCATTTCATAGCAAGGGTTAGGAAAAAGGGTACATTCAATAGGATCTCAAAGAACTATATAAAAAGACCCAATAAAAACATGTTAAATAAAATTACATGAAGAAATAATACCATCAATACAAATATTTTAACCCATAACCTCATCACTCTTTTAGAAATTTATCAACCAAGACATAAGATTTGGGGAAATTATTAAGACCCTGAAAATGACTTAGGTTAAGCTAGAGACTAAGATGGGTGTAATGATGGTCTATTGTCCTAATATATTTTATAATGTGTCTGTGTCTAAGAGTTTAGGTGCATTGTAACTCAAACGTCAAGGAACGACCAAGACATTCGACGACAAAGTCACCTATGTGCCTCAAATGTGGTTTTATTTGTTTATGTGTGATTAATGAGGTGATAAGGTCTTTCAATGAGTCAATATATTTTTATAGGAAGTGTGTCAATTTTTGTGAAGTTTGGAGGTCAAACGTCTAAGAACGTCTATGACGTTCGAATGGTTTTCCATGAAACGACCTTGTGTGTCTTATTGAGTTTTACGTGTTTGTTTTGGTAGAAACTCATGTTGTAGATCCAAAAATTTTACGCGAACATATTTCATATGGAAAATATTGGGTGCAACTCCAAGTATGTTTAAAGACCGAAAGTACTCCCTAGTTGTTAGAGAACTCTTAGATCGCCACACGACATCGTCAATCTCTCGTAGGTCTATGACATGCCCTTAGACATCTTTCTATGCATAATCGTAATAAAATTAGTGAAAAAATTAAAAACATTTTATATCACATCATATGCTAGAACATTTCTTCATATATATGTAAAATAAGAATCATAATACATCTATATACTCTAATCTATCTTTGGCATCTTAAGACACAACTCAATAGAATAGAATAAGGACACGACCCTTGAAAAAATAAAATAATATCTAAACTACTACATTCACTTAAATAAACATCTTGACATAGGCAATCCTTGAATCATAAGGGTCCCTTTAATTGAACATGGGAGATATCCAAGTTCTTCTCTTAGGAGACATCCTCTAGCCATCACCACCTAAACTTTGTGTAGAAATATGAAGAATAATAGTATTAGTACAAGAATACACTAAGTATGACAACAATGTGAGAAGATGCATTTAAATAGGACATTTCATTTGAAATCATGAAACATGTCTTTTTAGCAAACTTGATAATCATAGGCACATATAAGCTCAATGTTGTCTAAATATATCATATAGATATGGATAATAAGCTAATACCACATAAATCCTTTTATCATACTTATAAGCATATTCAATACACATCATACATTACCTCTCTTTTATTTTACTTCTTTTCTTAAATAACACTCAAGTGTACCTTGTGCAATGTATCACCTTGAGGTCACCTTACATTGGTCTATGATAATATGATTCATAACACAAGCAATAAACACATCAAAGACCAACTCCACCTAAGGACCATCACCTAGGATAACTCGCACACTAGTGCAATGTGCAGGTAGCATTCCATAATACTACTTCCACCAATTGTACCTAAGAAGTCACCCTAGACTAGGCATAACATATTCAATAAGTCATAACATATTCAACAACTCATAACATATTCATTTTCAACCAGCAATGAAGACATCTATTTCATATCATCATATAAGGACACTTTCCTTTACTACAACCTTAGTCATAAATCACTTAGTTCATATAATGTGTAAACTAACCTAGTAACCCCTTGACATGCTTACATGTGTAATGTACCCATGGAGTCTCATACCCCCACAAATACTAAGTAAACAAATTTAGAAGCTAGAAGTGTAATTTACATGCATAGTACTAATTCATATATAAACCGAACAAGTTCACATAACATGCATTCATACAAGTCATACCAAGTACACTTATCAAGGAATTTAGATTAGAGTTAACATTCTTATCTTAGCTAATTATTAACCTTCGGGAGACATAGCCATAACAACATAGATCATGTGAGCAACATGAAAACCGGTGTACTACCCCCACACCGAAAAGAAAGGTTTAACACTTACCTAGGCTGCAACCATCCGTACATAGCTTATCTAGGTGGATCTACTAAGCTAGAGTTCTAAGTGGTCACATAGTTATGGAACAAGGAAATTTCTTCTATAAACCTTGACTAACTATGTGTGAAGGTTTCTATCTCATGAGACAACATCTATGTTGGGAACCCGGACTTACTAACATGAAGGTCCTCTTTGTTAAAAGTCGGAATACTAGACGTCAAGCTCCCACTATCATTTGTCATGTTCACTTGGTGCTAAGAAATAAATTACTTCTTAACTATCATTAATCCTTTAGATAACATTAGTTCATATAAATAGGCCTTAGGGGCTTACTCCCTTATATATAATATAGCTCAAGGTATCTAGGGTGAGAATTCTACATTCACCATAGAACCTACATTATGTGAGAATGTCCTTACACATAATAATATCATATTCATACATGCATGTGTGTGTACATATATGTGAGTTCTACCTTTACATAATCACCTTTAGGAACACATGTTCATAACTTCATAAATACTATACTTTACATGCATATAACTAGGTAATGATTTATAGGAGAACTATCATTTCCTTAATAATCATGAATCTATCATACTAATATATATGCATGAAGTGTTTGTGTATGTCTGTCGATATGATCACATAATGGTTATCACATAATATTGAGGAAGCCACCCTCTAAATACCACAACACGTGTACAACATTCATAAAGTCTCAAGTCATACAATAATGCATATAGAGTATTAAGTACTATAGACTACACATACGCACATTACATCATAGGAGGCAAATACATCTTTAACAATAGGATATAAGACTCCTAACATACTTTTATCCAACATTCATATATGGTTCATATATGTATGGGTCATGATACAAGAATATTCCATATAGACCACACGTAATATACCATCATCTCCACAACTAGATTAAAGAATTAGTGTAGAAGAATATACACATAACCTCACATACCATCAATTCATTTAGACATTATATTAGAATCAGCGCTAAATCCTTCAACTTCCGAACATAGAAATCATCATATCAATTAAGATTGAATCTAATGCCTTAAAGGCCATGATCATAACACATAAACATGTACAAGAATGTAAGCACCGCCACCATAAGTGGACCATACCGATCAGCATAATTCAATGTTCATTCAAGGCTAATTAGAAGAAATAGGTCAACTTACATAATATCCAAGCTTATGATCATGTTTGATCATTCATCAAAAATTCATTTTCATTTGATATAGAAAATAATAGCAATAAGCAATTCAATATAATTTAATATTAGTTCTATAAATATCAAGTCAATATCATAAGACCGACATTATAGGCTAATTTGACAAATTAGGAGGATCATGTGTTCTTCATAAAATTGGATAGAAATTCATCATAAAATCAGTATATAAACATAAATTTATCATTACAATCCTTTTTAAATAAATTTGAGAATGAATCCATCACAAGATTTAAATATAGGATTTTTGACTTAGAATTCTTATTTTGAAAACCTTTGAAAGGACTCCATAGGTGAATGGTTAACTATGGATGAAGGATCACTATAGCATGTACATAAAAAAGCCCATGAAAATCTGAGAAGAAAGTTCCCACAATCATACTCCATTAATTGTTCTTGATATTGGTCTTCAATGAAGGTTTTGGGGGTTTTTAGGAGAGAAGAGAACTTTGTAAAAATTGACTTCCTAATGGGTATTGCGGTTTTGACTTGGGAAAGGGATTAAAACGGTCTTAAAATGAGCTCATAAAACGTCCCAAAAGTTACCAAAACACCCCCACACAATTTGGGGCTTTAAGACATGTCCAAGTTGACTAAAAAACAATGCAACATAATCTTAAAGTTCATTGAGGATGTGATGTGCGATCTACGCACGCGTCGTGAGGGAAAGGTCCAATTCATGGACTTGCTCGCTGCATTGCGAAGCCTCTTGTCCAGGTTTGGTGTCCTCCTTCGGGTGGTTTACGGGAAGTCGTACTCAGACTTTTGAACTCTTTAACATGTTAAGGTACTCAATACAACTACACTGCTTCTCAACTCAAAACAACACATAAAAACAAGGCAAAAATAAAAGGACTCGCTAGCACATCTAAAGACTAACTTTTGAAGGTCTTGGACGTTCTTGGACGTTTGACTTCCAAACTTCATGAAACTTGACAAACTGCTTATAAACATCATTATGACTCATATAAGGACCTCAAGAGACCATTACACAAACATCATCACATAAAAACACCTAAGACCCTTTGGTAACTAATCGTCGATCGTCTTAGTCTTTCCATGATGTTTGACTTCCATATCACATCAAATCTAGTTTGCAAGCTATAAAACACATTACTGACATATTATATATCATTTTAGGCACATATGAGTCTCTATATACCCTAGTATATTTTGATGGTTGTTAAAATATCCCCTACTTGTTAAATATTCGTCCACGAATGACACTTGAAACATTTAAACACCTTTATGTAGTTGCACCAGAATCATGAATAAAGTAGATTAACTACAATCTTATAACCTACACATAATACCATCAACGTCATATATGACATTACCATGCTTAGTTTTGTTCAAGGAGGAACTATCTTCTCGTAGTAACAAAATAGATACATGGAAGAAATACATATAGCGTTCACATAGAAGAAATACATAGAGGTTAATTCATATTAAGAATGACTTCTTTACTCCAAACCACATTATGCGTATACTTTCATCTTTATGAAGTCAACATGGTAGGTCACACCAAGCACATTACAATATTAGGAAGTAAATTTGAAGTTTTTTTTTTATTTCTACCACATCACTAGCTTTCATAAACATGCATCACTTAGGGACATTTCTCACACTCTATAGGCACGCCAATAAACACAGCCTAGACCAATCATCACTTCTCAAGAGAGAGTTTGTAATTACACTTCCCAAATTGCAAAAGGCACCCATTTTTCACTGATAATCATCTTATCTCACATAAAGGAGACTCAATTTCTCATATGTGAGGTTTAGAAACCACACATTAAAGTGTCATAAAGAATTCTCCTCAACCTAAATAATGAAATCATATTGCACATTTATCATATAAGGATGCACAAGAACATGAGAGACATGCAAAATTATCAAAATTTCATTTTTTCATGAAATAATGACCTTTCATCATATGCATAACATAATTTCATTTAAGACATGCATAAAAATGGAGAAGATGCAACTTATATTTTTATGCCCGACTCCTATCATGAACAAGCTAATTAGGAACACTTCTGTCTTATGCTTGAGTAGGAAAAGGAAAAAATAGGGATATGTACAACCTTACTACCCAAATCATCCTACCATACTTAGGATAAACTCATTTAAGAACAACTCATCTCAACTCTAAGGGAATCTTAGCTTGCCAACCTTATTAACCAACCACATCATCCCTCTATTGGGATCCAAGCTTATGATCATCCTTCTTACCAAGACTTCAAGGTGATTTTCAACCTTGTGAAGTTCAAAGAAACTCAACAAAGGGAAAACAATGGACCTAAAAATCTTACTATGGAGATTATCTACCACATGGGGTAAGCCTAAGCACATAATGCCCTTAAACACCTAGCTCATGTCAAGTAAAGACTAATATAACAAGGGTCATTATTTATGGTGTCCTTTCCAACCAACCATACCTACGTATAATCAAACGCTTCTTCAATTGAACATACTAAAATTCAAGATTAAAAGAAAACTAACCACTTCAAAGTAGGTTAACCTCGATTATATTCTTATCTTCAAGAGGTAAGGGGTACATACCATAATTTTCTCTATGTCACCTTAAGAAAATCATACTTCCCACTTATGGAATAAAAACCTTTTTACCACATTTACAATAGGTTCATAAAGGAATCCTTGAATAGTCTTAAGGGTTCTAGCATTAAATAGCATACATCACAATCACCTTACAAGGATCAAGACACTATCTCCCCTTCGAAGAAGAAAACATATACAAAAGGTTTCAAATCTACGCAAGGAGATCTATGAATCATTTCACATATATCAAAGAAAACACTCATCTTTCTCACTATTCACCACATTCTCCAAGACTTTTCACGCCTATATCATAACATCATGGTACCAATGCACATAATCAATATCCAATCTATTATTCCAAGGGAAACTTCATTCAGCCATAAAAAGTTATAACCATGTCATATCATAACTTCTCAACCTATTACTTCATTTCCCATAAATAATCTATAGCCATAAATGGCACCAGATCCACATTTGCTAAATTCAACTTCAGATATACTCATCAAACCATATAACCTAGGTAAGTATCAACACTAACCTTTACTCCCACAACAACTGAAAATTCATCCCTTCCATGAAATAACAAATAAACGATACCCAAAAAAGGGAACACAAGAGAGATGTTATAACGTTAAGTTGTATGGCACTTCATGAGAATAGTTAAGAAGGGAAACTCTATCGTCCTTTAGCCTCTCGTATCATTTGATGTATCCTGACTCACCACCAGTGATATGAGTCATTATAAGGCGTGACAACATGAGACATTGAAACCATCAAGACAAAACACTAAACCTAATGCTCTGATACCAAGTTTGTAACGATCCAAAGTATCCTCTAGTAGTTAGAACACTCTTAGATCGCCACACGGCGTCGTCAACCTCTAGGAGTTCCATGAAAATCCCTTACACATCATTCATTGCGTAATCATAATAAAAATAGCAAAAAATTTTAAAAATATTCATGTCACATCATAAGGTAGAAAATTGCTTCATAAATATATAAAATAAGAATCATAATACATATTTATACGCTAATGCCTATTTGCAATCTTAAGACACAGATCAATAGAATAGAATAAGGACACAGTCTTTAGCAACATAAAATAATATATAATCTATTATATTAACTTGAAGAAACATCTTGGCATAGGAAGCCGTTGAATCATAAGGGTCCTTTTATTTGAACTTGGGCGATCTATCCAAGCTCTTCCCTTAGAAGAAATCCTCTTGCCATCACCTTCTACACTTTGAGTAAAAAGATGATGAAGAATTGTATTAGTACAAGAATGCACTAAGTGTGACAACCATGCGGAATAATTCATTTAAAAAGGACATTTCATTTGAAATCATGCAACATGTCTTTTTAGTAAACTTCATGATCATAGGCACATATAAGCTCAATATAGTTCACAGACATTATATAGAGATGCATAATAAGCATAAAATCACATATATCCATTATCATACTTATAATCATATTCAATACACATCATACATTACCTCTCTTTTAGTTAACTTCTTTTCTTATTAAACACTCAAGTGTACCTAGTGCATTGCATCACCTTGAGGTCACCTTACGATACTGTTTCATAATATCATTCACTACATAAGCACATATATTCATAAGTCATAAACACATCAAAGAAATAAACGTCACATAAGGACCATCACCTAAGATAACTCCTAAGTCGCACTAGTGCAATTTGTAGCATCCCATAATATTACTTCCACCAAGTGTACCTAAGAAATCACCTTGGACTAGGCATAACATATTCAATAAGTCATAACATATTCAACTAGTCAAAAGATATTCATTTACAACTACAAGTAAGGCCACTTACTTTACCCCATCATATAGGGACTCTTTCCTATACTACAACCTAAATCATAAATCACTTAGTTCATATAAACAGTAAAATACCCTCATATCCTATTCAAAAGCTTACTTTTGCCATGTACACATAGAGTCCCATACCTCCACATATACCTAGTTAACCCATTTAAAAGCCATAAGTATAATTCACATGCATAGTCATACTTCATTTCTTAAAATAAAAAGTTCACTTAACATGTATTCGTACAAGTAATACATAACACAAGTACTTAATTCATAAGGGTCTCCAATCTTTTTCTTTCTTGAATTCATCTAGTGAAACATATAGCTACGGTCCATAGTCCTCCAATACTAAGTACACTTCTCAAAGAATTTAAATTAGAGTTAATATTCTTATCTAAGTTAATTATTAACCTTCGGGAGACATAGACATAACCGACATAGACAATGTGATCTACATGGAATCCGGTGTTCGACCCCTACACTGAAAAGAGAGAGTTTACACTTGCCTAAGATGCAACCATTCATAAATAGATTGTCTAGGAGAATCCACTAAGTTGAGTCCTATGTGGCCACATAGTTATGGAAAATGGAGATTTCTTCAAGAAAACTTGACTAACTAAGCGTGATGGTTTCCATCTCTTGAGACAAAATCTATGTTTGGAACCCGGACTAACTGACGTAAAGATTCTCTTTGTCGAAAGACATACAAATAAATGTCAAGCTCCCACTCACATTTGTCATGTTCACTCGGTGCTAAGCAATAACTGCCCTTGTAAATATCATTAAGCCTTTAGATAACATTTTCTCATAAAAATAAGCCATAGAGACTTACTACCTTATATATGATATAGCTCAAGGTATCTAAGGGGACAATTCTACATTCACCCTAAAACCTACATTCTGTGAGAATGTCCTTTCACATAATCATATCATATTCATTCATGCATGTGTATGTACATATATGTGACATGTACCTTGACATAAACATATTTAGGCACACATTTTCATAACTTCATTAATCAAAAACATTACATGCATATTAATAGGTATTGATGTATAGGAGAACTATCCTTTCCATAATCATCATGAATCTATCATACTCATAGAAAAGTATGAAGTGTGTGTGTACGTTGGTCAACATGATCACATAATGACTATCACATAATATTGAGGAAGTTACCCTCTAAAGACCACAACACATGTACAAATATATATACTGTTAAGGACTATAGACTACACATACTCACACATACCATGGGAGGCAAATAGATCTTTAACAATGGGATATAATACTCCTAGCATACTTTGATCTAACATTCATAAAGGGTTCATATAGGTACGGTTGATGATACAAGGAAATTATTCATTATAAGCCATATATACCACACCTAATATACCATCATCTCCACACCTAGATTAAATAAGTTGTGTAGAAAACTATACACATAACTTCACAGAGCATCAATTCATTTAGACATTATATTAGAATCAAGGCTAAACATCATATCAATTCATAGTGAATCTATTTCATTCAATTTTATGATAATAACACATAAACATGCAGAAGAATGTAACACCGCCACCATAAGTGGACCATACCAATCAACACAATTCAATGTACTTTCAAAGCTAATTAAAAGAAATGGGTCAACTTAAAAAATATCCATGCTAATTATCATTTTTTAATTTTACTAAACTATTATTATTCAATTTATATAGAATTTATTATCAAAAAGTAATTCAATACAATCTAACAACAATTTTATTAATATTAATTTAGTATCATAAGACAGACATTGTAGGCTGATTTGAGAAATTAGGAGGATCATGGGTTCTTCATAAAATTGGGTAAAAATTCATAACAAAATCGGTATATAAACATAAATTCATCATTATAATTCTTTTGAAATCAATTTGAGAATAAACCCATTCCTAGATTGAAATATAGAATTTTTCACTTAGAATTCATTTTTTGAAAACCGTTGCAGGGCTTCATAGATGAATAGATATCTATGATGAAGGATCACCATCCTTATACATTAAAAAGGCCATGAAAATATAAGAAGAAAGCTCCAAGACTGCAACTCAATATCTTGTTCTTGAGCTTGGTCTTCAATGGATGTTTTGGGGTTTTTAGAAGAGAAGAGAACTTTGGGAAATTTGATTTCATAATGGGTATTGGGGTTTTGGCTTTGGAAAGGGTTTAAAAAGGTATTAAAAATAGATAATATAACATACCCCAACTTACCATAACACCCTGACACAAATTGGGGCTCGTAAACATGTCAAAATTTATTTAAAAACGACGCAATAAAATGTGGGAGTGGATTGCGCGTCGCAGAGCAGCCTTTCCATTCTGCACCAAATAAAATATGAGGCAGTTAGGCGCGTTCTAGGCGCGTGTCACGTAGGAAAGTTCCAATTGCTCGCTGCCTTGAGCAGCATCTTGTCCATGTTAGTTGCTTGCTGCCTTGGGCAGCCTCTTGTCCAAGGTTTGGGTCCTCCTAGGGGGCCCTTCCAGTGGTCCCTGATAGTTGTACTTGGATGCTTAAACATTTAACATGTTTATTAAGGTAATAAATTCAAATAAACTGCTTCTCAACTAAAAAAAACAGATAAAAAGAAGGAAAACATACAAGGACTAGCTAGCACATCAAAGACCAACTTTGGAACGTCTTGGACGTTTGACCTCCAAACTTCATGAACTTGACAAACTTCCTATAAAAATCATTATAACCCATATAAGGACCTCAAGAGAGACTAATTGTCAAACGTCTTGGTTGTCCCTTGACGTTTGACATCCAACTCACCTCAAATAAAGTATGCAAGCTATAAAATAAATTTCTAACGTGTAATTAACCATTCTAGGCACATGTGAGGCTCTAGCTATGTAACATTCCGGAAAATCATATGTCTAATGAAGAGCCCTGTATGACCTTAGGATAGCCTATTAGGGGTACATAGGCACCCCAACGCCCAATATTGAGAAATATTTGGGGTAGTATATAAAAATTTGATAAGGCATATTAGCCAATTTTCTATATACGAATAAGAAATATACTTTTTGGGTTGCCATACCCAATACAAGATTCATTGACCAAGAAGTGTACCTAGAATAAAGATCCTAAGGTAAAAACACTGTTGATCTTTTATGCATAAGGTAATCATCCAAGTGTCAAGCCTAGTACCATAGCACATAGAACATGATCATCTAAAATGATCATGCATATTAAGAAGTTCCCATGGACATGGTATGGGTCCCTGGGACAATAAGTAAATATTCCAAATAGGACATCAATAATAGTTAGTTAGGAAAGTACAACTAACGCATGTGCATGTACATGTGCAACACGTGTGAAGAAGCGTCCAAAGGAGGAGACTACCGTAGCCGAATTTTGTTAGGGAAGTTAGGGGAAAAACGTGCACAAAAGACCATTCCTTGTGGGGCCTAATTTCCTAAAAAATTCTAGACTCTAACCTACTTCGCTAAATATCTAACCAACCTAGGACTAAACGAAATACCCTAATTTCTTCACCCGACAACCTTAGTTATAACAGGTTGATATGAACCTAGTACTAGTTAAAGAGACAACCTAGTACCTAACATAGGATGGTTCAAAAGGTTGGTTATGGTCCTAAAGACAAATATGTACTTTTTTAATTACCCTAGTCTACTGAATTAATTAATGTAGCAACTTAATTAATTAATCGAAGGGGAAAAACTGAAATCAGAAAACAATTTCCAGATTTCGGTTAAGACAAAAAAGGAACAACCTAGTACGAAACCTAGGATAGTACAAAGAGTTATTTAAGGTCCTAAATACTTAAGGAAACTTAAGTAGTTACCTTAGGTCACCTAATTAATTAAATTATCCAGTTAATAAATTTATTAAATGGTCAAGCCGAAATCCTTTCACTAACCTAGTATAATTAAAGAAACATCCTATTACTTAACCTAAGATTGTCCTAAAGGGTTGATCATAGTCCCACTAACTGAGGCGTGCTTTAGTAATTACCCTATGTCTCTAAATTAATTAAATTGAATATTTAATTAATTAATATAAAGTCTAAATGTTGACCGAAACCATAGTTAACACACATTTTTAGATTTAAATAAGTGTTATGTTCTTCTATGTTTAGTAAACTTAGGACAGACATTTTTGTAATTTGTTAATTAGTTTATTATATTAAATTAATAAACCTAAATTTTATAATTCAAGATTAGTTCGTAAACATAGAATTCACGATCAAACCACTTAGAACGAAAATGAACGAAAGAGGGAGTAACGAAGAACTCTAAAACAAAAAAAGATAAAATTTGTTCTTAGGAGATTTCAAGGTATCTTCAAGGTTTCGTTCGAGATGGTCTTCGTAGATTATGTTGTACTCAAGGTATGGTTTTCTCTCCTTTACTTATTTCTCAAAGATTATTTTCTCTCCTTTTCGACTTCCATGTTGAATAGGTTAAAGATCATGTTGTTGATGTCACTATTAAAGTGAGAATCATGATGATGATGGAACGAATGTTCAAAGTGAGCAATGATGAAGATCTTAAGAATATCAAGTGTAAATATCACACTCATGAATTTTCAGCAAATAATGGGCACAACCAAATAAGATTGACTTATAATGACTTTTTACATGATGACAATAAAGGGAAGTATAAAGCAATGTTAATTAAATACCTTAAAACTTCCCTGACATGAAAGTAATGAATAAAATGGCATGTCCAAAATAGAATGTATTATGAAATACAATAATTATATTGTGTAAAGAATGACTCACTATAAGGTAGGGAAATCATTCCTTAGTCCTTGTAATACTTGCATCGATTCATTTTGGGTTTGGGACTACAGTGAATCATTGCACTTGTAAGTAAAATATAGGACTAAAAGGAATTATTTAACTACACAAAAAATAAGAAGAAAAATATTGAAAATAAAGCTAAGTATAAGGACAGAGCTCTCAGGTTAGGGGGACTTAAAATTTGAAATCTTCGCCCGGGGGGTTATAAAATTATGTTGATGATACTAATGTCATGCAATTATATATAAAATGAGTTGTGTTTTTTGAATGCATTAAAATACATCATATTCATATCACATTCACAAATAACGAATTAGAAAAGTCTAATAACTAGACTTTTATGAAATGACATGTTGATTAGGAAGAATTTTTATTCGATCATGCATAGATTTATGTGTATGTGTTCATACACCCATAATTAGTTCATGTTTTGTACTAAACCTCTACTATTTAAAAATTTTATAGGTGCAGGTCAGAGAGCAGATTGACGACACTTGCAGCGGTTTGTACTTCAGCATTTCTCCAGACCATTTGGTAGGTCCTCTTTATTTCGAGGATGCTACAAGCATTAGTCCAGCTTTAGATATAGACATAGCTAGTGGATAATGTCCCTAGAGTTTCTTTCATATTTCATTTCGAACCTTTTTATATAAGGCCATGTTTGGCAAACTATTTACTATATATTCATCTTCAATTTCGAATTGATTATTTATGTGTTAGATGGTTATTTATTGATGTTGCGCTTAGTATATAATTTTTAAAACATAATGACTACATGAAGTTTGTGTAAATTTCATACATATAAAAATTAAAATTTTCCGCTAAAATTAAACATATGAATGTGATGAATGAAAGAAGAGGGTTGTCTGCGACCTCTGAGAGGTCAATGACGTCGGTCTCAATTTGGATTCAAGAATCTATATTGTTACAAACTTGGTATCTGAGCATGGTATTAAATTACCTAGGATCTAAAGTTCAACACAACAACATTACGTAGTTTCTAGCTTATGGTTGTGAATCGCGCCACAATTATGACTTCGAGACTACACGATGATAGGAAATTCTCCCTTCTAACTAGAGCTTTGACACTTTGTTTCATTAAAAGTATCTAACTTTCTTCTTGTGTGAATAAGTAGAAGAATAAAATGATGGAAATGCCCAGAATGACAAAAAGACGTGTAGTAAGTGTGGTCGTTCGCATGGAGGTGAATACATAATATATTAAAAATGCATTCCACAGGTATTAATGAAAAAGAGGATGCTGAGTTTGTGGCGTATAAGATCAAGTATGGGGCTCAGGTATGGATTGGCTCCATAGGTGTTATGCTACTATAGACTGTCGAAAGGCGGTAGTGAGGTTCCAATTTCCAAATAAGTTTGGTTAAAATGGTAAGGGCGTGGTTCAAAATCAACAATCAAAATAATTTCTAATCTTAAAAGATAATAAAATGTTATATAAGGCGTAATTATACCACTTAGTAGAGTAAATGAGTAAGATCAAGAATTCCCTTCTATAGACTCAATGTCAATTATGAATGAGTTCCCGGATGTCTTTGCGAAGGATTTACATGGAGTCCATCCTGAACGTGATATCAACTTTGGTGTTGATTTAGATCACAACACCAAGCCAACTTATATTCCCCCATATATAATGTCACCAACAGAACTCAAAGAGTTGGAGTTGCAGTTATAATGATTTACTCGATAACAGCTTCATCCAGCCGAGCAAATCCCGTGGGGTGCTCCAATGTTGTTAGTTAAGAAAAACGAATGAAACCTTAGAATGTGTATCGATTATTGAAAACTCAATAAATTCATTATAAAGAACAAGCATCTTGTTTCTACATTCAATGACTTGGTTGACCAACTCCAACGTTCACGTTTCTTTTCAAAGATAGTCCTTCGGTTAGGCTACCATTAGGTTAGAGTGAGGTGAGAAGACATCCCTAAGACTTCTTTTCATACTAAATATGGAACTTATGAATAGTGTATTCCGTGAGTAACTTGATTCCTTGGTCATATTATACATAAATGACCTTCTCATATACTCTAAGTATAGAGAAGAGCATAAGGTACACTTATGAAAGACATCGGAAGTACTCAGAGAACATCAACTGAAAGAAAAGTTCAGTAAATATGTATTTTTGTTTATATTAGTTACCTTTATTTGGTATGTTATGACCAAGCAACTTTTTGAAGTTGATCCGAAAAGAGTTTGAGTACACACGTGAAACTTAGCACTACTTTTTATCCGCAGACGGATGGACAAGCAGAACGTACCATCATACCCTTGAAGACATGTTTAGAGCATGTGCTATTGACATCAAGGGGAATTGGGATAGATTTTCTACTGCTTACAGTCGTCCAAAATTATATGTTGATAACAAAAATACAGCCCTTGAGTTGATGTAGGTAAACAAGTCTTCTTGAAGATATCACCCATGAAAGGGGTGAAAAGTTTTGGTAAGAAAGGGAACTTAAATCCGAGGTATATATGTCATTGCGAGATCTTATAGAGAGTAGGAAATGTTGCCTACTAACTGATGTTACCACAAGACCTAACTTTGGTCCATCTAGTGTTTCACGTTTCGATGCTATAAAAGTATCTAGGTGATCCAACGTTCATACTACACATCGAAGGGTTAGGACTATATGGGAATACTACCTTATGAAGAAGTTCCCGTTGTAAGTTTACATCGTCAAGTTAAGCGAATGAAAAATAGGGCGGCCTCTCTTTTTGTCACATAAGTATGTCTTAGGATATCCTTATGTGGGATAATTACATGCTAGAAGAATGTCTAATGTGAAGATGAATAACTTCACTCTTAAAAGCATGTTATTTACTAAACTTCCCTTTTTCATGGTTTTTGCATGGCTTCCATACTTAGTACATGCAATGTGCTAACCCATTCTTGTCTCTTTTTGAATTAAGTGTAGGGAATTGGAAGTCTTTATCGTCCATGGAGGATGGAGAGCTTTCTATGTCTTTGAAGATGATGTATTGGTGAGTTCTCATCAATTAAAGGACAACATCCACAAGTTCCTTATGTCGTAGTCTTTACTTTTATGTCTTAAATTTGCTTAAACCCAAGTTTTGTAAACTCCAATGTTTACATGGTTCAATGAGATTGCTGTAAAGGTTTAATGTTTTAGATGCAAGTCTTCCGCTTGCATAATGTATATGAAAAAATTCTTCGTGTGTGAAAAAATTTAAATTTTTATCTATTTTAGTATATTTTATTATACAATTAATGATATGAGAGGGTTAGATGACACTTCTTGAAATCTCATTTGCCATGTGACGACACAATGATACTATAAATTCTACTGTGTACTTGCGGGTCGTGAAAAATTGGGGAAAGGAGATGGATCACATGAAAATACAATTAATAAATATTAACTATTCAACAATATACACTAAAATATCCTTATGTAATCACAATTCCTCATAATAAAGTATCAATTTCATGTTTAGAAGAAAACTCATTTGTAGAGAAAACGCTTGGATTTGGGTGATTTAGCAATCCACTTTGAATGCACCTCGTGGGGAAAGGAATCCAAAGAGGGAAGAATCCTTACCTTTACTAAGACATATACAAACAAATTTTAAAAGAATAGTTGAGAACATGGCCTTCTTCTGAAAGCTTCCAATGCTTTTCAATTATGGTTAAGTAGAGAGAGAAGTTAGAGAGAAGTCAGAGTCATTTGGGGAGTTGACTTGGGTTGTTAATAATTACATAGAACAGATTCTAAATCAATATATAGTCACATTCTAAATTACCCAAAAGACCCCCTCACTTAATAGGGTCCTTTTGTGAAGTGAAATTGAGTTAAAAACGACGCAAACAAATCTAAGAATTGGTTACACGTCACGGGAGCACTTCGAGATCTTTATTCGGAAATCCAATTCGAGAAAGAGAGCCTCCGAAGGCCCCTTGTATGAAGGAATTTTTTCCTTCAAAGTGATGAGGTTGCAAACATGTATTCTCTTCAAATTCGTTCTAGTCGTAGGCTGCTTTTGCAGCATGCCTGCCAGTGTTTGGGTCTGCCTCAAATATCCTTCGCGTGGTACTTGGGGAGTGTTAATTGGACGTCTGACCCAATAAAAATTATTTTACCTATTTAATGTCCTTTTATAGGTTTCAGACTTCATATTACACTCCCAAACATTCATAAAACATAGTGTCTTCTACTAGTTCAATGTCGCTAGTATCTGGACGTCTTGTCTTCCTTTAACATTTAGGCTGTAATACTTAGAAATAAAGTTTATTACACTACTATAGGTATATAAAAAACATTTTAAAAAATATTTAATAGGTGAGGCTCTAGTCTAGGTAATATAACATTAGTAGTGTTACAATTCTATTTTTACATATCTATAGTGCAGTTAAATTCACACAAAAAGTTATTATTTTTCCGCTTTTTATTTTAGCAATGATGAGATTAAGTATGATAAGGACTTGTCTAAGTCCTCTAAAAGGAATAAGATGTCAGTTACAACTAGGCAGTGCTATCCGATCATGAAAGTATTGGTCATGTATGAATTTTATGTTTACATGCTTTGGTATAGTTTTTTAATATCGTCTGAAGGGTTTTGAGAGTTTGATTCAAAATGGACACATTGTGTAATTTGGCTTGTAATGTCGACCTCGCCAAATGATTCGACGGTTTGCCTACTGATTTTAGAATGTCATTTTAATTCTCTCTTGTTCCCGTTTTACTGTGTAGGTCGGCGAACAAATTAATCTCAACCTAAAGTTGTTGGAGATAAGGTAAGTGGATTTTTATTCACCTATGCACATAAATTTGAAAAATGGTCTCTTTGTCATGACGAACTACTTTTCCAAAAATTATGGGCTATCCACACAATGGAACGATGAACTTGTTTTCGACTATTTCCTTATATTAATGTTTTATTGCTATTTTCAATAATAGTGAATATCACATGCATGGTACGTACAAGACAAAACACGCAAATCCTTAGGAAAACAACTCCAAGAATACGGATTACTTGAGAAGGCTCAAATCCTTTGAAGATAGAAGAGGTAGAGCTACATCACAAAAATGAACAAAAAGGCAAAAAAGAACAAATAAATGGGAGTATGAGGATCACCGAGCTGACTTGGAAGTTCGCTTATAGAAATGGATGCCGCCCTTTTTTCACTAAACTGAACCCTAAAGGAAAAATCAAATATATGAAAAAAGTAGTCAAATAATAGTCGAACGATGCAGTACTAGGACTTACTCACCTAAGGTTACAAAACTATGGAAAAAAAAGTGAGCTAAATCACGCTAAGTAGAGTCTAATTTATGTGTAACATCTACCAACTCAACGTCATAGGAATTAACCACCGAAGGTGCTGATAGATGTTTTAAACAACATCTGATCAGTGAAACACTAAAGAAGGAGGGGATCAGAACTAGAAATGCTACTGTTCATTTACCATTGGAATAGACATTCCTACCGTAGGCATAGGTCTAAGGCTACGATTGTGTGAACCGCAACAATAGATCGCGTATCCATGGATGGACCTATTGACACGGTTCTCACTTGAATTACTTGACGACGGTCATTGCCGTACTGGTAATTTTATGAACCGTTGGGAAATAGATTCACGAATCAGTTTTATTGAGGCTATTCCTACGATTTTTTTTTCAATTCAACATACAATTTCATTGTATTTCCACGGTTTTTATAAGGTAATGCAACTGTTTTTAACAATTTTAAAATTGTTGCTCAATGGCTATTGCTACGGCTAATACATTGTATTGAAACAATTCTTACATTATGCAACAATTATACTTAAGCTGTTGCTACCTATATATTATTGGCAGCAGTTTTATACAAAAATAATACTCATAAATCGTTCACGAGAATAAATTTTCATTACCAAAATTAGAATTCAATATCCGTGATTCAAATATCAATAAAAGCAAACTATACAAATCATTTTATAGCATTCAAGAAAAGGTGAGCATATGTACCACAAAGCTTTCAATCATAAAAAATATAAGTTTTCTAGAACATCAATAATTCAGCTCCTTTGTCAAGTCTTCACTACTGCATTCATCACCTTCTTCAATTTCATTATCTGCCTACAATCAAAAAAATATATAAATAATTTTGAAATTTTTTGGCAAAATTAAGTAAAGTATCCTCCTTGGGAAGGTAGTCCTGAGAATTGATTAACCTAAAAGGTTACACATTCAAACTAGATTTAGTATTGACTACACATAATGTGACTAAGATAAAAGTGATTAAGCCTTAAGATTTGTCTTGTTACTTTAAACTTTTGGCTAGAAAGTTGACAAAAGAGTACAATACAACAAGAAATGATTCATATCTTTAATTAAATGAACAGTGTATTACCTCAATATTCATTACATTCATAAACACTTCCAGGGTATTTGTTAACCCAAAAGACATAACTATATATTTATTGTGGCCATATCTAGTTCGCAAAGCTGTGTTGGGAACATATTCACCTCTCACCCTATGTTGGTGGTATCCTGACCTGAAGTCAATCTTGGAAAAGTAACAAGCACTTTGGAGTTGATAAAATAGATAACTAACTACATGTGATGTACAACAAAATTAATGTTTTCCAAAGTAACATTTTTTCTTCAAAACATGCTCAATTTTATGACATCAAGAATTCTGAATCAGAAATGCCCCCTCCCAATAACTTGATTATTCACAGAAATAAAAGGGCAGAGAATAAATAATACAACTAAAATGGAGCAACTAGTTTTTTTTTCCTGCTTGTAAAAGTTGTATATGTTCTTGTTTATATCATTCCCTAAATAAAACTTATAAAAGCAGGGAGTACTAATGTTCTGAAAACTACATTATAACCAGGGAGTACTACTGTTTTAAAAACTGAGAAATTCCCAAACATTACTTGTTGCACAATTTTGAACTCAATACATAAAATCAACACCATTATATAGCATATAGCATAATATTTATATCCCTTATAACAAAGGAGTTTTTTACATGTGTATCTGCTGCAGTAACTGGTAGAAATTGACTTTCAAATTATCTAATATAGGGGTAACTTCTATGTCGGGAAGTTCTTCCCTCGAAATTGTCTCTCAAGTTCATACAAAATCTTTTACAAATAATTGTATTATACAAAAGATCTATTTAACATAGGCATAACACTTCAAATTCCTCCCACACAGAAAAACACAACTCCAAACTGAAAATGTTTTGAAGGATCCCAACTCCAAATCATTCGTCTAAAGCTTGATGTTTTCTACCTATTTTGGAGGGAGGGAACTAAATTATTCTATGAGAGCTATACATTTGTAACCTCACATCTACTCGATATCATTTTAACACAATGTCTAACTTTGTCTAGAAAAAGGTCTAACCATGATACACCAACCAGAACATACATTAATCTCTTCGAATTAAGAGCTAGTTGATATAGTAAAATTTTCAAGGGACTGAGTAAAAATAAAACTATAGGAAGATCAAGCCAAATAATATTCAATACTGAAGAAAAGAAAAAATATATATAGGGGTAGCCAAAGTCCAAACTTCACAACAAAATAAATCTTATCCCAATTGGAAACAATAGTTCCTAGACCACATAAACTTCTAATCCAAAAATAATTAAATAAGTCATATAAAAATATAAAATAGGTTAATGATTAATGAGATGATCAAAGTAATTACATGAACTAGGTGGATATTCGCATCCTTCGTGTTCAATGCTCCTAAAACAAATTGAAAATTGTTCATAAAAGACGAAGCTCCACATATCACAAAGAGACTTGAGAAAAATAACTACTCCAATTTATCCGATAAGTAAAAGGAAGTAAGCACACAAGTTGAAAGAGGAACAACAAAATCTACCAAAGAACTAGAAACCATACTAACCAAACATATATAAAGCCGATAGCTAACTCCTAAAACATACTTGAATAAAATCATTCAAAGGAACCAAAAAGTGATTGAAGCAATATCTCTATGGAACAAAAAAACAACAAAGACAAAAGCATTGCATATGCCCAAACACCTAAGACACTCAATTTAAAGCCAAACTGTCCAGCACTAGGCACCAGCACTAAATCAAAGAAGAACAGAAGCATTCGAACAAAGGAGAACAAAAGGTGACAAGAAGCTTCACATTTTAAAAACAAAATTCTGTCTAACAAGTTGTGGTCTAAAGGATTATCTTTTAGAGGCAGCTACATTGAGACGAGAAAACAAAAAGGTTTACAGATGATTCTTCTACAGTTGTACTTTAGCAAGGGATGACTCAACCCTGAACCATCTTCAAGTTTAACCTTAAATTCTATTCCATTTTAACCCAAAATACTAAAATATCACTTAAATTTATATATTTACCTATTTTACTATAAATCACAAATTCAAACAAGGGATGTTTATACACTACCTAGATTAGAGAAAAAAACATAGATTTAAGACTAACCCATTATTTACTCTTTATGATTTTTTTATAAATAAACCAATGGAGAATTATAAATCATGAAGGAGAAGAGAAAACATAAACATTATTCAACTTTATATGGAAGAACTGTAGTCAGCCCTAGTTATCTAAGAGAACCAACAAGTTTCACCAAAAGCTCATTGTCTAAGATCTTGTTATCAAGAGCTTAGAAATTGTTCCCTCTTTTTTTCCACACCAAAAGCTCGCTTAAAATTTCTGAAATAGTTGCTTCAATCGTTCCCTGTTGCTTCGTCGTTCTTCTTCAATCGTTCCCTGTTTGCTAAAAGATTCAACAGAATAGTGTTTTTTTTCTTTTAGATTTTTTAATTAGATACTATATCTGGCCCTTTGCAAAATTAATGGGGGGAAATATATTGTTTAGGAAGGAAATCTATTAAGTGATAAAAATCATAACCACAATATTTTTCCTAAAATAACCGATTTCATAGAGTTCGCTAACCGTTATCATAGTGTTCGCTATTGCAACAGTTCTGAAATTTGTAGTCATAAAATCTCTAATCGGACGTTTATATGGATGATGCCACAATTAGTTAAAAGAATTGTTCTATTAGAATAAAAGAATATTTGTCCACGGTTATAATTGTTGTAATAGGTGACCTGTTGATACGATTGAATAACTCTGGCTACATAAGCGTTGTTGTATGTCAAATTTCTAGTAGTGGATTAACGAAATGGATCGTCGAACCACAATTCAAATTGTTTTAAGTCACAGTGATCCAAGTAAGTAATTGATGAAGAGGCAAAGGTAATTAAAAATACAAAAGGAGGATCGTTTAATGAATTAGCGATCTCAACTAACTTCGACGACTTATCCGCAAGACCATAATTTTTGAAACTATATATGCTAGTTGAATATTTTATACTAGAGTCGATCATTTGTTATATTATTTTCCAAGAATATTACTATTTCGCGTATTTTCTCTATGTTTATTACTGGTTTGATAACTTTAAGAGGAAAAATGTTTCATTTATATTTATTGCAAGTGGATGTCTTGGATTCTTCATTCTTGGACTATGTTGGGACATGAATCTTCATACCTATTTAGTTTCAACACCATTTTAGCTATAAATTTCTATCTCTTGATGTATGTCTAAAAACACCAACACTTGGGGTGTGATTTATCAAATATGGCTTAAGATTGTTGTTGGGTCTTTCCTACTAATAGATAAATTATAATTTAATTATGATTTTTTAGTAGTTGTGGATTAATATAATTGATTTTAGTAGAAATAAAAGTTCAATGTTGTGTTTTGTCTTGCTTGAGGGACAATTCGCTAAACCAGGACTAGTAAATTAATGGCATGTGGAGTGGGTCGACATCTGGTTCCTCTTGAGGAAGTGAGACCTAGTCTCATATCCACACACTCAGCTCGAGCGAGTGAGTAGATTATGGATTAGGCTGGTCTTATATAAAAATCATGTACCCAAGAATATAGATTAACTCATATTCCTATTATATCTTAGGAATCCCCTGTCATTATTATATTTCTTCGCATACATATAGGTTTTATCTTATTTGTGAAAAAAAACCTCAAATTGATATGTAATGCTTACGAAACCCCCTTGATTTATAATGTCTTTAATCGTTAATTTCTTTAGATACAACTAATTGGAACTAAATTTTAATCCTCTATTATTCTCAAAACCGCTTCCTTCAGACGCTTCCTCAACCATCGGTTGGATTACAATACTAACGTACGATCGTAGACACTTACATTGAATGTTTTGTCATTGATCAAGATAATTAACGCATCCCTTACTTAATTTTGAATTTTGTTTTTCATGTTTGTGTGAAAATAGTATGTCTGAGAGTGATTTGTAGCCGATTGGGTAACCAAGACGACACCGTTAATGTTACAAACATCAACGAGCAAAACGTTAATCACCCCCATATCATTGGATGTATCAATTCCATGCTTACCTCCAGCCGGAGGGAACATAGTCTTCCACATCACGAGCAGTATGTTGCAACCCTTGCAACTTCAGGGAGACTTTAGTGTGTTGGCACATGAAGACCCTTATGAACATCATCGAAACTTTTTGATGTATGCAGACCCTTCCACTTCAAGAACATATCTACAAAGTCATTCCATTTGCGGTTATTCTCATTCATTCATATAGGGGAGGCGTGAAAGCGGCTACCTAAATTTTCGCGTCAATCAATCACTTTGCTTGAGGATTTGGTTACCACATTAAAAGATCATTTTTTCCCTTCGTCGAGGATGATGAAAACCAGAGAAGAAATTAAAATTATCAAGCTATTGTAGGGGGAACCCATCCATCAATCATATGTGACATTTTATATTATATATATATATACATACACGTATAAAGGCAACATGCATTTTTTTCCATTTACCACACTTCCTAAAACATTTAAATGTTGACCCATATCATAGGAATATCATTATACAAAACCATATAGCAGCACACCCTTCTTAAAAGAGACTTATTTTGACCATACCCACTTCTAATGTGTTTTAACCAGATCATTATATACATTCTCAACATAACATGGCATTTCACATAGATCTCATATATAGCCACGAAGGGAATCATATCAACATAAAATAAAGTTCACCTTCATACACACTCATCAAATGATAAAACCTAGATGAACATCAAAACTCACCTTTTCTCCTTATAGCATAAAGATACCATCCAATACAAATAATCATATCTAAAAGACCACTAGATAAGAAAACATAAGAGAGATATCTGATACAATAAAGTTCAATGGCACGACATGAGAATGATCAAGAAGGGAAACTCAATCGTTCTATAGCCTCTCGCTCATAAATGTGTCGTGACTCACAACCGATGATCGAGACTCTACTAGGCATGGCAATATGAGACTTTTAGAAGCGTATTCATAAACTTCGTTCTCTGATACAACGTTTTCCATGTCCATGGAGCACCACCTAGAAGTAACATCGCTTACTTGACCTCTCAGAGGTCTTCTACAAGCATATAGTTATCATTCATTGCATTGTCATAGGTATATTTAGCTGAAAATTAAAAAATTCGTAGCACACCATATGATAGAGCATCATTTAAATTATACATATAAAATATGATAATACATAGTTTAAGACTCTAAGTCTATTTTCCATCTTAGTCTCAATGTCGTTAGAGTACATTAGGGCACGACCTTTATAACAGAATTCTCTAACTAAGATATTGAAACATTACATAAAACAATGACACAAGAAATCCTTGAACTTATGGATCCCTTTTTTCTTGAGCATAGCAAGAACATAAAAATCTCCTCACCATAGGGACAATCTTTAAGCATCCTTAACCTAATTTTTGTGTAAAAAAAAAAGAACTAAGATTGATAACCATGCAAAAATATGCATTTGAAAGGGATATTTTACTTGAAACCATGCATCATGCCTTTTTGTGAAGACATTATAAAATTTTTAATCAATAAGAATTATAACATTTACAATATTCATCTAGGCATATATAATAGTCATACATCATATAAAATAAGACATTACATATAAGGCACATTTGGAGTCACATTACAACAACCTCCTTGAATTTTACATCAAGTACTTTTCTCTTTAAAATAACATTATTTTACAGTGAGCTTTCATTCTTTTAACTTCATAATTTCACAATGTAACTCTAGTGTTACTTGGTACAATGTACAACATTGATGCCACAAAGTACTCATATATGTAACCTTCCAAATTAAACATATACATTCATGGAAGTATAGTACATCAAAGACACATTAGAATCAAGAATCTAGTGCCATTACACCGTGTTCTCGTCAATTTGTACATATACTAGCTTCAATTCACATAGAACGTTTTAGGTCCTAATTCGAAATCCCAATCTATGTCTGCTAGTTTCATGTACATGTGTAGACCCACAACCTCACACATACTTATTAAACCTATCATCAGACTACAAGACTAATGAATTCTTTTCATAAATCAAAACGAGAAGTATCAACACTTCATTCACAACAAGTAATACATTCATCATGTAGTAACCAAGAAAAACACTATGCACATAAGAAGAGACCACATCCTATTGACCCATACTATTAATAAAAGGTAAGAACACATCTTATAGAGTCATACCATGCATATAATCACAACATGTAGAAAACACTCGTATACTTTAAAATAACTTCCTAGAACTCCCCTCAAGAGATACTTGTTAATTGCATAGGTTAGGTACCATATCTCCAGCAATAGTAAGAACCTACCCTTAGGTTATCCTAGGTAGGATCCATACTTTAATTCCATTGTTCATTTATATTCTTTAGGGAACTTATATACTTATACAACACTAGGAACATGGGCTCTAAACATGGAATTTGGTTTTGCAAAGCCTTACTGTGACACCCCTAAAATAACATAGGTGAATCCAGAGCCTAAAATGTTTGTCATGAGTGTCTAAGTTACTAAAATAGTTTATAATGTTGAAATGAGACAGTTTCTAAATGTTAAGGTGAATTGGAATTCAAAAATATAAGGACAAGTAAGAAGTTCGACGACTAACCTATGTGCCTCATTTTTTTAATGTTCCTATATGTGTGTTTTATAAGTTTATTTGATCCTTATATGAGTTATAACTGTAAGACTCCAAAAATGACATAGGCGAAGCTAGATCCTTCCATGGTTGTCGTGATGGTCTAAGTCCTAAAATTGTTTATAATGTAGTAAAGAGGAAGTGTCTAAGATTTTAGATGCATTGGAAGTAAATCATCAAGGGACGACCAAGACATTCGAAAGGTTTTCCATGAAATATCCTTGCATGTCTATGCATGTCGATGCATGTTTCGTCGAGTTTCACGTGTTCTCTTTGGATTAAAATCATTTGAGTGGTCCTAAAATTGTATATAAACATATTTGGGTTGGAAACGTACTGGTACAAATAGATGTAGGACAAACAAGGGTCCCTAGAAGGAGGATCCCAACTTGGAGCTTAACACTGCTAGGAAGTGGCAGTCGACTGAACCACACGATCGCTAGTCGACCAGGTTATGCACCGTAGCTGGGTGGATTTGACGGAGCCACTTATCATGAAGGTTAAGGAATTGTAGAAGCAACCAATGAGACACCATCGACGGGGCGTGGGTGAGACCACAGGCTGTGTATGCTAAGCGTCTGTGGTTTGGTGACTTTCAAGCATGTTTTATCATAAGGCTTGGGTTTTTTGGGAAATTCACCCCATGTATTATAAAATAGGAGTGTGGTTGTTTTTACTGTTTATGTGTATTTTATGTATATAAGTCATTACACTCTCAATTAAACCCTAACACAAAAATGAGAACAAGTTCCCTCCTATAGTTTCTTCGAAAACCTCAATGAGAGTTCAAGGTGAAGATGGAGCTTGAAGGTGGTTCTTCAATGGAGTTTCTTCTTAAATTTTCATTCGGTTATTCTAATAAGCTATGGGATTTCTTCATATAAGGATTTGTATCGCCTAAAATCCTATTTAAAAGATGATTTTTAAAGATTTCAAAAAGAAGAATAAATCCAATTTCTACTCTAAGTCTTGGGTTCTTACATGAAAGATATTCAAACGTTAAAATATGAAGTTATTGATGATTAATTAAAGTTTTCCAATGAAATTGTCCATGAACCCTTGACATTCTCAAATCTATAAATTTGACTAAAAGATGGGTTAAGTGATGATGCTTTGATATTGATGAATTAATGTGTACAACGTAATGGGATATTTATTCATGTATAGATTATAATTGATTGGTTGATAGAATTATTCAATTTGATATATTCAGTATTGTATATTTTAGATCTAATGAATAATAGTCTTATTGAATTAATATAGACTTAATGCTTATGAATTTTAGTGTAATTTTCTATGGGTTATCTAATGTTTTCTGAATTGTATTCAATTGATATATAGGTTGTATTAGATTGATAAATCTATGTTGAATTAACCTTGTTTCATTGAGTAATATTATATAAGTATTGAACTAATGTTCATTACCATGGTAAGGGCCTTATGGTATCTAATTGTATGATTTAGCTTGGTATTCAAGTGGTGAGATTGAATGGGTGATAGCCTTCTTAACTCTCCTAATATTTTGTAAAAATTTTGTATGATAATTTTAATTGGTATTGTGAACTTATGGTTGTGGTGTTATGTGAATTGATGTGCTCTTGTCGGTGTTATTTTATCTATTATGATAATCATGGACTTGTGGGCACTACTTGAAGTATTATGATGATTAATGTAATTTATTATGTAAACTATGATCATATTTACCTATATGTGATGTAATGTAAAAGTATGTGTTCTGCTATTGATGTTATCTAGGTGATCATGTTAGACTATGACTATTTTTTATGTGTGTATTTTGAGAGTCGTTAAATGATTTTTCCAACATGATTATATGAGTCCATGTTTATTATATGGATGTTGCTATAGTAATGTATAGTATGACATAAAGATGATAAGGGTCATTCCTAAGTGCTTCAATGAATTATATGGTATATGGAATAAAGTAAAGAATATTGTGTCTTGTTTTAGTAGATTTGTGTCCCTTACTTGATATATGTATGAATGATATGTCAATATGAGATATCTTGACTAGGTAGTCTTAGCGAACCCTTGTCATGTATGAATAAATGTTATGTGTGACCTTGAATGAGGTTAAGAAGGTCGTGCATGTTGAACCTTAAACCTAGTGGTAAAGTTATGAATATTTATGTCGAGAGTCGTAATGGTATCCTTCATTAAAGGAATGCTGGACTTAGGGTTTATTGACTGTAACAACATCATATCATCCTTAGGAAACTTATAATGAGCTATCTTAGTCGCCATTGAAAGGTAGCCCTAGTGGACCTCTTTGGTAGGGTTAATGTGATTGTGTTACAAACTAGATAAGGAACCTCCTCATTTGATCCTTTAGTGTCAATTACTATATAAGAAGAAAGGCAAGAACCAAGTGATTATGCTATGGGAAGTATCTCTATTTGATATGAAGACTAGAATACAAGGTATCTCAACTTAAGAATGAGAGTATAGTACATAAAAGTCGTTCATATTCCTTAATAATGTGCCAAAATGTTATGTGTCCAAGCTCTACCATGCTATGTTTAGCTATCCTGTTCGATGTCAGTTATTTCCTATCTCATCGTGTGGGATACCTACTAGCACTAGAGAGGTTCTATGAAGTTTAGGTGGTGGTATGGGACACTATCTATACATTGCACAATAGGCTTTGAAGGTGTTAGTTAGAGTCCCTAGGTCTTCTCCAACACCATTACATGAATGTCCTTTATGTTATTAGGGTCTCTTAAATAAACTAATGAATGTAATGACTTATGATAAGAAACAGTGTTAAATAAATAAGTACTTACCTAGAGTAGTTAGAGGTTGTTTAGTTAAGGTGTGAAAGGGGCATAGGAATGGTCACTTCTCATCTGTACTAGATAAGTCTTAATAATTACTCTAGTTAGGGAATATGGTTGACTATGCAGACATGAACCAATCTTAGGTATTCTTAAGTATTACTTAGGTAATCTAGATGAGGTCAATCATGGACGTTATCTTCTTGATTTACTTGAGTATGTCCTTTGGTAGCCTTTGTAGGGGAAAATGTCCTATTCTATCTATGCCAATGTGTTAAGTGAGAATGATTCTATCATAGGTTGTCCATAGGATATCTTAACTGTTTGTGTAAGGGATAGTATGGGCGGTCGCTTCAAAACTCACTCAAGTAAATCTTAGAGTCACCTTCGGTAGGAGGATCTCATCTTCATGTGATTGATGTATTTATATGTATGTGCATCTCATTATGAGTAGTCTTATCTATCATTTAGGTATTCCTAGAGAGGGTGTTTGGGTATTCTTTCATTTTCTTACATAAGTGATTCTTAGGATAGCTCTTACTGAGGGTATTATATGTTAGAAGATGCTTGAAGCAAAGTAAAGAAACGTCATTGTCACTGTGAAGTAGTTCACTGGAAAGTTTTCCTAAAAATGTGACTATTTGCTTTGATGAATTCTTATGTGTTTCTAAATTGCTAAATGTTGTTCGTATGATTATAGTACGATGTTTTAATCAAAACTTATGAAAAGTACACTATTTACTAAATGTCCTTTTTTCATGGGTTTTTCATGCCTTCTATACTTAGTACATATAATGTGCTAGTCGCTTCTTTTCCCTTTTTGACTAAAGTGTAGGGAAATGGATGTATTGATGTTCCGCAGAGGGTTGATTGGTTTGTAAGGCTTGAAGATTATGTATTGGTGAGTCCTAATTGATTCGTGGATAATATTCACATGTTCCTTATGTCTTAATCCTTATTTAATGTCTTTTATGGGCATAGTCCTATTTGTTGTCAACTCCTATGTTTAGATGGTTCAATGATATTTTGTAAAGGTTCAATGTTTTTAAATGAATGTATTTCACTTGCGTATTGATTATGAAAGAGTTCTTCGTGTGTGAAAAAAATTTAAATTCTAACTCATTTTAGAATGTTTATTATGCAATTAACTATACCAGTTGCTTAGATGATACTTCTTGAAGTCTCATTTGTCATGTGGAAACACCAGTACACTCTAACTTCTAGGGTGTACTTGTGGGTTATAGATGTTAGGCTCTACAAACCCTAACTCATTTTGGGGGTCTTCCAAAAAACAATCACAATCTCGTTTAGGGTACTCTTGTGAAGACCTTTCAAGCGCCCCTCTATTGACTAGATGATTAACCATGTGTGTATATATATAAGTTAGCAAACCTTTCACATAACACATTAGGACAACACATGTTCATACATTAATTCATAATTGTATTTATGAGAAATACTTTCATATAAACACATTAAAACACTATGCACATTCATAACATAACCATGCATTCATATTCCTGTACATGGAAAACCACATCTAGGAACTATCCTACCAAGGAATATATGTGCAATGCATATAAAAGGTCCCATACCCTTGATCATACTAGTATACCTATCAATTCATCCTAGTTAATTATACATCACATACTTCATAGATACATATACTTTACATGAGTGGTAGTAGAGATTAGTGCATATGAGAATACCCTTTCATTAAAAACCATGAATCTATACTACTTGTAAGCATGCATGAATTGTGAGTATGTGTATATTTTGCAAAATAATTACATAATGTCTATCAGCAACATATAGAGGCAGCCACACTCTTAGGACCACAATGCAACTTCAAACATAGACCGCACATAAAAACTTAGAATAAGAGACAAGATGACTTCTACACTTGCATTCATGACTCCTAACAATAGGTAATCACTTATTCATATAACGGTACATAGATAAGGGGACATCAACCATCACAACTCATAAATGGAAGAAACTAATTCATATAAGGGTACATAGATAAGGGGACATCAACCATCACAACTCATAAATGGAGGAACCTGAACCTATCCCTAACATAGTTATACAGATGCTTTTACAATAGCCTTACAACATAAATCACAACAAGAATAGAAGACTAGGCATGACACTTCACATAGGGTAATCATCACCACCACACCTCCATACATTACATTACATATATAATAACATTAAAGTAAACACCACCACTTTAAGTAGACCATAAAACATTATAACGCCACAAAAAATGACCTAGGTAAACTATAACCTAAAATGTGTAACATTATGTTTTAGAGTCCTAAATTTTTTAATAATAATGTTTATAGTTGGCATATAATGTTTTGATGTTTTCCAAGTTCAAACATCCTAGAACGTCCATGATGTCCAGAAACTAGTGGAAGTTAAACTTGTGTGTCGTATTTTTTTTTTGTAAAGTTTTGGGGGATTCTTCCAGGATGAAATTATAAACGAGGGTTCCTAAGCATAGACTGACGGCGTAGAGAGATCAAAAACATATGTGGACGACGCCCTACATACTATCCTAATGATCCTCGAGGTGGCCATAAATATGGGCAATCAAAGCTGCCGAGCAGCCATGTTCTGGAAGCTATTGCGCAACGTGCAATGCGAAAAAATCTTGCCCTATGAAACTGGGCTATCACAAACCATTCTATCTCAAATTTTTCAATAACAAGTATTTGAAAATTCCTCTACGATGCGCAGTAAACTCATGGAATTTGTCGCGTCATTTCTATGTATAATTTGAGTTTGTTTAACTGTAGAATGAGTTCAGGGTATTTTGGGTAATTTTGGGATAAACTACTGAAGGTTATGGAGTCTTTTTAAACCCCTAAAGTTTCCAATAGAAATTAATTCCTCCACTCAATGCAAAACCTTTCCTTTCTTCTCTCCAAAACCTCTATTAAAATTTTCAAGCTCCAAGGAAGAAGGTTTTTTTTCTCCATCAATTTAATGGGTTAATATTCTATATAAAGGTATGTTTTTTCATCTTTTAATATCTTTTGTTCAAGGATTCAATTCGAATGATTTTTCAAAGATGATCAAAAACAAGAATTCTCTTATTTTGTGATCTATCCTTGTGTTCTTGCATAAAATTTTTTTAACTATTACATTATGATTTAATTGAGGTTATTATGATGATTTAAAATTAAAAAATATTTGAACTCATGTAAACCATGAAATCCTAATTTGACATTTTTATGGGTGAAGTGATCTAGTCTCTATATTATCTATCCTTATGTAGTTTGATAAGTGCTACTGAATTATGATATAATCATGTTAGAATTGATAGTATGCTTCCCTAAGTAAATAAATCTATGTTGAATTACTTTTGATTCATTATCTATTGTAAATATTGAATTGAGTTGGTAATCATGGCCATGGGTAAGGGCCTTTGAGTGTTGTGTTAGATGATTTACCTATCAATTGAAGTGGTGAGAGTGGATAGGTTCTACGCTGCCCTATTCTCTTTAAATTATGTAATATCGGTCTTGAATTATGTTGTGATTGGTATGGTCCACTTATGGTGGCAGTGCTACGTCCTTTACTTGTCAATTATGTGGCCTTGTCGGCGTTACTTTATGTACTATGATGAACATGACCTTGTCGGTATTACCTATAATATTATGATGATTTGTGTAATTGATTTATGTGAAGTATGATCATATCTATCTAATTGTGAGTAAGGTTAATTGATTTATGTGAAGTATGATCATATCTATCTAATTGTGAGTAAGGTTAAAGTATGTGTTCTTCTAGTGAAATTAGGTGATAATGTTGGACTACGACTATGTACTTATGTGTGTTTCTTATTATTGATGTATGATTCTTCCTACATTGTTATATGAGAACTTATGATGGTTCTATAGTAGTGTATAGGGTGACCTATAGTTTACTTGGTTGTCTCTAGCTTCTCTAGAATAGTATGCTATGTGTATTGTATGGTGAAGTGTGTGTGTCTTGTTTTGATAGACTCTTGAGCCTAACTTGATAGATTTATAATGTGAATATGACTTGTATGTGACCTTGAACATAGCTAAGAAGGTCCTTTATGTGGAGCCTTAATCCTACTTGTGAATATAAGACCTTAAAAAATGACATTGGTGAAGCTAGAGCCTAACATGGTTGTCGTGATAGTGTAAGTTCCTAATTTGGTCCATATTGTTGTATAGAGGGAGTGTCTATGAGTTTAGGTGCATTGGAAGTTAAACGTCAAGGGACGACCAAGATGTTCGACAACTAAGTCACCTTTGTGACTCATATGTTGTATTACGTATTTTGGTGTGATTCATATGGTTATGAGGTCCTAAAAGGACTTTCTATGCGGTATATAGAAAGTGTGTCAACTTTCATGAGGTTTTGAGGTCAAACATCAAAGAACGTCCATGCCGTTCGAAAGGTTTGCCTTGTTCGACCTTACATGTCTATGCTTGTTTTACTGATTTTTACATGATTGTTATAAATAAAATTGATGTGGTAGGTCCAAAACCTCAATAAAAACATATTTGCGATGGAAACGTCCTGGTACGACTCTATATTGGATCCACAAGGGCCCCGAATTGAGGACCCCAACTCAAGAGTTAAAGTTGCATTGCTGCTTGCACACAGTGCCAAACGATGGCTCGTCGACTTTGAAAGTCAATGGATCCTGCAAGTATGCAGGTGGGGAGGCTGCAGCAACAACCAACTATACCTTATCGATGGGGTGTGGCTTTACCCACGGACCGTTAATAGTGATGTGGAAACAACCAGCTTTACTATTAAGCCATGTGGGTTTTGGGAAATTCACCACAATTATTATAATATTGGAGGACGGTGGTTTTAGGTGATTATGGGTATTGTAGGAGTACATTAGATATTAAACTCTCATTTAAACGCTAGCACCTAAATATAAAAAAATATTCCCCCCTAAAGTTTATTCAAAAATCTTCATGAGAGATCAAGGTGAATATAGTGTCTTAAGATCGATGATTTATGAGGTTTATTCTTCCACTATATTTGGATTCTTCTAATAAGGTATGGGAGTTCTTGATCTAAGGCTTTCTATCACCTTAGAGTCAATTTCAAAGATGATTTCAAAGCTTTGAAAAAGATTAAAAAATCCAATTTCTACTCTAAAGGATTGGGTTGTTGAATGAAAGGTTTTCAAACCTTATGATATGATATTATTGATGTATAATTGATGTTTCGCAATGAAATTCTCCATGGACCCTTTGCCTTATCAAATGTCCAACTTTGACTAATATATGGGTTATGTGATTATGATTTGATATTAATGAATTGATGCGTCGACTGTTAAAGGCTTTTGAGTAATTGTACAGATTATTATTGATTGGTTTATAGCTTGTTTAAATTTTATCGGTTGAGTATTGTATATACTTAGAACTATTGGATATTATGATTTTTGAATTGATATTGACATAATGTTTATGATTTATAGTGTAGTTTTTTATGAGCTTTTGAATGATGCAAGGATGTATTCAATTGATGTTTAATTGGTCTTAGATTCATAATTCTATATTTTAACGACCTAGATTCATAAAGTATTAAAGTTTATATATCAATATGATGTTCATGACAACGGATAAGGGTCTTATGGTATTTAATTTTATGGTTTAGCTTTAGATTGAAGTGGTGAGATTTAATTTGTGGTATGCTGCCCTAACTCTCCTAATATTTTGTATTGCCTTTGTATTATAATGTTGATTGGTATGGTACACTTGTGTTTGAGGTGGGATGTGAATTTAGGTGTCCTTCTCGGTGTTACATTTTTTAATTTAATTATTAGGGCCTTGTCCGCACTACGTGAAGTGTTATGATTACTTGTGTAGTCTTTGATGTGAACATCATATTTACCTATTTGTGGTTAATGTGAAAGTACGGGTCTCTTCTTTTGACATAAGGTGATCATTTTAGACTATGACTATGTCTTAGTATGTGTAGTCTTAGAATTGTTGCATGATTATTCCTATTTGACTATATGATCTATGATTGTCATATTGAAGATTATACAGTTGTGTATAGAATTACTTAAAGATGATAGTTGAAATTCGTATATGCTTCTAGAATTACATGTAATATGTGTTAGGGTGAAGTATGTTGTATATTATCTTGGTTGACTTATGTCCCTTACTTGATGCATGTGTGAATGAGAATATGAGATGTCTTAACTTAGGATGCTAAATCGTCATAGTCTTGTATGTATGAATGACATCAGACCTTAAATGATGTTAAGAGAGACCTTGATGTGTCGAAAGTCGTAATGATATCCTTCAACTAAAGGAACCATAGAGTTATGGTTGGTTTGCTTGAACAGCATCATATGAGTCCTTTTCTTTACTTTAACTTGCGGTTAATTGTGATTAAGTCATGATGATTTGTTGGAGTGTGGCTTGTTTAGGATTGATAGAGTTGTATCATGTTGAATTGAAATGTCTTGACTATGGTTTTGAGGTTGATTAAGATGTAAATGTTATAAGGATGGTAATGTTTTAAAAAAATTCCTTATTATGAAGTGATGTGTAATGTGTTAACCTTAAATATATGAATTATAATGAAAGGACTATACACATGTAATTCTTATTGAGTTACAACGCCTACACCCTACGACCTAAACTACGTTATGATTGTTAATAATGTCTTAACGACATTTCAATAAAGGGAGCTAGCTTAACACTGATTTATCTTGTATTTGAGGAGGTGACAATTTTCAAATAAGGGATGGTAAGGTTCACTACTGTCCTGACGATGTGGATAGACACATGACAAAAATAGGGTGTAGAGTGATGTTTCAAAGACCACTCCAAGTTCCTTAAATGGTGTTTTCCACAATTAGAATACTAGCTAGTGGATCTACCAAGATCTTATATTCACGTTAGGTTTTAGCTTGGCCGGTAGACCACCTTCCATTGGTGTAACGTTTCGACAACGCAGAATTCCACAGTTAGCCTTTTAATTTTTTTGAGTTATGGTGTGCATTTTGACATGGTGAGTCTTATTGAAGAATTAGGTGTCATGATTGATAAATTGAACTTTGTGCTTATTGACTCATGTAATGTAGGTTGAACACATGTGTATTGTGAGAAGGAAATGCCTCATGGTGAAGTGTTTGAGCCTTATGTGTGATAGTTGATGTTTTGAAATTGCCTTGTTGAAATGATATAATTTATGTTTTTTTTATATTGTTCATTGGTTGAGCTGCTAGCGTTGAGTTTATTCCTTCCTTCAAAAGAATTTTTGTGTCATTTTGGGACAAATGTTCCTAAAGAGGGGATAATGGTAAGTCCAAAGATGGTTTAAAATGATGTTTGAGGTAGCGTTCGAAGTTAGAAGTCAAACGTAAAGGGACGACCAAAAAGTTTGACGACTAGCCACCCATGTGCCTTAACTGTTATTATTTGCTTATGTGTGAGTAATGAGTTTATGAGGTATTTATATTGTTTATTATAGTGTTTCAAGTAATCATGTTGATTCTGGTAAGGTTAGGAGGTCAAACGTCGAAGAACGTCTGCTGACGTTCAAAAGATAGACTTTAGACGTCCTTGTGATTTAGGATGTGTTTTAGCATGTTGTGTGGCCTGGTTTTTGAAGTACTTGTTTGGATATATTCTTAATACCTATAAGTACATGTTTAGAGGTTTCACGTCCGGGTATGACTCCACCTAGGACCCACAAGGGGCCCTAGAAGGAGGACCCCAACATCGAACTCAACACATCCAGGCAGTGGCAATTGAATGCCCAAAACGACGGCCAGTCGACAAGACGATCGCCTTTCTAAGGCCTGCATCGATGGAGCCATGTATTATGCAGGTTGAGGAGTTACATAATAAACAAAAGGAGCAGCATAGACAGTCTTCGATCTCACCCACAGACCGTCGATGCTGGGGCGTCGATGGTGCTGAAAATCTGCAAGCATTCTGTTAGGATTTGGGGGTTTTGGGGAAATTCACCTGAAGTCTTATAAAAATGGATGACGGTTATTTTAGGTTTTCATGGGCATTTTAAGAGTATATAAGTCATAAAACTCTCATTTAAAACCTAGAACCTAATTCATAACCTATTCCCCCCCAATATTTCTTTGAAAACCTCCATGAGAGCATAAGGTGAAGATAGAGCTTGAAGACAAATCATCAATGGAAATTATTCCTCAATTGTCATTTTATTCTTCTAATAAGGTATGTGATTTCTTTATCTAAGTCTTCCTATCACCTTAGATTAAATTTCAAAGATGATTTTCAAAGATTTCAAAAAGATGAAAAAGTCCAATTACTACTCTAAGTCTTGGGTTCTTGCATGAGACGTTTTAAAAAATTAAGATATGATATTATTGATGTATAATTTATGTTTTTCTAATAAAATTATCCATGAACCGTTAACCTTCTCAAATCTCTCAATTTTACTAAAATATGGTTTATGTGATCAAGCTTTTATATTAATGAATTCATGTGTATATTGTTATGGGCTTTTGATTCATATATAAATTATGATTTTATTTTTATATGTTGTTTCAATTTGATCAATTTAGTATTGTATATTCTTAAATCTATTGAATATCAATCTAATTGAATTGATATTGACTTAATGCTTAGGAATTCTACTTTAGTTTTTTATGGGCTATTGAATATTGTAATGATTGTATTCAATTGATGTATATGTTGTCTTAGATTGATAAATCTATATCTAATTGACATAGATTCATTAAATATTATGGTTATTGAATTGAATTGATGTTTATGGCCATGGGTAACGGACTATTGCTATTAAATTTGATGATTTAGCTTTAGATTGAAGTGGTGAGATTTTCTTGGTGGTATGCTTCCCTAACTATCTTAATATTATGTAAAGATTCTATCTTACAATTATGATTGCTATGGTATTTTTATGGTGGCGGTGCTGTGTGAATTGATGTGTCCTTGTCGGCGTTACATTATGTAATAGAATGATCATGACCTTGTCTGCACTAATTGAAGTACTATGATGATTTGTGTAGTTGATTTATGTTAACTAAGATCATATCTATCTACATTTGGACTAATGTAGAACCATGTGCTCCTTCTATGTATATTAGGCTATGACTATGTGTTCATTTGTGTAGTCTAAGAATTGATGTGTGGTTGTTCCTACCTGACTATACGAGTCTATGATTGTTATATTGATGATTTTATAGTAATGTATATGATGACTTAAAGATGATAAGAGTCATTCCTAAATGATTCAAAGAATGATATGATATATGAAATAAAGTGAAGTATGTTATGTCTTGTTTCAGTAGACTTGTGTCCTTTATTTGATACATGTATGAATGATATGTTAATGGAAATGTCATTACTAGGTAAGTTTAGTGCACCCTTTTCATGTATGAATGAATTATATGTGAGACATTAAATGGTATTAAGAAGGTCATGTACATGGAACCTTAAACCTCGGGGTAAGATTATAAACATTGATGTCAGAAGTCGTAATGGTATCCTTCTTTTAATCAATGATGGGCTTAGGGTTGAATGGATGGAACGACATCATATCATCCTTAGTAAGGTCATTATGAGCTTTCTATGTCACCCTTTGTAAGGTAGATTTAAAGGTCTATTTGTAAGGGTAAATGTGATTGGCTTATGAAATTGATACGGAAACCCTTTATATGAATGTTTAATGTAAACGACTCTATCAGAACAAATGCTAGCATAAAGTGAGTATGTTATGGCGTGTAGCTCTACTTGAGAATGAGACTAGAGTACAATGTAGCTCTACTTGAGAATGATAATAGTGTTCATAAAATCCCGTCATCGAGTAGGTTAGATCTATGGAATCCATGTTTAGCTATCATGGTATATGTCGGTTATTGCAAATTATAATCATTTGGCATACCTAATACCATTAGAGAAGTTCTATGAAGGTGGTTGTAAGGGACGCTATCTAGAGATTTCACATTAGTCTTTAAAGGTATTAGTTAGATTTCCAAGGTCTTGTCCATTATTAAAATGGCCTTATGCGATGAATGAGTATTAAATGAACTAAGGAATGCAATGATTTATGTTAGGAAAGCATGTTAAATGAATAAGTATTTCTCTAGAGTAGTAAAGAGTTTTCTAGTTAAGGTGTTAAAGGAACATAGGAATGTCAATTCATATCATTCATAGATAAGTCTTAATAATAACTCTATTACGACAATATGGTTTATTATGTACATATGATCCAAACTCAGGTAGTCTGAAAGATTACTAGGTAATCTTGAAGAGTTCAATCATGGATGTTATCTTCTTGATTTACTTAAGTATGTTTTTTGATAACCTTTGTAGGGGAGAATGTCATATTATGTGTATGCTAATATATTTAGTGAAAATGATTCTATCTTAGTACTCAAAAGGGTCTCTAAAGTGAGTGTGTGTTAAGGATTGTATAGGCGTTAACTTCACAATTCACTTCATCTGCAACAAAAGATAATACATTCATACACTTCATATAAAACTAAACAAGATTCTCGTTTCAAATGGTCTACTTACTGCAATTTATCGATAAAGTCTCATAAAACCACCTACCCTAAGTTGTACATTATTTTAGTAGACCTACTTCTTTCTTTATTTTGTGGGGAAATAGCTTTAACTAACAAAGACAATAAGAGCTAGACATGGAATCCCAATACTACAGTTATCATAGTAGGGTTCCCCACTTGCCTAGGGTAGGGTCTTTCTCTTATCTTTTATATGTCTTTTCAAATAGCTACAACTATGAGGGTGTATATTTGAGGGATAACTAGATTCTTCCTAAGTAACTCACTCTCTACTGGCAAGGAGTACTCATCTCAAGAGGTACATTTGGTACAACATCTCTACTAACAATGTGCACCCACCCCTTCTGCAAATCAAAGATATGTTTTGGACACCAAATCTCTACTCACAATGGGTATCAATCTTCCAACCAACATTAGAAAGCTCTTGGGAGGTAGTGAGGTTGCGACTAAACACTTCATCTCAACTCACAATTAGAGTTCACACCAAAACTCTCCTTTTCATTCACATTCTTTAACTTCATTCATTCATGCATTCATATAAGTGTGAGTGTGTGTACATGTGACAACACCTTGAACATAGTTAACATTTGAATTAACAATGAATTCTAGACATGCTTACACCTTGATTCATAATTTCCAGACACTAGCATGCTGAAAATATACACATACATGATTTAGGCAAAATCTATGCAACACATACAATTCAAGATTCATTATGAATATCAACATAAACCTCATCATTATCACTTAATTTCACTTATTAGGACATCAAAGCCATACTCACTAAACATATCCAATATATCCAAATACATTAAGTAAACATTGTCACCAAAGTTGGACCATACCTCTAAAGAGCATTTCAATAGAAACTATACAAGATAGAACAACTTACACTTCGTCCAAACCTTCACTACCCTTTATCAATATTTCATCGAGAAATATAATACACCATGTATAGGATATATCTAACTCAAAATACATCAAATAAACTCAAATCAAACATTATGTAGCTAAAAGCAAAAAATTCATTTCATAAGCAAAAAGTTATAAATATGCATAAGCATAGGTTAATTAGGGTTTTTACTTGAATATAATCAATAAATAATTTGAACAAATAATATTCCATGATTAAAACATTTTTATGCTGACCCATGCTTAGAATCAAAGATAGAAGATGTAAGAGTTTGAAAACCCTTTTTGAAATCTTCTTTGAAATGGCTCCTTGATTGAAGAAGGTTCAAGGATGACCACCATACCTCCTTGAGAATAAACCCACCAAACTTTAATGAAGAAAACATCAAAATCCTTCAACTTAAGCTCAACCTTGAGTTCTAACTTCAAAAGGATTTTGAGAGAGTTTTTCTTTAATAGGGATTTTGATTTAGGGTTTTTGAGATAATGAGTTGGAGTAGATTTTTATGTCCTGAAATTATTATACTCAATGATATAAAAATATTAAATTTGACCACACTCAATAAAAAGTTGAATGAGAATTATTTGGAAATCAAATTTTTGGACAGCCAGTGCAGTTACCACGACCACTTTCATGGTCAATAAATGTGGTTCACGACCCTTATCACAGTCCGTGGTCCTTGGTTTAGTGGATTCCTTCCCCTTCCAAGGCTCCAAGAGTATAAGGAATGTCCACGACCATCATCAACGACCGTTGTACACTCCATTTACCATGAAGGTGTCCATGAACCTTAAGGAAGTAAGTTGCTAGCTTGAAATATATTTTATTTCACACAAGTTGGGTATTCCTCAAGGACCCTCATGTTCGTCCTTGGGGAGTTTGCCGGGATATTTTAAACTCAAATACATTCACACAAGTTATGAACGTGTCATATTAATTTCAATTAAAAAGAAAACGAAAAACATGTAAAAATGCACTAAGACACACAAGAATGTTTCAAGGCAATACTTTTTAACATCTTTGACGTTTGACTCCAAACTTCACCAAACATCAACGCTGCCATAGGAAATCATAATAAACCATTTTATATAAAATTACATCATGAGACTCAACCAATGATCTTGTTCACTTTAGTTCGTTTTAGGCTGTTACAAACATACTTCAAAAATCCAAAAATACAACATTTAGGCAATTGATAATGGGAAAATTCTAAAATGAAATATGCAACCATATAAAATTATTTTACAACTTACTCATAACTTCAAAAAATTTATAATGCAAGGAATCAAAGAGATTCAATTCCAATAAGACTCCTCTACTAACCATACTCCCAAACTTAGAGGGAACTCATAATAAAAAAACAGAACAATAGAAGTATTAGGAGGAACATGCTTGGCCTTCCTTTATTCTAGCGACAATAGTAAGGCAATCACTTACCTTATGACAATCCTTACCACAACTAAAGCGCCCATTTCTACCGACTATATATTTCATATAGTGACTCATCCCACAAGTAGAAGAAGTGGGCTTAATAATTTGAGAACACCTACCTATCCCATGTTTCTCCTTGGAATCACTAATTCCATATTTATGTGGGCTCTCTTATTAACCATGGATTGACCTTGTTTATTTGGTTTACCCTTCTTCAAAGTTGTCATGCTCCTTTTCAAAATACTCATGATTATCCTAAGTTTGGGTTCTTCAAAATCCACCTACCTTTGACATAGGTCAATGAACTCCTCAACCTTCAACTTCATCCTCACATGGGGAAAATAGTTTCCTAAGAAACCATTTTTGAACTCCTCCCACTCTATAGGACACGAATCAAACGGCCTAATATCTTCCATCGAGTGTACAACACTTGATCTACATCCCTCAGGTTTTACGAAGCTTACTCCGCCTTCTCCCTACAAGTCACCCCATGAAAGTAAACACCTTGTACATAGCATCTAGAAACTCTCAGGTTTCATATCTAGATCATAACCAAATAACATTCACCTTACCTAAGAGGTCCCCTATGGCTGCCTTTCAAAAACAAAGAGGATTGCTTAATGAATTTTCTGAGGATGATATCATACTGTTCCAGCCAACCAACCTTTAGTCCACCATTCATTAAAAGAAGAATACCATTACGACTTTCGACTTCAAGGTTCATAACCTTACCAAACGGGTTAAAGGTTCCACACAAAGGACGTTTTACCATCATTAAAGGTTTGATATCGTTCAAACATACAAGACTAAGAGACTTTAGCATCATAAGTCAAGAAATCTCATATTCACATTCATACATACATCAAGTATGAGACACAAGTCTACCATCGAAGACACACAAAGATTTCACATTATCACATATAGCATATCGTCCTTGAAGCACATGAGAATGACCATTATCATATATAAATAACCCTATACACTACTATAACATCATCAATATTACCATCATAGACTCATATAGTCATGTAGGAATGATCATGGATCAACTCTAAGACTAAAAACGTAAGGACAATTATAGTCTAAAATGATAACCTAATATGAATAAAAGAACACATACTTTAAACTTTATCACAAGTAGATGAATAGTACCATACTTCACATAAATCAAATACACAAAAAATCATTGTATATCAAGAAGTTGACAACAAGACAATCATTATAATTCATAAAGTAACGCCCACAAGGTCACTTCATTCACATAGAACCGCAACCATAAGTTGACCATGCAAATAAAACATTATTCAATAGCTAAATTACATAAAATAAAGATAATTAGGTCAGTGTACAACCAATCCATTCTAACCACTTCAATCCATAGCTAAATTATCCAATTCAATACCAGAAAGCTCTTACCTATGGTCATGATCATAAATTCAATATTAAAAGTATAATACTCAACGAATATAGGTCGATTCAATTTATATTTGTAAATCTAAGACAGATTATATATCAATTGAATACAATTATTACGTCATTCCATTACCCATAGATAATTACACTACAATTCATAAGCATGAAGACAATATCAAGCAAATAATAAAGTAGTCAAAAGTAGGGTTAATGAATTTGATGGTTTCATAGGTTAACTATGTTAAAATCATCTAATTAACATCAATATAATCAATATATAATGAATCAAAACCTTAGTTGCAAGAACCCATGGATAGATAATAAAATCTTACAAGTTCATCTTTAGTAAAATTTACAAATCACTTTGAATTTGGGCTCCATGATGAATAGAGTATAGAGGATAAAAAACCATAGCTAAATGTTACTAAACCACAAAATAGATGAAGAATTAACACTCAAATATCCAATACAACCTCTTCCTTGAGTTTTTGTTTCAAAGGAGTTTTAGAGAATTTCTTAGAGATTTTGGGGTTTTGATTGGGAAGAATGAATTAATCTAGATATTTAGGAGTTATAAACCCACTTAAAATACCTAAAATACCCCTAAATTACCTCGCAAATCATTGTTTGGACTTGGGGTGAATTAACCAACTCACCGCTTCATTTGACAGTGAAGCAGGTGAATCGCAGATCTCACTAATGATTGGCCATCTAAGGACAGTTTGTCCACAAATAGACCGTCCTATCATGCCGTTGTTTGGTTCATAGCAAGGATATTTGTATATTGAGATTCCATAGGCTATGTCTTGACTAACAGCCACCAACGACAGGGCGTCGAGAATCAAACTAGCCGTCAATTGCCTCAGTCGATTGGTGATGGTCTTGACAGCCTTTGGCTCAAATTAAGAGTCTTTCGTTAGGGACCCTTGGTTTGACCTTAGGGATGTTTATCTGGACGTTTCCAACTAGAATATGACCATGAAAAATTTAGGACCTCCCACATTAATTTCATAAAAAACGAACACCTAAAACTCGACAAAGCATGCTAAGACACACAAGGTAAATTCAAGGCAAACATTCGGAACGAACTGTACATTTTTAGACATTCGACCTCAAAATCTCATAAAAATTGACACACTGCCTAACAATAATAACTCATATAATGATCTCCTAAGCTCATTACACACTCATAAAAAACCTAGGGTTAAGTGGAAAAGGTCATTTTAAAAAAACTACATCAATTAATCAAGAAGTAGTATAATTGAATCATAATACATGTTAATCTACTCATAATAACCAAAAAGAATCATAAAAAAAAGAAATTCACAAGATCATTTTCTTAATAGAAGAAAATTAACTTAAATTTCATCATCTTTAAATTAATTTGGAGGAACCCTTTGGGGAATGAGATCCAAAAGGTTGAAGGAATACCATACCTTACTGATTGATCAAGATTGACTAGGTAAATTCCCCTCCTTGCATCTCTAGAGTCCTCATTTTCTTAGTCTTCTATAGAGTTTCTTTGGGAGAGATAAAGAAGAGAGAAGGAAAATCAATTGGATTTTGAGAATTATAAGAGTTAAGTGAAGTTTAAGGCTTAGGGTTGTTTATAAAGTTGATTAACTAACTTATTAAGATTCCCTAATCCCTAAATAAAATCAAATTTAACGAACTCATAAAAAGAACTCATTAAATCAAATAGTGCAATAACTGGCAGGACCTATGAACCCCTGACCAATAAGTGAAGGTCAAACAGTGGTCAGGACAACCACCGTCATGTGCATTCATTGTTTGCGAATGAGACTTTATCCAAATTATATTCGATGAAATTGTTTAAGTGTCCATCAATGACCGATCGATTGGACCACACCTCATGGTTTGCCCCTTGTCGATAGTTACTGTCTTAGACAAATTTTAGCCATTATTCAAGGGTCCTCCTCAAGAGATATTGGTTGAACCTTTGGGATTCGTACCAACACGTTTCGACTATAAACCAACTCTAATACATGTTAGGCACTTTAATACCAAATTTTATAAATTTCTGACTTTTAAAACTTAGTCAAATAGGCTAAGGAATACTAAAACCTGCTTAATGTATTATGTCGATTACATTTGAATTAAAAAACAGTGTAACAAATTTTAGACTATCATCTTAGGCTCTATATTAGGCTTTAGAATTTCGGAGTATTACATTATCCCCCCCCCCTTTGTGAACATTCTTCCTCGAATGACACTAAAATTCTTTAAAAAGGAAGGAATAGACTCAAGACTAGACGCCCAACAAACAACAACATATCGTACGATGAATGTCAACTCAGTAATTAAATTCACACATATAAATTCAAAATTGCAATCACTACACATAAGAGCTTATAATCACAATATAAGGAATTTCTTTCTCACAAGAACATGAGCTTAACATATCATTGGGGAATCAATATTTACAAGACTCAATCTATCAACATGATAAATATCATTTCATAAAGAAGTAAAAAACACATTTTCATTTTATGCATGAAATACACTTTAACTCACTGTAACATGCTCCTTTTTTGCAAAACATTACCCAAAATCAAGGCAATTTCAAATTAACTGATAATTTTCACTACAAATAGGAACAAATAACCTTAGTTATCAAATAGATGACGATAATGGGAATTCATGTCGTCCTAGGCCTCCCATGTTCCATTATCAACTAGGTTATTCTTCCATTACACCTTTACAGAAGGCACCTCTTTGTTCTTTAACTTTTACACTTGTCAGTCATGGATTTCAACTAAAAATCCTTCATAGGAGAGATTCTCGTGAACACCTAGACCTTTTTAGGAAGAATGGATTTGGATTTATCGTTAAAATTTTTTAGCATGGAACATGGAATACCGGATGAACCGAAGCGAATTCACTATGTTACCTCAACTAATATGAAATTTTCATAGGGACCCACATAACGAGCACTCAATTTCCCTTTCTTTTCAAATCTCACCACCCCTTTAATAGTCAAAATTTTTAGATACGCCTTATCAGCTTCTTCAAAATCTAAATCTCTTTTCCCATGGTCGACATAACAATTTTTTCGGCCATATGCTTTTATTAAGTGGTTCCTTATAGTATGAACTTTATCCAAAGTCTTATAAATCAATTACGGACACAAAAGTGAAGAATCGCCACTTCGAACAATCCAATTTGAGAACTCCTTCTCATACGATACAAGGTGTCATAAAGAGCCATAGATATAGATGAATGGTAACAAAAGGAAAGTGGTTATCCCAGTTTCCCTTGAAATCAATTATATGATATCTAAGATTATGCTAAAGAGTTTTAATAGTACGCTTCTGTTGACAATTCGTTTGGGGATTAAAAGTGGTGCTCAACTTCGTCATGGTACCCATCCCTTTCGAAATGACATCCAAAACCTCAATGTGTGTTGTGCACCCCTATCCGATATGATGGATAAGGTAATACCACGGAGACACACAATATCATCTATGAAGATTCTTTATTAATCATCCACCGAGTAAGTGGACTTGACGAGAATAAAATGAGGGGATTTGGTCAAACTATCCACAACCACCCATACGGAGTCATATTGCTTTTTTTTTTCGGGGCAAGCCAACCACAATATACACATTAATCTCTTCCCATTTCAAAATAGGAACTTTGATTTCATGAAGTAAACCATATGGCTTTTGGTGTTCGGATATCACTTGTTCGAAATTTTCATATTTTTCAAACAAATTCCGCTATCTTCTTCTTTAAGCCTTCCTACCTTTGCATTTCTCTAATTTCATGATACATCTTTGTAGATATCAGATGAACGAAGCAACCGGACCCATGAGTTTCTTCAAATATATGGTTCGTCAAGAAATTTACATTGTTAACACACAACCTTCCTTGATACCTCAAGAAACAATCCCCCTTAAAGAGAATGACTCATTAAGCTAACCAATAAGTAACTCGGGCAAGTCCATCAATGGTTGACCAAGGTGTTGTTTGGACTTCACCTCAACCAACAAAGATGATTTGGAGTTATGATGGACCATTAATCCACTATTTGAAGAATCTTCAAATCTAATAAGTCCTTGAGTTTAGTCTTCAACTCTTTCAGTTCGGCTGAACCCATCAGAGAAGGAGGAATTGAAATGCGATTTGTATCCGGTAACAGGTCAATACCAAAATTTTCTGTAGGGATACCGGGAACATCATTTCAAAACACCTCAACAAATTCTCTTTCTGCGGTGACTAAGTCAATGTGAGGAATTTTTGAGTCTATATCTTTGTTTGACTCTTACCATGTGATATAGAAACCCTTTGTAACACCCTAAAACGAAATAAGTTGAACTAGATCTTTGTGATTGTTTTTAGAGTTATTTTTGTGATAAAATAAGTAATATTGATTTCTTTAGTCAGTGTCTTCTGTTTTGTTGTGTTTGGATTTCAATCATCCAAGAACGTTCATGACGTTCGCAAAGTGTGCCTGATAGAATGCTTGTGTGTCTTTGTGTGTTTAAATGAGTTTTACTTGTTCATTTTGATTTAAATGGGTGTAAGATTTTTCTTTGACCTTTATGAATTAGTATAGGTATTAAATGTACGAATACGACTTCATCTAGGACCCATTAGGGGCCCTAAAAGAGTACCCCAACTCTAAGACGAAACTGCCAAAAATAATGTCTATCGACGAGCTAGTCGACCAGACGATGGCTTGTGAACCTGATCCATCGTTTGGACATGAATTCCTTCATTTTTGGGAGTTTCATACCCAATCCACGATCCCTTATCAAGGGGACGTCAAAGCATCTACGGCACGTCATTTGGCGGCTTTGATAAGGGGGCCTTCAGAAGTTGTCTCGTCTGCTACCTTGACTGGGCTGTTTTGTGAATTCACCAAAACTTTTTAGGACCCAACGATGTTAAATTTATGTTTTTTAAGTTATAATATGTTAGTTTTAAGTCCTATACTAGAGAAGATCTCTCACATCAAATACTCAAACTCCCTTTCTAAGGAAAATGTCTCTCAAGTCACCATTAGATCTAGGACTCATGGAAGAACTAGGAGGGCTGGTCTGACGTTTTTATTCATCTAAATTAGTGTGTTTCCTTCTCATTAAGGTATTTTCTCTGTCCTTGAACCCTCTTCTAATGGAGGAGTCATTTCTAAAAGATTTCGAAAAGGGTTTTAAAACTCTACTTACAACTATCTTTGCTTCGATCCACGAGTCCTCTTGTAAATTATTTTTAATGATTAAAATATGTTTATTGAAGTATTGATTTATTATTTTAAATGTAAAAACCCTAATAAAGTTATGTTTATAAATATTTACAACTTTTAGTTTAAGAATTGGGTTTAATGAACTTTTTTGCGTAGGGTATGAACTTTGGATTTCTCATGTTGATATTATGATTTAGATACTACCCTAAGGGACTAATTACGATGAATATTGAGAAATTGGTTAGATGTGGTGACGTCTTCGATAAATAATGAGTTATTTATATCGTATAATTCTTATTTTTAATTGCTCTTGAGCGGTATGATCCACCTTCTTTGTTGCAGTGTTTACTTGATGTCTTTGGATATATTTGTATCTATTTTGACTATTTATTTGAAGTCCTAATGTGTTAAATGATGTGATAATGACGATGGTTCTTTTTTATATGTGTTATGAAGGTTAAATTGTATGTCTTGCTTATATTACGCCTTAATTAAGTAACTACTTATGTTGAGCATGCTAGTGTGTGGGAAATGAAGAATGAAGTTTTAAGCATGCCTAGAATTCAATATTATGGAAGTAATTATTTATGTGAAAAGTGTTTTCACATGTACACACAAACATTTTGAGTGAATAAATGAATGATTCATGCTAAATAATGTGAATGAAAAAGCGAAGTTTCTGGGTAAGCACTTATTGATAGTTGAGATGAAGTGTTTAGTATCAACCTCACTACCTCCTAAGATGTTTCTAACATAGGTTGTAGTATGGATACCCATTGTGAGTTCAGATGGGATGTACAATGTTATCCTTTACCTTTACTAACAAATGTTTAAGACTCTGTGGAGGAGTTAGGCTTAGCACCGAGAGGATATGAAAAGGGAGTGGGTTCACATTGTGAGTAGAGATTTTGTACCCAATGTACCCCTTGAGATGAGTAATCCTTGTTACTAGAGAGTGAGTAACTTAGTAGCAATCTCCTTATCCCTTAACTATGCGCCCGCATAGGTGTAGCTATTGGACAAATCCATGTAAAAGCTAAGAGAAAGACCCAATCCTAGGGAAGTGGGGAACTCTCATCCGAAGGTTAGTATTGGGATTCCATGTCTAGATCTCATGGTCTATGTATGTTAAAGCAAATTCCCCATAAAACAATAAAAGTACTAAGTCTATAAAATAATGTACTACTTAGTATATCTGGTGGTATGGGACGCTATCTTTCTATTTCACAAAGTAGACCTTTGGAAAGGGGAGTATTTTTGTGTTTTATATGAAATGTAAGAACTAAGTATCCAAAAATAATGTACTACTTAGGGTAGGTGGTATATGGGTCGCAATCTAACCATTGCACAAAGTAGACCTTCCGAAAAGGGGATACTGTGTGTGATCGATCAAGTAATATAAATGAAGTTAGATTACTTAATGTCTAATGATATGAAAGTAAGTTAAAACTAAGTTCAATGTGAAGAAGTTTGAAGTTACTAATGTGGGGTTCTTAATTCAAGAGAATCCTCAAGAAACACTAAGTGAGCGTAGTAGTATGGGATGCTACTCTCACAGTGCACTTAGTGTAAATTTTTGTCCTATTGGAAAAGGGTACTTACATAAAATCCTTCTTGTATGAATTTGTTTCAAATGTCTAGCGAATAGAGTGGATTTGATTCCCGGACTAGGTAAGCCAATGGTAGGTACTCTTACGGATCGCTTTGGTGTGTCTTGAAAACGGTGTATGGGAGTTCCCTTCTTGTCTTACATTAGGGAGTCGTAGGATAACTTTGTAATGGAAACCTCTCGAGAAATGAGTTCACAATGCTTGGAATGATTTGTTCATTGTGATATATCAGTGTTTCAATGTAATATTGATTGATGATACTTTATCGTGTACTTTGCTTATAAAATTATGTATTTTTTTATTATGTTTAAAATGATTATTCTTATACCATTAGAACTCTTAAATTATGAATGTTTTACTTATTTTTTTTATCAAAGCTTAATTTACCAAAAGGTTACTTTTCTAATATTTTTGCACATGCCATAGTATTTTTTTGTACTATACTTTTCCTATTCTATACTTAATAAGAATAAGTTGGAGGTGTTTGAAGAGCAAAACTCAAGCTTGGCAAATATTCTCTCAAGACTAAGTATGTCCTCATATATTCTAGGCATAGTCGTATTTCACAAGTTCTATTCTAAAGACTTATTATGTATATTGATTTAAAGTAAAAAGTCCTGTCCGTTAGATATTATAACATGTCTTTAAGTTGACTTGTGTAGACGAGATCAAATCCTTAGCTTTTATGAAAGAAGTTCTCCTAATTAATTCATTTTTGGAAAAAATTTATTTACGCACTACTTTTCATATCTTATGTAATGAATGATAGATAAATCATGTAGAAGACCACCGAAAGTTCAAATACGCAATCGTTCCGGCCCATGGGTTCTCCCTAACTTCCAGAAGGTAATTTTGGGTCATTACACAATTTTAAGATCATTTTAAAAGCTTTAAGACAAGTGATAATACAACCTTAAGGAATAGAATTCTCCTGCTTCTACTCTAAAACGGGTTCATTTGGAAAATTGAACTTTACAATTTTAGTTCTACAATCAATGGAAGAAAGTCAATCATGCTGTCACGACCGGGGATCACCACCTAGAAGTAACATGGCGTATTTTACATCTCGGAGGTATTATAGAAGCCCATATATATCATTCAGCGCATTGTCATTGGTAAATTAGCGGAAAATTTAAAACATTTTATAGCACATCGTATGTTGGAAACTTCTCTTCATTTAAATAAAATAATTTAAGTACATATTTAGAGTCTCGTATATTTTTTTATCCTAGACTGGACATCATAAGAGTATATTAGGTACACGACCCTTATAATATAACACATAAGTACAATAATATTACTCTTTACAGTAAACCAAACCTTGGACTTAAGGATTCCTTTTCTTGAGCTTGGGAATCACATATCAAGCTACTCATCTTTTAAAGAAATCCTTGAAGCCTCCATAACCTACAGTTTTTATAAAAAGTATAGAAGAATGGAGTTAGTATAAGAATGCACTAAGTAAGGCAACCATGAAAAATTATGCATTTAAACAGGGTCGTTTTTCTTGAAATCATACTTCATGTTTTTTTGTGAAAATCATGATAAAACATTAATACAATAAGGATTATATCATTTAGATACTTGATATAAGAATATTCAATTATCACACATTAAGTGAAATCACACATTGCATTTAATTCATTTTAGAAGAACTTTACAGTAACTTGATTTTCCCTTTACTGTGAACTACATTAATTTTACAGTGAATTATCATTTTCTTACCTTCTTATTCCCTCAGGGAACCCTCTAGTGATACTTGGCGCAATAAGTAACCTTATGGGCACAAGAAAGTCATAAATATAACCTAAATAATCCAACACATACCATTATTGAAATAAAATACAACATAGGCACATTTAAGATAATATTGTAGGGACATTATAGTGAACTCTATTCACTTTGTACACATACTAGTGTCACATCAAGTAGAACATTATGAAACCTTATTCACAATCCCAATATAAGCCTACTAGTTCAATGTACATGTAAATCCCAATAACCTCACACATACTTAGTAAACTAATGATGAGACCACAAGCCTTAACACTTCATACATAAACATAATAGTATAGTAAAATACATACTTTTCAAGTAGGACCTTAGTCACAAAGTCATATTAGAACTTAATATTATGCATACCATCTAATCATGTAGACACTAACACAATGTCTTGCAAGAGAACCATAAATGTATTCACATATATTAGACCACCTTCCTAGGAATCCCTTAGAGAGCTACTTCTGCAATGCATAGATGGATTCATTACTTATACCAATCCTATGTACCTTCCCTTAGATTATCCTAGATAGGGTCCCTTTACTTTACTTTACTGTTATACATTCAATCGACACGAAGACCATGGGTGCTAAATATCAAATTTTGTGATTTAAGCCTTACACAAATGGAAGGTGCTCCACTTACCCAAATTAGAAGATTAACATATATTCTAGCATATTAGGTGAACTTCACCTCATAGATCCTATGTGGAAATCGTAGTTTATGGAACTAAGATAAGTTGTCAAGTTCACATGGTGTTAAGATAAGTTCCCTTTATTGGAACACCTTTATTACATTATTTCATAAAACATAGGCTTAGGTTATTAACTCCTCATATGCTTGTAGAATATTCAAGCACCTATCTAGTTTTAGGATACACTTGAGAACACCTTTGAAGAACCCTCTATTTACTATATCTTCACACATGTGTGTGCATACATATATGCGTGAAAACCTTTCACATATATGCGTGCATACATATATGCGTGCATACATATATGCGTGCAAACCCTAGACGTAACTGGCAGCGGCGTCCTCTTTGAGCAGTGAGACTACCCTCTTAGATTACATCATTATATTCATAGTTCAAAAATACGGAAAATTTAGAACTTTTTACTACTTCTACATTTAGGTTTACATAGACCTCTTCATACACATAATAGATATAAATGGAGTATACATACAACCTTCTACTTTTAGTGCACATAAGTGTAAAAATGAAAACATTTTCTCAAATCATGTCTCATATTATAACCATCTAATAAGTGTATTTCCAATTGGGCCTAGCCTATAAATCAATGGAACGAGAACACATATAGGTCACATAAATGTTTAGTACTCCAATGAAAGGATGGAAACATAAGAGTCTTAAAACAAAAACAACTTCATAGCTTTAGATTGGCATTGTCCTTGGAATGTTAGAACCTACCCAACTTGGATGATTAAGTATTCCAGGTCTTCTCAATAGTTGTCTCCATAAGTCCTTCAATGAATGTAACCTCAAATGTTGGGAAAAGGAAGAAATGGGGGTATTACACGACTTGTACAAAGTATGAGACCATATGCACACATACTTTTAGTTCATCCTAAGAAAAGGGACATTTGATAGAGTGTGCATTTTTCATTAAAAACCTCTATGTACATTCACCAAGACCATACCAATCAATTAGGCACATTAATTATGTCTAACGCATGTACACCACAAGACCAACAATAGTATGCCTATTCATGTTATCATGCATATCATAAAATTAGACACATATATTCAAAGCAACTATATCACGAAGTCATAACAGCAACAAGCATAGATAAGAGTTCGTTACAAAATAATCAAAGCAATACATTTTCCCATGAATCCTTATTTACTCAACAAGTACAATGACAAAGCAAAGCAACATAATCTTACCCAATAAAGTATCCCAACAAGATTCATGACTAACATCCTACATTACATAGCATAGAATTTAGGAGTACACATCATCATACTTTAACAGTATAGACCAACATATATTTATAAGTGAAACTACTAAACATATCGTATAAACAATGTGTGTATTCACGAAATACATATCACATATAATCATAACCATACTCATACATAAGAACATCCTTCTAAGACTCCTCTCAAGGCTAAGTAGGAAATGCTTTGGTAGAGTCCCATACCCTTACCTAGACTAATCTAGACCCCTTAGGTTATCATAGTTAGAGTTCATTCCTTTAGTTTATTTTACCTTTTTGGGAAAATCATTCCTTAGCCGACATAGACAACATGAGCTAATGTAGAATTCGGCGTGTTGTATCCTACACCGAAGGAAGGCGGTCTACTTGATAAGATAGTACTAAAATATGAAAATGGATCCACTAGCTAATTTCTTATGGAGGCAACATAGTTCAAGCACTAGGAGACACTTGGGACCCTCTTTATGCTAAATGAATTATAGTCTCCAATATGAAAAGTACATTAGTGATGCTACCTTCTCTATGTGGAAATGGACGCTACTCACTCTAGTTTACTCGGGGCTAACCTAGAGTCCCGTTTCGAAATGTCTTTAACTAATCGTCATAACTTAATGTATTTACATGGTCTAATCCCTTGTTTAGTCAATGCCATTAGCTCATTACGCATTACATGACAATATCCATTAATGGAAACCTTCATATGTGAGATTAGATTAACCTCATCATCGTTTCATAATAAGCCGTATAGGTATTTCATAAACAACCTTATATCATTTCATCTTAAGCATAGTATCACCATCACATTGTCAAGACATTTCTATTCATAATCATACAAACACCTACTTAGGCTAATCACACAACATGCCTCAATTGAAATACATCATCAATAAGAAGCCATCATCATTGAAGTGAAGGTTAGGATCATAAGGACATACTCAATCTCCTTCAATAGCCATCACCATGGTCTTACCATCAATAACACAATTACATCCAACAATAGGTGTAGCAATATCAATCAATACTCATTAACACAAGAACTAGGTCAATTACATCATTACTATCCCAATTAACATTAATTCGTAAAATTTGGTTACGGGAATTATGATTCATAATAAATTGACCAAGAATTATATAAAATCCCAACATTATATTACCCTAGTCAGTCCATACGTGAATTAGAATAAAAAAGTCAAGTATAATAATCAATTAATTCTTCAATTACCATCAATTCATAACCAAGATCAATGATTTGAGATATTGGGGAAGGAAAATTATCATCATGAAATTGCATTAAGTAACATTGATTAATCAACAATCTATACTCAATCATTCATAGGAAATTATTATTTGTCACCAATTTGAAGATTAGAAAAATATCCATTTGAATTGGAAAACTTCATAGAATTGGTTATTTTAAAAATCAACTTTGAAAGGACCTCTTGGGGAAAGGAACCAACAGTGAAAAACCTATACCTTAGTGATGATTTACACAAGAAATTGAAGTGAAATCATAAAAAAATAAGAATTCTTCTTCAAGCTTTCTTCCTTCATCAATGAAGGATTTTTGGGAGAGAGAACGTACAGAGAGGTAAGAGCTTTAAGTTTTTATTTGGGAATTTGGGTTTGGGTGAGTGATTAATGACATAAAATAACCCTTAGGATATTAATAATAACCACTGAATTACCCAAAACATCCCATACTTTAATTGATCTTTTAATGAAGTTTAAATGCCAAAGATACAATATTGCCGATTATGGGAAGTGGCTCCGCGTCGCGGTGCCAACACACAGTTTTTCCAAAAAATACTTTTTTTGGAGAAGTGATGTCCGCACAGCCCACCGAATTTTGGCACCTCGCAGGCTGCTTAGGCAGCCTTCCCACATATGTTGGGGTCCTCTTCCTCTAGCCTTCGGTTAGTCCTTGGTGCGTCGTTATGGGACGTTTAGACATTCTATACTACATTCTACCTAAAAAAGTCTTTTTACAAGTTTTTGAGTTCATTTGACCCTCCGAAACAATCCCCAAGCATAGCTCTGTCATCTAGGTTTATTAGGCTAGTTTGCAGACATCATGAACGTCTTTTGACGTCTTGGCTCTAAAACTTCCCTAATGACTTCTTAACATTATTTTAGGTCATAAAAAAGTATATAATTCGTTAGACACTCATGTGAACCTCTATATTAGTTGTTGACTTTTCGAAGTGTTACATTATTCTCCCCTTAGGAACATTTATCCCTGAATGATACTAAACTTTTAAAAGGGAAAGGATAGACTCAAGACTAGCAGCCCAACAAACAATATACAGCAGCATCATGAGTTACAACTCAATTCACAAATAACACTCAAAGTAAAAGCATGAGGAATTTCCTTCTCAAAATTACAACATCATCTCAACATACATTACACGAGTCAATTATGTCAAAGTTCAACTTACCAACATGATACATGTAATTTGATAAACACTCGCAATATTGAAATGCTCAACATAAATCAAACCATGCAATGTTGCAAAAATTCAATGTTCAAAGCACAATTCACTCTAAGATATTGTAGCAACACCAAAATTCACATTTTTATTACCTTTCACTAAAGTAAAGACAAGTCCAATTTTTGTCATCATTTTCTTTATTAATAGGAACAACTAACCTTAGTTATCAAATAGATGAGGGTAACAGGTCTTCATGTCGACCTCCACATCCCATGTTGCACCCTCAACTAGGTGATTCTTCCATGAAAAGTTTAAGGAAGCCACCACTTTGTTCCTCAATTTCTTTACTTGCATATCACGTATTTGAACAGGAGTTTGCGCATAAGAGAGATACACCAAGACGATGAATAGGAAAAATACAATCGGGATCACCGATACACTTCTTCAGAATGGAAACATGGAAATTGGATGAACCGAAGCTAATTCTTTTTGCAACCTTCCAAACCCTTTGAAAGATTTCATAGTGACCCACATAATGAGGACTCAACTTCCCCTTCTTGGAAAATCTAAGAACACCTTTCATAGGCGAAATCATAAAATACATGTTATCACCTTTTTTAATTTCTATGTTTGTTCTCCTAAGGTTGGCATAAGACTTTTGGTAACTTTTGGCTCTCCTACTTCAAACCATCCCATTAAAGATTTACATCTCTTACAAAACAAGGCTTCGTAAGGAGCCATTGATATAGATGAATGATAATTATTGTTGTAAGCAAACTAGACCAAAGGCAAATGCTTATTCCAATTAAATTTAATATGAATAATGCACTCTAAACATATCCTCAGAGGTTTTAATAGTACTTTCCGCTTGACCATCCGTTTGGGGATGAAAAGTCGTGCTTAATTTCATTTTGGTACCAAACCCTTCTTGGAATGACCTCCAAAACGTAGATATGAATTGTGCACCCCTATCTGATATGATGGATAATGGAATACCATCGTTGAACATAATCTCATTTATAAAGATCCTTGTATAATCTTCTACCAAATAGGTAGACTTGACGGGAATAAAATAAGCGGACTTGGTCAATCTATACACAACCATCCATATTGAGTCCTAATTCTTTTATGTCCGAGGCAAACCTACAACAAAATCCATATTGATGTCTTCCCACTTCAAAGTAGGAATTTAGATTTCTTATTGTAAACCACACGACATTTAGTGCTCGACTTTCACGTGATGGAAATTTGGATACTTAGCAACAAACTCCGTTGTGTCCTTCTTCAAACCTTCCCACCAAAATACTTCCCTAAGGTCATGGTACATTTTTGTCGAATCCAGATGAATAGAATAACGGGACCCATGTGCTTCCTCAAGAATCGTGTTTCTCAATCCATCTACATTGGGAACACACAACCTTCCTTGGGACCTCAATACACCATCCCTTCCTAAGGAGAATTACACATTAAGCTTACCACGAACCGATTCCCTAATCTCCAGTAATGGTTGATCAAGGTTCTATTTGGACTTTAACTGAACCACAAAGATTACTCGGAATTATGTTGGGGAACAAAACCACTATTCGGAAAATCTTCAAACCTTACATCAAACATAGACAACCTGTGAAAATCTTTCACTAGGTTTTTCTTAGCTTTTTCTACATGAGGTACACTACCCATGTTCATACGACATAGAGCATCTGCAACAACATTGTCCTTGTTGGGGTAATAGAAAAAACTCATGTCGTAATCTTTCAACAATTCTAACCACCTTCTTTGTTGGATATTTAACTTCTTTTGAGTAAACACTTATTGGAGACTCTTTTGATCAGTATAAAAATAAACATAGACACCATTTCTCTCATGATCCTTAAGTATCCTAGTAGCATAGGCTATTAGGTTTTAATGTTGCATAAGAACACACCCTAAACCCACTTGGGATGCATAAGAATACACAATGAAACCCATGGTACCTTCCGGTAAAGTTAACAACATAGAGGAAGTGAGCCTATCTTTCAAAATCTGGAAGTTTCTCTCACATGCCTCCTACCACTCAAGTTTCTCACTGTTTTGGGTCAAAGTAGTTAAAGGAGATGCAATGAACGCAAAACGATCCACAAACCTCCAATAATAACTCGCTAGAACAAAGACACTCCTAATGTTGGTTGGAGTCAATAGTCTAGGCCAATTCTTGACCGCCTTTATTTTCCTTGCATCAACCTCAACTCCTCCAATACAGATGATAAGAACAATAAATGCCACCGACCTCAACCAAAAATTCATATTTACTATATTTGGCAAATAATAGATTTTCCTTAAGCACTTGTAACATCAACCTCAAATGGTTCATGTGATCACCCTCGTCAATGAAGACAATAACAAATGAATCTTGAAAACGTTGAAAACCCCTATTCATTTATATGCATAAACGCCAACAGGGAATTTTTAAGACGAAAGGACATTACTAATAACTCAAAGTGACCATATCTAGTCCTTAATGCCATCTTTTGTATGTCCTCACCCCTCACCCTAAGTTGGTCATACCTTTTTTCTCAAGTCAATCTTACAAAAGTAGATTGACCGTTGGAGTTGATCAAACTAGTCGTCAATTCGAGGGAGACGATACTTGTTCTATTTAGTTGGTGGTAATCGATGCACATTCTAAGGGACCCAAATTTCATTTTCCCAAACAATACTGGATCACCCCATAGAGAAATACTAGGTCTAATGAAGGCTTTGTCTAGTAAATATTTGAATTGAGCCTTCAACTCTTTCCATTCAGACGAAGCCATCTGATAAGGAAGAAATGAAATAGGATTTGTATCCGGTAAAAAGTCGATACCAAAATCAATTTCCCGTTGGGGAGGGATACCGGGTAGATTCATTAGGAAAGACCTCCTATAAATCTCTAACTATGGGTACCCACTCAATTAAAAGAATTTCGGAATCTTAATCTTGGATTCTTACTATATGACATAAACACCCTATAGAAATCATTTTGAATTCTTCCAAAAAAGAGAGTATACGACCTCTAGAAATTGAATTTCCCCACTTCTACTGTAAAACGAGCTCATTTAGAAAGTTCAACTTCACCACCCTTGTTCTAAAATCAAAAGAGTCAAAGAAAGCAGCCAACCAATTCATACCCCATATGATATCAAAATTAATTATATCATGTTCTATAGATAATCATAAGAAACTCTATTGGTCATAATTATAGAACAACTTCTACAGACCCTTTTTGCAACAAACGAGTTATCCACCAGGGTAGACAACAAAAAAGGTTCATGCAAAATATCGGGCAAAATGTCAAACTTTTAAGCTACTAGAGGAGTAACAAATGATAAAGTAGCACTGGGATCAAGTAAGGCATATACGTCTATAGAGAAGACTTATACCGTGGTGGTCACAATGTCGGGAGAAGTCCCTTACTCACCCCTAGAGCGCAGAGCATAAAAGTGATTCTTCTTCGGAGCCTCATTAGAACCATTTGATTGAGCTTGACTACTATCCTATTCATGACTGCTTACATTAGGTTAATCCCTAATTTTGTGTCCAGTATTACTACAACCATAATAATTATCCGTTCCCTTAAGACAATCATTATAGTGCTTTTTGCCATACTTTTCACAAGTTGGCTTCTCGGTTGGTGAACTAGCATCCCTTTCCTTCTTAGGCTTAGGGTTAGACACCCTATCACCACAACTATTAGGGCACTTGGAAGGAACTTGGTTAGAAACCCGCTTCTTAAACAAGGCTTGTCTTGTATCTAAAACCTATTATTTGAAGAACAAATATCAAAATATCTTTCCCTCTTAGAATCTCTACTCTTCCTCTTAGTCCTTCCAACTTTTACATGTTCGGCATGAACCATGAGACGAGAAATGTTCATGTTGTCATGTAGCATAACCGAATGACACTCCTCGCGTAAATCATCTGACCACCCTGTCACAAAGAGGCTCATTTCAGCTCTAGGATCAGAAACAAAAGAAGGAGCATATTTTGACAATTTAGTAAATCTCAATGAGTATTCAAGCACACTCATACCTCCTTGGAGAAGGTAGAGGAACTCCACCACATTAGATTCCCTCTTCTTCCTAGGAAAGAATCGTTCAATAAAACCTTTCTTGAACACCTTCCAAGTCAACTGTCCACCCCTTAACAACCTATTGTCCCTATATTGGACATACCATATTTTAGCCACATCCTTTAGTTTGTATGTTGCTTACTAGGCTTTCTCAGTACTTGAAATCTCCATAGAATAGAGGATATTATAGATTTCATCGATGAACTCTTGGGTTCTTCTTCAACGTTTGACCCATAGAAAGTAGGAGGATTTATCCGAGTGGAATCCCTTAGGCAAAAGTCCATGTTAGTTACTTGTTGATGTACTCGGGGTATAAACATCCGTTAGCTTGGGCAGTCCTTTCTTGGTCTTGAGTAGTGGGGGCTTGTTGCCTTTTGGAAGAGAGCAGCCTTTATGTTTTCAACAGCCAAAGGAGGAAGATTGGCCGACTCTTGGTCATCATTCACTTCTTCCTCAAGAGGAGGAACTGCTGCATTGGCAATGTTTTCTGGAAGTGTTCTTTCCGCATTCCTTCAAATATTCATTGCCTATAATCACGATAGGAGGATTAGATGATAAAGGCACATAGATCAAAAACACTAGACGCATAATATTGTATTTCCATGAAAGTAAGAGTTCCCTAAGCATCACATAAATTTCCTATTCAACAGTGTGGATAGCTTCACTATTATGAATACAAACCTACATAGAAGTGCTTGAGAGAGATATCAACTCAAAGATATTAAAACTCATGCTCTTGTACAAATTTTGTCACATCCGGGTCAACCGTCGTTGTCGTCCTCTTTGAGGCCTGAGACTAACCTCTTAGCTTACATCATTACAATCATAGGTAAAAAACGCTGATAATTTAAAACTTTTTACTGCTTTGACATTGAGGTTTACATAGACCTATACATACACATGATAGATATATATCGATTACATAGACCCTTTGTATAGGAAGATTACTTAGTCTTCTACAATTAGTGAACCTAAGTATATAAAAGATAACATAGTCTCAAAACATGTCCCATCTTATAACCATCTAATAAGAGTATATCAAATTGGTCCTAGCCCATACATCACAGAAACAAGAAAACATATAGGTCATACAAATGCTTCGTACTCAAATACAAGGAAAGAAACATAAGAATGTTAATACTAAAACAACATCATATCTTAATATTTGAATTACCCTCGGAAAGTGAAGACCTACCCAACTCAAATAATTAAGAATTCCAAGTGTTCTTCAAAGTCGTCTCCAAAAGTCATTTAACAACCAAAACCTAAACCGTTGGGGAAAACAAAGAAATGGGGTTAGTACAAAACTTGTACTAGGTATGAGACCATATACATAGTTATTTTTAAATCATTCTAAGAAAAAGGACATTTCATAAAGTATACAATGTTCACTAAAAAAACTCAATGCACATTCAACAAGACCATACCAATCAATTAGGTACTTCATTAAGTCAAAAGCATGTACACTACAAGAGCAACAATAATAAGTCTAGTCAAGTTAACATGTATATCATACAATTTGACCCATAAGAGTTCATTACAACATAATCAATGTAAGACAATCACCCACGAAGCCTTATGAAATTAACAATTGCAATGACCAAGCAATGTCCCATAACCTTACTCAATCAAGTAACCCTAAAAAATCATGACTGGCATCCTATATTACATAGCATAGAATTTTGGAGTACACATAATCATACTTTAAAATATAGACCAACACATATTCATAAGTGAAACTACTCAACATATAGTATCACCAATGTGAGAATTCAACGTATGCATATCTCATATCATCATAATCATATTCATTCATAAAAACATCCTCCTAAAACTCATCTCAAGGTTAACTAGTGTAATGCATAGGTACAATCATATACCCTTACCGAGACTAATATAGAACCCTTATGTTATAATAGTTATAATGCATTCCATTAGTTAATTTTATCTATTAGTATAATATTGCCTTTACCAACATAGACCACTTGAGCTAATGTGGATTCAGGTATCATGGAACCTTATAGCGAAGGAAAGCGGACTACATGCCAAGGTAGTACCAAAATGTGAACATAGGGACTATGTGGACCACTATGTAGTATTTCAATGGGGGGGAGGGGGAAATAGTCCAAGAACTAGGATAAATAGCTTAGACCCTCTTTATGATAGATGCATTAAAGTCTCCAATCTCAAAAGTAAGTTAGTGATCCTATCCTTCCCTATGTGGGATAGGACACTCCTCACTGTAGTTCACTTGGTGCTAAGATAGATTTCCTTTTTGAGATGTGTTTATTTATTCTTCATAGATTAATGTAGGTCATAGGGTCTAATCACTTGTATTGTCATTGTTAATTGGTCATTACGAAATTCATGAGAATATTCTTTCATCGCAAATCTCATATGTGAGACTAGCATAACATCATCATCATGTATTAATAAGCCACATAGGTACTTCATAACAAACCTTAAATCACTTAATCTTAGTCATTATCTCACCATCGCATGGTAAGGATATTTCAATGAAACATCATAGGGACACCTACTTAGACTTATCACAAGGCATGGTTCAATTGAACTACATCATCGATCACAAGCCATTAAAATTGAAGTAAAGGTTAGGATCATAAGTACTTACTCAATATCCTTCAATCGCCATCATCATGGACTTACCATCAACCAAAAAATTATATCCAACAAAAGGTGTAAAAGCATCAATCAATAGTAATTAACACAAGAACTATGTCATTTGCATCATCACTATCCCAAATTGATATAAATTCATAACCTAGAATTAGGAGAATTATCGTTCATCATGAATTCACTAAGAATTAGATGCAATCCCAACACTACATTTACCTAGTCAATCCATACATAGTTTGGCATAGATAAAGCATGTCTAATAATCAATTCATTTATCAACTCTCGTCAATTTATAACAAAGATCAATGATTTGGGAGATGACGGAAGGAAACATGATCATCATGAAATTGATACAATTAACATCAATTAATGAACAATAAATACTCAATTAGTCATTGGAAATAATAATTCGTCATCAGTTTGATGTTTATAAGAAAACCTATTAGAATTGGAAAGCCTCATGGATTTGGGTATTTTGATAATAAACATTGTAAATCCCTCTTGGGGAAAGGAATCCAAAAAATGAAGAACCAATAGCTTAAAGAAAATTTCCCAACAAAATTAAAGTGAAATCCTATAGAAATTGTCCGTTTTCTTCAAGCTTTCTAAGGATTTTGGGGAGATCGAATGTAGAGAGAGGTGAGACATTTTGAGTTTTTATTTGGAAATTTGGGTTCTGGTGAGTTATACATAACTCTAAATTACCATAAGGTTATATAAAATAACCCCCAAAATTACCCAAAACACCCCTCACTTAAATTGGTCTTTTCATGAAGTTTATATATCAAAAGTATGATTTTACCTAATCTTAGAAGTTGCCCCGCGTCCTGAAGCCAACACAAAATGTTTTCTTCAAAAAGAATATTTTGACCAGTGAGGTCCATGTGGGCTGTGCGTCGCACATCAGCCCACTGAATTTTTACACCTCGCAGTCGCTTAGGCAGCCTTCCCTCCCATGTTGGTGTCCTCTTCCTCGACACATCCTATGGCAATTGGGGCGTCGTTATGGGACGTTTATAATCTATATACAACACTATACCTAACCAAAGAATTTAACAAGTTTTACACTTTATTTGACCCTCCAAAACTATCCCCAAACATAGCGAAGTCATGTAGTTCAATTATGCTAGTTTCCAGACGTCATCGACGTCTTGTCTATAAAACTTCTCAGATGACTTGTAAACATTATTTTAGGTCATAAAACAGTATCTAAACCATTACACATACATTCTACGCTCTATATAAGTCCTTACCTTTTCGGAGTGTTACACATTTATCTATACATAAGTATATATGTGTAACTATATAAGCAATCAATTAATATAGACACTTTAAGATACTATGCACACTTTAAGATACTATGCACATTCATATTATATCATATCATATCTTTATCATCATTACATGTAAGTAATATTTATAACATGTTCACACAATCCTCATGTACTTAAAAGACCAACCTAGGAACTATCCTATCAAGGTACACATGTGCAATTCATAAACAAGGTTACATACCCTTACCTTAACAAGTACACCTCTAAGGTCATCCTAGTGAATGATATATCACACAACATCATAGAATGGATAACATTGCATAAGACTCATTTATTCAAGACTTAGAACTTCCTTACAGTAAGCTCTAGTTTTTGTGCACCAATCTTAACTTTACTACACATATAACATTACAAGACCTCATCATAGTCACACATATAGATATAATTAACATACCCATTTAGATGCTCATAACATTAGCCATACAACCTAGATCAAAGCTAGAATAGGAAACTAGGCATAGGCTTCACATAGGTTGATTATCACCAACACAACTTCATAAAGCAATTGCCTTTTATACAATGATCATATCATACAAGGCCATCTCACACAATGCCATATAAGGATTTATCAACTATCAATACTATAAGAAAGTAGAAGAGATAAGCATTCTTACCAATTTCTTATCCTTTGATCATTTTTGATCAATACTCCTTTTTGATCGACAGTTAAGATAAAAGGATAGTAGCTAAATGTACGTTAATATAAACAAATTATACTTAATTCCCTACAAGTTCATGATTCCAATATACACGCCAAACCACCAATTCAATACAGAGTAGTGAAATGTCGATTACTGACCAATTCTCTGCCTTTGATCATCAATAACAATTAATCAACAATAGACATGTAGGGAAGTAGCTAAGAGATCATTACAAAAACGAAATAATGCTTCATCTACACTAGCATTGAGATCACATCATAAATGTTACATTACAATCTAGATTAATTCATACATAGATTCCTTTGATTCGATCAGAAAGGATTCATACCAAAAATTCAGTTATAATATCAATCTAAGGAAGTAGCTACAATTATCTTTACATAATAAAAATATACAATAGTTACCATAAAGTCAAACTTACAGTGAACATGTAGAAGAGCTTAGGAAAGTCTTGTTCAATCATTCATATCTTGATCCACATGGATAACTCATCAATAAATCATCATATATATATATATAATAAATAGTAGGCATAAGAAATTTAATGTAATAGAATTACAATTCCATCAATACAAATTTACAATCATAATTCCAGCGCATAGGCTAAATCGAGAGTTGAAGAGATAACATGTTCATAATGCAATTGGATTAAAATTCACGTTAAAAATAGAACATTATCATCAAATCATTAGTAGAAATCATTTTAAACGTTTTGAGATAAAACCCATGGCGAGATTAAAGAATAAGCAATTTGATCATATTTTTCGTTCTGAAAACTTTAAGAAGATCTCTCTTCATGAAAGATTATCTAGAGATGAAGGATCACCATAAATTTATTAGATGAATAACCCACTAAAAATTGGTGAAGGACCCATGTGAATTAAAAATCCAAGCTTTTCTAGAGAGGATATTTTGGGAATGGGAGGTTTTGATTTTGAATGAAGGATTAGGTATGGTCTACTCACATTTTTAACCAACCTAATATACCAAAAAATAGGTAACTAAAACGCCTAGAGTATGTTTCACATACGCAGTGAATTTACCATTCACCCGATAACTAGGCAGTGTGCATGGAAGTAATGGAAGCCTTCATTGACGACCAACCATCAATTCCAAATTTGTCCTTTGATTGACCGTCTGTGGCTTCTATCGTTTGGCTCTTAGGATATTCTTTGGCTTATCGTTCTCATGGCAAAGTTTCTCATCGACGCCTTCCCATCGACAGGGTGCCTGTATAGTGATGGGGAGTCGTTTGGCTTAATCTATGGACACCACAAAGGTAGTGTCTCGACGATATTTGCGTCCTTCTTCAAGGACTCTTACGGGCCCCGTGGGGACTCATACTCGGACGTTTCTAAAATGAATATAAACTTTAACATATTTAAGAGATTCCATGCAAGTTTCACCTAAAATGAACATGTAAAACACATCCAAACATGCAAGGCATACTAAACATACACATGAAATGTTACCATGAAAGGTTTATTTAATATATTGGGGAAAAAATAAAATTTTCTAGATATCAGGTGAGTCACAAAAGATAATATGGAACACAAATCAGGTAAAGCATATACATCAATAGAGAATACTTGTAACAATACCGGTCACCATTTTGGGAGAAGTCTCTTGTTCAACTCTAGAGCAAAGTGCGTAAAAATTATTCTTCTTTGGAGAATCCAAATTACAACCACTAGCTTTGGATTTCCCACAACCTTTGTCTTGACCCTTCAAATTTGGGCAATCCCTAACCTTGTGGCCACTTTTTCTCACCTAAAGAAATTATTCATCCAAACAAGGCAATCACCATAATGCTTTTTGCAACACTCTCCACAAGTTATCTTCTTTATTGGTGATCTACTAGCTCTTCTGTTTTGAGATTTTGGGTTATATACCCTATCATCACTATTCTTGGGAAAATTTGTAGGAACTTGAATAGAAAACCTCTTATGAACCTAGGCTAGTCATGGATAGCAAGCCTACCCTTTGAAGAACGTATGATCCTTGACGAAAGTTGAAAAATTATTCTAATATGACTTCGCCTTTCTCTCAAGGATAGAACCTATCATGAAAAGCCTTATTGAAAATCTCCAATGTCACCGGTCCACCCATTAAAGTCCTTTTGTCTCTCCATTAGACGTACCAAGTTTGGGCCATATTTTTTAGTTGGCATATGGAAAACTCGGCCAACTCATTAGTAGACAACCCAATAGCCTAGAGAATCTTGTAGGTTTCATCAATGAACTCTTAGGGGTATTCCTCCAATTGGGAGACATAGAATGTTGGGGGATTCATCCTTGAAAAATCCCTCAAATGGGAGGCCATGGTGACAACATGTTGGTTTCCTTGGGGTATCACCTCCCTATTAGCCATAGCCATCATGGCTTGTGCATGCGTAGTGACGACTTATGCTTGTGTAGAAATGTCACGGCCATTTGTAGAAAGGATTCCCTTATTTAACCATCCATCTATGACGTATGATTAGCATGATCTTGATCATTTTTAGAAACTTCTTCAACAAGAGGGACTTGATTGCCCCGGGGATGAACCAATGTATGGGCAATGTCTTCATCAAGTAATTGAGAGGCTGTTCTTCATGTATAAATTGACTATAATCACAATAAAAGTATTAGATTCTAAGGTCACATAGAATTATGATTCTCGAGGTTGGATTTCCAAGAAAAGGATAGTTACCTAAGCATCTTATAGTTTCAAATTCATAAGTATGGTGCGCTTCACAACTATGAATAACAATCTACTTATACGTGGTTAAATGAGACATCGACCCTAAAAATATTCAAACACATGCTCAGATACCAAGTTTTTCACATCCAAGAAGTACAGTATAGACATAATGTCTTCCTCAGAGAGGACTAGGACTAGCTTCTTTTCATTCGTCATTACATTCATACGTTAAAAATGCAGAAAATGTAAAATTTACTTCTATCTATAATGAGGTTTACATAGGTCTCTCACTACACATAATATATTTGTATCGAGTATACATAGACTCTTCGTATAAAAACATTACATAGCCTTTTACATTTTTGGCACATGCGTATATATAAGATATACACATGCGTATGTATAAGATATACATAGTCCTAAAATGGATGTCTCATCTCATAACTATCTAAACAAGAGTATAACTATTGGACATAACCCATACATCAATTTAATAAAAGCCACATATAATCAATAGTATCTTATTACTCAAATGAAATAGAATGAACAAAGTGTCTTCATGACTAGTCAACATCCAAAGATAGAAAATGGCACTGTCCTTGAAGTAGTGAGGACCTAGTAAACTTTTAACATGATAATCCAACTTTTCCTTCAAAAGTCATCATGAAACCTTCAATGAACAGAACATAAAATGTTGGGGAAAAAGGGAAAAATGGAATTAGCACATCACTTGTACTAAGTATTTGACCATATTAAAGCACAACATAGAAATGATGCAAAAAAGAGACATTTTATTGAAGCATACAAATTTACTTTGAAAAGACTTATGCACATTCAAGAACAAATACAAGTCAATAGTACATATTTCATTAATGCATGCAAAGTTACTATGAAAAGCCATATGCACATTCAAGAACCATTCACAACACAAAAAATACTAGCTCTAGTCAAGTCAACATGCATATCAACATTATTGAGCACATAATCAATAAAAATCTATCATAAAGTTATAATATCAACATTCATGCCTAAGAGATCATAACATCATATCCAAAGTGAGATAATTACTCATGAACCCTTATAAAGTTCACTAGTCCAATGACTAAGCAAAGTCCCATAACCTCGCTCAATCAAGTAAATCTAACAAGAACCTCAATCAATATCCAACTTCATAACATATGATTAAGAGTACATAACATCATACATTAGCAATAGAGAACAAACCCATGCTCATAAGTGAAACCAATATCTCATCATGTTATTGATATGTAAGATCACCATATGCATATCATTTACATTTATATGAATATACGTACATAAGAACATCCTTCTAAAACAAACCTCAAGCCTAACTAGTTTAATGTATAGATAGTGTCACATACCTCTACCTAGGCTAAGCTAACCCCGTTAGGTCATTCTTGTTGATTTCACTTCATTACTTCATTATACTATTCGAGAACTGCTTGTCTTAACTGCCATAGACCATGTGAGCTAGTATGGAATCTGATGTCATGGAGCCCTACACAGAAATATGGCGTACTATTTTCCTATCTAGTACAAAAACATGACATTAGCATCTATGTGGATCCACCACTAGTTTTCGTATGCGGGGAACATAGTTTAGTAACTAGGAGATATAGTTTGGACCCTCTTTATGATATATGAAGTATAGTATCCAATATCATGAGTACATTAATGATCCTACCTTACCTATGTTGTAAGGGACACTCCTAACTCTAGTTCACACGGTGCTAAGCTAGAGTCCCTTTTGAAAAATCTTTGAGTCATTGTTTAACATCATAGCTTTGTTTAAGTTATATGTTTTATCCCTTATATCATCATTATCATAGCTCAATAATATTTGCATGAGTATTTTCCTTTCATTAAAATTTATACATGTGAGGTTAGAACATCTACATAATCATATCATGATAAGGCACATTGGTAAGTTATGACAATCCTTAAAACATTTACATCTTACCAAATAACTAGCAAACCATAGTTAAAGACATTCAAATTCAATATCATAAAGACCTTTATCGATCATAACATAAGGTATATTACCATATAACTTCATCACTAAAAACAACTAATCACAATTGAAGTGAAGAATTGAGATCACAAGACTTACCCCCAATCTCCTTCAAAGGCACTCATAAAAGTCTTACATTAGATCAATCACAATTCACTCATAAGTTTCCATATTATAACACATAATATTAATTCATGCATTAACCAAACCAATTATACCAATACCTGATATTTCAATAAAAAATGACAAACTAGAGATAAGAAGAAAAGGTCATCTTCAACAAACTAGGTCAATAACCACAAAGTACTATAATTGAATCATACGACATGTTCATCAACTGATAATGACCATAATTAATAATAAACAAACCAATAAGATCAATCTCTTAATAGAATAAAACCCACCTGAATTTCATCTTTTTGAAATCATTTGGAGGAACACTTTGGGGAAAAAGATCCAAAAGGTGAAAGGTATCCCATATCTTATTAATTGACAAAGTTTGATGGAGAAAAGCCCCCTAATTGAATCCCTAAAGCCTCCCTTTCAATGTCTTCTATGGAGTTTCTTTGGGAGAGAGAAAGGAGAAAGAAGGAAGAACTATTGGATTTGTAGAAATATGAGAGTTAAATGAGGTTTAAGGCTTAGGGTAGTTTATATAGTGACTTAACTAACTTATTTGAACACTCCCTAATCCATAATAAACATCCTAACTAAATAACTAGTTAAATGAAGTCATTAAACTTAATAGTGAAATAAAAGGCAGGACCTACGAAGCCTCTACCAATAGGAGGTAGGTCAAGCGACGGCCAGGACCTCCACCATCTTTTGCATTCATTGTTTGCGAGTGAGACTTGCCCAAAATAAGTTCCAACAAAATTGAATATGTTTCAATCGACAGTGGTCATTGATGCATCGTCAATTAGACAACGCCTCATTGTTTGCCCCTCGTTGATGGCTACTCTCATAGACAACTTTTAGCCATTCTTCAAAGGTCCTCCTGAAGATCCCTTTGTTTGTCCTTGGGGAATCGTATCCTTGCTTTTTAACTATAAAAATATTCTAATACGTGTTAGAAACCTTACCACCATATTTCATCATTTTCTGACTCTTAAAAATTTGTCAAATAGGCTAGACACAGTAGCACATTTTGAGCTACATTCCAGACGTAATCAACGTTCCTTGTTGTCTTTATTCTAAAACATCCTAAATGAATAATACACATTATATTAGACTTTAAACAGTTTTAAAACTCTTAGACTCTCATGTTAGGCTCTAGATTAGGCTTTATTCTTTCGGAGTATTACATAGTATATATGATGTACTAACGTCTATTTCTCCCTTTTTCCAAAAAAATTTATGTTCAAGTCATTGAAGGGGTTGGTTACAAATTTGCAAGGAAGGCTTGGATCCTTTATGCAAGTGTGGGTACCTCCTAATGATCCGAGGATCTTACCTTTTCGCAAATGAATGTGACATGCTATAGTCTAATGACATTAGTTTCACTAATGTTGTTCACTACATTGTTGTGAGCCTAAGTTGCATTTATACATTTATGTAATGGCTATTCCCTAATAGGTCCATTCCGACTTATATATTTTTAGATGAGACATCTCTTTTAGACTATATACTGTGTGTCACGCCCCAAGCTACCCTGAGACGCGAACACGGAACATATGACAACAAGTGATCCCAAGCTAACCCTGATGGCATGATCACGAACATACAAAAGATAATAAACTGATGTGCAAGCTAAATCATAGTTAAATATGAATAGATGGGCAATACTCATATGCTAAATGCGATATAATATGAAAACTCAGTAGTGTAATACAAATAAAATATTAACTCAATACTAAGCTGAATCTAACTATGTCTAAAAAAAGCCTCTAAACTGGACCAAATATAATGGTACAAGCCCCAACTAAATCTAGCAAAAACTGAAACTAAATGACGAAAGACTGAAATTAAACTCATGATTGTTGTCCTTGGAGAAAGAGGACTGACCACAGAATCTGCTGAACTGTAGATAGAAAACCGATCTATACGTGAGCTGGATGATGAGAACCTGAACCTACATCACGAGAAGATGTAGTGCATGTATGCTAAAGTACTTGAAAGGTACTGAACATGTAGGATAGAGTAAAGCTGAAATAAAACATATCTAAACAAGCATAAAAAAGTATAATAATCTTACATGACAAACTTAATCGTGAGATAATTGGATGCAACTACAAATTAATAACATGTTGAATCTTAATACTGAATATACTGATAAATGGTAAATGCAGAGAGTCTGACTGAACTGTAGGAGCTACTAATAACCAATAACAAAAGCACATGATCTAGATGTGGAATTCAATGTATACGCCCCATATAGAGGACCCAATATACCCTGCCAGAGGTATAAAGGCATGTTGGTGTGATCACTGAACTTATTGCCCTCAGAGGGGACTTACAACCTACTTATCTAGTTTTTCTGGTACTATTTACATACGCTGAACCTTAGTTAAACTCTATATTATGCTATTCCCATGAATTTAGTAAATTTACTGATTATGTCTGAGAATCTTTAAATACTGGATAGCTCGAAACATAACATGCAAAGTTAGAACAGAATAATTAATCATGTAATTATGCATTTATAACTGAGGCATGTATATCTGAAATATCTGACCTACCTTGTATAATTTAAGAACTAAAGAAATAAAAATCTAGGGTTTTGAAATACATGTGATAATCTAGGTTCTATTAAAGTTCTTGAAACCCTAGGCTTAATCATGATATGCGAATCAAGAATCTAACTGAAAACCTAGGGACCCAATGGGTGACAGCAACCCACTACTGAAGTTTCACAAACCTGGTGATGAAATACAGGGAATAATACTTAGATTTCTGGGCTAGAACTGTTGGAATCATGCTTTGTTCTTGAGCCTTTTCTCCTCTCATGCTTCTAATTTTCTAAGTTTTAATTTAATGATTTAACTTAGATAAGTTTTAATTTTGTTTCTAGTCTTAAACTAACTACAATATGGTGATTTAGGGTCAAAATGACTTAACTTAACATTTAACCAAAGTGGGAAACGTCAAAAATTCCCCTGCGAAATTTGTTGTCAGACCATACGACGCCAAGGACCGATGGTCCGTCGTCTGCCCGAAGACCCGTCATTAGAGCCTGTTCGATAGGCCTTTAATAAAATTGGATATGGAAATCTAATTCAATTATCTATCTGTGGGTAGGCAATGAGACAACTAATTCATTTCTTGCTAAGTGTTATGACCATTTGAAGTTGACCTAACTGCATTTCCCCTTAACTGTCTACAAATTTTCCCACCTACGGACCGTACTGGTAATATGTACCTCTTGTAAGAGAGTGGGTGAAGGGAGTATTGATCGATGTTCATGGACTACGGACCGTTGTCTTACCTACGGACCCTAAGTAATTCCATCGTCCAAGACTTAAAAAAATTTTCTAGTATAAAATTTTTGGGAGTTTTAGGTTCCATCGATGGTTGTGCCAGGCGAACCGTGGGTGAGGCTACGGTCCGTCGATGCCACCGTTTGTTGCACCTGCATATTTTTTTCTGTAAAACTAGTTTTTTTTGGTTTATTTTCGGTACCGGGTGTTACATATTGTATGTTGTATACGTGCAATAAAAGTAGAAGCCTTTGTAAGGTTCCTATGTGAGGAGTATATGTAAACTCCTATGTATATACTTTGAGTAAGGAAGAGGTCGATATAAAACATGATATTTTATCTATAGATGAAAATTTTAAATTTTCCGCAATTTTTTATCTATGAAACGTAAATATAGAATACTAAGATGCTATTGTTAGTGCTCTCCAAGTACAACAATGTTGGTTACTTCTAGGGGTGCTCCACGAATTTGACAAACGGGAACATACCATGCAAACCATACAAGAAATTTTAAGATCTTTTGTAATACATTTCAATTACACCATTTCAATCACTATATGTAGATGATTTAGGTCTATGTTCGAGTTCTTTGAGTTTGGTGAATGTTTACTCTTTGGCCCCAAAATAATATAGGTAGCTTCCGAGAAAGTCTAGGTGATAAGAGATAGTTTGAAAACAGCCTATAGTCGGCAGAAGTGTTATTCAAACAATAGAAGAAGAGACCTTGAATTCTAAATAGGTGATTGGGTGTACTTGAAGACTTCAAAAAATTCTTTAACTACGGGGACCAACTTAATAAGAGAAATTTTGTAGTATAAATTTTTTATTCTCACTATATGCTATAAACACCGTTTCAAGATCATCTTACAAGCCTTTGGACAAAAAATCATATGACCTCTAGGAAAAGAAATTCCCCCCTTCAACTCTAAGACAGGTTCATTATGAAAATTGAACTTGACTACCCTTGTTCTACAATGTATGGACGCAAAAGAAACATGAAAACAATCCATTCCCAATTTGAAATCAAAATCAACCATATAAATTTCTACCAAATAAACATGTATAACTCTTTTGGAAAACATTATAGGACAATTTCTATAGACTATTTTTTCGTATAACGAATCACCAATCTGGGTATACACCATGAAATGTTCATTAAACATATCGGGAAATACATCAAACTTTGTAGCTACCAAAGGAGCAACAAATACAAGGTAGCACCGCGATCAAGTAAAGCATAATCATTAATATAGAATACTTGTAACTTATTGTTCACCACATCAGGAGAACTATCTTTTTCACCACTAGAGCAAACAGTGTAAAAGAATTTTTTTCCTCGGAGCATCCGCATTAGAACAACTTTCTTGAGCTTGCAAAATCCTCTTCTCTTGACTCTTCACCTTATGGAAATACATCATCTTATGGCTACTGTTGCCACACCCTATGAAATTATCTGTCCCAACTAAATATTCAAGCAAATGCTTCTTAAAGCACTTTCTACAAGTCGGCTTCTTCATTGGTGAGTTAGTACCTCTTCCATTTTGAGACTTAGGGTTAGACTCCCTATCATAAAGAGTCTTGGGAATGTTTAATGATTTTTTGTTTGAGAATTTAACACTTCAAAAATGTAATACGTATTCTATAACACTTCCTAAAATGACTTAGGTGAAACTAATTCCTTATGTGTGTGACATTTAGTCTTGAAGTCCTAGGATAGTTAAAAATTATGTTTGAGTTAGTGTCTCAACATTGTGGAGAAGATAAATGTCAAACCTCAAGTGACGACCAAGACGTTCGACGACTAATCACCTATGTGCCTTATGTGTTTTCATGTACTTATGTGCGAGTAATGCGTGTAAATTGTCCTTATATGGTTGATAATAGTGTTTAAATTCAGCATGATAAGTTTGGTAAGGTTTGGAGGTCAAATTTCCAAGAACGTCTATTGATGTTGGAATGATAGCCTTTAGACGTCCTTGTGATTTTTGATGTGTTTTAGATTGTTGCGCTACTTGTTTGATTTTGTACTAGATTGTAGATGTTCCTAATACCTACATTTATGTGTTTTGTTTTTTAACGTCAAGGTACGACTCCACCGAGGTCCCACAAGAGCCCTAGAAGTAGGACCCCAACTTAGAGCTCAATACTTCCAGGCACTGGCAATCGACTGGCCCAAACGATTGCCTGTCAACAAGACGACAGCCCATCAATGGGTGGCGTCGATGGATCCATGTATTCTGGAGGTTTAGGATCTTCCGAAGCAACCAAAGAACCCCATCGACTAGGCGTGGTCTCACACACAGTATGTCGATGCTGGAGCATCGATGGTTTTAAAAAATCTACAAGCTTTCTCTTAAGACTTGGGGTTGTTGGGAAATTCACCCTTAGTCTAATAAAATTGGAGGAAGGTCATTTTAGATGTTTATGGGTATTTTAAGAGTATATAAGTAAAAAAAATACTCTCATTTAAACCCTTAAACGTAGACTAAAAGACATTTCTTCTCAATGTTTCTTCAAAAATCTACATGAGATCTCAAGGTGAAGATAGAGGTTGAAATGGATCTTCAATGTAGTTTCTTCTTTAATTATTATTGGATTATTCTAATAAGGTATGATAGTTATTCATCTATGTCTTTTTATCACCTTAGAGTCAATTTCAATGATGATTTTTAAAGATTTCAAAAAGATAAAATAGTCCAATGTCTATTCTAAAACTTGGGTTCTTGCAAGAAACATTTTCAAACCTTACGATATAATATCATTGTTGTATAATTAATTCTTTCCGATGAAATCTCCATGAACTTTTGAAATTCTAAAATCTCTCAATTTTACTAAAATATTTGTTATGTGATCATGATGTGATATTAATGAATTCATGTGTAGATTGTTATGGACTTTTGATTGATATATAGATTACGATTTTATTGTTGATAGGTTGTTTCTATTTGATCAATTGAGTATTTTATATTCCTTGAATCATTGAATATTAAGCTTATTAAATTGATATGGACTTAATGATTTTGAATTCTAGTGTCTATTGGCTATTGAATCTTGTAAGTATTGTATAAAATTGATGTATAGGTTGTCTTAGATTGATAAATCTATATTGATTTGACCTACATTCAATGAGTATAGTGGTATATTACCATAACTCTCTTAATATTATGTATAGCTTTTGCATTACAATGATTATTTGTATGGTCTACTTATAGTGGCGGTGCTATGTGAATTAATATGTCCTTGGCGGAGTTACTTTATGTAATATGATGATCATGGCCTTGTTGACACTACTTGAAGTACTATGATGATTTGTTTAGTTGATTTACGTGAAGAAAGAGCATGTATATCTACAAACAAAGTAATGTGAAAGTATGTGTTCCAACGATGTATATTAGGAGATCATGTTAGACTATGACAATGTGTTCATGTGTGTAGTCTTAGAGTTAATGCAAGATTGTTCCTACTTGAAAATATGATTCTATGAATCTTATATTGATGATGTTATACTAATGTATTGGATGACAGAGCGATGACAAGGGTCATTCCTTAGTGATTAAAAGAATTATATGCTACATAAAATAAATTGAAGTATATTGTGTCTTGTTTTGGTAGACATTTTGTCCCTTACTTGATACATGTATGAATGATATGTGAATATGTTATGACTTTACTAGGTAAGATTAATGCACCCATGTCATATATAAATTAATTATATGTGAGACGTTAAATGATCTTAAGAAGTTCATCTACGTGGATCCTTTAACCTAGTGGTAAGGTTATGAACATTGTAGTCCAAAGTCGTAATGGTATGATTCTTGTCATGAATGATGGACTTAGGATAGATTTGATGGAACAACATCAAATCATCCTTTGGAAAGTCATTATGAGCTATCAATCTTACTATTGTAAGGTAGCCCAGAAGACCTCTTTGGTATGGTGAATGTGATTGGTTTATGAACTTGATATCGAACCCCTTTATATGAAAATTTAATGTAAATTAAGCTATGAGAATAAAGGCTACAACAAGTGATAATATTATGGGAAGAATATCTACTTTAGTATGAGACTAGAGTTAAATGTAGCTCTACTTGAGAATGAGACTAGAGTGCATAAAAGCCCTTCATTCCTAATCCATGTATCTATATGGGATGTGTCCTAGTAATACCCTTTTAAAGTATAACACCATCATCGGAGTATGTTAGAACTCTGGATTTCATATTTAGTAATCATTGTATAAGTAGTTTAATTCCTATTCTCATAATTTGGGATACCTACTAGGATTAGAGAATTTCTATGAAGTGTAGATGGTGGTATGGGACACTATCTAGACATTGCACAATATGATTTAAAGGTGTTAGGTAGAGTCCATAGGTCTTGTCCAAGACCATTAAATGAATGTCCTTATAACATTAATGAATATTAAATGAACTAAGGAATGTAGTGACTTAAATTAAGACAACATGTTAAATGAAAAAGTACTTATCTAGAGTAGTTAAGGGTTGTTTAGTTAAGGTGTGAAGGGGGCATATGAATGGTCACTTCCTATCTTAGGTCGATAAGTCTAAAGAATGACTCTAGTAACGGAATATGGTTGATTATGTAGCAATGATCCAAGCATAGGTAGCCTTAAGAACAACATAGGTAATCTTGAAGAGTTAAATCATAGACGTTATATTCTTAATTTACTGAAGTATGTTTTTTAAATCTTTCGGAGGGGTGAATGTAATATTATATGTATGCTTATGTGTTAAAAGAGAATGATTTTATCTTAGGTAGTATATAAGATCTCATAAGCGTGTGTGTAATGGATTGTACGGATTGTCTCTTCAAAACTTACTCAAGTTAACCTTAGAATCATATTTGGTAGGAGGATGTCATGTTCATTATAGGTAGTCTTAAGGATCATTTAGGTGTGCCTAGAGAGGGTGTATGGTTTACCATCCTTTTTCTTACTTAAGTGAGTCTTACGATATCTTTTAGTGAAAGTATTACATGCTAGGAAGTTCTCTATTTGAAATTGCTAGGCTTCACTATAATAGTCAAGGAATTCACTATAACAACAAACTTACGAATTGTGAAGTTGTATAAAAAATGTGATAAATTTCTTAAATGATTTCTTATGTGTTTCTAAGGTGTTAAAATTTGTTCTTACTCTTATTTTATGATGTTTAACTAAAAAATCATGAAAACCATATTCTTACCACAAGTCCCTTTTTCATGTTGTTAGCATGGCTTCCATACATAATGCATCTAATGTGCTAACCACTTCTTCTCCCCTTTTTCTAAAGTTTAGTGAATTGAATGTCTTGATGTTGCATGAAGGAGGTATAGGTTTATAAGAGTTGAAGACGAAGTATTAGTAAGTACTCATCGACTTGAGGACAATATCCACATGTTCCTTTATGTCTTAGTCCTTATATTATGTCTGGTATGGGCATAGTCCCAAGTTTTGTATAATGCAAAGCTTAGATGGTTCAATGATATGTTGTAAAGATTTAATGTTTTGAATCAATGTTTTCCGCTTGCATATTGATTATTGAAAGAGTTCTTCGTGTGTGAAGAAAGTTTTAAATTGTCACTCATTTTAGAATTTTTATTATGCAGTGAATGATAGGAGTGACATTAATGGGTCTTCGTGAAGTCCCATTTGTCGTGTGGCGACACAAGGATGCTCAAACTACTACGGTGTATTTTGAGGTTTTTACAAACTAGGTATCAGTGTATAAGCTTTGAGAGTGTCATATTTGTCTCATGAACCACATCTAGTAAAGTCTTGTTCATAATATGAAGAGCGCCACATTCACATTATGAATAGAAGGCTGTTCGGTGCTAGGAAAAGCATCACTTCTTAATTCATCTTATCGTTCCTAAGAGCTATTTATATGGTTCATTCCCTGTTTCCCTTATGGGTTTGTCCCTTGAGGCTGACTTTATGAAGATTTGTTTGAGGGAGAGAAAATGCGAGGTGTGACCTTTTAGATGAGGTGTGAAAGATGGTGTTGATGACCTTTTTTGAAAGGTAGTTAAGTTTGAATGATTGGTAAGGTTTAGTGTAAAAAATGTGAAGGAGTGGTTGTTTTTGATGGTTTGACGTAGTGTAAGACCCAACCATAGAAAAAAAGTGATGAGATTTCAAAGACTAAAGGTGAGTTTCTCCTAGTAAGGGGGGATATAGTGGATAGCTGATTAGACCTTTGAGAGTATTTTCTTTTCATTCGATAGACATTGGTGAGAAAGCATTAGTAAGCATTAAGGCGCCTTGAGGGAGTTCCCGTGTTGACCTTAGAATTGGTTTCTCCTAAGTGGGGGAGTATTGTGAAAAGTATGGTTTTTTGGAGTGAGGTACCCTTAACCTCTCTTTATGTGTTTATTCTAGCCTAATACAAAGTGTACTTAGTAACTCGATTAGTGTAGGAGATATTTTTGTGAAAAATGAGTTCCAAAAATTCTCCTTTTGATATGCATTTTTTTGTTGAGGTTTTGTTGATTAAGAAAATGAGTTTGCATTCATGGTATATTCCTCATGAATTATGTGCATGTACTGTCGGTTGCTAATTGCTTCATGAAGATGAATAGTGAGAATGTCTAAATTATTGAATGAGAGGGATTTGTTTATCATTTTTAAAGAGTGTCTTTAGTGTTGCATTGTTAAATTATGAATCTTGTTTATTGTAAAATTGCCATATATTTCTGCTCACAATATTCTTTTGCAAAAATTGACTTATTCATTATTTGATGGAAAATTTTTATTTTGTGGTTAGAACTAATGTATATGATCGTGATCATGAATAAAAAATGATTGTTTTCTATTTAGATGAAAGATGTTAGTCGTATGGAAGAATGAGTTGTAGAATTTATTCTAGTTTACTGTTGTTTTGAGATTATATTTATTGTGTGAAATTGATATTTCTTCTTGATTGTGTGTTAAAAAATGTTTTGTAGTGATTTTTCATTACCTATTAAGTCTCTACTTTTAGAAGTGTTCGGAGAGTGTCAAGTGTCATTCGAGGATGAATGTTGTCCAAGTAGGGGAGAATATAAAACATCCAAAAATTACTTAGGTGAATCTAGGTCCTAATGTGTGTGAAATGAAGTTTGGAAGTCCTTTTATGGTTAAAAATCATGTTTGATGCATTGTCTAACGAATTTTGTGATGTTAGAAATCAAGCGTCAAGGGATGACTAAGACATTCGATGACTAGTCACAAATGTGCCTTAAGTGTTTTCATATGATTATGTGTGAGTAAGGAGTTTATGAGATCCTTATATTGTTTTAAAAGCTTTTTAAGTCAGCATGTTGAGTTTGTTAAGGTTTGTAGGTCAAACGTCCTGGAACGGTTGATGACTTTCGAAAGATACACTTTAGACGTACTTGTATTTTTTTGTATTTTAGCATGTTGTGTGGCTTGTTTAATGTAATACTTGTTTGGAGATTTTCCTAATTCCAAGAGGTACGTGTGTTTGAGGTTTAACGTATGGGTGTTGCTCCACCTAGGACCCACAAGGCCCTAGAAGGAGGACCCTAACTTAGAGCTAAACACTGCAAGACAGTGCCAATCGAATGCCCCAAATGACGGCCAGTCGACAAGGCAACGTCCTGCCGATGAGTGACGTAGATGAAGACTTGTAGTCTGCCGATAAAGGAGCTGCAGAAGAAACCAAAGAACTCCATTGATGGGGTGTGGTTTCACCCACGGACCGTCGATGTTGGGGCGTCGATGGTGGTAAATGATCTACAAGCTTTCTATCATTACGTGTTTATATGTATTATAAGAGTGTATAAGTCATAAAATTCTAATTTAAACCCTAGCACCTAAATCAAAACCCATTCCCTTCGAAAGATTCTTCAAAAACCTCAATGAGAGCTTACGGAGAAAATAGAGCTTGAAGATGGATCTACAATGGATTTTCTTCTTCAATTAACTTTAGATTCTTCTAATAAGGTATGTGAGTTATTCATCAAAGGATTTCTATCACCTTATAGTTAAATTCAAAGATGATTTTAAAAGATTTCAAAAAGATTAAAAAGTCCAATTTCTACTCTAAGTCTTGGGTTCTTTCATGAAAAATTTTCAAACCTTAAGTTATGATATTATTTATGTATAAATAATTTTTTCCAATAAAATTTTCCAAGAAGACTTTACCTCATGAGATCTCTCAATGAGACAAAAATATGGGTTATGTTATCATGCATTGATATTAATGAATTCATGTGTAGACGTTACTTAATGTAATATGATGATCATGACCTTGTTGGCACTACTTTAAGTACTATATTATTTGTGTTGTTGACTTATGTGAAGTAAGAGCATATATATCTACATATGAAGTAATGCAAAAGTACATGTTCCTTTTATGTATATTAGGAGATCATGTCAGACTATGATTATGTGTTCATTTGGGTAGTCGTAGAGTTGATGCATGATTGTTCCTACTTGACTATATGAGTCTGTGATGGTTATATTGATATATAGTAATATATAGGATGACACAAAGATGATAATTTTAATTCCTAAGTTATTCTAAGAATGATATGCTATATGAAATAAAACATAGTATCTTGTGTCTTTTTTCGGTAGACTTGTGTCCCTTACTTGATACATGTATGAAGATATGTCAATAAGAGATATCATTACTAGTTAAGTTTACTGCACTCTAGTCATGCATTAATGAAATATATGTGAGACCTTAAATTATGTTAAAGGTTCATGTACATGGAACCGTAAATTTAGTTGTAAGGTTATGCACATTGAAGTCGAACGACATACTGGTATCCTTATTGAATTAATGATGGACTTAGAGTTGGTTGGCTGGAATGACATCATATCATCCTTAGGAAAGACATTATGTTCTATCTATGTTGCCCATAGTAATGTAGCCCTATAGGATCTATTTGGTAAGGTGAATGTGATTGGGTTATGAATTTTATATCGAACCCATTTATGTGAACCTTTAATGTAAATGACTCTATGAGCACAAATGTTTAGCATAAAGTGAGTATGTTATAAGAAGTAGCTCTATTTGAGAATGACACTGAGTACAATGTTGCTCTACTTGAGAACGAGACTACCGTTCATAAAAGCCATTCATATCGCCATACCATGTGCCTAAATGGGATAAGTCCTAGTTTTAACCTTTGCAAGTAGAACACCTACATTGGAGTAGGTTAGAACTCCAGATTTCATGTTAGCTATCATGGTCTATATCGGTTATTTTCTATTATCCTCATATGTGATACCTACTAGTCTTAGAGAAGTTCTATGATGTCAAGGTGGTTGTATGGGACGGTCACTAGACATTGCACAATAGGATTTAAACGTGTTTGTTAGAGACCCTAGATTTTTCCCAAGACCATTACTTTGATATCCTTACGAGATGAAAGAGTCTTAAATGAACTAAAGAATGTAATGACTTTGTTAAGAAAGCATGTTAAATCAAGAAGTACTTATCTAGAGTAAATAAGAGTTATCAAGTTAAGGTGTGAAGGGGCCATAAGAACCGAAACTTCGTCTCTTACCTAGATAATCATAAGAATCACCTAGGTAGGGAAGATTAATGATTCTGTAGACATTATCCAAACATAGGTAGTCTTAAGGATTACTTCGGTAGTGTTGAAGAGGTATATCATGAACGTTATCTAATTTATTTACTCAAGTATGTCTATTGATAACCTTTGGAGTGGACAATGTCATATTATATGTAAGCTAATACATTAAGTGATAATGATTATATCTTAGGTAGTCTATAGGATCTCTTAAATGTGTGTGTAAGGGATTGTATGGGCGGTAGCTTCACAATTCACTCAAGTGAACCTTAGAATCACCTTTGGAAGGAGGATCTCATGTTCATGTGTTTGATGTGTTGTAAGTGTATAAATCTCATTATACGTGGTCTTAAGGATCATTTAGGTGTGCCTAGAGGGTGTTTGGGCGGTCTCTTTTTTTATTAATTAAGTGAGTCTTATGATTGATTTTACTTAGAGGATTGCATGGTAGGAAATGCTCAATCAGAAATATATAGGCTTTACTGTAACAACGAAGGAGTTACTATAACAGTGAACTTGCCTAACGTGAAGTTGTTTTTTAAATGTGATAAATTGCTTAAATGATTTCTTATGTGATTTTATTGTGTTAAATGTTTTTCTTATTCTTATCATATGATGTTATAAATAAAATTTATGAAAAGCATATTATTTACTAAATGTCCCTTTTTCATGGTTTGTGCATCGCTTCCATACTTAGTGCATCAAATGTGGTAACCCCTTCTTTTCCCTTTTTGACTAAATTGTACGAAATTGAAAGTCTTTATATGCCATGGAGGATTGATTGGTTTATAAGGGTTCAAGATAAAGTATTCGTGAGTCCTCATATATTCAAGGACAATACCCACATGTTCCTTTATATTTTAGTCTTTATGTTTTGTCCTGTATGGGCTTAGTCCCATGTGTTGTAAACTCCAAAGTGTAGATGGTTAAATGAGATGTTATAATGGTTTAATGTTTTGAATGAATGTTTTTCGCTTGTGTATTGATTATTGAAAGAGTTCTTGGTCTGTGAAGAAAGTTTTAAATTCTTATACATTTTTGAATGTTTATTACACAATGAATGATACCAGTGGCTTTAATGAGACTTTTTGAAGTACCATTTGCCATGTGGCTAGACAAGGATGATCAAACTTCTAGGGTGTACTTGCAGGTCGTTACATGTTCTAGAGCCTAACATGAGTTTCAAAATGTTTAGACACTCTTTAAAGGTCTATTTAGTGAATATAAGACATTTAGGAAGCTTTGAAATCAAAACATCCAAGAACGTCCATGACGTCCATAAACTAATTCAATAAGGTACTACCGTGCCTTAGCCTATTTGAATAGATTTTACGAGTTGGAAAATGATGAAAATTGGTGGAAGGGTGTATATAACATATTAGAGTCAATTCACAGTAAAAAAGGTCCTTGCATAAATCCCCAAAGACAAACCATGGCCTTTGAGGAGGACCATTGAAAGGTGACCAAAAGCTGCTAATTTGGCAGTCTCACCTATGGACACTCCCAACCAACCGGCCCCGGACACTCCCAACCTTGGTGAACCCGCAGCCCCTCCTATTGCGGAAGGTATCCTTAACAATATATATATAGAAGGTAAAGGAATGGTGTTGGTGTGTCTCGTTGCAATCATTCTGGTCAATCCCTTTCCTGAACTATAGGTAAGGGATGACAGGAGATGGCCCCTATAGCAAAATAAACAAGCCCCTCATTTGAGAGAGTAAATAGAATAGTGTCGGGCTTACGACAGTCTGACTTTTTAACGACTAAGCAACTACTAAGCTCCCGCCCACCCCCAACCAATTAGGGTAAAGTGTTCATTCATACCTTAAACAGCACCGAGATATTGGCCCATGACCATGTTTACTTCATCTTCAAGAGCAAGCATCCTGTCTCTCATGTCCTTAGGCAACCCTGGATCCTTTCCTACTTCCTCAGTGATTCCAAGAAGATGCTTCAACCCCGTTAAGTTTTAGCTGGCCATCACGGTCCAATAAATATTTCCAATTTTGATTTGGAATTGTTGAGCAGTAGGTTAACGATAACCTCCTTTAAAGTACCCTGTGTGGATCCGGGGGCTGCTTCTGCGCTGGCTTTGCTAGCTTGCATGACGGGCTGTAAGACACTCAATAAATCAGGCGTTATCCCACCCGTGTTCCTTGATCTACAGATTCACGCCCTTTAGAGTTAAGGAATGATGGTTAAGAGTTCTTGCATTTGAGTTCCCACTATGACTATTTAGAAGGCTATATAGAATAATACCTTAATGAATTGAAGCGGATAAAGCTCATCATTTCTCTAATTTGAATCTAAAGTTGCTTTTGACTCCTCCGCCTTTGAAGGGTGGTTACATCCAATGTCTCCTATGAGGCTGCCTTAAAGTCCTCTTTGTCTAGGCAGAGGTATAGCCCTTTTTGAATACATTTGACTTGGTGCTCACTTGTAGGAAGATTCCCCGCTCTGAAGTCAAGTCTTTTTTGGAGCTCCTTCCAAAGAGGTTGGGATTAGACTTTCAATTGGATGTGTCCCGGTCAAATCATTAACGACAGATCCCTGCAGACGTACTACTTTCAATCAAACCTTCTCTCCTTTACCTTCTTGGGTCGTCGATTTCTCGAAGGAGACTTTGAATGTGGGCTCTGGAGGTGCTGTGTTACTAGGGTGTCACCCCTGTGCTTCTCTATAGTAAGATTTTGCACGGACGGCTTGATTCCTTATTCAGATTCCGACTTATTATTAAGAGGTCGTATCTTTCCTTTTCTTGAGGCTGTAAGGGGGGTCGTCCCCTTTCATTTTGAACTTCGTGAGTAAGTAAGTCGTGGCGCGCTCCTTCCCCACCTCGGGATCAAAATATTCTTAACCGTCTCGAACTCCGAGTGCTTTCCAAGGTTAGGGTTGGTGGGGCCTTATACACGAATTAATGGAATTCATTCAATGCGTAGACAGATCGGAGTCAAAATTGGTATGGTGCCTAGAAATATGATAGGAGAAGAAAACATTACTTCCGAGCTCTGCTCTGTCTATCAAACTCAAAATATCATCATAAGTGAATAAGTGAGTGAGATTGGATTCTAGGCTCGATGAGATGTTAGGTATGCCCGTTGCGTAGAGAAAGATGAAGAAAAATTCTTTCATGTGAAAGAGTTCCTTCTTGTGTCGAGATTTTGTTCCTTAGGGTGTGCCCCTAGCCTGAGTATTATCATAAGTGATGCGCCTGCTTATTGGCCTTCTATCTCTCATGGACACCGGAGAGCTACCGATGCTGGAAACAACTATCTACCCAAAGTGGAAATCCCCCTCACGATCGATTAAAAGGAAAGTCGCCCAGAGATTTTTGTTCAAATCCAATTCGTGAAGACAGAGTAAATTCAACAAATCTAAGGAAGAAAGTCCTAGGACTCACTATCTATCAATCAAGAAGGTAAAGGGGAGAAGGTTTGATTGAAAGTATTACGTCTGTAGGGATCTGTCGTTAACGATTTGACCGGGATACATCCAATTGAAAGTCTAATCCCAACCTCTTTTGAAGGAGCTCCAATAAAGACTTGACTTCAGAGCGGGGAATCTTCCTAAAAGTGAGCACCAAGTCAAATGTATTCAAAAAGGGCTATACCTCTGCCTAGACAAAGAGGACATTAAGACGTCGACTTTGAAAGGGGAGATGAAAAAGAATTCCTGTCTTTAGAAGTAAATCCCACTAAACTAGACTTGTACGCTTTACATGAAAAGTAGAGGGAAGCGGAGTCAAAGGCCGAGCCTCAACCAGCAAAGGGGGACAACCATGCCAATCCAAGAACAGTAAAAGAGTGCCCACTCTACCTTTCTTTCTTGACCCTAGACTCCGTTCTTCAAGGAGACCCATGTGCATTTCCTCTGTTCTGTGCTCGCTACGCCCTTGTGCCTTTAGTTGAAGTATAGGTCGTCGATTCAATCTATCTTGATGGGATTTTTCTAGTAGGTAGAAAGAAGACTAGTAGTATCAACTAGAGGGTACATCTATAGCTGAAAATTTCGGGTAGGGTAGGCTTGGAGTCAGAAGTCCTATTCTTCCCAACCAAATAAGCATTTTATTCAAAGTTCACCTTCCCGCGGTCAAAACAAGACTTACGGATAACAATCAGACCTTACCAGGGACAGGGACAAGACTATAGAGCCTAATAAAAAATAATTCGGGCTTGCTTTTTCAATTCACATCTATGAGCGAGGATTCCTCTATCTCTTGCTCGATTCAATCCGGGCGGTGCGGGGGGGACCACCACGGCTCCTCTCTTCTCGAGAATCCTCCGCAGTTAGATCAGTAGGGGAGTTCACACCGGGACTTTCAACATAGAGAAAGAACCCATACCCTAAACCGGGGAAAGGCGATAAGGACCCAGGAAATGGTGAAGTATGTGAATCGACTCCCTCTTCTAGTCCAGACCTTTTAACATAAAATAAAGAATAAGGGACTAACTTCTTTCTTGAAAATGATCCTGAATAAATCGCACATGCTCCAAGGACTTCACGGAATTAGGAGGCACACATGTGGTTATACCAAGAGAAATGCGGGTAAGCGACGGGCTACTTCGTTCCTCAACCAAACCAGATTTGATTTCTAGAAAGATCCCCACGCTGAGGGCTGAACCTCGCCAAATGATCTTATGGATCAGCCATCCCATCTTTTAGGTTCCATTTGGGCAATATGTATCCCGCTGGGTATGGCTCGTAGTAAACTTCTGTAAGATAAGGAGGATCCTAGGGTAGGTAACCCTTTCACCATTCTTTGTGAATGGTACCTTCAAGTAAGCAGGTCTCTTCAGGCACTCCCAAAAGAAAAGAGAGAATTCATTTTATCCTCTGAGCGAGGATACTCCAACAAGAAGAGCCTAACCAGGCCCTTGAGATAACAGCCCATACCATAGGGTAGCCCTAAAGAGCCAAAATGAAAGGCCTTCATCCATCATAGGCTAGCATAGCAGACAATAACGCGAAATCCAGGATAAGGAGGGGGAATGAATGCCAAATCTGAAGCAAACGGATTCCCGTGGAGAGAGTCTAGTGCTTACCTTTAACCTAGAAGCACTCAGTGAGCCATCAACAATGTCCTTCCTGGCCTCTTGTTTGAGTTGACCGAAGGCGGCGGGTAGACGAACATCTTGCAATAAAGAATGTTCTCCTACTCACAAGCACCGACTCCTGTTGGTGCGATCAACCACGAAAAGTCAGTAATAAAGAATATGTGCTCCTCGCTCCCGCTATGGTTCGATACGATATGGTTTGATTGGTCCATCCTTTAGGAACTAACTATCTTCTCTTCCCGTCGTCAGTTCTCCTTTATTTTGGTCTTATTCCTCCTTCAAGTGCAAAAAGAAGTAGGCTTGCAGCTACTACCGGTCTGGGTGGACAGGAAGTGCATAAGTAGTTGCGTCAACTGTTGAGTTTGACTTCTATTACATGAAGAAAGCATCTTTAAGAGAGGAAATCTTTCTTTCTAGGGAATCTGTGCTTACTAAGCCTGTGTTTGAGCTCTATGCCTTTGCCTTAGAGCGTCTTGGATGCTCTTCCCGTAGTGCCCCCTTCTTCCTCCTTGTCACTTTCTCTTCGGCCTGCGTGGGACTGATCCGGACTGATAACCCGAACCCTTCGTAGACTTAACTTTCTTCTCTTTAGGCTCGCGTAGTTTAGGGAACTCGCCCCCCTCACTGCTTCCACTTCAACTCGAACAAAAAACCTCTTCCTCATCTTGACTCATAGCGTCTTCATCAGTGAGTAAATCCTCATCATCATCCTCCGTAAGATAAAAGAACCTAACTCCCGGGCCTGTGCAGACTCTAGGTGAGGCTGTTCCAAGTGTGTAGGCCCCACATGTTGCTCATCTCCCTCTGTTGGTGGTCTTATAGTAGCAATGGACGTAGAAGGAATTTTTTGCATGGCTTTTAACGTTTGGGTTCAATAACATTCATCTTAGTGGGGCCCCCAACACCATCTTTCCTTAATAAATACTAGATGGATTCCCTATTGCAATGCTAGCTTCCTTGGGAATACCACATTGCACTGGTTTAGGCTGTATCCGGGCCCTTTTAGAGGCAACAGTCGACTTCCCCTTTTTTATTGTGGTCCCAGGAGGCGTAATAACCTAAATGTTGTCCAGTCCTAAACATGACAGGAAACCCCTTAGGCTTCTTCCAAAAAGGAACATCAAACATTTACTTGGAAAACACGTTATACACGTATGATCCATGTAAACGTCCAAACATCCTTTCTAGCATACCCATCCGAAGAGTCAAAGGCAATCAATCAGTGGCCGACTTTAAATCAATCATAAGAGTATGCTATCTCACTGCCCGTCAATCTGAGTTCTCGAAAGAGACTCAACCAGCCACCCAGATGAGACTCCCACTGAAAAACATCCTTCTTCCGACAAAACCTGCCACCAAGCTTTGACAAGTCGCTAACTTGCTCATTTTGTGATAGGGCCCAGTCACCCCCCTTCTTCCCGACCTCTGGCAGTCAAAGCTATAGGGAGACGTGCTTCGGTCTTTCCATCAATAGAAGCAGTAGGATATAACGCATGTAGCTAGTAGGCGATAGGAGGATGTAAGCTATGGTGGCAGCGATACTTTGGCGAACCAGGCGTCGCTTCTATTTCATTTTTTATTATTATTTTTGACCCTACAATGGCAGAACCTAGAAAGCTGCTCTTTGTTCCCTGTCCCATGGATTGATACCGTCTAGCCTCTAGCTAGGAAGTCTTGGATTCGTATACCATGTAGGTGAGAAAATCGTCTGTGACTAGCTATCCTTATTCTCCTCCCAGGGATGTTTAGGAATATGGGTGCGAGAGGCTGAGGGACGACCACGATGATTACGCATTTTTATAAAGGATCAAAAGGCTTTTGTTCGATCGAGGGGCAGAGATAGATATAAGCTGACAGCTTATGTTTTCTTTTATTTTGTTTTGGGTGAGATGTACACCGAAAGGAATTGACGCTACAAACACTTTTCACCGGTAGTCCTCGATAGAAAGTTAGCTCGACTCAAGTCGACAAGCGAGAGACAAGGTTGGGTGAGGGTACAAGGCATCATGTGGGATCTACGATCGACTGTGCCCTTTGTTGGCTTTGCAGATGCATTCAAATACTGTAGCAGTATATTCCATTCATTGTATATATCCCTTTTTCGTGTCATTGACATCATAGATTGCATTCAATCGAATGGTTTGACATAAGAAATGTTCTAGTCTATCTGTAGTAGTTCTGTTTGTTTATAGTAGAGTAGTACATGAGGGTGGCGACTCACAAGGGGAGTGTAGACCAGAGCAAGAGGGAGCCAAGCCAGCTACTGTGGTGGTTCCATTTGGTGGGCCAAAGTAGTCTACCGGCGGTGAAAAGACGATAGTAGACCAGACGGGGGCACCACCAGAACACCCGAATAAGGATCTATTTTCTTTTGAAGCTATAGTACATATGCACTTTATACGTCTGTCTTACTAATAATATTCCTTAGTGTACATCTGTACTATAAACCTCCCCTCTGGGAGGTGTTTTCAAGGGAATGCGGACTCCGCAACTGTGGACCGGGCACTATCACTATACTATGTGATGCTTTTAACCAAAGAATGGAAACGAAACGTCTTAGGGTTGTTCCTAGTTTGGGGGTCAGGGGCAGGCCTTCAAGACACGACTTCAAGCTGTTAGTACGACTACCAGTCTCCTGGTGGCTCGGTCGAGGTCAAAGTTGACATAATAAGGCGGATGGCGCCTCTTGATCCGGAGGGCGATTGGGAGCAACGTGGGGCTCGGGCCCTAGATAATCCTAGGACCGCCACTGGGGAAGAGTTGTTGGAGAGGCTCTATACCCTTTTAGAGGATCTTAATCAGGGTGGAGTCCATTCCCAGTATGACCTGCCTAGCTAGTGCTTCCTAGCTGACAATACTAAATGAATTTCCGTTCTCCATCCCCAATCTTGCGTATTCCATTCACACACTTTTCTACATCCACGCGCGGTGTTGGAATTGGAAAAGTAATTGAATCGAAGAATAGGATTCACTCTGACATTTGTCGAAGCCAGCCTATGGTAAGATTTGGGAAGAGGTAGCCCTCGATCACTCACTAAATTACTCGGTAAATTAGCTAGCAAGAGGCCAATCCTCTGGAATTTTATTTCCAAGATAAACCATTCGAATGCTACTTAACGACAAGAATAGTCTATTTGAACAGGGCACATGCATCACACAAAAGGAAGACGCCGAAAGACTTACAATGAATTTGTCCGTTTCGGCCTACTTTAGTCTTTATATGATAAAGTACATCAAGAAGCTTATAATTGAAATAGAAGGGTCGAGGTCAGAATTTGCAGGTAGTTAGCCACTTTTTCTGTAGGAAAATACCTTAGGTTGTACAACAACTCCGCTATTTTCCCTTTCAAGTAGGGGTTCAACGGAGCTTTTTTTAAAGAACATTAACCACCACTTCGACTGATGCGGACGCGGTTCTCTCGTCGTGAAAGAAGTAATAAAAGGGAAGCCCGGGGTCAAAGCGCGTTCGTTGTTGCCTGTATAGCTTTCTAGAGCAGAGATCTAGCAACGCATTCTAGGCACAGATCATTGGTATTGGATGTATCGTTAGGTTCTTCCGAGTCAAATCTGCTCCCTTTTTTTCCATTGCAGAAAAGAGATCCCTTCCCCTTGCTTTCGAAACTGATGAATATGAAGTCCGCGAGGCTGCAGGTACAATGGATCCTCTGACACCCAATTGGGTTGCTTTCCCAGGTCTCGCCGGTGTTGCCTGTAGGTCGTGATGTGCCTTGAGATGGCCGTCTCCTGTGCCCCTTCCAGTGGGGAACCCGCTCCCCGGTCGTCGCTCTATTGCGTCTGGCCCGTCCTCTAGGTACCATTGGAAGGCAGGGAGTGTGACAACGTACACGCTTCCCTTTACTCCATAGGGCCTTCTCATCAGTTATAGGGTTTGGTGGCCCGAAATTGACTTGGCTTCGCCAAAAAGCCTCATCTCTAAAAGCCCGGCTCGCGAGGCGTCCCTCTCACAGTAGGGTTCCAACCCTCGCCTCGCTCTTGCGACATGCTATGTTTCCCCTCTCTATTCCCAAGTAAAGGGTGAGTCCCATGCGTCAGTTTGTGGATCGCGGTCTCACACACTAATCCCTACAGGTGCCCGTAGTAGGCCGGCCGCCCTACCTAAACCAATCATCATATCGGTCCCTAGGCCCCATTTCTGGAAAGGCTCGGCTTCAAAACCGTACGTGGAGCTTCCGCCTCATACGGTACACGACCTCATAAGAAAAGAATGAAAAAAATGATGTTTCCCTTCCTTACAGTCAAGGGAAATATTATCCCGAGCCCCAAAACCTAATAGTCTCTTCGACTATCATCAACCAGAAGCCACTCTCCGGGGAACCCACTTCGGACTCCTTATTCCATTTCGGACCATTTTGAGGCATTGGCTAAGATCAAGCTCATCTATCTCATTTTCAAGGATTAGATAGATGCTGTCTTTTTGGTCTTGGGGCGAGCCCGGCAACCCCATGCCGAAGAAAGTAGCCCTTTCCAAATTTCGGGTAGGGCATTTCTTTCCTCAGCGATTCAGTTGAGTTGTTTTTCCGTAATACGTAAAATCTTCTCGTCTGTGGTGCTAGTCCAACAATCTTGTGGTCCAGCAACCTCAGCTCGCCTTGAGTTACTTTAAAAAAAAAAAATCAATAGAATGTAATAGAAAGTAGAATTCCTGAGCCTGGCAGAAAGTAATTCGCTGTTTTATGTAGGCATGTCTTCAAAAGTCAAAGAAATTTTTTCCAATTGATGATTCGGGAGCTCAAAAAAAGGAATTTCTTTTTCGCTTTTAAACCTGTTTGAATAGGCTCGTGCACTGATTTACATTCAATAATCCTAGGGGCTTTATCTAAGTAGAGTGAAAGATGGTCCTGCCCTCCTATTTGATTCAGGCAGTCGTCTGAAAGTGCTCACTAGGCTTCAGAGCCCATATGCTTAACACAGGGAATTCGCAGCAAAGAGAGCAAGTAAGGGAGTAGGTAGGGGGAGACCCGAACCGAGAGAGGATCCACGGCAGCTACAGGAAACCAGAGCCAGCGCCTGGGAGTTTCACCTTCACCTGGAATCAAGCTTTGACGGAGCGGCGCACGTAACCTCGGTCATCTCGTCATTGGTAGATAGTTGTTTCCACCATAGGTAGCTCTCCGGTGTACACGAGAGACAGAAGGCCAATAAGCAGGCGCATCACTTATGATAATACTCAGGCTAGGGGCACACCCTAAGGAACAAAATCTCGACAGAAGAAGGAACTCTTTCACATGAAAGAATCTTTCTTCGTCTTTCTCTACGCAACGGGCATACCTAACATCTCATCGAGCCTAGAATCCAATGTCACTCACTTATTCACTTATGATGATATTTTGAGTTTGAAAGACAGAGCAGAGCTCGGAAGTAATGCTTTATTCTCCTATGATATTTCTAGGTACCATACCAATTTCGACCCCGATCTGTCTACGCATTGAATGAATTCCATTAATTCGGGTATAAGGCCCCACAAACCCTAACCTTGAAAAGCACTCCGAGTTCTAGACGGTTAAGAAGATTTTGATCCCAGGGTGGGGAAGGAGCGCGCCACGACTTACTTACTCACGAAGTTCAAAATGAAAGGGGACGACCCCCCTTACAGCCTCAAGAAAAGGAAAGATACGACCTCTTAATAACAGTTCAGAATCTGAACAAGGAATCAAGCTGTCCGTGCGAAATCTTACAAAAGAGAAGCACAGGGGAGACACCCTAGTAACACAGGCACCTCCAGAGCCCACATTCAAAGTCTCCTTCGAGAAATCGACGACCCAAGACACAAATCACCAAACACACATATGAATATGAGGAAGAGATCGTCTGTTTTCGATATACAAACTTCAACGGCTGCAGGAGAACGCTTTCTATTAGAGAAATAACCTTGGTCGACATAGAGACGTGACAGAACTATATCTTTACGCCTCTTCTCATTAAGGAATAACGACTTGGATGCGAACATTTCACAATGAGACTATCTAAGCTCTTTATGTTTAGGTGGGAATAGTTCGGTCAAAATCAGACAGATTTCACTAAAAAGAGCTTGTCAGAAAGGCTATCCCGTGAAATACCTCCGATTCCAAATCTAATTTTTGCTTTGAGTTGGGACAACCAGCTTAAGTAGTTCCGGTGATACAGGGTAAAACGGGCATAGACCCACGTTATAGCTCTCGTAACTCAGTCATGGATTTCTTTTTAGTTTACCCCGACCGGAAGTTCAAATGAGTTAGGAACCTTTACTTGAAGCCATACTTTTCCCCCTTTCTCTTTCTTGTCTAGCGCAGAAAAAAAAGATGGTTTCGCTGATGGCGCAATCAGACCACAAGTTGCTTAGGTCAGCTGTTCCCCCTCAAGGTCTCTCTTCAGAGCAGGAAAAAACTACCTTATTTACCCAGCAGGATAGAATCGAATTCAAAATCTAGGCTTCAAGCTGGTCTTGTAAAAAATGACTTAGAATAAAGCAATGCTACTGGACCATCCAGAGACTGTTCCTCAAGCGGGAATTGAAAGGCCGGAAAGCAGGAAGGCATTGGAAAGATGTGAAGCCCCCCACACTTATGCATAGGAATCTATAGGATGCTTAGGAAACTCTTACTTTCTTTGAAGTCCAATATCGAGCCTTTAGATTGTTACCTCTATGTGATTTTGCATCAATTCATCTTATTGTTGTTATAGACAATGACTAATCAAAGGAATGAAGAAAAAATAGACTTGAATAAGAGATTGTCAATGCAGGAGTTCCTCCCGTGGTGATCAAGTTACTCTTCTTTAGGAAGAGGTAAATGATGAGAAGCCCCAGTCAATCCTCCTCCTTTGACATATGGTGACATAAGGTATCCTTTCAATAAATTTCCCAAGCCATTACTACCCATGCACAATACTGTACTACTCAAGATCAAGAAATGACGACCCAAGAAAATCAGGAGGTTGCACCCCGAGCACACCAACAAGTTGCTATCATGGCCTCCCGTCTAAGTGATTTGCACTAGGATGAATCTTCCTACTTTTTATGGGTTCAAGGTTGAATAAATCCCCTAAGAGTTCATTGATTAAATCTTCAAGATCATCTATGCTATGGAGTTGTCTACTAGTGAGAAGGAAGAGTTATCTACTTAACAATGCAAAGATGTGGCCCAAGCATGATATGTCAAATGGAGGGAGAATAGGCATTTAAAAGGTAGACCCCTAACATGGAATGTGTTCAAGAAGGCTTTTCTTAGTCTTTCTTTCCTAGGGAGAAGAGGGTAGATAAAGTAATGGAGTTTTTCAACCTTCCTCAAAGAGGTATGATTGTGCTTGAATACTCCTTCAAATTTACTATACTGTAAAAAATATTCTCCTTTTTTTGGTTTTCAATCCTAGGGATAAAATGAGTTGTTTGTAACTAGGGTTTTAGATGATTTTCAAGAGGAGTATCATTCGGCAATGCTACCCGACAACATGAACATTTCTCGTCTCATTGTTTATGATTTAAGAGTGAAAGAGGAAAGATATAAGAGAAAGATAAGGGATGCCAAGAGGGAAAGATATTTTTACGGTGGTTCGTCAAAGAGTAGGATTGATATTCAAGAAAATCATAGGTTTAAGAAGAGGTTTTTTAATCAAGTTCATTCCAAGTTCCCTATTGATGTATATCCCTTACTTAATCCCGGTGCTGTCTTATCTTTATTACCCCTGTAGTAGCTAAAATGTTTTAGATTTTGCCTGATATATTACATCAACCTTTAATAGTGTATACCCTGGCGGATGAGTTGGTTGTTGCAAAAAGGGTATTAGAAATTGTCGAAATCAATTTTCCAATAATGATTCCTATGTTGATCTACTAGAAATTGATATAATTTAATTTAATGTCATTTTGGGTATGGATTGGTTGCATTCTTGCTTTCCCTATATCGATTGTAGCACAAGGGTTGTGAAGTATAATTTTCCAAATGAGCCCATTTTAGAGTGGAAGGGGGGAAATTCTATTCCTAGAGATCGTATCATCTATTGTTTCAAAGCATGCAAAATGATCTCTAAATGGTGTTTACACCATATAGTAATAGTCCAAGAATTATACTCTGAAATTCGTTCTAATTAGTCGGTCCCCGTAGTGAGGGAATTGCTGGAGGTCTTTCATAATGATCTTCGTGGTATTTCTCCCGAATAGGAAATACATTTTTGTATCGAGTCCTTATCAGATGGCTCTGGACGAATTGAAAGATTCGAAGGCTAAACTTAAAGATTGACTAGACAAAGGCTTCGTTATATATAGTATTTCTCCATGGTGTGTTCCAGTTTTCTTGTAAAAAAGAAGGATGGGCCATCCGAATGTGCATTGATTAATGCCAACTCTAAGAAGTCACTATTAAGAATAAGTATCCTCTCCCTCAAATTGAGGACCTTTTTTTATCAACTTCAAGGGAAAGCTACTGTTCTATGATTGACTTGAGATTGAGGTATCACCAACTTTGGGTGAGACGTGAGGATATACCAAATACGACATTTCGGACAAGATATGATCACTATGAGTTCTTAGTAATGTCCGTTTGTCTTATAAATATCCCGGCGGCGTTTATGGATCTCATGAATATTGTGTTTCGAACATACCTAGATTGACTTTTGATCGTCTTCATTGACGACATCTTGGTATATTCGAAAAATGAGGGTAATAACATGAACCATTTGAGGGTTGTATAGCAAATGCTTTAGGAGAATCAAATATTTGCCAAGTATAGAAATTGTAAGTTTTGGTAGAGGTCGGTGGCGTTTCTTGGTCATATCATCTCTAGAGAGGGAGTCGAGTTTGATAAAAAGAGAAAAGAGGGGGTAAAAAATTTGCCTAGACCTATGACTCTAACCGACATAAAGAGTTTCTTCGGTCTAGCAGGATATTATCACACGTTTGCGGATGCTTTGCGTCCATTGCAGCTCGCTTGACTAATTTGATCCAAAAGAGTAAGAAATTTGAGTTGTCAGAGGCATGTGAGAGAAGCTTCCAAATCTTGAAAGATAGGCTTTCTTCCGCTCCGGTGTTGACTTTATCGGAGGGTAAAAAAGTTTCCCTTGTAAATTGTGATGCATCCTGAGTGGGTTTAGGGTGCGTGCTTTGATATGATGCCAAAATACATATTTCATATCATTATTTACCTCACATTTATTATTAATATTTGTCCATTTTGAGCATAAATTTTATACATTGTAATAAATAGAGTATTTTATTTGTAGAATCAATTTAGTGGAAAAATGAAAAAGTTTCGAGCTAAAATGAGTTAAAGGTGCAAGGTTAAGAAAGTATATCAAATAGAAAACTTAATAGATTAAAGTTAATGAAATATATATATATATATATATATATATATATATATGGAAAATGGATAAAACAAAATTGATAGAAAGTGTTTTTTGCCACGTGTCAACATTTAAAAGGGCACTTAGTTTGGACGCGACGGCATCAATATATTCAAGACACAGAATTCATTTATGGAAATCAATTCCTTAAGGGTTTTTATATCCTAATAAGTCTTGAACTCAATTATTTTATTTAGGGTTTTTATATATATAAATAGGGCATGAAAAATTATATTTAGAGGAGGCCAAGAACAAAGATACAAGATATAATATAAATTTTCTTCTAGTCTTGGCTCTTTGTAACAGCCGCCTTGGAGGCAAGAGAATTGTGGTTTATTCTTTCTTCTCCTTTACTATTTATTTGTATTCATGATTAATAAAAATATAATTTAGCTATTGTTCTGAACTTTTAATGATTTACACAAACGTATATTTTTTATTGACTTTTGAATGTGTTTTTGAGATAATGAGTAGCTAAAATCCACAACTAGGTTTGTAGGAACCATTAGCGATTAAAAAAGTATGAATAGTCATTATGAATTGTTAAACAGTTTATTGCATGTATCGATAATTCTTCCACTTATAAGTCTTTTAAACTGGTACACGCATCAGAACTCGCCTTGTTTCTACTTGCCGGGCAAACAAGGTTGTTAATAAGAAAAGAATTACCAACATAGATTTAGTGGGATACTATCTAATAAACTAGTGTCGATTGGTGCAAAGTAATAACTAATTCATACATCGATTATGATGCTTTATATGAAGTAAAGGTAAGGGTTAGTAAATTATACACACGTTGCCAGACAAAGGCATGGGGTTAAATTCCCTAGATACCGGACTAAGGATTTATAGATAAATAATTTATGACTTTGCATGCAAAACACTAGGAAAAAATTATTATTACTAGTATTACCCCGTTATAAGCTTATGGGGAACACATTCCAAGTTATTTTTATTAATTCGGATGTAAACAAAAACTTTGTTCAATGGTATTTTTATATTGTTTTTTATATTTATTTCAATTTAAAAACCACTATTTTTATATATTGACCATTGAGTTAAATATTTGCTATTGATAATATTCTTCCATATTCTTTATGTAATAGACCCCAACTCATAGTTGGGTAATTATATTTCTCACGATTGTTTATATTTCTTTTCAAGAAGTATATTTGAATGTTATGAAGAATTGCGCTGATGTTGGGAAATATGGCTTAGGAATTGTGTTAAGTATTTATGTTAACTTTTAGATTTATTTTGTTTCTTAGGATTAGTTTTAAATTATTCTTTTTATTATTATGTTCGAGTCATTGTAACCTATAGAGTAGTGTATAGAGAAGGAAAATTATCTCCAAATTCTTGAATTTATTGTTCCAACATAGAAAAATTACATTCCACACTTAGGATTGAAGAAGTGTAGAATGTGATGTATGTCGTTTGGGTTCTTTCTTTTTGTACCACCACCCCTTGAGTGTAATGAAAAAATTGGTTCAAAATTGGGGTTGGTATTCATATATTCAAATTCGAAGGAAAAATAATAAAATTCATAGTGTCGTGACGCAATGTTAAATTAATCATTTTTTGGGAAGAAATCAATTAGTTTTGTAACTTCTTTTTTTATCTTAGTATATTTTTTATCAATATCACTTTTTTATCTTGTTTTGCAGAAAAGGGGAAGTCTGGGTACCAAATAAAAGGAAAGGAACATGTTTGAGCTTAAGTGTGGGTGACGACCCTTGATATAAATATAGAGAACGTGCTACTAGCTAGGAATAAAGGGCTCATGAAGTTTTCCTAAACCTTGTTGTATATTTTATTTAATGCTTTGGGGACATATCATCTTTTTAAGTGTGTGGTGGAGGAAGGAATTCCTAGTTTTACTATTTTATTGAGTTTTTCTTAGGATGGGTTACTTGGCTATTTTTTTCAATTCTTTTCCTAAGGATACTGCCTTTTGAACCGATTGTCCTTTAAAAGACCCTTTTTATATATATGATACTTACTATTTGGGTCTAATTTTAAGTAGTACTTTCTTGTGAATGCTTGATTACTAGTGAAATTGCAAACCTTTTGACATCTAGGGTCATGGTTTTCACTTTGTATATAACTTATTTATTTTGTGGTTTGTTATGATCATGTCTCTATTAGAAGTAGAATTGATCCATATTGATTGATGCTTGTGTCATGTGTTTTGCATCTTAGTCTAGAACTTGTCTTGCATGTTAGGGAAGAGAAATAAAAAAGTTTTGCCTTATTTAGGCGATGATAATAGGCTTTGATTGATTTGTATTATAAATTTTATCTTTTTTCAGATATTTAATCACTAGTTATATCCCTTTTGAGCTTGTAGCCTTTTGTTTGTAGCCATATTATTCCCATGACTATTTTGTTGAATCCCTAGTTTTTGGACTATACTTCCTTGAGCATCATAGCATAGACTTATTTTAATCATCAACTCTAAGAAAAAGGGATGTTTTAGTGAAAAGGTCATCAATGATAGCTAATGCTTAAAAGTCCCCTTTGAAAGGATGTGACATTAAAAAAAATTGGAATGTTACATTAAAAAAAAAAGAAGAGAAAACAAATTGCCGTGATGATGACCCTAGTCCTTCTAAGGACATTGTGCACCTTAACGAATGTTGAGGGTGGCTATTATGAAGGGGAAAAAACCAAAAAAACCAGAAACATTCTTGAGATGATTACAATTACTTGTGAAATAATTGTTGAAGAGACGGCTGAAAAAAAAAGAGAAGAAAATATGACTAATGAAGTCTAAAATTTCAGAGTTTTTAAGGAAGTGGAATTCACTATTATATAGTTTTCCAACCGATCCACTAGCCTACATTACAACCCGTTAATGTCCTATTTGATTCTATTCAAGCATGCTTTATTAGTGCAGATGTACATAATGGGCAAGCATATGGTTTTTTGTGCATACATGTGAATTTTATTTGTGAGTGTGAGAATTGTTCTTGATATAAAGTCCTTAATTTATATTCAATCTTTTTAATTTAGTGTGTGGACTATTACTTTTTTGTAAGGGCACTTGTTTCAGGATAGAGAGGTGATGTTATTAACTTTCTTTGATGAGAGTAGGTGAACAAACTTAAATTTGATGAGTTAAAAATCCTTCCTTGGAATTTGGAAGTTAGAGGTTTGTTGTTTATTTGAATGTCTTCCATAATGAAAAAATCTACTTGATATATTGAAATTGGCCTATGTCCTAATAATTTGTGCTAATCAAAGTGATGACATTGCTTGTATTTTTTTTTAAAGATGAACTGTAATGTTTGATCGAGTATGAGAAAAAGTTTTAAGAGTGGGGTGTTGATTTGAGGCAAAAATACCTTTTTTGAAGCATTATTTACCTTAAATTTATTATTTATATTTGTCCCTTTTGAGCATAAATTTTATGATTTGTGTTAAATTGCATATTTAATTTGTAGGATTAATTTAGTGGAAAAATGAAGAAGTTTGGAGCTTAAACAAATTACAGATGGAACGTTCAGAAGGAAATCAAGCAGAAAGCTTCATGTATTAAAGTAAATAAAATAATATATATACAGATATATACATTCATACATACATACATATTTGAAAGGGCACTAAATTTATAGAAAGAGTTTATTTTCCGCATGTCAGCATCTGAAAGGGCACATACATTGGATATGGCGGCAGCACTATATTAACGACACATCATTCATTTACGGAAATAAATTCCTTTCGGGTTTTTTTCGTAATATGTGTTGAACTCAATTATTTTATCTAGAGTGTTAAAATATACAAATAGGGCATGAAATTATATTTAGAGGAGGCAAGAGAATTGTGGTTTATTCTTTCTTCTTCTTTATTATTTATTTATATCCGTGATTAATAAAAATGTAGTTTAGCTATTGTTCTTAACTTTTTATGATTAGCATAAACATATTCATTTTGATAATTTTTTATTGTGTTTTTCTGATAATAAGTGGCTACGCTCCACAATTAGGTTTGTCGGAACAATGACCGATTAACAGAGTATGAAGAGTAATTAAGAAATTCTCAAGTAGGCTATTGCATGCATTGAAAATTCTTTGGCATAGAAATTTTTTGAACGAGTGCAAGTATTACAACACTCCTTCGTGGTACTTTCTAGACCAAGGATGCAGTTAATTAGAAAAGAATTATCAACATAGATTTAGTGGGATACTATCTAATAGACCAGTGTCGATTGGTTCAAAGTAATAATTAAGTCATGCATCGATTATGATGCTTTATATGATGTAAATGTAAGGCTTAGTAAATTATATTCACGTAGCTGGACAAATATAAGAAGTGAAATTCTCTAGATGCCGGACCAAGGATTTAGAGATACACGACTTATCACTTTGCGTGCATAACACTAGGGAATAATTGCAACTACTATGATTACTGCTTTATTAGCTTATGGGGAACACAATCCTAGTGATATTTATTAATTTGATATAAATAAATTCTTATTTTTTTATTGTTTTTATTTTTATTTCAATTTAAAACCACCCATTTTTATTTAACTATCAACTCAAATATTTGTTCTTGATTATATTCTTCCATATTCATTGTGGGATCGACCCCGACTCATAGTTGGGTTATTATATTGCACACGCTCGTTCATATTTCTTTCCAAGAAGTATATTAGAAAATTATAATGCTTATGCAATTTGGTAAGGTAATAACCTATGCCTGTAGGCAACTTAAGGTGCTTGAAAGAAACTATCCAACTAATGATCTTGAATTAGCATCCGTGGTATTTTCCTTGAAAAAAATGAAGGCATTACCCGTATGTTGTACATGTTAATGTGTATACCGGTAACAATAGTCTCCAATATGTGTTTACTCAAAAGGAATTGAATCTCCGACAAAGATTGTTGTTGGAATTGCTGAAATATTATGATATGAGTGTACATAGTTTGTCAAGATTTGGTGTAAGGTTGGAAGATTCTCCCAATGGTGGTCTTATTGTCCATCATAGCTCCGAGTCATCATTGGTTGGTGAGTTGAAGTCCAAACAACATCTTGATAAACCATTGATGGAGTTCAAGGAATCGGTTCTCGGTAAAGATTAATGAGTTATTCTACTTAGGGGTGGGGACGTGGTCTTGAGGTACCAAGGAAGGTTGTGTGTTTCCAATTTAGATGGTTTGAGGAACAAGATCCTTGAGGAAGCCCATGGGTCCGGTTACTCCATTCATCCGGGTTCGACAAAAATGTACCATGACCATAGAGAAGTATTCTTGTGGGAAGATTTATAAAAGGACATAGCGGAGGAAGATTATGGGTGGTTGTAGATAGGTTGACCAAGTCTGCTCATTTCATTTCTGTCAAGTCTACATATTCAGAGGAAGATTATGCAAGTATCTTCATAGATGATATCGTGTTTTGCCATGGTATTCCGTTATCCATCATATCGGATAAGAGTGCACAATTTATATATAGGTTTTGGAAGTCATTCAAAAAAAGGTTAGGTACGAAGGTGAAGTTTAGTACACTTTTCATCACCCAAAGAAAGGGCAAGCGGAACGTACTATTCAATCCATTAAGTATATGCTTAGGGATTTTATTATTTATTTCAAAGAAAATTGGGGCAAGTATTTGTATTTGTGGAGTTTGCTCATCATAATAGTTTTCATTCATCCATATCATTGGCTCATTATAAAACATTGTATGGTAGGAGGTGTAGGTATTCTATTGGATGATTTGAAGTGGGTGAACCTTAGATTTTTTGTACCGATATTATTTATAATACTTTGGATAAAGTTCATATCACAAGAAAACCGTTCCAAACATCCTATAGTCGGCGAAAGACTTATACTGATCATAGGAGAAGGGATTTTTAGTTTGAAGAAGGTTATAAGGGTAGTTGGATTTGACAAGAAAGGGAAGTTGCGTCCTCGTTATGTGGCTCCCTATGAAATCTTGCTAAGGGTTCGTAGGGTTTCCTATGAGTAAAGGTATCCCAGTGAATTGTTTCGGTTCATTCTATTTTCAATGTTTCCATGCTTAAGAAGTGTACTAGTGATCCCGAGTGTATTCTTCATATTAAGGGTCTTGGTTTCAAGGATAACATCTCATATGAGGAAGTTCCGGTTCAAATCCTCGATAGGAAAGTTAAGAAACTGAGGAATAATGAAGGAGCTTCTATAAAGGTGTTGTGATGCAACATGGGAGGTCGAGGCCGACATAAAGTGTCGTTACCCTGTTCTATTTAATAACTAAGGTTATTTTTTCTTACTAATAATGAAATAATGATTCAAAAATTAAAGTTTATTCATTTTTGTGGTGTTTTGCAAAATGTGCATTTTTCAATTTTGTTATAGTGATTTACAGTGAAGTGTGCCAATAATTTGCAATTTTGCTTTTTTCAGTTATGTTGTGCATTTTGATATGGATAGTCTTCATGAAATGATATGTAACATGTTTTTAAGTTAAGATTTGGTTTAATTTACCCATGTATGATTTGTTGAGCTCATGTAGTTGTTGTGAGAAGGATATTCCTCATATTGTAATGATTGAGCCTTTTCTGTGGTAATTGAAGCTTTTGAATTTGCTTGTGTAAATGATATGATTGATGTCGTTATGTATTTTTTGTAGGTGGAATGACCCAAGTACATCCTAGAAAACAGAGAATCCTTGTGTCGTTACACGACAAATGAGACTTCAAGAAGTCTCATATAAGTCACTCGTATAATTCATTGCATAATAAATATTTTAATATGAATAAGAATTTAAAAAATTCTTCACAGATGAAGAACTATTTTCATAATCAATATGCAAACGGAAAACTTTCATTCAAAACATTTAACCTTTAAAACTATATCATTAAACCATTTAAACTTTAGAATATACAACACTTGGGTCTAAGCCCATACAAGGCATAAACTAAAGACAAAGACATAAGTAACATGTGGATATTGTCCTTGAATCGATGAGGACTCACCAATACATCATCTTCAACCATAAGAAACCTATCCATCCATCATGTCTTATCAAGACTTCAAATTCCCTACACTTAAATCAAAAAGGGAAAAGACAGGTTAGCGCACTAGATGTACTAAGTATGGAAGTCATGCAAAACATATGAAATAAGGATATTTATTAAATAACATATTTTTTCATGAATTTTGATTAAAACATTATACTATAAGCTAAGAAAAACATTAAATAACTTAGAAACACATCAGAAACACTTTAAGAAATTAGTCACAGTTTTAGGAAATATTACAATGAGCATACTTTACTGTACAATGAACCTCTTCACTGTTACAATAAAGTTCTTTAGCTTCACTTTGCACACCCTTTTGGCTTATAGTTCCCTCACATAAAGCTATCCTAAGACTCAATTAAGTCATACAAACAGATACCGTCCATACACCATCTCTAGGCACATCTAAATGATCCTTAAGATCGCCTAAAATGAGATACATATACTTACAAATATATCAATAACATTAACATGAGATGCTTCTACCAAAGGTGATTCTAAGGTTAACTTGAGTGAGTTGTGAAGCAACCACCCATACAATCCCTCATACACACACTTAAGATATCCAATAGACTACCTAAGATAGAATTCTCACTTAACATATAAGCACACATATGATACAAAATTTTCCCCTACAGAGGTTATCAAAATACTTACTTAAGTAGGCCAAGAAGATAACGTCAATGATTTTTCGGATCCCAAACCACACCCTTGAAACTAGGTTCAATCTTAGATTGCAACAGGCGTACTTGACCTCTTGGTTATATTGTACAATACCTTGCATATTGTTCATCACATATACATAGTTAAAAGTAGTGCGGAGATAAAACTTTTCACAAAAAACATATCATACTCTTTAAAAACTCTTTCATATAAAATCATAGGAAATATTAAGTCTCAATCTCATCAAACTTAAGACACGAGAATACATGGGATACGACTCATAAACAATACGAATATAGAAATACTTAGTCTATTACAATATTTCAAATAAAAATATAAAAGATGTATCTGTCGTTGAGTAAAATAAGGAAATACATCAACTTCTCTTGAACGATGCTACGGTCCAAGTCTTGCTTACCCAATGATTCTCACCTACCAAGAACTATTGAAATATATAAAAGCATGGATTAGTACAACCATATGTACTAAGAATTGTATAATGCATAAAAATCATGAAAAACGAACATTTATTGGAAATATGATTATTTTTATTTTAAAATCATATTACAAGCATAAGAACAATATTTATCAACTTAGAAACACATAAGAAAATATTTGAACCAATTAACTTTAATCACTTTACAGTGAACCCAATTAACTGTTACAATGAAGTCCCTTCACACTATAGTGAAGTGTCTTACAATTTAATTAGACACTTTCTAGCATGTAGATCTCTCACTAAAACCTATCCTAAGACTCACTTAAGCTATACAAAGAGAGAACGCACATACACCTTCTCTAGGCATGCCTAAACAATCCTCAAGATAATTTATAATGAGTCAAATACACACTTAGAAGACATACACCCATGAAGATGAGATTCGTCTACCATAGCTGATTCTAAGTGTAAATTGAGTGAGTTGTTAAGCAATCGCCAATACAATCCCTTACACACACACTTAAGGAATCCTATAGAGTACCTAGGATAGAATCAATATCGCTCAATACATTAACACATCATAATATGACATTTTCTTTCCAAAGATTGTCGAAAGACCTACTTAATTAAATAAAGAAGATAATGTCCATGACTGACCTCTTAAAGATTACCTAAGTAATCCTTAAGACTACCTAAGGTTTAGATCATGTCTACATATTTATTCAACCTCCCTAACTAGAGTCATTCTCAAGACATCCATAGGTAATATGTGCAGAGATCATCCCAATTTTCCTCTTCACACATTAACTAAGGAATCATTAGGTCACGTTAGATTAGGTACTCATACATTAACATGCTTTAAAACACAAGTCATTAGTTAATTAGTTCATTAAGAGACTCATACATTAGATAAAGGGCATTAAATTAATTGTCTTATCCAATACCTAGAGACTCTCACTAACACCTTCAAAAGCCTATTGTGCAATGTCTAGATAACATCCCATTAAACCACCTAAATTCATAGAACTTCTCTAATGCTAGTAAGTATCTCACATGATTAGAATAGGAAGTAATAGACATAGACCATGATAGCAAGACATGTAATCCGAAGTTCTAACCTACTTCGATGAGGGTGTTCTAGTTATTAATGGTAGAACTAGGACACAACCTATGTAGGTACATGGTGAAGGAATATAAAGGGCATACTTTTTAATCTATTCTAATTTTTTCACTACAGTTATTTTCCTTGCCATACTCACTCGGTGCTAGCCTTCGTTCTCAGAGACTAATACACATTAAGGTCCATATAAAGAGGTTCCACATCAAGTTGATAACTCAAATTATATTTACCCCTACTAAAAAGGTCTTCTAGGATTACCTCACAATGAAGAAAAGAAGCTCATGTTGACTTTCTTATGGTTTGATATGATGTCGTTCAATCCAATCAACCTTAAGTCCATTATTCCTTTATTTGAATGATACCATTTGACTTTTGACTTCAAAATTCATAATTTTACCACTAGGTTCTTGGTTTTATATAAAAGACTCTTTTAATATCATTGAAGGTATCATGTAATGCATACACAAATGACTAAGAGATTTAAAATCCTAAGTCAATACATCATATATTCAAATCATACATGCATCAAGGAATGGACACAAGTAAACCAATATACAAGACACAATATACTTCACTTTAACACATTTTTACATGTCATTCTAGATGCACATAGAAGTAACTAATATCATCTTGAAGTCATCCTGTACACCATCATAACATCATAAATATGACCATCATAGACATATATAGTAAAGTAGGGATAACCAAGACTTAACCCAAAGACTATACCCATAAGGTTAAAGTCATAGTCTAACATGATCAACTAAGATAAAATTAATAGAAGAACACATGTACATTCACATTACTTTAAATGTAGATAGATATCATCATACATAAAATAATTAAATAAACAAATAACCAAATTAGGACATGTATTTGCCGAAAAGGCCATGATCATCATAATACATAAAGTAACACGAATAAGGCCACATCAATTGTAGGTAAAGCATATAACACTGCCACCTTTAGTGGACCACACCTATGACATTATAATTGGTGTCTATTTAAAATAAGAATAAAGGAATTAGGGAATATTAACACCACACCATCCTCAACACCTTAATTCGATGCTAAATCATCCAATTCAATACCATACGACCCTTACCAATGGCCATGAACATCAATTCAATGTAAAAACTATCATAATCAATGAAACTAGGTCAATTCAATGTAAATTATTCAATCTAATACAACCTAGACATCAATTGAATACAATGATTACATCATTAAACAACCCATAGACAACTACACCATAATTCATAGGTTTTAGATCAATATCAAGTAACTCAATACTTAGTCAAAAACTAGGGTTCATCAATTATATTGGTTCATGGGTTATTTAGGTTGAAATAATCAATAAAATAACAATTTAATCAATATTCAATGCTTAAAAATCATTAATGCTAGAACCCATAGTAGATCATGAAATTTGCCAAGTTCAACTTTTAAAACTTCGAAAAACATCTTGAATGTTGGGTTTTGAAGCATCAAAAACATACCTTAATGATGCTTATTCTTCAATTTTATTAAGAATAACCACTCAATTAAACAATCGAATCTCTTCCTTGACTTTTGGCTTCAATAGAGTCTTAAGGAAATTCTAAGGGATTTTGGGATTTTGATTTAGAAGAATGAAATCTTCTATGTGTTAAAGACTTATATACTTGTTTAAAATACCCAAAAGAACCCTTAGTAACCTCCAATAAACTTATTGTGAATTGGGGTTACTTTACATCTACACCCCTTACTTGGTAGTGAACTACACGCAAGGACACAACACCATCGACGGTTGGCAGTCGACGGACCGTTTGTCCACTAACGGGCTATCCTGTCCTCCCGTCGTTTGGTTCATAGACCCAAAAATGGTCTCTCCTATCCCTATAATAACTTCTAATCTATGAGACACCACAAACGGGGCGTCAACTGGTCCACTGGGCGTCTATTGCCTCCGTGGTTTGCGTTGTCTTGGGCAGTCTTTGCACCTACTTTGGCCTTTTCTTCAAGGACAATTGGATGGTGCTTGTGGATATTTTCCCGGATATTTCAAACACAATCATGATATTATATGAGTTTATCACCTCTAACATTAATTTCATACGAAACTAACACATAAAACTCAATGAAACATGCCTAGACACACAAGGTCGTTTCAAGACAAAGCTTCCAAAAGACACGGATGTTCTTGGACGTTTGACCTTCAAACTTCATGAAAGTTGACACACTGCCTATATACATCATAATAACTCATTTCAAGAACTTGTAACTTAACTATTCACATGTTAACAAATAGAACCACATATTAGACACATAGGTGACTTAATCATCGAACGTCTTGGTCGTCCCTTGACGTTTGACTTCCAATGCACCTAAAATCTTAGACACTTCCTCAATACCATATTATATACCTATGTAGGACCTTATAATATCATTAAAAACATTTTAGGATCTATTTTATCCGAGTCATTTTCGGGGTCTTAGTATTGATCTCTTCAATATTACCTAAGTAATCCTTAAGAGTACCTAAATTTTGATCATGTCTACATAATCAACAATATTCCTTAACTAGATTCATTCATATGACTTATCTAGGTAAGATATGAAGTGACCATTCATATGCCCCCTTCAAACCTTATCTAGAAAACCCTTAAATAGATAAGTTCTTCTTCATGTAACATACTTTCTTAACTTAAGTCATTATATTTATTAGTTCATTTAGGAGATATACTTCACATAAGAACATTAGAGTTATGGTCTTAGAAAACACCTAGGGACTCTAACTAACACCTTTAAAGCCTATTGTACAATGTCTGGATAGTAACCCATAACACCACCTAAACCTCATAGAAATTCTCTAATGCAATTAGGTATCCCATATGATTAGGATAGGCAATAACCGACATACACCATGTTAGCAAGACATGAAATTTTGAGTTCTAACCTACTCTTATGAGGGTCTTCTACTTGCCAATGGTAGAACTTTGACACATCCCATTTAGGCACATGGTTAAGTTATATGAAGGGCATGCTTTGTATTCTAGTCTAATCCTCTGACTAGAAGTACTTCCATTACCATACTCACTTAGTTCTAGCCTTTGTTATCATAGAGTAATTTATTAAAGGTTCATCTAAAGGTGTTCAATATCATGTTCATAACCAATCACATTTACCCTAACAAAGAGGTTCTCTAGGGCTACCTTACACTGGAGACAAGAATATTATCATCACTGTTCTTAAGTTTGGTATGATGTCCTTCCAGAAAACCAACCCTATGTGTTTCATTCATTTAATTGAAGGATACCATTAGGACTTCTAACTTCAACATTCATAATCGGACCACTAGGCTCAAGGTTTAACCTAAAGGACCCTCTTAACATCATTCAAGGTCTCACATATTATTCATACACTCAATACTAAGAGAAATTAGCATCCTAAGTCAAGACATCTCACTTTCACATTTATACATGCATAACGTAAGGGACACAAGTCAACAAAGACAAGACACAACATATTTCACCTTAACACATATTATATGTCATTCTAGAAACACATAAAAATAACCATATCGTCTTCAAATCAGCCTATACACCATCATATCATCGTCAATACAACAATTAAAGACTCTTATAGGCAAGTAGGAATAACAATACATCAACGCTAAGACTACACACACAAAGACATAGTCATAGTCTAACATTATCATCTAATGTTCATAGACGAAACGCATACTTTCACATAAATCCAAAGTAAGTACATATGATCGTTCATATCATAAACAACTACACGATTCAATATAAATCTTACAGTAGTGTCGACAAGGCAATGATCATCATAATACATAAAGTAACATCACCAAGGCCACATAAATTCACATAAAACCGCCACCATAAGCAGATCATAGTAATAAAAATAATAATCTAAAAATCTATACATAATACTTAAGATATTTAAGGAAGCCTACCACGCATTTGATCTAACCACTTCAATCCCAAGCGAAATCATCCAATTCGATACCATAAGACCCTTACCACGGCCTTGAACATCAATGCATTACATAAATTATAATACCCTATGAATCTAGGTCAAGTAAATATATAATTATCAATCTATGACTAATTAGACATCAATTGAATATGATCTTTACATCATGAAATAACCCATAGAAAACTACACTACAGATCATAAGCATTAAGTCATTATAAATTTAATAAACATAATATTCTATTGATTTAAAATATACAATAATCCATTGATAAAATTGAAGCAGCCTATAAACCAATCAATCATATTCAATACTTGAATCAAAATCCCATAACAATCAACACATGAATTCATTAATATCTACACATGATTAATTCATACATATTTTAGTCAAATCGAGGGATTTGACAAGATAATGGGTTCATGGAGAATTTCATTGGAAAAAATCAATTATACATCAAAAATATCATATCTTAATGGTTTAAAACCTTGCATGCAACCCTCCAAGACTAAGAGTAGAAATTAGACTTTTAATCTTTTTGAAACCTTTGAAAATAATCTTTGAAATTGGCTCTAAGTTGATAGCAACCCTTAGATGAAGAACTCCCATACCCAATTAGAAGAACCCAATTTTAATTGAAGAATAAACTACATTAAAGAACCATATTGAATCTCTATCTTTGCCTTAAGCTCTAATGGAGGTTTTTGAAGAAACTTTAGAAGGGACTATGTTTTGATTTATGTTCTTGGGTTTAATTGATTGATTAATATCTATGTACTCTTAAAATACACATAAACACTCAAAATAACCGTCCTCCTATTTTATAAGACATGGGTTGAATTTCTAAAAACCCCAAGTCTTAACAGAAAAGCTTCAAGTTTTAAGCAGCATCAATTTTTCGTGGGTGAGACCACTCGCCGTCAATGGGGTATCCTTTGTTGATTCTCAATGCCATATAGCCAAGTTGGGGTATTCCTTCTAGGGCCCCTTGTGTATCCTACATGGAGTTGTACTCGGACATTTCCAACCCAAATATGTTCTAATACGAGTTAAGGACCTACCAAATCAATTTCATCCAAAACAAACACGTAAAACTCAATGAACATGCCTACACACACGAGGTCATTTCAAGGCAAAAACTTTCGAACGTCGTGGCATTCTTGGATGTTTGACCTCCATACTTCATGAAAGTTGACACACTGTCTCTATACACCATAATAACACATTTAAGAAACTTATAATTTCACTGTAATATCCTTTTTTTCTTGGCTAAAATATGTCTAAATTGCATTATACTTTCACAATGATATGTGGTTCCTTATATAGTTGTATGTATGGTTTTTTCTTGTGGTCCTAAGGTGATACATTGCACCAAATATCATTTAAGGAAAACATGGGAGGCTAATAAATTAAAAGAAGGAGTTCATTGTTAAGGGAATTTAGCCCACTGTAGAGTGACCTCAAATGAGAGTTAATTTCTATATGTTTTTCTATGATGTTTGATCTTTGATTGTAATTTTATGAAGTTTGAAAATCATGTAGATTCTATTGTTTAAAGATTTTATAAAGATTTACTCAAAAAGGCATGAAGTATTATTTCAAGAAAATGTCCCTATTAAATGCATGGTTGTCATACTATGTGAATTCTTGTACTAATCCCATTATTCTCTATGTTTTTTAACACAAAGTTTAGGTTATGGATGCGTAAAGGGTGTATACATGATTGACGAGCTTGATAGGTGATTTTTATTATGAAAGGAACTCTTAAGTCCGAGGATGTCCTAAAGTGTACTTACTGTAAAGTCTATTAAATATCATATAGTTTTGTATTATGTTTTAAGGGTCGTGCCCCTAATGTATTCTAAGGTTTTTGAGTCTATGATTACAAAGAGACTTAGGGTCTAAAATCTATTAGACTTATGTATACATATATATATATATATATATATATATATGAAGTAAAGTTTGTAGAATATGATGTGCTATGAAAAGTTTTTAATTATCCGCTAAATTTGCTATGTCAATGCGACGAATGATAAATATGGTCTTGAATAAGACTTATGAGAGGTCAAGTACATCATGTTACTTCTCGGGGGTGCTCCCCCGATTTGAAAAACGTTGTATCCGAGCATGAGATTTAAAATTTGTTTAGGCTCCAAGAAGTCTCATATTTCCACCTTTAGTAGATTCTTGTATCATTGGTGGTGAGTAGCGATACATCAAATGGTATGAGAGTCTATTGGACGATAGAGTTTCCCTTCTTCATCATTCTCATATCGAGACATAAAACTTAACTCTATAAAACTCTCTTTTATGTTTTCTTGTCCGTCTGTGTGTTAGATGTGATTGTTTGGATGAGATTGTTTTCCATGCTTGAGGGAGAAAAGGTGAATTTAAATGCTTATATTTATTTTATGGTTTGAATGAGTATGTGTTAAAGTGAATTTTGTTATGTTTTTATGATGTGATGCCATTTATGGCTACGTATGAGATTTATGTGAAATAGCATGTTATGTTGAAGAAATGTATGTCATGATATAGTCAAAGCATGATAGAAGTTATTATGGTTGACATGAGTTCCTTTTGGGAATGATTTACTTCGATATAGTTTTGTATATTTGAACTTGAAATGCTTAGTGATTACATATGGAATCATGCTGCCTTAATAATTTGTACTTAAAGGTGTTCAATTTTCCCATATATATATATGTGGTCCTTGATAAGTTGCCTAGTATGGATTGAAGTCTTTTGTATAGACTTTATCCTATATGTGATGATAGTATTCTTGTCTTGGTAAAGTTTAGTATACCATATAGTCATGCTTTTCCCATCAATTGCCTAAATGTTGCACTTTTGGAATCTTGAAGCATGCTCACTGTAATGCTAGGCAACTTACTGTAACATTTTTGGATAATCAACAAATTGTTATTTGATTTGATGTAGTTGAATTTTGTACAGAATTGATGTGTGAAGATAATAATAAATGTAAAAATAGGATTTTCTATTTGGAATGAAGAATGAGAGTCTTATGGAATGATAAGTTATAGAATTGTTTCTAACTTCTTATTGTGTTGTGAATCCCTTGATGTTATGGAATTGATGTTTCCCTATGATTGAGGGTAATACTCTCATTTATATAGGGTGAGGATGTGGATTTTGTTGACCTAGAAGTTACCTTACGTTAATGTTGAAAGAAAAGAAAGCGTCCATAAAGATAAGTCTTATCTTTGTTTTCCCTAGTGATGTATGACCTTCGTGTCTATTGTATTGTATGAAAACTCTATGTGGTTGAATGGTATGACCTATGTCGATAAATGGGGATAAATGTCTTAGGTGATAAGGCTTAGAATACCTTGGTGTTCCAATGTTAACTTATTGTAAAGCCCTTCAAAAGTTGTAATCACTTTTAATTGATGAAAATGAAGGTTGTTAAGATCCTCTTAAGGCTGGGTTAAGTCGCTCTTGATTGTATTTATCCTAAGGGGGATGGTGATAGAGTAGTAAGGTTGTAGATATTTTCTACCATTGACCTTCTATTTTGGCTTGAACTTTAATCCAATAAATTCTTAAAAAGCTTGATCATGAATAATGTTTTGGATAAAGCATGAATTGCATGACTTTTAGATTTTTTGTGTGTATTGATTGACATTACTTTAAAGATATTATGAAGATTCCAAAGTGCATGAACAAATTTTTTGATAAAATACATGTTTTCTCATTTGTATTGTGCAACTTAATATGCTAATTATGCATTTGACTTCCAGAGGTAAGATAAGAATCTTATTTTAGACACTTGTGAGGTGTAATATTTATCCTTATAATTAAAAGTTGAATCTATTAAAAATGAAATATGATAAGTCTCATTAAAACTATGTAACTTTTATGATTTGGAAATCATAATTGTAGGCTTGTTCTTGAAAAGTGGAAGCATGATTAACTAAGTTTATATGTGTGTGCCTATGATTTGAATTACTTTTCCCAAAAGATTCTTACAGTGAAGGTGAGTACTATGTTCAATTTGAAATTTTTTGAGATGGTTTTCTATTTGTTGTGATGTATTTGGTGTGACTTACCATTTAGACTTCACTTGGAAAAATACATGCTCATGCCTTTGATAAAAAATGGAGAATTTCTCATTTTAAAAAGAAGTTTACCTTGTACCTTTCTTAGGTGTGAACTAATGACACATGTAATTGTGTTAAGGAGAAGGATATACTTACATGGACACCGCTAAATGTGGTATGGTTGAGTATTACCTTAATGGCACTATCTCTAACTAATAAAGATCTTTTTTCATTTCATTAACTCAAGTCTATGTGCATTGATGTATGAGTGCCTACTTGTTTTGAATATTGTTGAAATCTATCTATGTGTGTTCTTGGAAGATGCTCTCTTAATGAATTGAGTTGTAATGACCATGTTATGATTATGAGAAGGATGTTCCTCCTATGAAAATGATAGGAGACTTTGTGTTTGATGCAATAAAGAGTGAGTGAGTAATGGTTTTGCTTTTTTGTGTGCATTGAAATCCTTGTTGTCATTAAAGATACCTCAGTGTCATTCGAGGAGGAATGTTCCCGAGTGGGTGAAATGGTAAGACCCCAAAATGGGTTACAGTGTTTAGAGACTAACATGTTTTTATTAAGTTTATAAGGTCGTTAAATGAATTATAATATGGTTTAGAGGCAGTGTCTAATGTTTGAAGTGATTTGGAAGTCGAACGTCAACGGATGACCAAAATGTTCGACGACTAATGACATATGTTCCTCATGTGTCTATGCATCCTTATATAAGAATTTTATGATATTTTTAAGCCTTTAAATGATTTTTAATGATTTTTAATGGTGTTATATGTAATTTTTAGAAGCTTGGAGGTCAAACGACCAAGAAAGTCCAAAGCGTTGAAAGATAGCCCTTAAGACGCTCAATGTGTGTCTTGATGGAGCCTAGCCTTTTTGGATGACTTGCAGGTGTTTACTTTTGGTGAAACATTTGCTAAAGATCTAAAACTTTTTAAGGGTTGTATTTACTTTTGAAACGTCCACATATGACTTCTAAAGGGCCCCGCAAAAGGACCCAAGGCTGGTCCAGACACTGCCTTGGCAGTGTTAATTGACAGACCAAACGACGGCAGTTGGTAAACCAACGGCCTGTAGGAGAGGTCTCGTACATGTGTACTATTATTGGGCAGGTCTCAGCCCAAAAATTGGCCAAGTACTTGTAGACGGAAGCAAAAGGACGGCCAGTAGATTGACCTATGACCAGTCGATTGCTCCATCGATAGTGGCCTGTAAGTTGTTGTCTGCGTCTATTTTAAATATGTTGTGAATGGGAAATTCACCACACGTCCTAACCTGACTCTATTAGTTTTATTTATTTACACTTATGTGATGGCCCGCCATAATTCTGGCCATTTTTCAGCATCTGAATAGGGTAGAAGGACCTAGAGCCTTGAGGAGGTTTGTAGAAGACTCTAGACCCTAGTAGAACCTTGAAGAAGACTAGAGAATTCTCTAGAACGTTTTAGAGCCTTTTTGGAAGAGCTAGAGACATATTCTATAGAGGTAGAATTCTCTAGAACATGTACTAAAGTGTAATTACTTAGGGACTTGTACAACAATATTTATTTACTCTTAGGCCCTTAGGGAGTAGTATAAATAGGAGGGCCTCTCATTTGTAACTCATCTAACAAACCAACCAAGGTTGTAAGCAAAGTTCTCAAGTTAATACTAGTCCTATCTGCCAAAGTCTTTCTAAGTCTTTCTTCATATTCTCTTAGCGTTCCGAGTTAAAGGCTTACTTGAGCTTACGAGATCGTGAAAGAATCGTGAGTAAGTTGTCAAGTGCCGCACGGAGTCTTAGCAAATACTCTAAGTCTGTGACAAAGTGGTATCAGAGCCAGGTTGATCATTAGAGAATGACGAACGAAGGAGACGTTAACAGCGCTAGCACCACCAACGTCCGCATGGATGGAGGAAAGAAGAACAAAAAAGGGAAGAAGCATCAGAAGGGAAACGCAGAAATACTTCCCGAGCTCACACCATGCGAGGCGCAAACATCTTTCCCACCTAAAATTGTCGATGGAAGTGACGAAGAGACAGGCGAGGATGCCGTAGACGTCACTACCGGAGAAGAATGGGTTGCAAGGGCAGAAATGGCAAGGCAGGCCGTTGAGGTCTTTGGCCGACGCTTGAATTGGACGGACAGTAAATTCAAAAACCTTGAAGAATACACCCTTGAGGAAATTGAGAACATCTGGAAGGAGTTGGACGGTCGACAGCGGGCCAAGTTCGAGATGAAGGAGGCCTTTACATCCTTGGAGCATCGGTTCTTGGAAGACTTTGGCACGATTGATGCGCTAAAGAACGCGGTGAAAACTCTCAAGGAAGACATAGAGGTTGGAGGATCTGCACCCCTTGACCGGGAAAGGAAGGCCAGAGTAGAGACTCCCAAGCCACCGATATTCAAAGGTGTCTGCGCCGCCCAAGAGGTGGAAAATTTCCTATGGCACTTGGAGAACTATTTCAAGTTTAATCGGGTGAGGAGTGATGAAAATAAAATCAACACTGCCGTGTTATGTCTTTCAGAAATGGCTATGCTGTGGTGGAGGCACAAGGAGGCCGAGATGGGGAAGGGAACATGTACCATCGACACATGGGAACAATTCCGCGAGGAATTCAAGAAAGCTTTCTTCCCCAATAACGTCATCTATGAGGTGAAACGCAAATTTCGAGGGCTGAAACAAACGGGAAGTATTCGGGCATACGTGAAAGAGTTCACAACTTTAACCCTCCAAATTCCCGATCTCACAGACGAAGACATGCTATTTCACTTCATGGACGGATTGCAAAATTGCGCCAAGACAGAGCTAGAGCGGCGCCATGTCAAGACCATAGACGAAGCCATCACTTAAGCCGAGGCCTTGACAGATTTAAAACAGGATCGACATGACAAGGCAAAGGGCAAGGAGATGAGAACCAGTCATGCTAAAAGTGGGGGAGACCGTAGCCGAGGCAAGGAACAACCGGCACACTCCAAACAGCCTGACACACACAAACCGGACGTCAAATGATTTGAGAGTCAAAGGTACGCGGAGAAGCGGACGCAGGCCAGCAAAGGAGATGGATGCTATATATGCGGCGTACCACACGGCTATGCCAGGTGCCCCGAAATGAAGATCCTTGGTGCCATCCTACGTGAGTGGAAGGAAAAGGATGCACCAGAGCAGGGGAAAGAGGCGGGCACGACGCAGTTAGGCATGGTTGGGCTGTGCGGTGCCATAGCTAAACAGACCGACAAGCCAGGTGACTTCAGCACGCAGTATGTGGACACATCCATCAACAGACGACAAGCTCGTGCCATGGTAGATTCCGGGGCTTAAGCAAATATCATGACCAAGATGATGGCAGAAAAGTTGGGTCTGAATATTGCTCCGACCAAAAACCGCATCAAGACGGTCAATGCCCCACCGACTACCGTATGTGGAATCGCTCATGAAGTAAACATCACGTTGGGGAAATGGCAAGGTAAAACGAAATTTACCGTCGCCCCTTTGGACATATTCGATATCATTCTCGGGCAAGAATTCTTTCAGCGTTGCCACACTATTATCTATCCCTATCTTCAACAACTCATGGTGGAGGAACGGGAAGATTCATGCATGGTGCCTCTTGTTAAGGTACCAAAGAAAGATGGACACACCCACTTATCGGCCATGCAGATTGTGAAGGGCCTGAAGAAAGGAGCACCGACATTCTTAGCCACCATTGCAAGTTCGGGAGAAGACCATGGTGCTACGGATTCTTTGCCACCGATTATAGAGGCTATCCTTGAGGAAAACAAAGACGTGATGCCAGAAGAGCTGCCTAAGACGTTACCTCTAAAGCACGAAGTAGACCACAAGATATAGTTGGAGGCCGGAGCCAAGCCACCTGCACATGCACATTACCGCATGGCTCAACCCGAGTTAGAGGAGCTAAGGAAGCAGTTGAAGGAGCTGCTCGAAGCCGGTCACATCCGTCCATCCAAGGCACCTTATGGCGCGCCACTGCTGTTCCAGAAAAAGAAAGACGGGTCGATGCGCTTATGCATTGACTATAGGGCGCTCAATAAGATCACAATCAAGAACAAATACCCGATCCTGGTAATCGCAGATTTATTTTACCGTCTTGGACAGGCCAAGTACTTCACCAAGATGGATCTCTGGAAAGGCTATTATCAAGTGCGCATCGCATAAGGAGATGAACCAAAGACAGCGTGCGTGACTAGATACGGAGCATATGAGTGGTTGGTAATGCCCTTCGGCCTAACCAACGCACCTGCCACCTTGTGCACGCTGATGAACGAGATTCTGCATCCCTACTTATACCAGTTCATGGTGGTTTACTTGTATGACATAGTCATCTATAGTGACACCATAGAAGAACAGGTGGAGCACTTGAAGAAAGTCTTCAAAATCTTGTGGGAAAACCAACTCTATGTCAAGCGAGAGAAGTTCGAGTTTTCTCAATCAAAGGTGCATTTCTTAGGCCATATCATCAGCCAAGGCAAACTCCGGATGGACGAGGCGAAAGTTAAGGCGATCAAAGAGTGGGAAGCACCTACAAAGGTTACCGAGCTGCGATCATTTCTTGGACTTGCGAACTACTATCGCAGGATCATTAATGGGTACTCTTCTAAAGCCGCCCCACTGACTGAACTGTTAAAGAAGAATAGGCCATCGGTGTGGAGCAAGGAGTGCCAGGCAGCATTCGAAGGTCTCAAGGCTGTGGTAATAGAGGAACCAGTCTTGTTTCTGCCCGACTTCACCAAGACCTTCGAGATTCACACGGATACCTCTGATTTTGCCATTGGGGGAGTCTTAATGCAAGAGAGACATCCAATAGAATTTTAAAGTCGAAAGCTAAATGAAGACGAACGACGGTACACAGTGCAAGAAAAGGAGATGACGGCCATCGTAGATTGCCTACGCACATGGAGACATTTTCTATTAGGCTTCAAATTTGTAGTGAAAACTTACAATGTTGCCACTAGCTATTTTCAGTCACAAAAAAAGGACACTCCAAAGCAGGCTAGATGGCAAAATTTCTTAGCGGAATTTGACTACGTCTTAGATTACAAACCAGATAGAGGGAATGTAGTGGCCGATGCATTAAGCATGAAGGCTGAGCTAGCTGCCATCACCACGGCTCGTTGTGACATACAAGACGCAATCAAAGATGGTATGCAGCACGATCCGGAAGCCAAGAAGATAATGGAACTGGCTGCCTAAGGCCAAACCAGGCGTTTTTGGGTAGAAGATGGATTCTTGCTTACCACTGGACAGAGAGTTTATGTACCCAAGTTTGGATCTATCAGATGGAGTATTATAAAGGAAAGCCACGACACACCGTGGGCTGGGCATCTAGGGCAGCGAAGAACGAGGGCGCTGATTGAGACTCTCTACTTCTGGCCACATATGCGGGACGATATTGAGCGTTATGTGCAGACTTGTCTTGTGTGTCAACTAGACAAGGTAGAGAAGAGGCAACCAGGAGGGCTGTTAGAGCCACTTCCCGTAGCAGATCATCAATGGGAAAGCACAACTATGGACTTCATCACTTCGTTACCAAAGTCAAACGGGTTTCGTACCATTATGGTCGTGGTAGACAGATTTTCTAAATATGCTACCTTCATGCCTTCTACAGCCGGTTGCACTGCCAAGGAAGCCGCCCAGTTGTTCTTCAAAAATGTAGTGAAATATTGGGGGCTGCGAAGGTACATCATCAGCGATTAAGATCCTCGTTTCACTGGGAACTTTTGGAATGAACTCTTCGAAATTCTTGGCACAAGACTTCACATTTCCACAAGTTTCCACCCGCAAACTTACGGTAAGACTGAACGCGTCAATGCCTTGTTAGAGTGCTATCTTAGGCACTATGTTAGTGCGCATCAGAAAGATTGGACTAAGCTCTTAGACATGGCGCAATTTTCTTATAATCTGCAGAGGAGTGAAGCCACAGGGCGCACACCATTCGAGTTGGCAACAGGCCAGCAACCCCAAACTCCGCATTCACTTCCAACCACGTTTGAGGGAAAGAGTTTGGGCGCTTACCATCTTGCCAAGGGATGGGAAGAACAAGTCGACAGTGCCAAGTGTTATTTGGACTAGGCAGCAATGAGGATGAAAAAGTTCACCGACCGCAAGCGTCGTCCCACGGACTACAAAAAAGGCGACATGGTTTTGGTAAAATTCAATCCAAGGCATTTTAAGGCACTAAGAGGCGTTCATCACAACTTAGTGCGTAAATATGAGGGTCCATTCAAGATTGTTTCCAAGGTGGGCAAAATCTCATACAAGTTGGAGTTACCTCCACACTTGAAGATCCACCCGGTCTTTCATGCAAGCGTCCTTAAGCCGTATCATAAAGATAAGGACGATCCTAGCAAAAGCAAATAACAACGGGCCCCTACCACTATCACTGCCTCACACGACCGAGAAATTGAAGCCATCATAGATTATCAAGCCAAACGGAAACAAGGACAACAAGCCAGCGCCATGTTCCTCATACATTGGAAGGGACAAACTCCTGAAGAAGCCACTTGGGAGAGGTATGAAGACTTGTGGCAATTCAAAAACAAAGTCTAGGAGTTCTTGCAGCAATGCGCCGCGGTCGCCGCATCATTAGGTGGGGGAGAGTGTGATGGCCCGCCATAATTCTGGCCATTTTGCAGCATCTGAATAGGGTAGAAGGACCTAGAGCCTTGAGAAGGTTCGTAGAACACTCTAGACCCTTCTAGAACCTTGAAGAAGACTAGAGAATTCTCTAGAACATTTTAGAGCCTTTTTGGAAGAGCTAGAGACATATTCTAGAGAAGTAGAATTCTCTAGAACATGTACTAAAGTGTAATTACTTAGGGTCTTGTAGAACAATATTTATTTACTCTTAGGACCTTAGGGAGTAGTATAAATAGGAGTGCCTCTCATTTGTAACTCATCCAACAAACCAACCAAAGTTGTAAGCAAAGTTCTCAAGTTAATACTAGTCTTTCTTCCAAAGTCTTTCTAAGTCTTTCTTCATATTCTCTTAGCATTCCGAGTTAAAGGCTTACTTGAGCTTACGAGATCGTGAAAGAATCGTGAGTAAGTTAAGTGCCGCACGGAGTCTTAGCAAATACTCTAAGTCCGTGACACTTAGGTGTATAAAAGTAATTTAAAATGTGATCAAACCATTCCCAAATTAACTTACGCGATCAAACATATTCCTTCAAAAATATTTCCCTAGAAACCACCATTGATGGTGAAGCTCAAGAATAGATTTGGAGCTTGCTTTTCCATGGACGAATCATGAAGGTTTAGATGTTTTAAACTAAACAAACGTATGGTTATCCTTAATCTCTAACCTTTCACTTGGAGAGTTCTTGTCAAAGTTTTCAATGAGATTTTATGATCAAGATTCCAATCATTCAATCTAGCCATGGGTTCTTTCTCAAAAGTCTTTTAATGGCTATATAATTATAATTGATTGTAATGTAATAGTTTGAGAATGGTTTTACTCAAATTGCATGATGAACATGTGTTCCCTCGGAAAATTGATTTAGCCCTTGCATGGGCATTGTGATCATGACTTTTTCCTGATTGAATTGTTATTCTTCTAAATTAAATTGCTTATATATACTGGTTTTATGTTAATTTATTATGGATTTATGATGAACGATTAATGGGGATCAATGTATGAAGATTTGAGTATGAATACCTAATGTTTCTAAGTGTTATAGTGAATTTCGATTATGGTAATTGTGTATGTTTTCGATTATGCAAAGCATTACTGTAGCTACTGCCTTTGGTTGGTGTTATAGATGAATTGTGGGTTAAAATCATTGATGATAAAATTACATAAAGTCTTACATGAATTGAACTATATTCTTTAAGTCTATGAATTGATAATACAAGGAAGGTGACTTGATCTATATTTTATGACGAGTAATGTACCAATAATACTTGATTTCTTATCTCATTAGCTACTGCCTAACATGTAATTTATTTGTAAAATATTATTTAACAATAATACTTTGGGAAAACAAGTAAGATGGCCTATTCTCTCTACTCTACATTAAATTGATAGTTGAATTCCTATGATAGTATCTTGATCTTTTAGGGATGTAAGCATGATTTCAATATGATTAACTGTATATTTAGATACTTTTTTTGAGTTATATGATTCATGAAGTGATCTATAATCCATGTAATAGAAATTGGTTACTGATCTATGTTCTTCTACTTTCTGGTAAGTTAATGTTTTCTGTTAGTTGAAGTATGACCTTGTAGTAGCATATACTTGAAATCATGTATGATTATGGTACTTAAGATACTTACCTATACTTGATTATAGATGAAAGAGTATTAATTTCAAATGATGATCAAGGTCTAAAGGATTTGTAAGAATTCATCTACTCTTCTACACTCTACTTCTTTATAGTAATGTTGATGAAGCCTTTTATGGCATTGTGTGGTTTGGTCCACTTATGGTGGTGGTGTTTACTTTAATGTCATTACTTATGTGTTGACCATGTCCTTGAAGGAAAATTGTTGAATGTATGAAAATGTGGTTATGATGATTAAACTATGTGAAGTTGATGCCTACTTTCCAATGCTAGTTGTGATCTAGGATTTATGGATATGGTATAAGCACATGTATATCTATGTTAGGGTAAAGTATAGGTGATTCCATTTATTATTTAAAATGATTAATAATCCCTTATACATGTACCCTATGTAAATGTGTCATTAGTTAATCTTAAGGAGCCTTAAAGTATAATATGAAGATTTTCTTGTCTCCTATGCTAAGTTGTATTGTGTGGTCTATACTTGAAAGTGTAATATGGTCTAAGAGTGTGGATTCCTCAATGATTTTTTTATAGCCATTGTCTGATCATGTTGACCAATGTACACACACTCACACATTCTGCATGCTTACAATATAGTGAATGTTCATAGTGTATAATGAAAGATTGTTCTCATATTCACTAGTGCCTACTACTAGTCATGTAAAGAATATGTATGTGAAGTGTGTTATGTATTCCTTACTAGGATGACTTGATAAGTGTACTAGTATGGGCAAGGGTATGGGAATTTGCCTATGCGTTGCACACGTATACCTTGATAAGATACTTGTAGTTTTTTTTTCTATAGATATGAATATTTATATACGAACATGTGTGACTTAATGTTTAATGTGAAAGGTTGGAACACACATAATTACACAAAAACACATTAATGAGATCTAGTTAATAGAGGGACACTGAAAGGTGTGCCCATGAATACACTAAAACTAGATGTGTATTTTAATATGATATAAGCATATGAGGAATGAACATCCTAAGACTGTGTTTTATAAATAAATGTAATGAATGCTTTTTAAAAAAAAGGAACTTATCTTAGCACCTAGTGAACTTGACATTGAGAAATGTTGACTTTCTTTGGAGGAAGATTCACAAATTTTTACTTATAGAGTGTTCCCTTTCCTTAGAGGGATACTCACTTTTGGACCCATATGAAGTGTTGACTTTCCATTGAGGAATATTCACCCATGTTTTATCATGAGGTTAGGCCCCAATTACCAAGTGGTATGAAGAGGGAAGACCTATCTCTTAGATCCTTAAACTATGCTTGTAAAATATGATCTATCAAAGTGAATTCACTTAGGATTCTAGGAAATATGTTTATGTTATACCTTGGATAGGTAGGAACACCTTCAATTAGTGTAAGGCTCTACAACCCCAAATTACATGTTTAGCATGCATGGTCTTTGGGTAGGTTAAGGCTATAGTTTTCATAAAATAAAATGGACAATGGAAGTAAATGAGTAGTATCCTAACTAAAAGGACTTATGTTGAGTTACTTAGGATAGTTGGAAGTTATGAACCCATCTAGACATTGCACAACTAAATCCTTCGGAATCATAGGAAGGCGACCTAAAATGTATGAATATATTTATGTCCATATGCATGACTTTGTAGTATCTATGTACTTGTTATGAATGTGTGCATGGTTTGAATCTATGAGATGTGATCTTATTCTTATATGCACTATGTGAGTCTTAATAACTATATGATGAAATGTCAAATTGACATAAATGAAGTACCCTTATCTTACTATGTTGATGTATGACTTGGAAGTAAAAGCTTGTGGTCTCATGATAGGTTTACTAAGTATATGTGAGGTTATAGGGCCCTACATGTACATTTCACTACTAGACTTAGATTTGGGGCATGAGTTAGGTCTTATAAGGTTCGATGTGAAGTAAAATAAGTATATGTGCATAATGACTAGGACTTCACTATAATGTCCTTTTAGTCTTGGCTGAAATATGTCTAAGTTGCCTTGTGTAGTTATATGTGTGGTTTTTTCGTGTTGTCCTAAGGTGATACATTGTACCAAGTATCATTATAGGATAACTTGGAAGGCTTATAAATTAAATAAGGAATTCACTGTTAAGGGAATCGAGCTCACTGTAAACTAACTTCAAATAGGACTTAAATTCTATATGTGTTTTTCTATGATGTTTGGCGTATGATTGTGTTTCTATGATGTTTTTAAATTATGTAGATTCTATTGGTTAAAGATTTTATAACTCTTTACCAAAAATCCATGAAGTATGATTTCATGAAAATGTCCCTTTCAAATTCATGATTTTACATAGTTTCCATACTAAGTGTATTCTTGAACTAATCCCATTCTTCTCTATTTTTTACACAATGTGTAGGTTATAGATGCGTAAAGGGTGTCTACATGATTGAGGATCTTGATAGGTGATTCTCCAGATCAAGGAATGGAATCCTTAAGTCCAAGTATGTCCTGATGTGTACTTATTGTGAAGTCTATTAAATATCATATAGTTTTGTATTATGTTTTAAGGGTCGTGTCCCTAATGTATTCTATGATTCTTGAGTTTCAGATGGAAAAGAGACTTAGGGTCTAATATGTATTATGACTTATGTTTATATATATATATATATATATATATATATATATATATATATATATATATATATATATATTTGTATTATGTTTTAAGGGTCGTGTCCCTAATGTACTCTAATGTTGTTGAGTTTTTGATGGAAAAGAGACTTAGGTTCTAATATGTATTACGATTTATGTTTATATATATATATATATATATATATATATATATATATATATATGAAGTAAAGTTTCTAGCATATGATGTTCTATGAAAAGTTTTAAATTTTCCGGTAAATTTTCTTGCATATGATGTGCTATGAAAAGTTTTAAATTTTCCGCTAAATTTTTTATGTCAATGCGATGAATGATAACTATGGGATTGTATAAGAACTTTGAGAGGTAAATTATACAATGTTACTTCAAGGGGTTGCTCCCCGGATGTGCATTAATTGTGCACGACACTCAGATATGATGGATAACGGAATATCATGACGACACCAACCTCATCTGCAGATCATAGCATAATATTACGCCGAATAAGTAGACTTGATTGGAATAAAACGACAGGACTAGTAAACCTATCCACAACCACCCATATAGACTCATATTGTTTTTGAGTCCAAGGCAAACCCACTACAAAATCAATATTTATGTCTTCCCACTTCCATGTACGAATTGGGATATCTTGTAGTAAGACACCCTACTTTTGATGTTAGGCTTTTGCTTGCTTGCAATTTGTACACTTAGTAACAAACTCCGTCATGTACTTCTCCAAACCTTCCCACAAAAATATTTCCCAAAGGTCGTGGTACATTTTTGTCGAACCCGGATGAATGGAGTAGCGGGACCAATGGGCTTCCACAAGAATCCAGTAGCTCAATCCATCTACATTGGAAGCACAAAATGTCCCTTGGTACCTCAACACACCATCCCCCATAAGTAGAATGACTCATTTAACTTACCAAGACTTGATTTGGTCAACTCCATCAAAGGTTAATCAAGGTGTTTCTCAGAATTAACCTCAACGACTAAAGATTACTCGGCGTTATTATGGACCATGAAACCACCATTCGGAGAATCTAACAACCTCACCCCTAACCTAGCCACCCTATGAAATTCTTTCACTAGGTCTTTCATGGATTCATCTATCTGTGATACAGTACCCATAGTCATACGACTTAGAGCATCCGCAACCATATTTGCTTTGTTTGGGTGATGCAAGACACTCATATCGTAATCTTTCGACAATTCTAACAACCTTCTTTATCGGCGGTTCAAATCTTTATGGGTAAAGACTTATTGAAGACTCTTATGGTCGGTAATGACATGAACAGGAACACGAACTCCATACAACTAATGCCTCCATATTTTCAAGGAAAACACCACATCCTCTAATTTAAGGTCATGAGTCAGATAGTTTCTCCTATGCACCTTAAGTTGACTAGATTAATAGGCAATCACCTTACCATGTTGGATAATAACAGGCCCTAAAACCACACGGGATGCATCACAATACAAAACAAACCCCTTCGTAGCATCCATTGAAGTCAATACTAGAGCAAAGTAAGCCTATCTTTCAACATTTGGAAGCTTCTTTGACATGCCTCCGACCACTGAAATTTCTAACACTTTTGGATCAAAGTAGTTAAGCAAGATGGAATGGACGCAAAACCATCCAGAACCTCCGATAATAACTTGCTAAGACCAAGAAACTCCTAATGTTAGTTGTAGTCAATGGTCTGAGCTAATTTTTCACCGCCTCCGTTTTCCTTGGATAAGCCTCTACTCCCTCACTAGAGATAATATAACCAAGAAATGTCACCGACCTCAACCGTAACTCACATTTTCTGTACTTGGGAAACAATTGATGTTCATTAATTAGTTGCAACACCACCCTCAAATGGTTCATGTGATCACCCTCATTTTTCAAATATACCAAGATGTCGTCAATGAAGACTATGACGAATGAATCTATGTAACTTCGATACACCCTATTCACTAGGTCCATAAATGTGGCTGGAGCATTAGTGAGACCTAAGGATATTACCAAGAACTCATAAGGACCATATCGAGTCCAAAATGTCATATTTAGTACATCCTCACCTCTCACCCTAATATGATGATGCCCCGACCTCATGTCAATCTTACAAAAGCAGCTTACCTATTGGAGTTGTACAAACAAATTGGTAATCCGAGGGAGAGGATACTTATTCCTAATAGTGACCTTATTGAGTTAGCGGTAATTAATACACATTTCGAAGGACTAATCTTTTATCTTCACAAAAAATATCGGAGCACCCCATGGAGAAATACTAGGCTTTATTAAGCCCTTGTCTAGTAAATCTTTAAGTTGAGCCTTCAACACCTTCAATTCGACCAGAGCCATCCAATAAGGAGGAATTGAAATGGGATTTGTATCTTGTAGAAAATTGATACCAAAATAAATTTCCCGTTCGGGAAGAATAACGGGATGATCATTTGGAAAGACCTTCGAAAATTCCCTCACCTTTGGGACAAATTTAATTGGATGAATTTAAGAGTCTAAATAATTGACTTATAAAATATGGTATAGACAACCTTTAAAGATCATTTTGCATGTTTTGATACAAGAGATTATATGACCTCTAGGAATAGATTTCCCCCATTCCACTCAACAACGGGATCATATGGGAATTTAAACCTCACAACCCTTGTCATACAATCAACAGAGACAAATAAAACATTCAACCAATCCATACCCAATATAATATCAAAGTCATCCATATCATGTTCTACTAGTTCAACATAAGAAACTCTATTAAGCAATGTTATAGGATAATTTCTTTGCAGCCTTTTTTCACAACTGACTCACCCACTGGTGTCGTCATTTTAAAGCTTCATACAAGATATCGACTAAATTGTCAAACTTTTAGATATAAGAGTTGTAACAAATGACAAAGTAGAACTCGGATCGACTAAAGCATATACATCAATAGTAAAGACTTTAAATATACCGGTCACCATGTCAAGAGAGGTATCATGCTTAAACCTAGTGTTAAGAGAATAAAAGCGGTTCTTCTTGAGAGAATCACTAGAACAACTTGCTTGAGCTTGACCAACCGTCTCTTGACCCTTCATCTTAGGACAATCCATGACCTTGTGACCACTCTTGCGACAAACAAAGTATTCCCGCTCCTATAAATCATTCACCAAGGTGACCATTTCAACACTTGACATATGTAGGATTCTCATCCCACTCCTTCCCTTTGGAGATTTAGGCTTAGGAATCTTATCATCGCGAGCCTTAGAGAATTTTTATGGATTTTGAATAGAGAACCTTTCTTGAATCTTTGCTATTCTTGGATTTCAAGCCTATTCTTTGTAGCACATCTTTTAAAAGATCTTGTCCTTTTAGCATATATATTATTTCTCCTTGCCCTTACCTCCCCCTCTTGTCTAGAATGCACCATACGAGAGGAAATGTTCATGTTGTCATGTAGGATAGCTAAATGACACTCCTCTTGTAAATCATCAGACACCCCCGTCACAGAGCGACTCATTTAATCTCTAGGATCCAAAAAAGAAGGATTAGTGAATATAAAAGAGTATTAAAGCACACTCATACCTTCTTGATGGAGGTTGATGAACTCCACCACTTTGGCCTCCCTCATCACCCTAGGAAATAAACGATCAAGAAATCCTTTTCGAAGATCTCCCAAGTCATAGGTCCACCCCTAAGAGGCCTATTGTCCCTCTATTGAACATACAAAGTTTTAGCGACATCTTTTAGTTTATATGTGGCTAACTAGGACTTCTAAATAATAGACAACCACATACCACAAATAATTTTGTAGACTTCATCAATGTACTCTTGGGGGTCTTCTTTATTCTTGGACCCATAAAAATTAGAAGGATCCGTTCGAGTGAATTCCATTAGATGGGAGGCCATGATATTACCATGTTGATGAGCTCAGGGTGTAACCTCTCGATTAGCTTGGGATGTCATAGCTTGGGCTTGAATGGTGGCACCTTGGGCCAATTGGATAAGGGCAACCCGTATGTCAGCATCTGTCAAAGGTTGATGATCGACCGGATCATGTTCAGTATTAGATTTACTTGGTCACCATGGGGAGGATCTCCCACATTGGCAATCTCTTTCTCAAGCCTTCGTGCCGCATTCCTTCGAGTATTCATTTCCTAGAGTCACAATGAAAGCATTATATGCAAAAACACACAGTAGACATTCTCAAGTGGCACGATCTTATATTTCCAAGAAATTACGAGTTTCCTAAGCATCACATGGACTTCTATTCATAAGTGTGGCACGCTTCACAATAATGAATAGAAACCTATATAGATGTTGTTGAGAGAGATACATAGACTCAATGATATTCAACATCATGGTCTGATACAAAGTTTTTCACATCCAGGTTTCCCCCCAAGATGTAATCGGCGTCATAATCCTCTTTGACGACTAAGACTAGACTCTAAGTTATACATCATTACATTAATAGGTCAAAAATACAGAAAAATTAAAACATTTCATTATTTGTACTTGGAGGTTTACATAGACCTCTACATACACATAATACATTCATATCGAGCATACATAGAGCCTTTATATAGGAAAATTAGATATCCTTCTTCTTTTATTGCACACACAAATACACATACATACATATATATATATATATATACATACATATATATATATATATATAAGATAGAATAAAGTCATTAAAGATTATGTCATCTCACACAATCGAAACGATCATAGCAAATTTGGCATAGCCCTACATAATTGTGAAGAAGCCAAATATAGACTTACACAAATCGTACTCAAATGAAAATAGAATAAAAATAAGAGTCTTGCAAACAAAGCAACTCCATAAGCTAGATATTAGCCTTGCCCTTGGAATGTGAGAAACTACAAGATTTTATGGTAGAGAATATCCAAGTCTTCTTCAAATTCGTCTGGAATAAGCCTTCAACTACCGGAACGTAAAATGTTTGGGAAAAAGGAAGAAAATGGGGTTAGTAAGCCAATTGTACTAATCATTAGAGCATATGCACATATAATATAAAAACATGCTCAAAGGGGACATTTATTTAAACCATGCTATTTTACATATTTACAAGCATTATGCATAGTCAAAAAAGCCATACCGAGTGACAAGACATACTTCTTAAAGTAAATCAAGTAATATGAACACTGAACTTGAACCCATAATCTACTACAATCCTATCATGAAGGAACAATATCAAAAGCATGAATAAGAGTTAACCATATCATAATAAGAAAGAATAGTACCCATGAATCCTCATCAAGTCAAAAAGTGCATTGACCAAACACCTATAACTTTACTAAATCAAGTAGCCCCAAAAACAAACCATATTCAATGTCCAACTTCACATAATATAACCCTTTAAGGATACATAATATTCATATTTAATTATATAATCCGAATACATGTTCTTAAAGAAAATCATCATCATGTAATACAATTTATTTTGTAGCATGAACATATTATTATCATGTACATCATTATAATATACATACATATTATCAACTTCCTAAGGCTCCCGTCAAGGCCAAACTAGTGCAAGGCCTTACTAGAGTCCCATACCCCTACCTAAGATAAGTCAAACCTCTCAAGTCACCCAAGCTAGTTCATAATTTATTGCTTCATTTTAGATTAGGGAACAGTTTCCTTAACAGACATATAACACAAGAGCTAAGTATGGAATTTGGTGTTGTAAAGCCTTACACCGACGGAAGGTGGTTTACCGGACAAAGTAAAACCAAATATAAATGTACCTTTCTAAGTGGATCAACTAGATAGTACTCTTATGGGGGTAACATAGTTCAATAACTAACATATAGGTACATTCCCTCTTCATAGATCTTGGAAATTGGGGCGTCATGTCATGGGAATCTATTGGATGAGTATTCCTCTTTGGGAAGTCAATACAACTTGTAGAACTATAGGGTGAATCTTCTTGTTAGGGAAGTCATCACCTCCCATTGTCATTTTCACTCAGTGCTAAGCTAAGTCCCTTTATTGAAATGTCTTTATGTATTTTAACATTCATAACTTAGTTAGGGTTAAAGTGCTAGTCCTTGTATAATTATCATCATCATAGCCCAATAGAAATTATATGAGTATAATACTTTCATTACAATTCATATAACTGTGGTTAACACATTACGTATAATGTAATAATAAAGCACAATGGTAAGCATCACCATCCTTTTGATGTTCACATCTTACTCAACATCACAACCATAGTAAATACATTATAATTTAACATCATACCAACCTTATCAATCCTAAATAAGGCATACTCCAACAAAACATCATGACTTAATCACAATTAACCACCACTTGAAGTAAATAGTATGGATTACAAGGCATACCAAGTCTCCTCCATAGATTATTTTGTGAGTTGTGATTATTCTAATGGGTTCGGGGTCTTTATATGGGGGGTTTACTAACTTTATGATACTGCCTTAAACCCATAATTGAACACTAACCCTTTAATAAATTAAATGAGACTAATTTATGACGTGCAGGAAATTCGCAGTGTCACGGACGAATGACACTATGATCGATAGACCAAGCCTCCTCTGTGCTGCACATACGTCGATCTGGTCAGAGACTATGCACGTAAAGGTCTTCAATGAATTGAATAAGTGTTGCTCTATGTTTGGCATTAACACACCATCGATCAACACATGTCCCGTCTTTTATGTATCGTAGGTGCACACTGCCCAGGAAGTATTGCCTCCTACATGCTACGGTCCTTCTTAAGGGACCTTAGTTGGTCCTTGGGGAGTCGCACCCAGACGTGTCAACAAAAAATCATCTTAAATACATGTTATACACCCATCCACTAACTTTCCTGTATTTTTGACTCGTAAAAGCTAGTAAAATAGGATAAGATATGCTACTACTTCCTGCAACTTAATTTCCAAATATCATGGGCGCTCTCATGTATTTTCGTTTCAAAACATTCTAAATGACAAATATTCATTATAAGGGTCCTTAAAACAATGTCTAGACCTCAAGACACCTATGTTAGGCTTTAAGACACGTCTTGGATTTTCAAAATGTTACAAGGAAAAATGATAAAAATTAGTGAAAGGGTGTCTAACATGTATTACAGTTAATTCATAGTCGAAACATCATGGCACGAATCGCTAAGGACAAACCAAGGGCACTCGACGAGGACCCGTGCAATTTGGGGTCAATGGACTGCCCAAAGTAGTGTGTTCAGACGAGTGCCATTGTCGGGGCGTCGATGGACACTTACACAAAATCTAGCAGGGGTCATTTTAAAACTCTCTTAACTTACCAACGGATGTGAAGCATGAAAACGAGGCAGGTGTAGATTGACACACGGCTCGTCCATCGTGGTGTCGTCTATGGATAATAGTTTTCACTGCACATTTTCACTTAGGATAATTAAGTAATTGGCATAGTTAGTAAGATTTTTTGGGGTTAGGGGAGTTCTTATTAAGTTATCTAACCCCCTAATTAAAGTCCTTCCCTAATTAGCCTAACTAATACTCCAAAACTCAAAACTCTCTTCCTTCTCTCTTCTTTCTCTCTCCCAACAAAACCACAATTAGTAAGGGTCAATTTCCTCTATCAATGTTCATCAAATAGTTAGGTATGACATATTTTTTACATTTGATACCTCTTTCCTCAAAGTATTCCACCAAATTAATTTCCAAAGCAGGGTTTTCATCCAATACAAATATGATGTTGTGAATTGTTTATTTATGATTTCTTTTAGATATTATGAATAGATTAACATGTGTTGTAATTTAATTATGAAATATCTTGATTGATTGGTTTAGGTTAAAGAATATGACCCTTACCCCTTAACTGTAGGTTCTGATTTTTATATGAATTGGTTATTGGTTGAATTACTTATAGATGATGTTGTTGTATCAATGAATACTAACTTAAGGTGAATTATAGTAGTACTCTCATTCCAGTTCTTTAGAAGTTATAGGTTAGAAGTATATTGTGAGTTTGACCTATGTGTCTTGTCTTAAGCAATGAACTAGCATTGAATTGTCATGTAGTGATTACGTTTGCGTTTTTATCATGTTGGTCATTGAATTGTTATGAAGGTATACCCTATTTGATTTTTATTAAGGTTTGATGGTAAGATATTCATGATTAATTATTAAGTAGACTAGGTATGTCTTTTGATACCTATCCATTACTTCAATTAAAGGTTAATTGTGATTATGTAATGATATTGTATTGGATTATGCCTTATATTACTATTGATAGGGTGGTATGATGTTTAATTGAAATGTCGTGGCTATGGTTTGTGAGGTGTTGTCTAAGATGTAAAAGTTATAAGGATGGTAAATGATTTACGAATATTCCTTATCATGATGTGAAAATCTTAATGTGCTAACCTCACCTATATGAATTGTAATGAAAGGACAGTACTCATGCTATTCTTATTGAGCTATAATGATGATTATGTTAATACAAGGGTTAGACCCGATAACCTAAAATAAGATATCATGATAAATAAATACATTAAAGACATTTCAAAAGGGACTCTAGCTTAGCACAGACTTAAGTAATGAGAGGAGTGTCCCTTCCCAAATAGATAAGGTAGGATCACTACTGTACTTTTGAGATTGGATATAACAATGCATGTAGCATAAAGAGGGTCCCAACTAGATCTCCTTGTTCTTGAACTATTTTGGACCCATAGGAATAGTAGCTAGTGGATCCACATAGTTGCTTTGTTCATGTTTTAGCACTACCTCGGAAAATAGTCCACCTTATTTTGGTGTCGGGTTCCATGACCGAATTCCACATTAGCTCATGTGGTCTATGTCGGTTAGCACAAAATGTTCGCAAAAGGTAAAATGATTTAAATGATATAACTCTAACTAAGATAACCTAAGTCGTTTAGCATAGTCTTGGTAGGGATATTGGACTCTACCTAAACATTTCACTACTTAGACTTGATAGAAGTCTTAGGAGGATATTCTTATGCATGAATATGCTTATAATTGTACATCATAATCTATATAAAGCACTTGCACATTGTTTATACTATATGTTGTTTAGTTCACTTATGAATATGTGTTCGTCTACATTTTTAAAGTATTATGATATATTCCTTTAAATAACATGCTATGTAAAGTGGGATGCTTGTAATAATTCCTGTTGAGTTACTTCATTGAGTAAGGTTATGGGGCTTTGCTTGGTCATTCCATTTGTTGACTTGATAGGGATTTTGGGTGATTTTCTTTCTTTGGTTATGTTTAAATGTACTATTGTTCATGCTTGTGGTTATTCATGAGTTAATGATAGAGTTACTTGACTATTTATCCAATTACATGATATGCATGTCGACTATGTTAGATTTAATGTTGTGTGTTTTGTAATGTAAATTCCTCTGACTTACTGAATATGTTCTATTGATTTGGTATGATCTTGTTGAATATGCATAAAGGTTTTCAATGTAAAGTGCATAAATATATATTGAAATGTCCCTTTTCTTAGCATGATTTCAAAGTATGTGTGTATATGGGCTCAAAGTTAGTACAAGTGGTGTACTAACCCCATTAATTCCTTTTTTCCCCTAAATTTTAGTTTGTGGTTGTTGAAGGGATTTTTTAGAAGACATAAAAGAATACTTGGAATTCTTGATCATCCAAGTGAGGTAGGTCCTCAATTTTTCAGAGCAATGATAAATATAAATCTATGAACTTGTTTTAGTATTAATTCTTATGTTTCTTTCCTTTCATTTTAGGACTAATCATTGTATGAAGAGCAAATTAAATAAGGAGATTGGACCTCGACTGCCTTAACATTGTGGCTATATGGCCTCTCGTTTATGGGACTTTACTCGGATTAACCCACCTATGTGCGTTGGATAAGGTTCGGATGAAGATCCTATAGATTACTTGATGAGTTGTATAGAAATCTCTATTCTATACGTGTGACCTCAAATGAGAAGGTCGTGTTGGTGGCCTATTACATAAAAAATGTGTCCCAAACTTGATGCACACAATGGTAATATAATAAGGAACTAAGGGGTCGTCAAGTGTCTTGGTAGAATTGTAAGAGGGCTTTCATTTAAAGGTTCATGATAAGGGAAACTAAGGTCGAAGAATTCATCAATCTTTGTCTAGGAGGTATTAATGTACTTGAGAACTGTTTGAAATTTACGAAATTGTCAAAGTATGTTCCATCATTGGTGTCAAACCCAAGGGATGAGATAAGTCACTTTCTAACGGCGTGTATGGAAATATGGTAGAAGAATCTCTTTCAGATATGATTCAATATAATATGAATATTTCTTGTCTCATGGTTCATTCTCAACAAGTGAAAGAAATTAGGCTATAGAGGAAGAATAGAGAGGCCAAGAGGGTCAAGTCTTATTATGGGGCTTATTCAAAGGGGAGCTTGGAAATTCAAGCCAAGCCTAAATTCTAGATGAAATTCTCCAATCAAGTTGAATTCAAATATCCCAAGGCTTTTGATGATAGGGTGTCTTACCCTGAGTCCCAAAAGAGAAGAAGTACTAGTCCACAAGCTAAGAAGCGAACTTATTGAAGTTGTGGTAAGAAACATTGGCCTAATGTGAAGGGGAAAGACAAGGTGATTGGGAAAGAACAAGAAAGTGATTCTAATGTTGATAATCAAAGGATGAATCAATTTTATGCATTTCGCTTAAGGAGTGAACTAGAGAGTTCTCCCTATGTCTTTACCGGTATGATACAAGGTTTGTTTATTGATGTTTATGCTTTACTTGGTCTGGGACCTACATTATATTATGTTACTCCCTTGATATCTAGGTGGTTTAATATTTTTCCTAATATTGTCAGTGAAACATTCATGGTAACTACCCCGGTAGGTGAGTAGGTGGTTTAAAAGAGGGTATACAGAAATTGACCTATAATGTTGCCCCATAGATTTACACATGTTAAATTAGTAGAACTTAATATGATCGATTATGATGTAATTTTGGGGGATGGATTGGTTGCATGATTGTTTTGCTTTTATTGATTGTAGAATAAGAACTTTAAAGTTCAATTTTCCAAATGAATCCATCTCAGAGTGGAAGGGGAGTTATTCTATTCCTAGAGGTTGTATAATTTGTTGTCTAAAAGCTTGTTAGATGATCTCAAAAGGGTGTTTACACCGTATTGTAAGAGACAAAGATTTAGGCTCCGAAAATCTTCCAAATGAGTTAGTCCCCGTATTGAGGGAATTTCCAGAGGTCTTTCCTAAAGAACTTCATGTAATCCCTCCCGAACGGCAAATTGATTTCGATATTTACATACTAACAGATAACAAATCCATCTCAATTCCTCCATATCAGATGGCTCCGTCCGAATTGAAAGAGTTGAAGACTCAACTGAAGGACTTACTAGAAAAAGTATTCACTAGACCTAGTATTTCTGAATGGGGTGATCTATTATTGTTTATCAAGAAGAAGGTTGGGTTCCTTAGAATGTGGATTGATTATTGCAAAGTGAATAAAGTGACTAATAAGAACAAGTGTCCTCTCCCTATGATTGACGACTTTTTTGATCAACTGCAAGGGGAAAGCTACTTTTCCAAGATTGAATTATGATCAGGGTATCACAAAGTTAGGGTGAGCGGTGGGGATCTACAAAAAACGAAATTTTTGAGTTTCTAATAATTTCCCGTGGTCTAACTAATTCCTCGACGTTGTTTATGGACCTCATTAATAGGGTGATTTCATGTTACCCAGTTTCATTTGTTGTTTTCTTATCGACACATCTTTGTGTATTCAAAATATAAAGGTGATCACATGGACCATTTGAGAGTGGTGTTGCAAGTTCTTAAGGACAAAAAACTTTTCGCCAAGTAAAGCAAAAGTAAGTTTTTGTTGAGGTCGGTGGAATTTTTTTGTCATCTCATCTATAGTAAGGGATTTGAGATGGATCTAAGGAAAACTGAGGCGGTCAAGAATTGTTCTAAACCATTCACTACAATCGACATTAGGAGTTTCTTGGGTCTAGCGAGATATTATAGTAGCTTTGTGGATGGTTTTGTGTCCATTGATTCTCCCTTTACTACTTTCACCTAAAATAGTGTGAAGTTTTAGTGGTCGTAGGCATGTGAAAGAAGCTTACAAATCTTGAAAGATAAGTTTACCTTTGCTCCAATGTTAACCTTACGGGAGCGTACCAATGTCTTTGTTGTATATTGTCAGGCATCCAGAGTGGGCTTAGGGTGTGTCCTTATGACACATGACAAAGTAATACATTATGTTTCTAGACAACTTAAGTTGCATGAGAATAATTATCCGACTCATGATCTTCAATTACTGGTCGTGGTGTTTGCGTTAAGAATATTGAGGCATTATTTGTATGTTGTTCATGTTGATGTGTATACCAACCATAAGAGTATTGAATATGTATTTAACAAAAAGGAGTTAAATCTCCAAAAAAAAGGTTTTTGGAGTTTTTGAAAGATTACGACATGAGTGTCCTCGACAACCCCGACAAAAAAAGTGTGGTTGCGGACGCTCTAAGTTATACGATCATGGGAAGTGCTTATCATGTTGAAGAACGCAGGAAAGACCTAGTGAAAGATGTTCATAGTTTTGCCTATTTATATGTTAGATTGGAATATTCTCCAAATAGTGGTTTTATGGTCTATCATAACTCTGAATCTTTGGTTTTTAAGGTGTAGTCCAAGAAACACCTTGACCAATCATTGATAAAGTTCAACGAATTTGATCTTGGTAAGAACAATGAGTCCTTCTCCTTAAGGGGGATGGTGTCTTGAGGTATCAAGGAAGGTTGTTTGTTCCAAATGTTGATGACTTGAGAATCCTGATTCGTGAGGAAGCTCATTGTTCCCGTTATTCCATTTATCCGGGAATACAAAGATATATCATGACCTTAGAGTAGTGTTTTTGTGGGAAGGTGACATATCGGAATTTGTTGCAAAATGTCGAAATTGCCAACAAGTCAATGTGGAGCACCAAAAGCCAAGTAGGTTACTTCAAGATTTACAAGTTGCCACATAAAAAGTGGGAGGACATTAATATGGAATTCATGGTATTTTTTCTTCGGACACAGAGGAAAAATGATTCTATATGGGTGGTTGTAGATAGGTTAACCAAATTCTCTCATTTTATTCACGCCAAGTCCACTTACTCGGTGAAGGATTATGCAAGGATCTTCATAGATGAAATTGTGAGTCGCCATGGCATTCCTTTATCCATCGTATCGGATAGGGGTGCACAATTTACGTATAGGTTTTTGAGGTATTTCCAAAAAGGGTTAGGTTCAAAGGTGAAGTTAAGTTTTGTCTAAGGAACACTTTGTCTAAGGCTTTAATAGGAACTTTAAAAAAGAGGTAAGGATATCAGAAATCTCATCAACCTTACTACTCAACATGCCATCCCTCACATAGAATAAAACACAATTATGGCATATCCTTAAAAAATATAAGAACCTTAATCAAGACATCCACGTCTTACAAGAACCATAGACATACATGTGCTTTTAAACTAAAAAGGTTTTGACATCGAAACTCTTGCTCACAAACTACTATATCAACACCACTCAAGGTCTCATGTGATTCTACACAAATCATTTGCAAACTTGTAAAACTCACTACACCTCATATGGTGATAACACCAAGAAACCCAAAATATTCAACTATCACGACCGAAATCTAGACCCCAGACGAGACCGGCATCATTGACCTCTCAAAGATTGCAGACAAGCCTACATACGTCATCCTAACTTCATCTAGGTTAATTTTAGCGGAAAATTTGAAACTTTTTGTTTCTTCAAATACATTTATACATACTACTTAACATCATAGGCTTTAATAAATCAACCATCTAATAGAGAGATAATCAATGAAAGAATCATAGTTTAATTTTATTAAACGTATTTTTGCCAAAATGGTACCAATAAAAAGTATGCACAAAAGTTTAAAGAAACACTGCTGGAACATGCTCCACTAGCTATTGCCTATATCTCAGCTAGATAGTAACGGTAGACATCCTTGAAAACATGGGAGCCTACCAAGTCCGGATGAAAGCTCAACGTCGGTATAGCTACAACGTCAACTTGTAAGCACTAGTGTCCACCTTTTCCTGCACCTAAAATAGTAGAATATTATTTGATTAGTACACATTTTTTCTAAAGTATTGGTAAATTCAAGAACACACAAAGGACATGCGTGAGTAAGAACAACTCTTTCCTAAAAACATGATAATGGAAAGTCAAGTTAGTAGACTTGCCAAACTAGGATTAGGAAAGTTAGTGAGCTTTCAAAATTTGGATTAGGAAATTCATGCAATGACCGTAACATATATCATAATGGAAGATGGCTTCTAGTATGAGGACATTATAGATCAATAGATTATTTCTCATCTCATCATTAGTATAAAATGTATATTAATCTCAATACTTTCATTAGAGTAATTATAGAGACTCGTCTATTCATTATCTTTACACTCTCATAGGTGAGTACATTTTGGTAACATTTACATAGGCTCATTTAAGATTGCTCTCGTCTTCTACATTAGCCTTATCATGTTGTCACAACATTCATTAACTTTAGCACATTTTCTCTTCAAAATTACTCACCCCTTATTACGTGAATGTTCATTTTATTATATCCCAATTCACTTGGCCATTTAGTGTATTTTATATTCTTACATAACCCTCCTAAGGTTTTATCATTTCATTGCATACATCTTAGGTTCACTAATTTTTAAATGTTTGTTAGACTTATGTGTCTATACATACAAGCCATAAGGCTTCATTCATAATTTGTTTAAGTTATTCATATCTTCCTACGATTATGTGGTACAAAACTTATGCATATTTTATGCATGCCAAGATCTTAATTTCGATCTATTTGAGCATCATTAACTTCAACATTTATTCACGTATGACTTATATATCAAAAAGTTATTCACGAAAGACCCTGTTCATGAGATCCACAAATGAAGCAGGTGCATTCGTGAGATAAAATGACATAACTAGGAAGTTATTGTGACCGTAACGGGTACGAAAGGCTCTCTTAGGGATATCTCCATCCCTAACCCTAAGCTGATGGTACCTTGAAAGAAGATCAATCTTTAAGAAGAAACTAGACCCTTGGAGTTGGTCGAACAAGTCATCTATTCTCAGAAGTGGATACTTATTCTTGATAGTGACTTTGTTTAGCTATGGATAATCCATACACATTCTAAGTGTTTCATAATTCTTTTTCACAAATAGTACTAGAGCGCCCCAAGGGGATATGCTCGGCTGAATAAAACCCTTATTAGTGAGATCTTTTAACTACAGCTTCAACTCTTTGAGTTCAGTTGGAGTCATTCTATAAGGAGGAATTTAAATTTGTTTAGTATCAAGTTCTAAGTCGATACCAAATTCAATCTCTCCAGGTGGAGAAACTCCACGCAAATAATCAGGAAATACATCTTGGAACTCATTCATTACAGGCTCTGATTCTATGGAATAAATGTCATGATCTAAATCATTAACACTCACAAGATGACACAATAACCTCGTGGACATCATTTTATTGACGTTAAGGTTTAAAATCAAGGGATTAGGATGACTCGAGTTGTACCCCTCCCAAACAAGCTCTTCATCATTAGGGAAACAAAATATCACAACCCTACTATGACAATCCATGCAAGCATATAAAATATAAAGCCAGTCCATACCAAAAAGAACATCAAAATCATGCATAGGTAACTCAACCAAGTAAGCACACATAGTCTTAACACATACAACTATTGGCAATCCTTGTATACTTTATCAATACTATAAGATCATGAAGAACTTCAGGCAATATCTCAAAAGTGAGAGCAAGCTAAGGAGTTACAAAGGAAAGTGTAGACCCTTGGACTTACTTAACTCTGTTTGGTGGGAGAGTCCCTTCTTAAACCTGGGCTTATACCTGATTGCATTACTACTCTTCCTTGATAAATTATTCCCAACTTGCCTTGACTTGTTCCTTGGCCTAGTATTCTTCCACTTCCTGCATTCCTCAACTTGTTGGACATGGACCATAAACCTTGAAAGTCCCATGCTTGTATGCAACATAGCTACCCTACATTCCTAAAGATTCTCAGCAATCGTATATCCAGTGTTAATGGGAGGATTCATCCTCGTAAAGTCCCTTAACTTGTTAGCCATGCTGCTGGAAGGTGGCCTCTCCCTTGGAACACCTTGTTGCTCCGTGTGGTCTGTCATATCCTCCGCTTTTAAAGTGATGACTTGGGGCATCTGTACCAAGTCTATCCTCACTTATCCATCTGTCAACCCAGTTGGATTAAAAAGATTCTCCATTCCAGCAGCTGGAGCCTTGGGAGGAACTTGATTTACTCCAGCAACTCCTCCTCCAAACTCTCTGTCTGCGTTTCTCGTAGTATTCATCTATCTGAATCTCAAGATTTTATGTTAGATACGCTCTTAACATCAAAAAATGAGACATATGTAAAGGCACGATAAGATCAGAAGAAAGGAAATTTCCCCACGCATCATACAGTCTTTAATCCATGATAGTGGTGCACTTCACTACCATGACTTGGAAACTACTCAATGTGGTTGATGTGAACTTATTATCCTCAGAATTTACCCTAGTGCTCTTATACAAACTTTTTCATGAGCGGAACCTAGACCCAGACGTCACCGGCATCGTTAACCTCTTAGAGGTCGCAGACAAGCCTGCATACGTCATCCTTACTTCATATATGTTAATTTAAGCGGAAAATTTGAACATTTTTATTTCATAACATACATTTATACATACTACTTAACATAAAAGGTGTTCAAAAATCTACCATCTAATAGAGAGATAATCATATGAAAGAATCATATCATAATTTTACGAAACGTATTTTCGCCAAAACATCTCCATTACAAAGTTTGAACAAAAGTGGAAAGAAACACTGGTGGGACATGTTCCACTAGTTATAGCCTACATCTAAGATAGATTATAACAGTATACATCCTTGAAAGCAAGAGGGCCTACCAAGTCTGGATGAAAGCTCCACGTCCTCACAGCTGCAACATCAACTTGTAAACTCTAGCGTATACCTATGCGTGCACCTAAAATTGTAGAAATGTATGGGATTAGTACGCACTTGTACTAAGTATGGGTGTATGCAAGCAATTACCAAGGAAATGCGTGAGTAAGAACAACTCTTTCCTAACAACATGATTATGGAAAGTCAAGTCACTAGATTAGCAAAAATGGTATTAGGAAAGTTAGTGAGCTTTCCAAAATTTGATTAGGAAAGTCATTCCATGAGAGTAACATGCATCATAATACTTATCATACTACACGCAACACATAACATCTTACACATAGCACATATTTATTTGCATATAGACATAACATCTTACACATAGCACCTATCCTTTTGCATATAGCACATAACATCTATCATATAATTCATTCATATGCCATGAGACCATGGAATCATGGACTTGACATTAAAACTTCCAAATATGAGGGATCAACATATGGGTCCTCAACAAAGGAGCCTTCTTTAGAAAACACAGAGTCTGGTTCATTCATTCTTACGTACATCACTTCTTTTTGTTCATAGACTAGTAAAAACACCAGCTATACCTAGGATGTAGCTTAAGACATTCATCGGGTTCACAGTGCAATGATAAAGAATGACCTAGTGTCATTACTTAGGTCTAGATCACCTCTTGATTATCCTATCCTAACACCTCTGGTACCATTCATTTCATTATGTGCATCATTTGAGGATGGTCGCATTCATTCATTGGAAACTTTAACATTAATCGACATAGATCATATGAGCATCATGAAATACAGTGTCTCCCCAACACCTAGAAGAGGTTAAGTCACCATGCAAAGCGTACATGCAAATTGAACCCCGCTAGATCCTATATTTGCAGTATAGGTTTGAAGTCTACGAGATATAAGGAGACTCATACCCACCATGCCGGATACTCTCATCTCATTTGAGTGACGTGATCCTCTACCCTTACTGAAAGAAGGCATCACTGCTCATACCTAGCCTGTCAATGCTCAGAATAAAGTTCTGTTACATTTAATTCATACGCCATAGAAACTGGCTTCTAGTATGAGGACATCATAGCTCAATAGATGATTTCTCATCCCATCATTAGTATTAAGTGTATATTAATCTCAATACTTTCATTAGAGTGTTCAAAGAGACTATTCTCTTCATTAACTTTACACTCTCATAGGTGACTAAATTTTGGTAACATTTACTTTGGCTTATTTGAGATTAATCTAATCTTTTACATTAGCCTTTTATCATGTTGTCACAACATTCATTAACTTTATCACATTTGCTATTCATAATTACTATCCCGTTATGACGTGAAGATTCATTTAATTATATGCCAATGCACTTGGCCATTTAGTGTGTTTCACATTCTACCTTAACTTTCCTAGGGTCTCATCATTTCATTGCATACATCGTAGGTTCAGTTACATTTTAACGTATGCTAAACTTATGGGTCCATATATACAAGCCATGAGGCTTCATTCATAGTTCATTTAAGGGATTCATATCTTTCGAAGATTATGTGGTCCAAGAATTATGCATCTTATATGTATGCCAAAATCTCAATGTCGATCGATGTGGGAAGCATAACCTTGAACATTTATTCACGTATGACTTATCTATAAATTCGGAGTTGGGTCAAGGGATACCGGTTTCAAATCTCTTGATTAACAATTACATTCTTTTATTTTTCTATTTTGATCCATACGTCTTGGGGACACAAGGTCTATCCCCAACGCTTTAATTTTATTTTTTCTTAATTTCTCTCTTCATATTTCGCTCATTGGGACTGAGAAGATGTAGGATCGAACTACCACAACCTCATTCCCTTTTACTTTATTTTATTTAATTTCTCTCCTTTTTGGCCAAGAGGGTTTGGGTTTGAACCCCGACAGCCCCACTTTAATTTTTGTCCTTATGTTTTCCTTTTTTCTTCCTAGAGGTCGTGGGTTCGATTCCCACACGCCTCAACCTGTTAGTTTTATTTTTTTTCCTCATTAATTCTGATTGAAAAGTGGTGGGTTCGAATCTCACTCCTCTCATTTCTTTTTTTTCATTTTCGGATCATGGAACATTGGTTTGATTCCCACATGCCACATTCTCATTTTCTCACATCATTTCAATGACTTTTAACATGGTGAGGTCATGGGTTCGATTCTCAGTAGCCTCACATATTTTAATTCATTTTTACATAGCATGATAATCCCCTTAGCTTGGCCGAAACTCATCAACAAGATGCTGGAAATTTTTACAGCATAGTTTCTAACCTCTTTCACATTTAATGTTTAGACGTTGTAAGTAGTTTTTAGTGAGTTCCTTAGGTTCGTTTTCATGCATTCATTTGACTATTAGTTTTCACTCAAATCAGAATGTTTACATCACTTATGAACATCACGATTTAAGCAAGTTTGTGCACATGAAATACAACCATAAATATGTAATTTAGGAACTTGAATCCAATAGTGCATATCACGGCTAAATATTGCACACACATCATTTATCACTTAATCTCGGAAAACATGCTCAATATTCACATATTTCTAAACATACATACAGAAATATAACAATCACGAAAGCACATTACATACCTTATTTCTACTTGAACAATACCCAAACTATGATATGATGGGATCTAGTGACAAGGACAAGATACGACGAACAACCTAGTTTTCGGAATAGATTTGTCTGAACCTTAGGGGTCTCTTGGTAAATGGACAAATAGAGAAGAGAACCCATAACTTATTTTTACGTTCAAAGCTTGAACATGCTGTCCAAACCATCTCCAAAATTTCTTCTAACTCCAAAAGCTTCAACACTAACTCGACGGAAAAACTCCTCTGTTTGCCTAACGTTTTTAGTTATGTTTCGAATAAGTTTTTTACGTGAAAGTTCTTCAAGTGTGAAGAATTTTCAGTTGCTGATCATTTCATGTGTTTTTGGCAGAGAGAACGTGAAAGAGAAGAGAGATATTGGTGTGAAAGAGAGAGAGAGAGAGAGTTAAACGTGAAAGAGAGTTAAAACAGGTGAAGTAATTTAGACTTAGTCAACTAGTACTCTTTCAAATAATATTAAAAAAATCTGATTTACCTTTTATTTTAAATCACCCAATAAATATTAAATAATTAAATTAAATACCAATTAGAATAAAAACAATTTAAATCATTGCTCCACCTAGGTTTGAACCCATGTGGAGCAAGACTTCACTCAAAAAGCCAATTTTGGGCCTCTCCCCCCAAATTGCCCCTCCACCTTATTAATTAAATAATTAATTACATATTTAGGGTAATTACGATAAATACCGTCAGCCTATAAAAATACCATTCTACCCCTAGACCCTCTAAACTTAAGATTACCCCTTTTTAAATCTGGTAAAGACTCATTCGGGTAAATCTTTATATTAGTGAGCCCTACATGGTTGGACCAAACCTTTCCTAGCTCAACTAAATCCCCAAGTTAGTTGTCTTGACAGTCACTGGGGTTAAGAGGTCTGGTACTACACGCATCAATCCGTGTGAACACGGTCAAATCGTAAACATTCAGACACATTAAGCATTAGTTAGCATAGCCAGTTTTTAGGGTTATTACATCAACTTCAAAGACAATCCAAGACCTTACCACATAAGTAGATCATCCCCTTTACTTGGGATTAACGTATAAAAACTCTGTTAAAGTTAACTTTCTTTACTCATAAGGTTGGGGAAAAACAACATTAAACTTCATACTCATCATACCTAATAATTCCTAAACGACGATATTTCACCAAAGTTTTAAACATACCCCGAAACTAATTATTGCTAAAACAGGTTCACAAGCTACCATCTCAACTCTATCAAGTCACATACCCATAAATGGCATCAAAGCCAATATTCCTTACTCAAACCTTCTAGCATAATTCTTTCAAGTTGTAATACTAAAGACTATCAGATAGGGAAACTGAGAAAGACATTATAGAGTTAAACACTATGGCATGATTTTAACAATGAAAAAGTGAAATTCTCCTAATATTCAACAATCTACTATTCATTTTGTGTCATACTTAACATTATGAACAAAACAATAGTTTGCAACGTAGTTCATCTCTTCAATTTTGAACCCTATGAGGTACTCAATGTCAAGAACATCTTAGTTCATCATTCTGTTTAACCGTAAGAGTTACTTTATTTAGTATGTCTAAGTTCTTTAATCATATGGAACCTATTAGATACTTCTTGTAGTATGTCTTAGTCAATCTATATTCGTGAACACTATCAAATACCACCTTGGGTATATCTAATTTCATCCACAGATCATGGACCATATGCGTTACTTCATTTCATAAGTCTTATTTTACTATGCTTTGGATCCTACGAGATGCTTCTAACCCATGCCTTAGTCCCTATGGTATGGATATCTCTTCTAGGAAACTTAACTCAACTATGTGAGGGATCCCCCAGTTGAACATGGATTTTCCTCGTATCTACTATACGAGTATTTCCTATCTACTTGGAGTCCAGACTCTATCCTGTGTGACACTCTTATCATTGACATATAAACTTGGAGTAAAGCATATACTCAAAGATTTACTTGTTGAGATTTTCCTAAAATGTTTCTCGTATGGAAGGATGTCCTTGACAATCCATCTAACTCAAGTGACTGTATCACATTCATCAATTAAAACCCTAAACATACAGCCAATACAAGAATCTAAAATCACAATATTTACTTCATTTTATCCTCATTCATATGTGGATTACAATACTTCAAGTATTAATCTTCTTCTAAAGCAATTATCCTTACATTCTTCCTTACAAGGTGAATTTATTCATAATAATTCATTAAGGATCAATTTAAAACATAACAAGTCAATATCAATCAGAATCAATACGGTCTAGATAAATTCATATTAAAATGACCCTATCTTTGATCAATTACTACTCAAGACCTTAATTTTTAAAGGTTTTTCATGAACCTTCAATTTTACAATTAATGACTGAAACCCACCATGATCACCTTCATCAACTTATATTAGGGTTCATAAAGGAATTCACATGAAAAATCACATTAAACTAATTGATGCTTACTCCAAGATTAGTTATTTTCTTAAGTGCAATTCACATAAATTAAATATTATTATATTCAATTTAATCCATTAAGTTGCGTGTTTGATTTTCTTCTTTAATCTTCTATATTTTATTCAATTTATCTTAAATCCTCTTCATTTTCCCACCAAATTCATCCTACAAACAAGATATACTATTTAGTTCATTCAAAAAAAAAAAAATTGTGAGTTTTCCTTCATAATAGTCTCCCTCAACTTATGTATTACATGCGTTAAAGTGCACGATGTTCTTGGAACCTTTTATTCTTTTATATCACATTCTTTCAAAGAGTGTTTTAAAGCGGCTATCATTGATTACCTTTTCACTCTATAGTCCCTTTTCTCAAAATTGATTATTAGTATAAGTCTATGATATAATGCTCAAGGAAGCAATGCGCAAAAACTAGGGACTCAACAAAACAGTCAAAAGCAAAATATGTCTACCAACAAAAGGCTACAAGCTCAAAAAGCATGACTAGTCATATAATAGGTGAGACGGCTAAATTTTACCAGACAAATCAAAGAAAGCCTCTGATCATCTCCTAGAAAAGAAACACTTCTTATTCCGCTTCAATAAGATGGAGGGCATGTTCTTGACTATGATTTAAAACATGGAATAAAAATATTCTCACCACACATTACACAAGTATCAATCAAGATTTTTGAATTCCACTTCCAAGAGATATAGGATCATGAAAAACACAAAATAAAAAAAAATTATATAAAAATTCACAGCCATCTGTGTAGGTGTCAATAAGTACGCAATTTTCTTATTTGTCAAGCATTCACTAGAAATTACTACTAAAAAAATAGACCTAAATAACAAGTATCACACAACTCAACAATATCTTGTTCTTTTCGCTAAAAAGATATTTCTAAAATTATAAGAAAATATTCAATTCAAAAGGGACTTCCAAATGAAAAGAACTGAAAAAAACCAAAGGAACCCATCCTAAAAAATAAAAGACTAAATAAATAATAAAAACTATGAATTAATTCTTCCACCCTACACAAAAAAATATGCTATGTCTCCAAAGAATCAAATAAAACTTAAAATAAGGGTAAGAAAAACACCCTAAGAACTCTAGGCCTTGCTAGTATCATGTTCTCTTTATTTTAATCAAGGGGCGTACGCACTATAAACTTATACTCCAACGCGCTTCTTAGTTTCAAATTTTTGATGATCAAAATTCTCCTAAACATGGTAAAACAACAAAAATTATTACACTAAAAAAGACAAGATGTTACACTTAAAACTGTGTTGCCTCCCAATAAGCACTTAATTTAACGTCGCGGCACGCAAAAAATAAATTCACTAATTTTCATTCCACTTTGAACATAAAAATTTACCTAGAACTTTGCATCAACTTTTTGAATCTTCCCAACGGGTTGTGGTATAAATATAAAGGAACAAAGCAATATATATCGCAAGTTGCACTTCTTGGCCCTGTAGGGAGGAATGTCGATTTATCTACATGTACTAAAAACCTTTTCAATGTTCGAGTCTTGTACCACATCAATAAACTCAAACATTAGTTCCAACTTTATAGAAGAGTGTTTTGAATGACATTCAAGTGGCATCAACTAAAAAGCAATATTAGTTACAACATTCTCACTTTTGTACTCTTTCTCAACATGGATATTGAGGATAAAGTATAGTTTATTGGTTGGAATTTCCTCTTTTTTCTCCACTATTTTGTCATAATCAACAACAACTGGTAATTAGACTTCAGACACCTCAATTCTCTTATTCAAGTGAGCCTCTAAGTAAAGAAAATATGTGCCAAATTAATAAATTTTTTTTGTGATCTCAACTCTTTCTTCAATCAGTTGGGGTGTCATATATGTTAGACCCTCACAGATAGACTATTTAAACTATATAAGTTTAATTTCGTCAACTATTTCTTCAATCATTTGTGTTGTCATATATGTCAGACCATCATGGACAAACTACTGAAACTTTAGAAGTTGAGTTTGGTCTTTTATCCTTGTATGGCTCACTATCTCTGCTTCTTCATCGCTTTTTTTTGTTGGTCTGCAATCTCATCTGATTCCGCTAGCGCGGTAACTTCTTATTGAATAGCGTCAAGCTCAAATAGAAATTTCGTTATTGCTTTATGACTTTTTGTGCATCGAAATATTTCTCCATTGAATTTTAATTAAATTTATGTAATATGTCCATACATTGGATAAGTGAAACCTGTTTAACCTTCTTCACTTTATCGCCCCTACCAACATCACAAATATATGAATAATCATAGTAGGGGTTTCGGGAAAGGAATATCTTTCAGGACAAACATTGTAATAAATATACTGACAACAACATATATTACATAGGGACATTCATCACGCAACCATGATTTATCCCAATAATTCATATCAACAAGAGTATGAAATTATTCAAACAAAAAAAAATTGTTGTTAGAAACAAGAAAAAAGTTAATAAAAATAACTATTAATAAATAAATTAAAATAAATGTATAACCTAGAAGAATGGTTAATTTCTAAGTCCACGGTAGTGACGCAATAAACTTGTTACTCCCAATTGCACGCACAAGTGTATGTGGTCGTGCAAGTATTATAGTGTCTCTTAAAAGAACAAAACTAGCAATCCCAAAGGACTTGTCAATTAACTAGTTTTGCTAAACTATACTGGTCTAATTATTTAGTTATGAGAGCCAAAAAAAATAATGTAAGAACAAAATAATAAAATTACTTAGAGTTATTTTAAAATCACAAGACAACAGCATATATTGGAATTCATGTATCATATTTTTGGCATAAAATTAATTTTAGTTAACATGTTACTTGTTTAAAGGGTTACTTGTATTGGTAGGGTTACACACCTCTTGTCTCCTACTCCAATTAGATATCTTACTTCATTGTTAAGTGGATATAATTATACTTATTGTCCAGCTTATATAATTCATAATACTTTGCATTAAGCATGTTGTGTGTTAAGGCGTCAGTCATAGATATAAATCACCTAAATCTAATTATTTGATCGATGTCACTATATTCTCTAGATAACACTCCAATAAGTCCATGAATTTTTCTAGAGCCTCTCATGTTTACCTAAGTATTGAACACTATTATTGACTAAAAATACTGTAGATAAAATTATAAGGAAGTTTTAGAGTCAAAACATCAAGAAACATCCACGACATCCGGAGACTACTGAAATTGAGGTTTGTGTACCTTGGCATGTTTCATGGGTTTTTACAAGTAGGAACTTAATGAAATTTTCTAGAGAAGTGACAAACATGTATAATGATGTGTTTATGTTCGAAACGTCTTAGTACTTATCACCAAGGAACACCCTAAATTCTTTGGATAGGACCCTTAAATTTGCCAAAAATCTGATTTTTTTATAGTTTGAATCGACGAGCCAACCGACCAGCCGTCGACGGATCAACGCTCCTTCGATAGATCCATCGTTCAATACTTAGCCACTTCCCAAAAGGCCCCAAATCACAGTCTTTGATCAAATTGGCGACTTGCAAGACATTTTTGTTAAGTCAATTAATTTTTTTAGTTCCTTAGGTGGTTAATTAATGGTTGGCCGTTTTTTTTATTTCATTAGTTTAGGTACTACAAAATGTCTAACTCTGCTTAAACTGACCAAACACCCTTCAATTCCCAAAACCCGAATTCCTCTACCTTTTCTCTACTTTCTCTCTCTGTCCAAAAGACTCCATATAAGATGAAACTTCAAGAGAATTAGGGAAGCAAGAATACATCTTTCTTTCCATAATCTTGGGACCCGTTTCCATAAGAGGTTCTTCACAGTTTGTTTCAAAAAGTGATAAAATAATGGCTTTTGTTCTTATTCAAAAGCTTATCCTTCAAATTGAATTGTTATTTGTTTCCATTGATTATTAATGATAGATTAGGAGTCATTGTTGGTTATTAATGGTAGTTATTTATATAAGGCCTATGTTTATGAAATAAATCATCATTTGATCCTTTTCCTCTATATTGTAGGTTACGAATTGAGGTTTTTGATCTTTAGTAATACAATTGACTTTGTTCTTATGTAGAGTTCTATTATATGATTTTATTAAGTATAATGATGGATGAATGTGGTTGTTTAGTGGTAACATCTTGAACATGGATTATTAGGGGGAATTGGTAAGCATTTGGGATCTTGACTCCTTACTTTATTGATGATGGCTTATACTTGTTATTTGTATTCAATTGAAGTATTTTATGTTTTTAGATTATGTAGGCGATTATATGTTTAATGTAATTTAAATGTCTTTACTATATGAATTGTAAGACTATGAATAAGGTATGGTGATATTCGTTTTATTATGAATCACTTATCTGCCTTACTATGACATGATGAAGATAATGTCTTAATCTCACCTATGAGGGTTTTATTGAAAGAAGGTTCTCATGAAATGCCTAATGAGTAATCATATGATATACAAAAGTTTAGTATCCTAGCCTATATTAAGTTACGATGTTTTAAAAATGACATAAAGACATTTCGAAAAAGGTATTCTATCTTAACACACAGTGAACAAGTAGTGACGAGTGTCCCTTCTGGAGTTGGGAACGTAGGTTCACTATATTTTCATGAGATAGAGATTACAATGTTGTCACATTAAGATTTACCCCCCAGACTTTACCGGCGTCGTCTTCCTTTCCAAAAACTAAGACTAGTCTGTTGGTCTCATGTCATTACATTCATAGGTTGAAATTGCGGAAAAAATTTAAAACATTTCATTACATCTACTTGGAGGTTTACATAGACCTCTACATACACATAATATATATAGTCGTATCTAGTATACATAGATTCTTCGCATAGGATGGTTACATATCTTTCTACTTTTATTGCACATTATTATATAAAAAATACCATAGTCATAAAAGTTGTGTCATCTCATACCATCTATTCCGAATGTATCAAATTTGAGCAAAGCCCTTACATCAATCCAACAAGACCACGTATAGGTCATACAAAAGCATAGTACTCAATTTAAAAGGAAAGAAATAAAAGAGTCTTTAAGCTCAAACAAGTCTGTAATACTCGATAGGATCATTGTCCTATTAAGATGAGGACCTACCCTAATGGGATGAAGTGAAGAATTCAAGACTTCAACGATGTCGTCTTCCAAACTCTTCAACGACCGGAACCTAAAGTGCTTTGGAAAAAGGAAGAAAATGGGTTATGTACTCCAGATGCACTAAGTATGAGACCATATGCACATATAATGTCAAAACATGCTAAAAGGGGAATTTTAGTGAAAACCTTCCATTTTAATGGTTTAAAAGTTTTATGCACAACTAAGCAAGTCATACAAATCAACAAAACATGCTTACTTCTCAAATAAGCAATATGCACCTCAGTATACTTGAACCCATAACAACTACAACCCTTCCATAAAGGAATGACATCACAACTATGGGTAGTAGTTAATCACATCATATTAAGCAAGACATCTACTCAAGAACCCTTATCAAGTCAACAAGTGCAATGACCGAACAAATCCCCATAACCCTAATCCATCAAGTGACCTTTAAAGAAACCATAATCAATGCCCAACTTCACATAATATAACATTTAGATATACATTTAACCTTATCTTAACAATAAAACCAAATGAATACTCACAGGTGAACTAATCGACATGTAGTATAAAAAATGTGCAAGTTCATCATGTACATATACGATATCATTATAACATAAACATTTATAAGAAGATCCTCCTGAGACTTCCCTCAAGGCTAACTAGTGTAATTATTGGGTAGGGTCCCATACCCCTACAAAGACTAAGCTAGACCCCTTAGGTTATCAAAGTTATATTTCAAGTCCTTTAATTCTTTTTACCTTTTGGGAACATCTTAAACTAACCGAAATAGACCGCATCAAAAAGTGTGGAATTCGGTGTAATAAAAGCTAACACCGAAAGAAGGTGGACTTCTTCACAAGGTAGTACCAAAACATAAAGCAACTACGTGGATCCACTAGATAATATTCTTGTTGGGGAAACATAGTTCAAGAACAAGGAGATATTGTTGGGACCCTCTTTATGCACCATGCATTATAGTCTCTAATCTCATGAGTAATTTAGTGCTCCTAACTTCCCTATGTGGGAAGGGACACTCCTCAATCTAGTTCACTCGTTGCTATGCTAGAGTCCCTTTTATAAAGAAATGTCTTTAAGTATTTTTTTATAAATCATAACTTAGTTTAGGTCATAGGGTCTACCCCTTGTATAATAATCATCATAAATAGCTCAATAAGAATTTCATGTCCTTTCATCATAATTCATAAAGGTAAGGTTAACACATTGCATAACATTTCATAATAAGGCACATTGGTATACATCACCACCGTTGTACCCTTTACATCTTAAAAACCTCACAACCATAATCAGGACATTTGCATTCAACATCATACCACCATATCAATCCTAATACACGGCATACTCCAATAATATCGCGACATAACAACAATTAATCACTATTAGAAGTAAAGATAGAGATTCTAATACTTACCAAGTCTTCCTCATTGTTCATTCTCAAGGTCTAACGATCAAGCAATTATTCAACCCAATTAGCGGAGTAACACCATAACACCATGATAACCAATAAGAATACAAGGCCAATTGCATCTTTATAACACAATTCAATAGTAGATTTTAGATTAAGACAAGTTACATAGGGCAATAGGAAAATATACTTCATAGCCTAAATCACATCTCAAGAACTAGCATTATACGCCAATAATTCATCTTAATTAATTCATAACAGAAACATAGGATAGTAATCAAATCAATAATCAAGTTAATTGAATGATCAGAATACAATAAAGGTCAAGATCACAATCTAAGGTTAGGGGTTGAGGTTCATGTTCTTCAATTTACACTAAACCATCAAAAATTATCACAATCTAGGTAAATACATGTTAATATACAAAATATAACCTAAAGAAACCATTAACAATTCAATTCGTAATTTCAGTTTCGTAATTGAATGAAACCCATAAGAAAACTATAATTTTTAATAGTACTTTGAAGGAACGCTTTGATGATAGAGTCTCAAAGGTGAATTAGATCTCATACCTAAAGTTTTATAAAAATTTGATGGTGAATTCGCCACTTTCCATCCCCCAAAACTTACCCTTGCTAGGCATCAATGGTGAGTTCAAGTAGAGAGAAAGAACACAGAAGGAAGAGAGTTTGTGTTTTAGAGTTATCTTTAGTTTAATTAAGGTTGGGGCTTTCATATGTGTTATAAGTTAGTTAATTAGTATCCCCTTAATCCCTAACTAAACCCTAAGATAGCTAATTAATTAAATGAATTAATATTAAAACGTGCAGAAAACTCACCCTTCACAGACGAAACCCCGCCGACGGGTCGTCTGTGAACCTACGGACCCTCACCACTCCGTCCTGCACTCCGTCGATGAGTTCATAGACTGTGCATGCAGGGGAATTCCTTAACATGTCTAAGTATGATACGAAGGTGGCATCGACGACTCCACATTCCACACATAGACTGTATGTGCTCCCGTCGATGCACACTTCCCAGGCAATGTTGCTACAAATGCAAGTATCCACTTCAAGGAGCCTTGGTTGGTCCTTGGGAGTCGTACTCATACTTTTCGACCACGTAACAATTCAAACACCTATTAACTACATTTTTACCAATTTTCATACATTTTTTATTCATTCATGCTACTCAAATAGGCTAAGGCATGCTAGTACATCTTTAAACCAACATCCGTACGTCATGGAGGTTTTTGGATGGTTTCATTCTTAAACTTCTTAAATAAGTAAATTCATTTAAATGACGAAAAAGTAGTATTTAGTCCTCAGGAAACATATGTTAGGCTTTAAGACACGTCTTGGATTTTCAAAATGTTACTAATACTGATGGCAAAAAAAGGGTCTCAACTATGTCTCTTAGTTCTTGAACTATGTTTGCCACAATAGGACTACTAGCTAGTTCATGTTCTGGGTCTACCTTGGAATGTAGACCACCTTATTTTTGTGTAGATTCTTTGGAAGGGTTTGGTATGATGTTTTATTATGAGCTATTGATTATGAAATATTCATATGGCTTTATTTTTAGGTTGTCAATGGTTATGACATGTGTATGTTATTGTGATCCATATGTTTTATATGTTGTGTTGTAAGTGCATAAAAGGCTTTCCAAATGACTAAGTATGTTTTCTAAAGTAATGATCCATTTTCTTGCATGCCTTAAGAGGTTTAATGTGCTTTGTTTCCATACATAGTACTAGTGGTGTACTAACCCATATTTTTAGGTTTTCAACAACTATGTAGGTTCTGGCTGTTGAAGTTTTGAAGGACACTTTTTAAGAAGACCTGGACACATCCCTCAAAGTTTTTTGTAGGTCCCCATGTTAAGGGATAATACCTTTTCACTATTGCATATCAAATTTCTAATGGCTATGTCAAATGTTGTACTTAATTTAGATGGATTAATGTGTGAGACGTTATTGGACTATTATTGTGTATTAATTATGTTGCCTAAGTGCGAAGTCTAAGTAAGCTTCATAATGTGAGAATTCTATGTAAACTCCATATATGTATTATGTGAGAGATCTATGTAAACCTAACTATGTATACGTAAAAGTCTTAAATTTTCTTCATTTTTGGCCTATGACATCTAATGAAGAATGCAAAGAGCTAGTCTAAGTACTCTTCAAGGACGACGACACCGTTTACGTCTGAGTGGTGCTCGCCAGATGTGACAAACATGGTATAAGAGCATGAGACTATGTAACCCTAGGATAGATGTCTCTATAAACCACGTCTGTATACATTCTTATTAATGATTTTGAAGCATGCCAGACTTATGAATGACAAAATATGAGATGCTTAGGAAATTCTCATCTTCTATGTATTCCTATGTTGTGCTTCTACAGTCTTGTCTCTATATGTTCTTTTAACCTAAATCCCTTATTATTGTTATAGGTATGAATACTAGAAGGGCAGCCGAAAGGAGTGTCCAATATGATATTGCTAATGCAGGAGCTCCTTCTCAAGACAATCATTCCCCTCCAAAAGCAAATCAAGTTCATCCACTAGAGAAACTTCCTATCGATGATCAAGTTCCTATCAATCCTCCACAAATAACTGATGAAGAGATAAGGTCGGCTATCCTCGTGTTTTGCCAAGCTCTTACTTCTCAAGCTAATGTTGAAACTACTCAAGTCCAAGATATGACGACACAAGTAAATCAAGAGTTTGACCCAGTATGCCCTAATATGCTAGAACTATTTATTCCCATTTGAGAGACTTTACTAGGATGAACCTTTCAATGTTTTTGGGTTCAAATGTTGTAGAAGACCCCCAAGACTTTCTCGATAAGTTATACAAGATCTTTTTTGCTATAAGTGTGTATTCGAGTGAGAAGACCATGTTGACTACCTATCAACTCAAAGATATGGGACAAACATGGTATAGTCAATGGAGGGATAATAGAGTGCTAATAAGTTGTCTTGTAACTTGGTATATCTTGAAGAGGGATTTCCTGATAGATTCTTTCATGAAGAGAAGAAGGAATCTATGGTTGACCAATTCATCATGCTTCATCAAGGAGGTATGAGTTTTCTAGACAACACTTTACAATTCACTAATTTTCTAAATATGCCCCCTCCTTGGTGTCTAACCCAAGTGATGAGATGAGTCGCTTTGTGACGGGAGTCTTCAAAAATATGGTATATGAATGTCGTGCAGCTATCCTTCATGACAACATGAATATATTTCATCTAATGGATCATTCTCAACATGTGGAAGAGAGTAGACTAAGGAGGAAGAATAAAGATGCCAAGAGGGAAAAATCTAATGAGGGTGTCTCTTCCAAAGGAAGGTTGGGAATTCAAGAGATGCCTAGGTTCAGAAACAGGTTCTACGACCATGTTCCTTATAAATTTAGCAAGGCTTGTGATGATTTATTATCTAACCCTAAGTGTCAAAGGGGAACAAGTGCCAACTCACGAAGCAAGAAACGTACTTGTGGAAAGTGTGGAAACAAGAATATGGGTGAATGTCTAGTTGAGACGGATAATTGCTTTAGGTGCGGCGAGAGTTGCCACAAAGTGAGGAATTACCCTAATGTGAAGGGTCAAGAAATGGGAGTAGGAAATCTTAAGAAAGTTGTTCTAGTTTATATATTCCAAGGAAGAATCTCTTTTATGCTCTTCGCTCTAGGGGTGAACAAAAGATTTCTCCTGATGTGGTGACCACTATGTTGCAAGTATTCTCTATTGATGTTAATGCTTTATTTTATCCTAGTTCTTCCTTGTAATTTGTTACTCCTTTTGCACATAGAAAATTTTATGTGTGCCCAATCTCTTAAATGAATATTTTATGCTTTTTACCCTTGTGGGTGATTCGGTAGTTGCATAAAGGGCGTAACATATGAAAGTCCAAGGCCTAATATAGAGTCTCACATATTGTTATAAGGTAGTTAATACTATTCAATAACCTAAAATAATATTTTTAAAACATTAAGGAGTTTTAGAGTATATACATCACGAAATTCCCATGAGGTCCGGTGAATTAAGAAATTGAGGTTATTTTTCCTTGGCATGTTTCAAGGGGTTTTACGAATCAGAAATTGATTAAATTTTGTAGGAAGGTGTCAAACAAGTACTAGCATATTTTTGAGGATGAAAATTATGGGTATCAACTTCGCAAGTACTACTCTATGTGTCCTTGAGAAGGACCCTTCGAAATGACCAAAAGTCTGTCAAAAGACAGCCGCATCTATGGCTTTCAAACGATGGTCAACGAATGTGCATGAGTGTTGGTGCAAGGGGCGTATGTCAGGGTCTCTTTAGTAAGACTTTTGTTAAGCTATCAAATTTTAGGTGGGTTGATTTACTTTTCTAATATGTGAAGTGCTTAATAAGTGTTCAAGGGAAGTATAATTATTTTAATTAAAAAACTATATAAAGACCTAACATTCATTAACCTCACCAACATCAACATATCCCAAACTCAAATTGCTATTCCTTATCTTTACTTTCTCTCTCCCAGAGAAAACTCCATAGGAGACCAAGGAATAATGGATTAGGAATGCAAGAAAATCACTTTATCTCCTCAATGTTTCAAGTATTTAAAAGGTATGGGAACTCTTCACCTTATGGAATCCTTTTCCTAAAGGGCTCTTTCAAAAGATGATCTTAGCATAGGTTTTCTTTTGATCCAAAATCGATCTTTCAAATTGGATTTTTCTTGTTTTGTTTTGATTATTATGGTTGTAATACGATGTATTATTGATCAATAATTCTAGTTTGTGAGTTTAGGCCAGGTTCTATGAAAGAGATGCTAAATTGACTGTATTTCCTTAATAATAGGTTATGAATAGGTTTCAATGCAATTGACTTAGTTATTGTGTTAATTGCTATTATGTGATGTAATTAAGACTATTAATTGATGAATATGGTTTGTTTATGGTAAGACCATAGAAATAGGCTTGTTAAGGGTAATAGGTAAGACCTATGATCTTAAATCCTCCCTTCAATTGTGATGACTTTTGCATAATAATTATGTTCAGTTGAAGTGGTTATTCTGATAAGACTATAAAGGTGATGGTATGATGAATCTAATTGAAATGTCTTGAATATATGGATTCTGAAATTATTATTAAGATGTATTAATATAAGGTTGTAAGAACTACCTATGTGCCTGACTATGATATGATGATGTTAATGTGTTGATATCACATACGAGGGTCGTCTTGAAGACAATCCGCATGCAATTCCTAATGATCTAATAATTATGATAGACAAGGGGTTAGTCCTCTATGAACTATACTATGCTATGAATATAAATAAGGATTTAACACATTTCAAAAAGGGACACTAACTTAGCCCGAGTGAACTAGTAGTGAGGATTGTCCCTTCTTATGTAGGGAATATAGGTTCATTATTGTACTCATCATATAGAGATTAAAATTCAAATTTTACAAAGAGGTTCTTATGCACGTCTCTTAGTTCATAAACTATGTTGCCCCCATAGGAATACTAGCTAGTTGATTAAACTAGAGGATATGTTCATGTTTAGTACTACCTTGTCAAGTAGTCTACCTTTTTTTGTTTAAGGATTACATGACACCGGATTAGACAGTAGCTCATGTTTTGTATGTCGACTAAGGAATGTCTTCCCCAAAGTAAAATAAGGTAATAAAGTGAACTCTAACGAGGATGACTTAAGGGGTTTTACTTAGTCTAGGTAGGGGTATGGGACTCTACCTATATAATGCACTAGGTTTCCTTCAGCTAAGTCCTAGGAGAATTTTGTAATGTCCTCATGTTCCTATGTTCTTATAAAGTATATGATACGCATATGTTAATTTTACATGTTGATGATTCTATATGATATTGGTTTCACTTATGAACACGTTGTTTGTCTATATTGCTAAATATGATGATGAATACTTATAATGCTATTCAATATGAGGTTAGAAGTTATTTTTAATCGTTTGGTTGGTTTGCATGGTTGAGTGAATTTATGGGACCTTACTTAGTAATTTGCACTAGTAAGATCGGTAAGGGGTTATGAGTAAGGTTCTTGACTATGTTGTAATTTTATTAACTGTTGTACATACTCAGTTGTGATAACTTGATGTTGGAGTTTCTTTGGTCATGAGATATAATATGCTATTATATGTGTTGACATCACTTAACTTGAGGATTTTTGTCTTTTGTTGAATATGGTATTGTCTTGAGGGATATATGATTATTGACTTCTATATGTTCCTGGTTGTGTATAAGGCTTTGCAAAGTCACTTAGCATTGTTTAGAAAAATTTTCCTTTAGAATGATTTCAAATGTGTATGTGCATATGTTTCCATACTTAGTACAAGTGGTTGAACTAACAAATTTCCTTTAAATTTGTACAAGTACTTATCTTCCTGTCGTTGAGTTTCTAGTAGGCCTATTAAAGAAGACTTTGGATTCTCTTTTCTCCATTTTTTGTAGGTGCTAACCATTCCGAGGGACATACCACCATCTAACTATTGATTTTGTTATATTCTAAAGACATATACCTTTTTTTCTCTTCCATTTGGATATTGATGTAAGACTATATTGGCATGTTGTCTTGTATTGGCTATGTCCATGATTAGTATTTGTTTAGATGGTTCAATATGACACGAACTATTAGACTAATTCTTATGTATCAAAGATGTTATTTAAGTGTACAAGCATATGTAAGCTTCATATGTGAGGAGTCTATGTAAACTCCATAAGTAGTATGTAAGAGGTCTATGCCAATCTCAGTATATAGAAGTATGTATGAGAAGTTTTAATTTTTCAGCATTTCTCACCTATGATATGTAATGACGAATTCTAAGAGGCTAATCTTAGTCCTCTCAGAGGACGACAATGCCGGTTACCTCTAGAGGGTTATCCTCGGTTTTGACATACTGGTATTATTGCATGAGGTAAAAGAAATCTTATGATTGATGTCTCATTGAACAACGTGTACCTAGAGTCTTGTTCATGAGGGTCAAGCGTGACACAATTATGAATTAGAGGATAGGTGACACTTACGAATACTCACTTATTGGTAATCTAGAAAGTCATGCCTTATGAATGATAACAATATGTGTCCCTTTTTCAGCTAATCCTTTTCTTGTTATATAGATAATATTACAAGCCGTGCGGCGTCAAAAGGAGTAGAGGAAGGTTTGGCTAATGCGGAGTCCCCCCCCCCAGATAATGAAGTCCCTCCACAAGGTGGCAAAGTGCATACACAAGTCCAAGCTCCGGTAATTCCTCCACCTATGACAAATAGAGAGACAAGGTTGGCATTATTTACTTTTGCCTAAGCAGAAGCCAAGACGGCTCAAGCCAATCAGGAGGTAGGAACTCGTTTTCAAACAAATGCTAATACAACAATTTTCCACTTGAGAGACTTCATGGGGATGAACCCTCCTATGTTCTATAGGTTGAAAGTGATTGAACATCCCGACGCCTTCATTGATGAAATTTACAAGATTCTCTATGCTATGGGGTTGACGTTAAATGAGAAGGCAGGCCCAGTTAGTTGCCTATCAACTCAAGGACGTAGCTAAAACATGGTACACCCAATGGAGAGATAATAGGGCCTTGGGCAGGTATTTTCACATGGGAGGTGTTTAGATGGGCTTTCTTCGATTTTTCATACTTAGGGAGACAAGGGATGTGATTGTGGAAGAATTCATCAACCTTCATCAAGAAGGTATGATTATGCAAGAATACTCCTTGAATTTTACTAAGTTGATTAAATATGCTCCTTCCTTGGTATCTAACCCAAAAGCTGAGATGAGCTTCTTTATAACGGGAGTGTCCGATTAAATTGTTGAAGAGTGTTGTTCGACGATGCTCCATGATAACATGGATATCTTTACGTTGATGGTTCATGCACTAGAAGTGGAAGACTAGATTCAAGAGGAAGAGTAAGGAGTTTAAGAGGTAAAAGTGTTATGAGGGAGGTACTTATAAAGGTAGGATTCATATTCAAGACAAGCCTACGTTCAAGAAGAGGGTTTCCAACCATGTTCCTTCCAAATTTTACAAGACTAACAAGAATAGGGTGTCTACCTCTATGTCCCAAAAGTTAAGAAGTTGAAATTCACCTAGAAACAAACCAACTCGTGCATAGTGTAGTAAGAAGTATTAGGGTTAATGTCTTAGTTGGAATGGGAAAGTTTCTTTGATATGGACGTATTATCATATACAAATCCCATTTAAATTCCTCCATATTGGATCGCTCTGGATGAATTGAAAGGGTTGAAGACCTAACACAAAAATTTATGATATAAATGTTTCATTAAACTAGTATTTATCCATGGGGTGCTCCGGCATTTTTTATGAAGAAGAGGGATGGGTTTTTTAGGATATACATTCATTATCATCAACTCAAATAAGTCACTATTAAGTACAAGTATCCTCTCCCTCTGCTTGAAGACTTCTTTGATTAACTCTAAGAGGAAATCTACTTTTCTAAGATTTACATGTGGTCGGGGTATCACAATCTCAGGGTGAGAGTTGAGAATGTACCTAAAATGATATTTTGAACTAGGTATGGAAACATGAGTTCCTATTAATTTTGTTTGGTCAAACTAATGCCCACTGGATTTTATGGACCTCATGAATAGGGTGTTTTGAATATTCGAAGAATTAGAGTTAACACATGGGTCATTTGAAAGTGTTGGTACAACTTCTTAAGTAGCACCAATTTTTTTCCAAGTATAACAAGTGTAAATTTTAGTTGAGATCGGTTGCATTTCTTGGTCATCTTGTCTCAAGTGAGGGTATAGAGGTCGATCAAAAGAAAACGAGGTGGTTAAGAATTGGCCTAGACCATTGAATCCAACCGCATTTACGAGTTTCTTTGGTTTATGAAGGTATTATAGGAGGTTTGTCGACCATTTTTCTTTCATTGCTTCTCCTTTGACTACCTCGCGCCAAAAGACAGTGAAATTTGTGTGAAATTTGGTTGAAAGATAGCCTTCACTCCACACAAGTATTTACTCTACCAGAGGTAACCAAGGTTTTCATGGTATATTGTGATGCATTGCAAGTTATTTTAGGGTGTTCTCTTATGCAACATGGGAATGTAGTATCCTATGCCTCTAGACAAATTAAGGTGCCTAAGAAGAATTATCCAACTCATGATCTTGAGTTAGCGATCGTAGTATTTTCTTTTGAAAATATGCAGGCATTACTTGTATGGTGTTCATGTGAATGTGTATGCCGACAATAGAGTCTTTAATATGTGTTTAGTCAAAAGGAGTGAATCTCTAACAAAGAAAATCGTTGAAATTGTTGAAAAATTACCCGATGAGTGTTCTCTACAACCCTGGCAAGGAAGAGGTGGTTGCGGATGCTTTGAGTTGTATCTCCATGGTAGTGTTACTCATATTGACGAAGAGAATAAAGACCTAGTGAAAGATGTCCATAGGTTGGCTACATCGGGTATTCGGTCGGAAGATTCCCCGAATCAGGGTTTTGTGATGCACAGTAACTCTACTCAACTTTAGTTATTGAGGTGAATTCCAAAAAACATCTTCATCCCCTATTGATGGAGTTGAAGAAATCGGTACTTAGCAAGTAGAATAAATCATTCTCTCAACGGATTTGATGTGCTAACGTATAAAAATTGATATGTATGCCGGATTTTGATGATATGAGAAGTAGGGTGTTAGATAAAACTCATGTTTCCCCATATCTATCCATCCCACCAAAATGAATAGTGATCTTAGAGAGGTATATTGGTAGGATGATCTACAAAGAAAAACAACTAAGTTTTTAGCCAAGTGTCTGAGTTACGGACAAGTAAAAGCTGAGAATCTAAAGCCTAGTGGTCTAATCCAATAAATGGGTATTCCTACATAGAAGTGGAAAGAAATAATCATGGACTTTGTAGTTGTGTTACCTCACACTAGAAGGCAAAATTACTAAATTTGGGTCATTGTGGACACATTGACAAACTTTTCTCAATTTATCCACGTTAAGGCTGCATCTACATCAGATGATTTTGAAAGGATCTACATTGATGAGATTGTAAGTCTTCATGGGATTCTTTTTTCCGTCATATCCGATATAGGTGCTCTATCCACGTCTCATTTTTGAAGGTCTTTCCAAAAATTGTTGGGAAAACATGTAAAGTTTAACCACGCCTTCCATTCCCAAATGGATGGTCAAGCGGAGTGTACTATTCAAACCCTTGAAGATATGTTAAGAGCTTGTGTAATAGACCTCAAAGGGAGTCTTTCTTGATGGACGGCTTTTGATTTTTTTAAAATTAAGACTAACTTATGTTCTAGGATTATAAACAAACTTAATATACCCTAAAGAACCCAAAGAATTTGTTCATTCTTTATAAAAGTCTTGGGGTTAACTTACTAAAACAGTCCAAGCTTGGGTGAATCCGGCTAGATTTTGGCGGTGCCAAACGACAGACCCAAGTTACTAGGTATCATATTAACTAGGTCCCGTCCTACTTGGCGTCATTATTTTTTAGAGGATTATTTCTTAGGGTTAAGCATCCCACTGCTATGTGAGTAGCTACGCCCCAAGACGACAGTGCATCATTCAATCTATTGCCCGTGGATGGTGGTCGTCGATTACATAGTGATTTGGCAGTTTTTGCCTTAGAGTTGCGGTCCTCTTCTTGTTCCGCTCGTCGTTCCTAGGTAGTGTAACACCCATTCGTTATGTCCCTTAGCATCATTGTATAAGTCTTAGGGTCATCCCCTATGCATTTGAACTCTAAATAACTCACAAATCATACAAAAGTACACTCAAACACCTGCAAACATATAGACGTCTATTTGTGGAACATCTTGGTTGTCCCTTGACGTTTGACTTCAAACCTTACCTAATTGACCTCAAACACTAGAATTCACTATTTTGACACATTATTAACTAATGTAACACAGCTCAAACTCTAGTTAGATCTATTTCATTATGAGGGCCGTTACATTCTCCCCCACTTAAAAAAACATTCATCCTCTAATGGCATTAAACACTTTCAAGGACACCAAGGACTCAACTAGCAGCTTACAACACATATAATCACATTCTTAATTATTCACAGTCAATACAAAAAATTTATAAGAAATACATACTAATATCATTAAATATTTTAAGCAACACACCAAATATGGAAATTATTGCATAATTCAAAGCACATACTTATTTCATCACTTTCCTTTCATTTATGGAGGAACTATCTTATCCAACATTATATTTGCTTCTCACATCATTTCAAATCTCAACATGCAATAACCTACAAATTCCACATTGGAACAAAAACATAAAAGTTTTAAAGAAATTAAGCAAAAATATATCGCTACACACTTACATGGAAAATATAATCTCCCCATGATACTATGATAACATCAAGAGCATGCAACTCAGAATATCTTAAAAAAAATAAAATACTTTAGAATTTTGTCTCAAGCTTGAGTAAGAATAGAGGAAAATATAAGGATATCAAATACCCTACTACTCATTTCATTCTCCCTCACTTAGGGTGAACCCATCTAAGTCAAATCAAAACAATTATAAGGAACTCTAACTTACCGAGGTCTTAGTTCTAGATTAGCTCCTTTTTTACTTGAAGTGTAGAGAAACAATTCCTATTTAGAGCATTAGGATTTTGACCACCATAAAGATCTTGGTTGACCGCTTTCCCTTTTTCGTTGATGTTACGAAAATATCTCATGTTATGACCCCTATTACCACCTCGAAAACAATCATCCATACCAGCAAGACACTTACAAAAGTGTTTCTTTACACATGTAGTACCACATAGGCCTCTCAAAAGCATAGCCACCTCCTTGAGAATTTTATTTGGTAACATAATCCTTGCTCCTATAGGAAAGTCTTTATTATAGAGCCTCTTTATAGACATAGGTGGACTTCGTTCGATAAACCTGGGACTCTTCCCATCTCTATTCTTCTTCTTATGCTTGGACTCCAAAAATTTTTGAGCATACACCATGAGTGTAGAGGTAACAATTTCACTATGGATCATTCTCTTACGACATTCATCATCAACCATACTATACACCCCAACAAGGATCTTATTCATTCTAGCCCTACAGTTTGCAACCAAAGTTGGGTGAACTTGAATGAATCGCATTTCACACTCATTCACCCTTCACGAAGGTTCAAGAATTATACTAACTGTCTCTCCCTCGACTCTATGTGGAAAAACTTATAAAAAAAGGTCGTCTTGAACCTATCCCAATCTACCAGACCTTGCCTTATGGGTCTCTCACACTTGAGACATATCCATTAATTAATAAGTGGCTAGTTTTGCTTTCTCTTGAGGAGTCACACCCATAGTATCCACCACCTTGAACACCTCATTTATGAAGTCTTGTGAATCTTTATCCACCTTAGTGCCACTGAAATAAGGAGGATTCACCCTCATGAAATTTTAGGTTGAGGTTAAACTCCTATATTGATACGCTCAAACTTACTTCTCAAATAAGAAGTAAAGTGGTCTTATCAAGTAAAGAACCAAACTAATGAGGTTGGGATCGTTCCCACGAGGAAAATAGTTCAGACTTAACTTTATTCTATTACTACTATTATTTAGTAAATTATTTCCCTAGAAAACAAAAGACAATAAAGGGGGTTTTATTTCTAAATTAATAAAAAGAATTAACTAGATTAGAGTAAACAACTAACAGATTCAAATCATGGAGCTTAATCAATGAAAAAAATAACTAGGGCTAAAGTATTCCCCACAGGTTCCTAACATGATAATTCTAATAATAACAATTCTTTCCTAGTATCTTGCATGTAGAGTGATAAGTTATGTATGTCGACCCCTGCGCCTATTGGCATGCTCTCGAGGGGGAGCTGGTTGAATCTCAGAAGTGGCAAATAAAGTATCCGACATTGTGTCCTCAGTAGGCTCTGCAGAAGGGGCCTCAGACTCAGGCACCCTAGCCTCTAGGATCATATCAATATCTGCTCGCAGACTCTCAACCGCATCCTGAAGGGTCGACACATCCATCGGAGGGGCTGGCCGAGCTAGAACCTGCAACTAAAAAGCGTCTAAGCACTGATGAACCTCATCCATCTTCCGTTTTGTGTGTTGTGCACTCTTACGCTCCAAGCGCTCTTCCGCCTCAGCAATAGACCTTTGCATCCAAGGATGGATATGATGCAGAAGTGTGGACATCTGAGCCTCTAGTTTCTCGACCATAGCAAGCTGGACAAGAGCGGGGAAAGGGGCTGAGCGAGAGGAGCTAGGTGGAGTGCTACTACCCGGTATATACTCGGCTGGTGTAGTGTCAATGTTTGTGGTAGTAGCCTGCGTAGCCGTTCGATTATGCGCTACAATATAAGAAATATTCTCACCAAGTGGAGGCACCTCCAGACGGGGCCCTCGACGAGGAGCCAACTCATTGTCCTCATCCCTGATGAGGCCGATATCAACAGTGCCCTGCGGAGTCTTGAGCTAATCAATGTGCCAGATTGGCACACCTATAGACTTGCATACTGAAAATATCAAGCACGAAAAATGGTAAGTAGTGGTAACCTTGAAAGCTCTCTCATGCATGACCACTTGTAGAATATAAGCGAAGTCAACCTTAAACCTGGCTATCATTGCTGCCATCTAAACTGTGTGATCCCATGTAGCGATATAATCTGCAGCCGTAGGGGAGATGCAGTGGCGGATTATCAACCATAAAAACTTAGTCGTGAAGGTCAAGTTAGGCTTCTTGATGGCTCTTTTAAGCTCCATTGTCGGCACCCTCTCAATCAATAGATAAGTGCAAGTCTATCCACCTCTTTGTGGTCTTTATTAGCGATGGCTCATGCAAGAATTGGCCATCTTTAATAATTTTCCACCGGTAGTCAAACTCGGCGTTGAGAGGATCTTGGTGGTATCAACATCCTCGCCGTACAGATACCGCAGGATAGATGGAAGCGATATCTCGACCTGTATGCCGCGTACTCTGACGTGCTCAAGTGGGGCATTATTGGCGGGGCATCCCGCCTAACGATTTGTGATCGGAGAGTAGCCACATAAGAGGCATAAACTCTCGAACCAACTACTCACTGTAGCGGCCAAACAAAATAGATGTCCACTCTAGCCGGTGTCTGGTGAAAAGAATGTGGATATCTGGCATGGTGGAAAGACTTCCTGTAAGGAGCCGCCTCTCCAGTGTAAGGTTCTATGTCATGACGCCTTTATTATTTAGAAACTTGGCGTCTGAATACACTTGGTATTGCGCGTCGACACACCGCCGGTTGGGCTGGTCGGCAATCGGGTCGAGAACACCAGTCGGTAAGCCTGGAGTGGAATCTATACTATCAGCCTCATAGGACGAGGCAAGCTGTGCAGCCGTGGCGGGTGCAGATACTTCTGAGGACCCGAAGGCTTTCTCCGACCACGAAACTCCTAAGGAACCAGACACTGCTTCTTCTTGTGTAATTGACCCATATGGTGTGTCGGTCAGTGTGCGCTTCTCATCATACTGAGAGGCAGTGACTACGCCGGATGCCACCTTTTTGGGCATAGCTCTGGTTGCACGTGCAGTTCGTGCTAGAGTAGCAGTTCCTTGGGGAACGTACTCGTGATCATGCTCATCATCAGAGCCTATAATCAGTCATGCAGATGGAGCGACAGTCTTTAGCGCCCACATGCATAAAATTTATCTTATTTCGGTACCATTAGAGATAGTACCTGTAAATAATCAATATTAGTACAAGAAGGAGCAAACAAGACAAGCAAAAATGAGACAAAATACACATAAGAGCAAAGCTTTAATGACATAAGTGTAGTAGCAGTGAAACACAACGGACCAGTTAACAGCTCGTCATGATTATGACGGATCTTCATGGGGTCTGTCATGTCTTACTCAACGATGTTTATTTGGAGACCATAGAAGGAAAGTCTCTGAAAAATATGAAGGATAAGCAGTACGGACCGTCGTGATAATAAGGGTCTGTCGTCGATGTCTGTCGTGGGGCACTTAGAAAAAGTATGGAGACCCTTAGGAGAGGTGTCTCTAACAACCATAACATTTGTGCAGGACGGATCATTGTGGGAACGACGGTCCATCTCATAAGTGTGTTGGTGGACACTTAGAGAAAATGAATAGTGGGATGTTGGATCAGTCCCTATGACGGTCCCTCGTTGGTGCGAAGGTCCATCATCGGGGTCTCGTTCTTTCATTCAGTGATAGAACTGAAGATGCCACAATCATCCCCTATGACTCAAACGGAATACTGAAGGCTAACCTACATTTTTCTAACCCAAATACGTAGAAAACTAGCAATGCTAAAGCACCAATTTATCGAATTTTAACAAGGTAATTTGAGGGACTATCAAACTAGGTCAGACAAAATTGGATCAAAGAACAAACACCGACAAAAAATAAATATACTAATAGTAATTGAAAAACAAAAATTCAATGTAAATGGGTAGAGATCAGAGACACATACCTGAGAAGATGAGAAAAAATAAGCAAGTGAAGCAGTTTGTTATAAAGAGCAGAACCACAACAGCAGACTCCGACCAGTAAAAAGGAGACTTTGAAATTTGGGGATTTGAGGAATTGATATGGATCAATTGATAGAGAAAATGATGAGAAAGGTAGGAATTTAGAAAGGGAGGAAATGGGAGTAAGAGGGAAATAAATGGTTGAAATAACGGGGCGGGGTTTTCTAAAGGTTGAGAACTTTTTAACATTCCCCATCCGGGTAAGGTCGGGTTGCTGGTTAATGACGTAACGAGTCCCGATGACGGTCCATCGCAGATGTGATAGTCTGTCATGGGTTTCTTTGCGGATGCCCTAATTTTGAAAATAAATAAAAAACATACATGGCACGACGGATTCATGCGACGGTCCGTTGCATGCGTGACGGTCCGTCGATGTATCTGTCAGTGAATGTTGCGGGGTGATTTTCTGCAGAATTTCCTGGTGATGTGCGTGCAAATATAAAAACCCATTAGAAGAAAATGCTACCATTACTAGAAAGAAAACTATAAGTATTGGGTGACTCCCAACCAGTGCCTGATTTAACGTCGCGATAGGACAGAAGACTCTTGATTACTCAGACTTTATCAAGATGATATGCCTCGATCACTCCATTCACCGATTCAACATGCCCTAAATAGATTTTTATTCTTTGTCCATTCATCTTGAACCTCACACCCTCCTTGTTTTCCAACTCAACTGCTCCATGAGGGAATAGTTGGGTAATCAAGTAAGGGCCAGTACATTAGAAATTGAGCTTTCCCAGAAACAAGCCCAACCTTGAATTGTATAAAAGCACCAAATCCCCAACCATAAACTCTCGTTTTTCAATTTTTAGGTCATAGTAATTCTTCATCATTTCTTTGTAGGATATAGCATATACCGATTGGAGCTCACCACTCTGCATCATGGACCTACAAATTTTGAAGGTCACTTTTCCATTGTTCAACCAAAATTTCATCTGCCCATTTTCCATATTAACTAAGGCTCTACCCGTAGCAAGGAATGGCCTTCCAAGAATAATAATCACTTAAAAATCAACTTCACAATCAATAATAAAAAATCTGCTGGAAATATGATCGACTCCACTTTTACTAGCACATTGTGGAGTATCCCTATAGGAATTTTTAGTGTTCGATCGGCCATCAGTAGCCGCATCGCAGTGGGCTTTGGATCACCCAAACCCAACTTCTTGTAATTCGAGAGGGGCATGAGATTTATGCTTGCCCCAAGATCACATAATGGTTTCGCAAAATGTAATAACCCGACTGTACAAGGAATATTGAATGAACCCGGATCTTCTTTCTTTTGTACTAGAGATCTTGTAGATAGAGCACTACAATGATGCATTCTATCATCATCCTTAAAAGTGACTGATCTTTTCTTTGTAACGAGATCTTTCATAAAATTTTCACAACCGGGTATTTGTTCTAGAGCTTCTACCAAAGGGACATTGATAAAAAACTGCTTTAATATTGTAATAAAACGCCGATATTTACCATCATTGGTCTTTTTCACTAATCTTTGAGGAAAGGGGGGTGGTGTTCTAGGCATGGGAATTACCTTTTCAGGCACTTCAGCATCTTTTACAGTGTTATCTTCTACTTCACCACTAACCTCTACCACTTTATCATTATCTTTTATCACCTTTTCCTCATTAGACGGCATAGGTGGTTCAATGGTTTGCTTACCACACCGAGTAGTGATCGCCATACACTGTCCATCATTTTTTGGATTTTGGACAGTGTTGCTAGGAAGAGTACCCGGTTGCACAGTCACTGATAATTGGGCTATTTGCAACTCAAGATGCTTAATCTATATTGCATGTATATCAACTTTCTGCCCAATACCCGCTAAATAACTCTGTAACTCTTTAATGTGCTCATCTGTAGCATCGAACCTCCTCATCATTTTGTGCAACATATCCTCTACTCGCTCCGTACTACCTCCACCATCCCTAGGAGTAACTTCACGATTTTGAGGAGGAACATAAGGCCCATTCATATCATTTATGTTATCGTAGTTACCCCTGTTGAATTTTTTGTCGTAGTTGTAATTTCAATCTCGTACATAATGACCCTCACAGTTATAGTTACCATAGATCCTACCTTAGTTTCCTTGACCTTGGCGCCAATTCTCCTGATTTGAGCCTTGGGCACTCATTCGGAAACCCCCCCCCCTGCTCATTTACCGCATAGGAATCCTCCTCATAATAACATTCATCATTTGGTGCTGGTGGTTTACAGAATTATTTAAGTGCATTTATCTTTTCTGCCCCTAGTGATATGTTTTTATACCAACGCATGCTCAATTCTCATCTGAGCCATGTCTTCACGAATCTCATCTATGGCTGGGTTGTGTGTGGATTGCTCTGCAATGGTATTTCTTCAAGTATATGACTTCCTAGTACTCCAAGCTTTATTATTCCGGGAGATTTTCTCTAACTCTCTGACAATCTTGACATAACGACACTCCCCATAAGAACCACCCTCTATAGTATCCAATATCGCTTTATTATTATCATCATGTCCCTGATAGAAGTATTCCTTCACTGACTCATCATCTATGCGGTGATTGGGGCACTTCTCGAAAATGAAGTGAATCTATCCACGAACTTCTACCTGACTTTCCTGGTAGTGCCACAAAGTTGTTCACTCTGTCTTTGTGATTTAGTTTCTTTGAGACCGGGTAGTAACATGCTAAGAAAACGTCCCTTAGTTGGTTCCAAGTGGCAATTGAGTTATAAGGTAGCTCAGTGAACCAAATAGCAGCCTCTCCCGTCAGTGAGAGCGGAAAAACTCTTAGCCCTATTACATCCAAATCCAAATCAGGCCTTCCTACACAACTTTTACACACTGCCCTTACCTTAGATATATAGGCATGTGGGTCTTCAGAAGGTAGCCCTGAAAACAAACCTCTAACACTGACAATTGCATCAGACTACTAGTTACCACGAAGGTTTGTACTTGTGGTAGAGGGGGCAAGACATGTGGCGCATAAGAGTCTGCAATATTATCATAACCTCTGTAGTATTCTTGAGGACGTGGAGCGGGATTTTGTCCCTTATGTTGATTTTCACAAGGATCATCAGGTAATAACTGACCCAGAACATCAACAGGAGCTGGGATGTTCTGGCTTTGATCATCATCATTAATACCCAAGTTTCGATTCATATTGCATAGTGTACGCTCTAATTCGTGGTCATTGGGAAACAAGGGTTCTCTTACTCTCTGTGTATTTTGTATACAAGGAAGTTAGTCCTGCAAGAATAAAATAAAAAAGTAAAATTAAGAAAATATTGACTAAACTTTAGTATTAAGTATAAGTTAATCTAAAAGCTTTTTTACCCAGCAGCGGCGCCAAAATTTGATACGCTTAATCTTACTTCTCAAATAAGAAGTAAAGCGGTCGTATCAAGTAAAGAACCCAACTAATGAGGTTGGGATCGTTCCCACAAGGAAAATAGTTCAAACTTAACTTTATTCTATTATTACTATTATTTAGTAAATTATTTCCCTAGAAACAAAAGACAATAAAGTGGGATTTTGTATTTCTAAATTAATTAAAACAATTAACTAGATTAAAGTAAACAACTAACAGATTCAAATCTTGGAGCTTAATAAATTAATAAAAATAACTAGGGCTTAAGTATTCCCCACAGTTTCCTAACTTGATAAATCTAATTATAACAATTCTTTCTTAGTATCTTGCATGTAATATGATAAGTTATGTATCTCTAAATCCTTGGTCCGTCATCTAGAAAAATTCACTCCACACCTTGTTCCGGCTACGTGTGTTGCTGTGCTAACCCTTACCTTTACCTCATATTAAGAATTGTATATGATGTTTGACTATGATATAACCTCGTACCAATCGACACTAGCCTATTAGATAGTGTACACTAAATCTATGTTGATAATTCTTTTCCTATTATCTACCTCCTTGGTCCGGCAAGTAGAATTAAGACGATTTGTAACGTTGGCCATCCGTTAAGAAGACTTTTAAACGAAAGAATTATCAATACATGCAATACACTATTCTAGAATTGCTATTTTAGTTAAAGTTTACCTCATTATTCACCCATGGTTCCCACAACCCTAGTTATGGAGTTTAGTTATCCATGGTCATAGTCACACTATTCATATATTTAATATAAGAGTTCATGCACTTACTTTAATGAGAAAGAATAAAATCCATAAATTCTCTTGATTAATTAACAAAAGCACCAACAATCAATTCCAGAAAAAGTGTAACAATTGCTGAAATTAATCCTTCCATACTTGAACAAAAGAACTAAAGATTATCCAAAAGTCTTTCTATAAAAAAGTCTAACCCCAAAAACGAGGTTTTTCAAACTATTTATAATAAAAACAAAAACCTAATAAAAGAAGGATTATAATTACTTAAAATCTGTCAAAACGAGTCTGAGTCGAAAGACTTCGCGAGGGACCGTCATGGTCACGACGGGCCGTCATGGCCTCCGTTGTCCCATACTTGACAAATTCTTCTGTTGCTTTCTTCATTACCCTCAACGAACAGGCATGATGTACCATTCTAAGCACGAAGGTCTGTCGAGGGTTTCCGATCCATAATACTTTAACTTCATAAGCTCTGTAGGTTGTCTCTTCTGCATTTCTCGCTCAAAAACTTCCACATTCATCATTGGACAGATTTCCTACAAATGAGGAGAAACTTACCTTAAAATCAATAGAAAAAGTCTTTTGGACACACACTAAACTTAAGGAAAAAGCATTAAAAATACCGTGAAACCACGGTACATCATACGTTAGCTTGGGAAACCACATGATTAGTGATGAATTGAGATTAATTCGTCATGAATTAGGTCAAATCCCAAAGGGAAGACCTTATCTCTGCAAGAGTAATTGCATTGGGTTGAGGTCAAACTCCTAGGTCAGCTTGGGCAACCACATGATTAGTGACAACTTGAGGTTGAGTCATCATGAATTAGCTCAAATCCTGAAGGGAAGACCTTATCTCTGCATTCGATATATCCCCTTCAACAAAGGGATCCTGAGGAACTTGGGAATCTTGAGGCTCTTGAGTCACTTGAAACACATGTGGTACTTGAGGGGGAACCGCAAACTCTTGGTCAACTATAAGGACTTGCTGAGCCTGAGGAGGAATTCTCTAATTAGCTACTCCTCCCTCATTCTTTAAAGAGGTTTTCCTCCTTGAATTCATTTACTAAAATATAAGATAAGAGGTTGAGAAATGAAAATTATAGAGATGAACTCTATGGCACGATACCAGAGTAATGAAGAAACTTAAACTGTTGTAACGACCCTAAAAATTAAATAGGTCAAAATAGAGATTCACAAGTTTTTCATGAGTTATAATGTCTTTAAACAGTTATTTTTAACTTTTGAGGTCAGTTTGGTATTTTTTGAACTCAAATGTCAAGGGACGACCAAAATGTTTGGAAACTAGTCTTTTGTATGTTCTAGTGTGTCCTTGTTTGTTTTATCCGTTTTATGTGTTATTTGGAGTCTAAAAGCAAGGTGATGACCTTAAAACCTTTAGAGACCTGATTAAGGTCAACACGCCCAGGCACGAGGCACAACTCCCTAAGGACCAACCTATGGGTCTTTGAGGAGGACCAAAACATCGGCCAAGCAAGCTGCCCAAGGCAGCAAACATTTGCATATAGATGAAACTAGTTTGTGTCGCAGAATTTTTCCAGCTTAGGACAAAAAAATTTGTGGGTCGCAGACTAATCTGTATCGAAATCTAATTTCAAAAATCATGCAGGAGCAGCTCCGCGTCGCGGATTTGTCTCCCACGGTATTTTTGAAAATAAAAATTAAGTTTGATTTGTATGAAAAGGTCCAATTATTTTAGGTGTGTTCGGTATTTAGGGTGTGTTTTATATACTGATTTTAGGTCATTATACACCCATTCCCCTAACAAGAAACTCAAAATCCTCAATTAGATATAAAAAGTTTGAAACCATGAAAAGTTGTTCTCTCCCTAATGTTCGCTAAAATCCATTGGAGCTAGAACTCAAGGTTTAGCTAGGGTTGATGTTTTTGGACTTTTTCTTAACAAAATATTGTGGTTCTCTTCATATTAAAGTATGGTAGTTCATCATTTATTCTTCTTTTATCCAAGTAACCCTTTCGAAGACTTTTCAAAAAGGGCTTTCAAACTCCAAACTCTTCTATTATTTATTGTAAGCATGGATCATGCATTAAAAAGTTTTAATGAAAGTATTATTATATTAATCAATGTTAGGTGATAATTTAAGGATAAACTCAATAAAACCATGCGCATTCAATTCTTCAACATTTGGCTTATGAAGTGTGTTTATTGTAGATGATTTGAAATGTTAGATCTACGGTTTTATTTATGTTATAAGGTAATGTATCTTCTTCCTTAAGTTCTATTTTATGATGTATTGTTAGAGAAATTGAGAAAAGGTGGTAAAGTATTGTATTAGGAGTAAGTTGTTCTAATCTTTGTTAGTTCTTATTGTGAATGATCTTGAGAGGTATGGTCCACCTTTTGTTGCGGTGTTTACTTGAAATATATGAATATATTTGCATATTGTGATTTATGGCTTTAAAGGAATACTATGTGAAGTGAGGTGATGATTATGATGTATATGCATGACGTATTTTTGGAATTAGAAAATGTATATATTTATGATGTTTATATCAAAATAAAGCATATCTGTACGAAGTATGATAGTGTGTGAAGTATGATGAAAGGGTGTGCTTACATGTACTCACACATACACACATTGAATGTTTGAACGAAATTATGAATGGGAATTTGTTGGGTAGACACTTTTTGTGAGTAGAGATGAAGTGTCTAGACCATCCTTACTATTCCTATAGTATGAAAAGGGGAATTCCTTCGTGATATAAAATGAATTGTTTTATAGCAACCTCACAATTACAAATGAGCTTTCAGAGATAGGTTTGAGGTTGCTGCTCTTCGTGAGTTGAGATGTGTTATCCAAAAGTAACCTTTAGTTTTAAGTACCATTCGTTAGTTTGAGATGTGGTACTAAATAGCTATACTTTAACCTATACTCTATGAATGTTTATGACTTCGAGGGGGAGTTATGGTTATCAACGAGAGGATTCGAAGATGTGGTGGGTACATTTGGTGAGTAGAGATGTTATATCCAATGTACCTCTTTAAAAGAGTTCTCCTTGTTTGTATATAATGAGTTACATAATATCAATCTTCTGATCCCTATTCTTTTTTCCCGTGTTAGTGTAGCTATTGGAAAATCTATGTAAAGGCCAAAGACTATGATCCTACCTTAGGCAAGTAGAGATCCCTCATCCGGTAGGGTTTAATACCGGGATACGATGTGTAGTTGTCATGGTCTTTGTCGATTAAAGATAGTACGTACAAATGAATGTAAATGGACTATGTGTTTTTAAGGGTGTACTACTGAGGGTAGGTAGTGGTATGGGACACTATCTATCCATTGCACAAGTAGACATTTGGAGGTAGTCTTGATGTGTTCTTATATGAAGATCTATGAATGGTCATTATATGATCAAATGAAGCATAATGACTATATGTTTAAGGTTAATGGAATAATGTGACTTTATGTCAAATTTTTATGAATTGTGTTGATTCCATGTCTATGTTTATGAAGCACGAGTCATATGTCTAAAATTAATGAATGTTATGCAAATGAAGTTATGGATGTGATGTTCCGCGTCTAGGGTTATTTCTATGGAGCACTAAGTGGATGTATTAGCATAGGATGCTACTTTCACATTGCACTAAGTGTAACTTGGAGGTTTTCTTGGAGGATGTGTTTATGTGAAGTTGTATATATATGTTCCTATGATGGTTTTAGGTATTGAATGTTGACTTGTTAAATAAAATGAAGTATGCGTATACGTAGAAGTCTTAAGGATCTCTAAAGTATGTATTGTAGAGGTTGTATTGGTAATCCTTTCATGTCTTACCTAGATGAGCTTTAGGATTACTTTTGATAGGTTTAGTTCATGTGATATTTGGGTTTATTGTAACCATTCTCTTCTGTTAAAAAATATGGAAGTTTTACCGTACGTAAATAAAAGATGATTTTTTAACTTGATCCTTCAAGGTTTTATCAAAATTATATGACTTGTATGTTTAAACTAAATTGTCCATTTTTCATGTTTTTTCATAATGCCATACTTATACTTAAGTATGGTACTATGCAAAATCATTAAAAAGGGAAAAATTTAGTATAAAAATACTATTCACGCTATTTTGATAAAACCTTCATGAATCAAGTTAAAAAAACATCATATAAATCATCATTTAGAACATAAGTTAAACTTCCATACATTTCAATACAAGATCATACCTCTAATAAACCCATTTATCATATAACTCTTCCTATCCCAAGTTATCCTAAGACTCACCTCGGTTAGTATGAATAGATTGCTCAGACAACCACTTCAATAAATAGCTAGATAGTTCTCAAAACTACCAAAGATAAGCATGCTTCATTTCATTTAACAAGTAAATATTCAATACTAAAGGTACAAAAGGAACATATATGCATTTAGGAACTTCATGTAACAACCCGCAAGTACCCTCTAGAAGAAGGGAGAACCCTTAGGTTGGAACAATCGCGTACTCAACCTTTAAAAGGTCTTGTACAACCTTAGCTATCATTCATTACATAAGACATAAAAAATAGTGAGAAATTTAAAACTTTTCACGAATAAATTAATAAAAGGAACATCTTTTATCAAAGCATAGAAGAAATGTTATCGTCACAAAAAATCTTAATGATAAGACATAATATCTTAGTGACACGACCCTTACAGTCTATCGAAATATGTAATAAGTCTTTATATAAGAAACAAAGAAATATGACTATTCCTCAAATATATGAGGGCATACTTATTCTTTAGAGAGTAGATTCCCAAGCTTTGACTTCTAGTCTTCAAACGTCGCCAACCTATACTTATTAAGTACAGGAAAGTATGGGGTTGGTACAAAACAATGTACTAAGTATGATATATGCAAAAACAAGCAAAAAGGGACATTTTGGTAAAATAAGCTTTCTTGCTAAATGAGTAAAACCTTCATAATTATATAATTGAAATAGTATGAGAATCATCATTTTAGCAGTTAAAATAGAACTGTCATAATTTTAAACCAAAATACATTGTACAGTAAACTCTAAAATCATACAGTGAAATAGTGAAACAGTGACAACATTAGAGTGAACCATTCTTCCCAAGCATAGTGAACTCATTTCCTTTATTGTTTCCTTAACAAAGTTATCCTATGACTCCCTAAGGTAAGAAAAGAAGGGATCGCCCATACATCCCCTTCAAGAAAAACCAAATCGATCCGTTAGACTACCAACCATAGGCTTACCTCGCAAGTGTAACAAATCCATACTCTTGTCTAAACATTAGAAGAACATTCATACTTTACGGGCTTCACATAGTGCCCCATTCCAAAGAGACTTTGTATGTTACAGTAAGTGCAATGGGAGAGTAGCATCCCATAATACCACTCCCACTTGTGAATCATGAGGATTATCGTGGACCTAGTGCACTACATGCATCCCTCTTAGCTTCATTAAAGAAAACTTCGATTTAACTTGCTTCCTTAACATTCGACGTTTATTCATCTAACTTCATTTAAAAAACATGATAACTCATTCATATACTTCATATAGAACACACCAAAACTCCCCTTTCGAAAGGTATACCTATTGCATGGTACATTGGGTACAACATCTGTACTCACAATTTGCACCCACCCCTTCTTCAAATCCTCTCACTACTAAGCATAACTCCACAACAAAATCTTACACATTCATTACTAAAGCTCTTGGGAGGTAGTGAGGTTGGTACTAAAAACTCCATCTCAACTCACAATGAGTGTTCACCTTAAAACTCCCCTTTTCTTTCACATTATTAATTTCATTCATTCATTCATCCAAAGTGTCACTACACCATTTTAGGCCTTCGGTCAACCTTGTAAAGTGTATCCTAAACTAGCAAAAAGTGTTGTCTTTAATAAAAGGATACACTTTTGGACTTTAAGCAAAACTTTTTATGGGGTAGCCTAAAGAAGCGTAACCTTTGACATTAGGCAACACTTTTTAAATGTTTCCATCATAGCTACACTTATAAAGCGTATCCAAAGAGGTATAAGGGCATACTTTTTAGTGAATCATTAGCGACACCTTTTTTTATTATACTACACTTAAAAGTGTTGTCTTTGATTTGTTATTAATCACACTTAAAAAGTGTTGCCTTTCACATTTAATCAATAACAACACTTATAAAGTGTAACTTTTTTTTTGTACAGATAATAATGGATGTCCTACAAGAACACTTTTTAAATGTTGTGTAGAATTTTGTAGCCATAATTTATTTTAAAGAAAAATAATTTTTGTTTGCATATATTCAATTATCACATAATTAAATATACAAGTTACCTAAATCACAAAATTAACAAATAATTAAATCGGAGTTATATATTATAAATAAACTTCTATAAAAAAGTCTTGTACAATTAATACTTAGAAACTTATTGCTTAAGATCTCTACTACCAATAAATTCCACAAAACCAAATACATTGAAACATATATGACAATAGAACAAAGACTCTTCATTTTTCAGTATGATAGATCGAGTTTACTTCTGTCCACAATTCAAATTAAATTACCGACATTTTTCTTCACATTCATAATAAAATTATAAGTTAGTGAAATAACTCATGTACGTAATATGCTTAAATTTAAAGTAAGCCAAACCATGTTTATAAAAATAAGTTTTGGAAGGGCAAAATTGGAGAGTATTCACTGTAAGCCAACCAATCCTAATCAATATATGTAAAACAATTACTACATACCTGAAAAGATGCAAATGAATCAAAAATAAGCTAACAAATAGTTCACCTAGAACTTTACATTTTCTGTACAACACTACCGGTATAGTTAAATCATGCCATTTCTATCTAGAATCTCACAATTACACTCCACTTACACAAAATAAGCACCCACATTCAAAGCTGAAAACATGAGTTAGAAGACAACTCCCCAGTTACATTCTCCATTTCTGAAATATTTATTTAACTATCAACCAAAAATAGCAAACACCACAAGGAAGTGCAAAAAAAATACTTGCTTCTCTTCTTCTGAATATTCTTGAGAAGCTATCAAACTTCAAAAGGATAAGTTGCGTTCGAATTGATAAAGTTACGTGGAGTTCATGATTGCATAAAAGGAGTGTGTGGCCTTGGCTTTAAGTGTCATTCAGAAAATAGCAAAGAGAATAGAAAAAATAGTAGTGAGGTAATAATAATAATGTAGTGAAAGGATAACACTAACATTATGCAACCTTATCTTGTATTTTTATAGGAGAGTCTTTGTACGGCTCAAACCCATGAACCAAAATTAATTATTATTTTTTTCACATTCATACCATTATTCTTGAGATAATGTGCAGTGGAAATTATTAAACCTTGTGAATGGTTAGTGTAATCGTATAATTCACTATAATTTGATTCTTAGAAGTTGTTTTACAACCGCCATAGAAAGTATTCGTAGGAATTAGATTACAATGACTTATAATCAACATCATATAATATGTAATGAAAAATAATCACACATGTTTCAACTTTTGCCCCATAATTTTGGTATGAAAATTATTAGGTTATATTTTATAAATCATACAGAGTGAGATCAAAATGATAGGATTGCCAGTAACAAAGGAAGAGGTCCCTTACCTGGAGCAGTTGGAAACTGTTCAGCTTCAGCTTTGGTAGCATCTGAATCCCTATTTGAATTCTCCCTCTAACAGTACCAAGCATTGGAAAAAAAAGAAAAGGAAGATGTTGAAAATAATTAGAGACAAAGAGAATGATTTAAAGGAGAGAGTGGATGGAATACTGAAAACAGACCCTGCAACACCATTGTTACAGAAGATGTGGTTTTTTATCCGATGAGAGTTATTCTATGGATGG